>CAMTDV010000004.1:70013865-71213865 GCA_947069175.1 Scalesia atractyloides | reverse complement strand
GAAAAGAAATCTTGTATCTTCGTGTTATTTTCTTCAATGATTTAGACTATGTAAAATGTAGTGGTGAAGGGTCTTGGTGGGGTCAGATGGCATTCGTGGCCACTAGTGGAACACGGCCTCCTCACTAATGGCTGTGAAGCCAATTTAGATTCCCACGATGGCCACAAAGGAGAGAGAACCACATCATTGGATAGGGGAGAAAGAGGATGATGAAAGTGGATGTTGACGTATTGCTTATGTGGAGAATGATGATGACCCTCCACTAGTGTAGGAGTCATAAGACTTATTTGAATTTTGTGTTCTTGTATATTTTTTTTAACAATTCTTCCTGGTTTTAATTCTTCTTAGATCATTTGTTTGCCTATGCTATTTACAACTAGTAAAACATATATGGTATGTTTGAGTTTTTAAAAGTTTAGAGAAAATATTTTATGAAAATTATATGGGTTTCTTAAGAATAATAGTTTTGTATAACATAAAACACACAAAAACTTATATGAAAAATCAAGCCCGGTTTTGGTTATAGGCGAACCGGGTGACGGCCCAAGGCTCAAATGCTCAAGAGGGCCCGTAGTTTTAATTTTTGAAATAAATATTATGTATAAAATATTAAAATGTATTATTTATTTTTTTTTTTTTGGAAAATGATAGAAGACTAATGTAGATTAGTTGGCTAGTGGCTTACATTTTAGAGTTTTTTTCAAATAGGTGTAGTGGAAAAAATATTTACCAAAATGGGTGATTTGAAAAATATTTACCAAATTGAGTGTTTTTCTTTATTTTTAACTAACCTATTACAATCTTCTCTTTTTTAACTCAATTATCACTTTTATACTTTTTTTTCTTCAATCAACTCATTTTTTTATATATAGCTAACTTATTATATTTTTATTTTTATTTTTTATGATCAAACCATGTTAAAACAAATTGAAATTGTTGAGAAATACCTCATACTTTTTTTAGATAATATTTCATTCACTATTACGTCCATATTCATGATTATCAATTCAATACTATTTTTATTTTAAGTTTATTGAATCAATAATAACAGAGCAAATTGTTTACTCGATTTTAAATATTATTGAATCAATAATTACAGAGCAAATTGTTTACTTGGTTTCGCAGATACGTTGGTTCATTGGCGTAATTTAAACTCCATACTAATATATTTTAAATTATTAACTTATTTTTAAAAAAGTCACGAACAACAATTTTTTTTATTTCGTTAATAAACCTAACATGAACATATGTTTCATTCGTTTATTTATTTTCGTAAACGCTTGTTTATGTTCGTTCATTTAAATCCGCTTAACCCACCCTTATTTATGTTTGCTTTTTACGTTAACTTATTTTCGTTAGTTTGCGTAAATTTAAATTCGTTCATTTAAGTTTTCTATGAATCCATTTATTTTTTTAGTTACAATACAATTTAGTCTAGTTTTATAAGTTTAAAGTATTACTCATTATAGGTTAATCTAGATTTATTATTTTTTTCCAATAAATTGATGTTCATGCTTGATAGGAGTACTATTATTATTATCTTTATGTTAGTTTATAATCCTGAAATTACATGAGCAAACTTTATATTAAAAGAATTAAATAAGTTAGTTAAAAAATAAAATAAAACGTATAATGGATTGTTTGGTAAAAACAACATATTGAATAAAATACAAAAGCAAAAAAAATGCAATACATTAGTTTAAAATAAAGAAATAAATGAAAATACTCATCTTGGTAAATAATTATTTTAAATAACCTATTTTGATAAATATTTTTTCCTCTATCACCATTTAGGAAAAAACTTAAAAGAAACACCTATTTTGGTAAATATTTTTCAAATCACCTAATTTGATAAACATTTTTTCCACCATCACTAGAAAAAACTCTACATTTTAACATGGAGAATATGGGTTTAAGTTTTATATAATAGTGCATTTAAGGAAGATGACCAACTTTTCTTTAGTTTCTAATTTCTCGTGCATTCAAATTGTTTGTTTTGTCCCATTTGTTTACTTTTAAGATATGATTTAATTTTGTCAAGTACTTTGTTTAAATTAAGATATGATTTAATTTTATCAAGTACTTTGTTTAAATTGACCAACATCTAATATATTTTGTGTGTATATATAATCTAACCGTAAATGAGTTATTTTATTTACTTCTAATATTTTTATTTTAGGTATTAATGTTTGATAATTAAAAGTTGAAACTTGAATTTTCACAGGGGTCTGCTATTTTTTACTAGCCCAGACTTAAAACGTCTTAAAGATTCTCAAGGACGGCCGTGTAAAAATTATTATACTTAATCTAAAATTAAAGACACATGCTAGTTATGGATAAATAAATAAATAAAAAAGCTTATAACTCACTAATGTAGAAGGTAGATTAAGAAACAAAGAAAAAGGTATATAACTGACTAAAAAAATAAAGAAATTGGTATATTAATTGTAAAGTGTAAACTATAAACAATAAGCCCATGGGCCGTGGATGTGTGTGGCCACTAGAGGTGCACAAACCGGTTAATTTTAATAATCGGTTCGGTTAACCGGTTATACAGGTTAATTTGTTTTTTTAAATTTAACTGGTTAATGCTTTAACCTGTTATTACTTTAAACGGTTATTTTTAACTGGTTCGGTTAACTACTTTAACCGGTTCGGTTAATTAACCGATTATTTTGCCTTTTTTTTAAAATTTTTTGGTTAACCGGTCTATCGGTTAAAAAACCGGTTAAAAGGCCCGGTTAATAACTGGTTCCTATACTAAATACTATAGCCGGTTACTAACCTACGGTTAAAAATAACCACTAATCGGTTATCGGTTACGATTTCGATTATTAACCGGTTACGGTTAATTAACCGGTTATTTTATCCATCTCTAGTGGCCACTGGTCAATATCGGGCAACACATAAATCTGCAATTAAACTTTCATGAGTTTCATCACATGCGAGGTCAACATCGTGCCCACAAAATATTATAAATGTTAGCATAACATAATAAGTAAACAAAAAACAGGAATATTATTTAAAAGAAAAAAACAAATAGAGTAGACTACAGTTTTATACTCTGTGATTAGCAGGTGGGATCGAGTTTACACCCTATTTTGAAAATCGATAAAATTTACATCCCCTAGTTTTCAAAATGTGTCAATCTTGGACCTTGTTGTCTGATGACATCATATTTATGCTAGTTGTTATGTGAAATGACATTTATACCCTTTCGTTTTACACCTTGTAGTTTCTAACAACTGATCTTTTTATTCCCAACATTAGGTTAATGATCACACCTAAATTGTTTTGACCTTCCAAAGTCAAATGACCATTTAAGGTTGACCCTGCAAAGTCAAATGGCCAATACAAGGGTTGATTCACACATTGTGCCTTGATTCACATAAGAAACAATATCCAATTCAAGCCTAATGACCAATATAAATGCTAAGGGGCAATTTTGTTATGCACAAACATTTCTTGTTATGCACAAACACAAGCATCGTTCACAAACACTTTGACTTTTGTAGTCAAACACTGTCTCCTAACACTAAACATGTGTCAGCAACCCTGTTTAGAAATGCTAACCTTGAATAACATAAGGAACATGATTTGTTTGACTTTGCCAAGTCAAGTGGCAAGTTCAAGCCTTGAATCACCACAGGAGCATGATCTGTTTGAGCTTGCCAAGCCATGTTTGACCTTTCAAGTCAAATGGCCAATGACATCTGTTTGGCTCTGGAAATGAGCATTTTGTTTAAGCACAATCAAGTCATCCATAATCTCATTCGAATTACACAATGAACCAGAGCAAGTAATTAAATATTCATCACATTCTAAGTGTTTGAATTACACAGTTTAATTACACAGTCATACCAAGCTCTTAGTAAAAATTAGTAACTTTTTAATATCAAGATCATCAAAAACTCCATAATACTTAAGTTTAGTTATCTATACAATATAATGTTACGTTCTTAGTGGTGACTAGTCGATCCTCTGATGCCCAGGTGGATACTGCAAGTTGAGGATTGGGCGACCATAGATCATGACCACCACGTGGATCACCACAGCTGTGAGGGTCAAGTTCTCCCTCACTTCAACTACAAAAAACCATGACAATGTTAGTCTATTATGCACAATAGTGATTTTTACTATGACCATTAATGCCTTGCATCAATAGTGACAATCTAACTAAACTGTGAACACATTTCATTAAGCACTGTATAAAAAAACATAGACATTTGACTGTGCCCCTTGTGACAACTGGCACTTTCGGTAACTTCTGTATAACTAAACAGTCAATTTAATTATGCAAATATGTGTTTAAAATGTCATGTCTGCTTGCTTACTCTTACATATCTGAAACTACTATGAAATACATTTAAATAGTGCAAGCCATTTATTTTGATAGTCGCATCTGAAAACAATTTAGACAATGCACTAAAACAATTAGTAGACTTGCCGGTTAGACTAGCTGTGTCAGCACGGTTCCGATATTCAGCTTAACGACAATTTTAGGACTTAGATGGGAGTCCAACATCAACTATATATTAAATCCTATGAGAGAAAAACAAGGATTTAGGATAACACGTTCCGGAGATAATATAAGCACTAAAAACTTGTCCAGAACGGACAATAAATGACCATTTTAGCAACAATTCAGCATATTTCAGCATTTGGTAATAAATACCATGCTCAGAAGTAATAGTGGAACATCCAAAATAACTTGAAAGTGTCGGGAATTCAATTGTGACACAAAGCAAATAATACCATATAAATTATACAACTTAGCAATTTAACGAACCGTAACAAAACGAACACCCGAACACAACTAGACACATCTTGTGAACTAGTTAGTAATATTTTGGACATCATACCACCAGTTAAGATCATCCACTACCTTGTTACACTTAATACAAGTTAACACCTAACTAAACCTTTTAATCTCCAACTAAGTACCCTAACTAACAATCAAGACTCAACCAAGACCCCCCCCCCTTTTGTGGACGGTTAGACATGAGGGCCCCACTAGCCCTCATGTTGTCTCCCCATGTTTGTTGAAGTCTTGGTGGTTAATAACAAGATTTAGTGGATGGAGGAATTGTTTGAGGATATAAGGGACAAGATCACCTAGCATACTCCAACATTTATCATCTCACAAAATTCAAACAACATAACCATCTTCCATTCCCTCTACCTCACGGCCCCAAGCACCCCACTTACACCTCCATCTTCAATCAAATCTAAGCAATCCAAGTGCATAATAAGGTGTCTCAAGCATATTTAGGAAGGTTGCAAGCTTTGGAAGTGGAAGGACCTCTTTGGAGAGCTTTTATCCACCTACATTGTCTCATCCTCTTCATCTTGTTTTTTTGCCACTTCCCTAGCCACAAGAGCTAGTAGTTAGCTTACTAATCCTAGGGCTGTTCATGAGCCGAGCCGAGCTAGGCCAAGCTCGGGCTCGGATCGATTATAAACCGAGTTGGCTCGGTTCGATTTAAAACCGAGCTGAAAATCTAAGCCTGGGCTCGGCTTGGTTTTAAACGACTCAATTTTATAAAGAAAAACTAATTTACACCTCTTAAAATTTAGTAGCCTAAAATATTATTCAATACCTTAAAAGAGTATATTCAAAATAAGTTCAATATAATACATTACAAACCAAAATCAAGTTCAACAACGCAAAATAAGTTTAATTTCAATTAATACAACATTAGTTCGTTAATATGGTAATCAACCTTCAAATACATCATATATATCAAATTACAAACCAATATACATGTAAATAATAATCTTTTTTTTGTAATATATTATAATGTATGTAAAATTAAAATTTATTATCAATAAATAATCCAAGCTAAACCGAGCCGAGCTACAAAGCGAGCCAAACCGAGCCAACTCGGCTCGTTACGAGCCGAGCCGAGCTTGGCTCACTTTCTAACCGAGCCGAGCCGACTCGACTCATTTTTAAACCGAGCCATATCGAGCGAGCTTTTTCCAGGTAAATCCGAGCGAGCTTCGAGTGAGCTCCGAGCCGCGAGCTTTTTGAACAGCCCTAACTAATCCTCATTTCACTTCTTGTTACTAGTATGTTATAATGTACAAGTGAATCCATCTAAAACACTCTTCTAAACAAGATGAACATTATGAAACTAGTAACATGATCTAAATAAATAACCATAATCTTGAAGTGTAATTAAGATGTTGGTGTTTATTATGTGCTATAGATGATATCCATCATAATGATACTTGTTAGATGTGAAGATCTAGCAAATATACACATGGATTTTGAAAGATCCATGAAAAACCTAATGGTGAACTTGTTACATGTAAGAATGAACTCTTTAAGGTGTTTAAAGTGAGTCATGGATGCACATGAATTTTACAAGAATGTATGAACAAGTTATTAAAAATAATTTTTCTACAAAGTTGTGTAATTGGTGGATAATTCATGTTTTTATAGATAGATGGACATATTAAACATCATGTTAAAAGACTCATGTTTTTGAAAAGTTTTGAGTTCATCTTGGCATGAAAAATGCATTGTATGCATATGTTAGACTTGTAAAATTTGTTGTGAATGATCTGATGAGTTTTTGGAAGATTAAAACATGTTTAAAACATGGGAAACCTCCTAAATCTTGGGGAAACTATGGCCAATATTTTTATAAAATTCCAACACATAGAAAAATATAATTTCTATTACTAAACTTTTGTTTACAAGATGTTTAAATAAATTAAACATGGCCATCCTCTAATTTTTGTATAAAATATACGATAAGAAAATAATGTTTTCTTAAAAATTTAAAACAAGTATAAATTGTAACAACTTGTTATCTTTTCATTTGTCTTTCCGATGTACCTATCTTTTGTAATCCCAAGATTCGGTTTATAATAAAGTTTATGTTAATTAATTATGGTGTTGTACGTTATTATCGCATCTAATCGCTTATTAAATCGCATCGTTAATCTCATCGCATCGCAAATCACAGTTAATTATATGGTTTTATGTTATTTATGTGTTATGTGTGTTTGTGGTTATGGTTACAATCGCTATCGCATCACTCTCGCACACTCGAATCGCTAAATCGCGCTATTATATCAACTATAACACTTAATATAACTATTTAATACGAACCAAATCGCCAAACGAACCCTTAACGTGAAATCAGCAAACGAAACTTGGTCACCAAGCCAAGTTCTGCCGAACTTGACTACCACAAGTTCGCCCGAACTTGCCTGAGACACAAGGATCCCTTACTTTCCACAAGTTCGCTCGAACTTGTACAAAAATGTACAAGTTCAGCCGAACTTGACTTGCTAATCTGGAATATCTAGCAAGTTCGCCCGAACTTGCATGAATTTCATGCAAGTTCGACCGAACTTGACCCCACCAGCCCTCATTTTTGCCTTCTCCTATAAATACTCAGCTCCATCTCTTCATTTGAACTTGCTGCAAGTTCGCCCAGAGCTCTCAAACCCAAAACCCTTTGTTTTCTAAGTAAGAATCAACCCGATTTCAACTACAATGATGTTCAACAACGTTTTACAACGATTTTGCACAAGGCATTGCCTTCGTTTTCATCAAATCTCTTTTATTTACGAAAATCTTCATCTTTTTCCATAAAACTTCTGTTTTTCAGTCAGATCCATACTTAGATCTGAGCAAAACCTTTAAAATATAGATTTTTACACAATATTGGACTAATGGCGTATGTTTCGTTCACTTTTGAGGGGAATGAGGCGTTGTCGGAAGCTAAATCCAAGATCCGGAAGCACAAGGACGAAATCGTCACTTTACACAAGCTGGACTAACCCGTACGAACCACCAAGTTCGCCCGGATTAGCCCGAGTTTCTTTAAAATGGCTAAGTTCGCTCCAAAAGACCTCTCTAAGTTTTACTCAGTGGCTTAAGGTTGGAGGGATGTGCACTCGATTTCCTCAGCAAACGACGCGAAAACGCAAGATTTTGGACCCGAAAACCTCAAGTTCGCTCAAGAATCACCATCACGCAGGTCAAGTTCGACCGAACTTGTACCCAAATGGGTCAAGTTCGACCGAACTTGAGTCTATTTCATCAAATCCCTTGCAAGTTCGCCCGAACTTGTCTAGTTTCTTAGGAAACTATACAAGTTCGCCCGAACTTGTCTTTCCAGTAAGGTTTTCTCACAAGTTCGCCCGAACTTGACTCTAAATACTCAGAACCTTGCAAGTTTGCTCGAACTTGTATGTTTACATACAAGTTCGCTCGAACTTGTCTACTGCTCAACCAAAACTTAACCGTTTCAGCAAATCGGGAGACTGATGCACTTCTGTTCGTTTATAAGCTGATCCGGCGCTCACCGCAACTCTTCTCAGATCCTAAAACTCTCTCCTAAACGCACTGACTGTGAGTATACTTGAACCCTTTTATGCTTAAACGCACTTTGGGTGTTACATACGTTCCTCTATCAAAATCACTTTACAAATTGAGCTGTTTATCAGACGCGAATAATCTGATTATATATGCTCAATACGTGATACTAGAAACATGTGACTAGAACTTACTTTCGTTAACTTGTCTCCTTAGCTAGTATGGTACTATAGTGTGGCTAACACCCGAAAGGGGTCTAGTTAGGATGGACGCGCAAGCCTTCTCACGGTAGTTAGCATGAAAAATAAGCCTATGTTTATCTGTGTGATGTGTTTTGGTGTATCATGATATGTAATTGGACTATTTCGCGAACTGTTTCTCTATTATGCTACTAAACCTGTATGCTCACCTTTACTTAATTGTATTGACTTGTATTTTAACGTATGTAACAGGTTAGGAATTTAGCATGGATGCTTTGGAAGTAGTTTGCTTAGTTTAGTTCGTTTGTTTTGTTTAGAATGGTTTGTAATAAAATCTAGGGGAGATCGAATTGGATTTATGTTTAAGAGATTTTGTTGAATTGTAATCGTTGTTTTGAAGGTTTATGAGTTTGATAGTATGGGATATTGAATGTTGATTATTATCTTTGAAATGGCTGTTATGGAATCTCTTGATCAATCTGATTCGCCTAGTGCCATTACCCCGATGTTTTCCGCCATTGGTTGGGGTGTGATAGATTGGTATCAGAGCCCATAACCTTAGGATATTAGGTAGAATTGCCATGATTTGACCTAGTAGCATGTTTAAAGTACCCGAATGACCAATCTTTGACTTAAATGTTAAACTACTTGCCATAAATGCTTAAATGTGCCTTTCCTAAGGCTAATAAATACACACGCTTGGAAACGCTCGTATCACACAAAACGAGTGATCAAGTCGAGATTAGGTGTGAAAACCGAGAACTCTCGACGAGATCATTCACTCCGCGCAATCTCTATCGCACGAGATGCCTTCGTTGAGTTAGGAGTGACATCCAAACCTCGACGAAAATCTCCATTTCTAACTAGGAACGACGTTGCTAAGTTAGGGGTGAAACCCGCATCTTAGTAACAAATTCTGCCTTTCGATTTTCAATCTCACCAAAGTCTCGATTATTCCGATGATTTGGAACACGTAGTAACCGGAAGGATAATGCCGTTAGCCGCTTGCGGTGAGAGCATCTATCTATTAGGCCAAAGCGTGGGTCCAAAGTCAAAGGATGATCGAATCACTTTGGATAGTCAACGTCTCAAAACCCCGGACACTCCTAATTGATTTGAGCCTATATCGTCGATTTACGCATCATCGAGTTTATTATTATCTAAATGTTTAAAATTTTGAGAATTTTCGCTTTATTTCGATTTCTCGCTTTATTTATTTCTCGCATTATCGATTTCTCGCTTTATCGCTTACGTTCCATAAACGCATGCACAACTCGCACAGCTCTTGTAATCTAAAACGCTAATTAATACGCCAACCAAACTAAAGACGCTTAACTCGCTTACGCCTATGTGGACATGTGTGTCTCAATTACTCACCTATCTCGCTGTTATATGTTGCATATATCTCGCTTATATCTCGCATCTCATATCGTGTTACGCATGAAGGTTAATTAGAAGTAAATACGTGCAAAATATGTGCTTACGTGCTTATGTGATTAAGTGCTTACGTGTTTATGTGCTTACGTGTTTATGTGTTTACGTGGATACGTGTTTATGTGTGTTTTGTGCCTTGTATGAATAATAATAATAAATATTTAAACATAACTCTATTATAATCGAACTCATATAATCTAAATCCTTTATGTAGATGTCGTCAATCGGATCTCATACTCGCCGTTCTGCTCAGCGCCACAGCGACAACAAGCGCATTGCTTCGCTAGTCGCCAAACAAGTGGCAAAAGTCATCCCGCAAATTGTCTCGGAAATTCATGCTGTGAGCAGTAACTCATCAGTCGACTCGAAAACTGAAAACCCCAAGCCACGATTCAGCTTCAAAAATTTCAAGGCTTGTGCACCTCTCGCCTTCACGGGCAACGATAGACCGACTTCTATGTTCCATTGGTTTGACGCAATTGAGATCACCTTTAGGCAAAGTGGATGCCCCGATGACCTTCGCACAGTGAACGCTACAGGAGTCTTCCAGTCCCGTGCTCTCGACTGGTGGACCGCCGAAAGAAATAGCCGCGGTAATGATGAAGCCTACAATCTGTCTTGAGAGGAACTCAAGGAAGTGATGATGAAGGACTTCTGTCCTCCGCATGAGATGCAAAAAATCAAGAACGAGTTTTGGGGAATCAAACAAGATGGTCCCGACAATGCTGGATTCACCGCTCGATTCAAGATTTTGAGCATCATCTGTCCCAGCCAAGTTGATACTATGGAGAAAGCTATCAACAAGTATATCCGTGATTTACCTGAATGTGTCGCGAATTTTGTGAAAGTTGCTCGTACTACAACCATCGAGGAAACCTACATGCTCGCCGCTGAGATCAATGATCAGCGAGTTCAAGATGGTTATTTCAAGAACCATGCGAAAGTTGCCAATCAAGTTGCTACCGAACCTGTCACACCCTCAATTTCCACTTGCGGAGTTTTACCGCGAGGCGTGTGAACAAACCAGAATCTGAAACACTAGTACGTCGAACGACTCTATATGATTTGATAATACGTTTTCCAAAAATCATTTGATTAACCAATTGTCGTAGATTTTAGATTGTCTTAGTTAATTACTAAAGTTTAGCAGAAGCATTAGTTTAAGTGGTTGAGCGGAAGCATAAAATAAATAGTGAAGCGGGCGCCAACACAAACGCCAAAACAAATGAAAAACCCCAAAACAATATTAGTAATTGAGACTCGATAAAAGATGTCTTGTTCAATGCATGTGAGTGCACCTAGAGCTCCTAGCGTCCTGAGAAACATGTAAAGAAACAAGTGTCAACATTAAAGATGAGTGAGTTCACAGGTTTTCATAAATTCGTTTGTTCGGTTATGAGTTTGTTTTCCCCCGTTATCCCTAACCCGGGATAACGATTTAGTTCCATTATTCCCATCCTGGAATAATAATGATGTTGGTTCCATTATTCCAAACCCGGAATAATAAGTTGTTGTTTCCCTTATTCCAAACCCGGAATAATAAGTTGTTGCTTCCATTATCCCCAACCCGGGATAATATAGTTGTTGTTTCGTAATTAAGTTCAATGTTAACATATATAGGTAGCTAGCCTAAAGTTATGTCACGTAAGTGTTCGCGATCGAAGCTGACTGTTGTGCCTCCGTGTTGCCAGGCCTATCACTGACCATGGCGAAGTTAGGCCGAATTATTCACCCGTTGACCATACCCGGTCGGCTAGCGCGACTAGCTCGGATGGGGCTTGTCGGGCCCAGTAGTACTACTTATAACTCCCCCGCTATTAAACCCAATACTAACGATCCGAGAGATTGACGAGGACTTAAGTGATATAGCTGCTTAGTGACCATAACATTATATTAACATTAACTTAGTTACCGAATAGTTATGTGACGTTAAATTCGTATAACGTAAAGAGATTGAGTTTGAAGAGTGTATACATGTTTCTCCCCCTGTTGTTTAAAAACCGGGTAAAGTTAGGGGCCGTGAACTCACCTTTATTTGCTCGGTTAGTGTAGCAAAGAAGTTGTAAAGGATGGGACCGCTAATTGCGTCCTAACAAACCAATTGATTTCAAGTCAGTGTGTGATCACACCAATACAAATTCTACACTTAATTTACGCACAAAGTGATACACACAAACAACATATCTAACACTCAAACATGCATGCAAGTATCCTCATGTGAACCTAGTGATCAAAACAACTTATCATGAACATAAACCAATCCATGCCACAATTTGGTGCACACAATCACAAGTTATCAAATTTCAGCTTAACACTCAT
The DNA here is from genome assembly GCA_947069175.1 of Scalesia atractyloides. Taxonomy (NCBI): domain Eukaryota; kingdom Viridiplantae; phylum Streptophyta; class Magnoliopsida; order Asterales; family Asteraceae; genus Scalesia; species Scalesia atractyloides. Next base: position 71,201,574 of record CAMTDV010000004.1, on the reverse strand, counting down.
AATTCAGCTGTTTTCTAGGATTTTTATAAAATAGTTCCAACGTTCCAAAAATTCCAATATTTTTACAGAAGGTGCCATTTATACTGTAGAAATTTATATAAATTTTCCAAGTCCTAAATCTTTACCATTTAACCATAAATATCAATATACTAGGCTGCAGTCAGATTTATCACTTTCTGACTGCAGTCCACGGAAGAATTTATTTAAAAATCACCGATCGTCCAATTAACAAAATTCCAGTTGGAGTTGCCCGGAAATTTCCATACCTAGTTGCTGTACAAAATTCATGACTCAACTCCCTACTGATTTTAAAATCCAACTCGATAAACAACTAACAAAATTTCAGGATTTTCACAGCTTTAGTTACTGAACTTATTTGGCCCTTTAAAAATATCAAACGACTTCAGAAAATTATGAATCCAGCGCCCTTAGATTCGTTATTCAAATCTTACGTTCTAGACATCAGAAAATCCGTTTTTCGACAACTAACGACCGAGTTACAGCCAGATGAAGTCGGCTGTAACTATTACTCAGCAACCTGTTTCAGCATATTATTATTATAAGCCGTCCATATTATTAACCTAGGCGATCAAGAACCGATTTCTAATCATAGATCAATACCAATATCACATCCATGCAACCCTAATTCATACCTCTAGTTTTTATAAACAAAACATAGCCTATGATTTCAGATTTTTAAACAAACATCCCACTCTTAATCTAGCATTAACAATCCGACACAACACAATCAAAACACATGTATCCGAATATTATCTTGTAGCATATGACAAATTCTAATCTTTTAATGACAAGGTAAACGAACCGTGAGTAAGATAAGGGACCGGTGATCAAAGATTGCTTGCGACCGAGGATGAAGATGGCGAGGGCTGCTGCTGCGACCGGAAGGAAAAGAAAAGGAAAAGCTGTTGCGACCGAGACTGAAAGGGATTGAAAGCAACAAGCTGTTAGCGACTGAGAAAGTGAACAAGGCTGATCAGATCGAGATGATGAAGGAAAAAAGCTGTTCGCGATCAAAAGGGACTAGAGTAAGGCTGCCGACGGCAGTTTTTCTTTTAGGGTTTTGTGTTGTGAATGAAGGCATGCATGTGAGTTTGTATATATAGGCGCAAAGAGAACAGGGTTACGGTTTGGTTTGAGCTCATGGCCGAGGAACTTGGGTTGGTTCGGTTTGGGTTCGATCTTGTGGCCGCATAGTTTGAGTTTAAGGTTTCCTAGAGTCACAAGGAGTTCGGTTTGTGTTTGATCTTGCGGCCGAATAGTTTGAGTTTAAGGTTTGGTTCGTGTCGCGGTTCTGTTCGGTTCGTGTACATATTTACCGTAATTATTTTATAACTAAAACAATCACATAATCACACATCACGTATTCATTAACTCGTACACGTTTAATATTTAGCATATAATTTATTCGACAAGTATTGCGTTTAAGTTATCCGAAAAACCCGGGATGTCACAGAACCAACTGCTGCTATCGAACCATCCAGTGATCCGAAGGGAAGGCGTCAGGGAAGCAAAAGAGGAAACCCTAGCAAGAACTACGCCGCTGCTACACCGCTCAACTCTTAGCCTTATCAGGCTCCTGCTCAAAACGCACCCCCAGCTAAGCGTGCGTACACTGGTCCTCACCCATTGTGCCCCAAGTGCACATACCATCACGTGGTGGGTGGGAACTGCCATTTTTGCACAAACTGCAACATCTACGACCACTTTACTGTCAGTTGCCGTATCGGCCCTCTCCAAGCAGCCCCTCAAGCTCCTCAAGCTCCAGGACTGCCAGCTCCTCAGCATGCTCCCCAAAATAACCAGCAGCAAGCAGTAGCTCCAAAAGCACGTGTGTGCTACGTGTGTGGTGATCCAAACCACTTTACAAATGTCTGCCCAAACTGTACCGTTAAGCAAGAGCCGCAACAACAGCAGCCCCAGCAGCAGCCACCACCACAGCCTCAGCAGCAACAACAAGTTGTGCGTGGAAGGGCTTTCAACCTGAATCACCGCCAGGCCCAGAATGACAACAATGTTGTCAATGGTACGTTCCTTGTCAATGGTATTTATGCTTTATGTTTATTTGATAGTAGTGCCGATAATTGTTTTGTATCGTTAGAATTCGAAAAGGTTTTAAAATGTAAGCGCGCTAAACTCCCAAAGACTTTCGATGTGAAAGTCGCCACTGGAAGAACTGTTACCGTTAATTTCGTCTTACGTGGTTGTAATCTCGATCTCAACAACCACATCTTCTCGATTAATCTCATACCTATGCAGTTAGGTAGTTTCGATATCATAGTAGGTATGGACTTTCTTCGTGAAAACCATGCTGAAGTTGTATGCTTCGATAAAATGATTCGCTTACCTCTCTCGAACGGTGATCAACTTCATGTCTATGGTGAAACTCCCTCAAAGAAGTTGGTGCTTTTGTCGTGCACTCGAGCACACAAATGCTTGCAAAAGCGATGTGTTGCCTTCCTCGCCCACATTGTGAACCCGGAGAAAGAAAAGAAGACTTAAAAAGATGTTCCCGTTGTTTGTGAATTTCCTAAGGTCTTTCCCAATGATTTACCCGGTTTACCCCCTACTCGCGATGTTGAATTCCGTATCAATTTAGTTTCCGGTGCTACTCCCGTTGCTAAAGCTCCTTATCGCCTCGCACCCTCAGAAATGCGCCGAGCTATCAAGCCAACTTCAAGAGCTTCTTGATAAAGGTTTCATACGCCCGCGCACTTCGCCATGGGGCGCACCCGTCCTTTTTCGTGAAAAAGAAGGATGGATCATTCCGAATATGCATCGATTATCGTGAACTTAACAAACTCACTATAAAGAACCGTTATTCTCTTCCTCGTACCGATGACCTATTTGATCAGCTTCAAGGTGCTACTTGTTTTTCTAAGATCGATTTACGTTCCGGCTATCATCAGTTACGCGTGTGGGAAGAAGATATTCCGAAAACCGCCTTTCGTACTCGCTATGGTCATTTCGAATTCGTGGTCATGCCTTTTGGTCTTACAAATGCACCCGCGGTCTTCATGGATTTGATGAACCGTGTGTGCAAAGCTTTTCTAGATTGTTTCGTCATTGTGTTTATCAATGATATCCTTATCTATTCGAAGTCGAGAGACGAACACGCGCGTCATCTCCTTTAAGTCCTCGAACTTCTCCAAGGAAATCGCCTTTATGCTAAGTTCTCTAAATGTGAATTATGGCTTGAAGAAGTACAATTTCTCGGCCACATCGTTAATAGTCAAGGAATTCACGTCGACTCTGCAAAGATCGAAGCTGTCAAGAGTTGGATTACACCTAAGAATGCTTCTGAAATCTGTTCATTTCTTGGATTGGCGGGTTACTACCGTCGATTCATCGTCGACTTTTCGAAAATCACCGTCCCGCTTACCGCTTTAACTCATAAGGACACACCTTTCATTTGGGATTCCAAACAAGAGGAAGCCTTTCAAACTCTCAAGCGTATGCTATGTAACGCTCCCGTTCTCGCCATACCCGACGGAAACGACGATTTCGTTGTTTATTGCGATGCCTCTAATCTTGGTCTTGGTTGTGTTCTCATGCAGCGAGACAAGGTTATCGCTTACGCGTCTCGACAACTCAAGATCCAGAAGAAGAACTACACTATCCACGATCTCGAACTCGGTGCAGTTGTTTTTGCATTGAAGATATAGCGACACTACCTTTACGGTACAAAGTGTACGGTCTTCACCGACCATAAGAGCTTACAACATATCTTCAATCAAAAGGAACTGAATTTGCGCCAACGCCGATGGGTTGAACTTCTCAACGATTACGATTGTGAGATACGCTACCATCCCGGTAAAGCAAACGTCGTTGCCGATGCTCTAAGTCGACGAAGCTATGTATATAGTGTTCGTGACTCTCAAGCTTTGAATGATCTCGAAATCATGATTCGCTCCGCTCAATTCGCCTGCTTTAACGAGAATACTTTTGAGGAAGAAATGAAATGTGGTGCCGAAACTCAGCTCGTTGTTAAACCTAACGGTATCTATTACTATCTCAATCGCATCTGGATTCCAAGTCGTGATAATCTTCGTGAATTATTAATGACTGAAGCTCATAAATCTCGATATTCCATTCACCCCGGTGCCGCCAAGATGTACTAGGACCTTCGTCCTAAGTACTGGTGACCGGGCATGAAAAAGGACATCACCGTTTACGTCTCAAAGTGCTTAACTTGTTCGAAAGTTAAACCCGAACATTAAAGACCCTCTGGCTTGCTCGAACAACCCGAAATCCCGATGTGGAAGTGGGAGAGTATAGCTATGGACTTCATCACCAAACTCCCGCGTACCTCATCCGGTCACGATAGCATATGGTTATCGTTGATCGTCTTACCAAATCTGCGTACTTTATTGCTATACGAGAAGACTTTAAGGTCGAACGGTTAGCCCGAATCTATACCGACGAAGTCATTTGTCGACACAGGACGCCTCCTGACATCATCTCTGACCGCGACGGTCACTTTACCTCACGTCTCTGGGAGACTTTTCAATCCACTCTCGGTACTACTCTCAACCTTAGTACCGCTTTTCACCCTCAAACCGACGGTCAGACTGAGCGCACGATCCGCACCCTCGAAGACATACTTCGTGCGTGCATCATAGATTTCGGTGGTAACTGGGATACACATTTACCTTTAATCGAATTCTCGTACAATAATAGTTATCATACCAGCATTCAAATGGCTCCTTTTGAGGCACTGTATGGAAGAAAATGTCGATCGCCGATTGCATGGCACGAGATCGGAGAAGCACAAATCACCGGTCCCGAGCTAATTCAAGAAACGACGGACAAGATCCTCCAAATCAGAGACAATCTCTTGAAAGCTCGGAGTCGTCAAAAGAGCTACGCCGATAAACGCAGCAAGCCCCTACAGATCGAAGTAGGAGATCATGTTCTCCTAAAGGTTGCACCTTGGAAGGGAATGATCCGCTTCGGGAAAAAGGGAAAGCTAGCGCCTTGATACGTTTGTCCCTTTAAGATTCAGGAAAGGATCGTTAAAGTAGCCTATCGTCTCGAACTACCGGCGAAACTTAATAACGTTCATCCGACTGTAACATTCGTCGAAAAACGGGTTTCAAAACCCGCTTCGTTTATCAATCAAATATCAGTTATAAGTTTCGTTGCGTATTTATGGTTCATATTAATTTTAAACAATACATAATTAATAAATATATTAGAATTTAAAAACATAATTTATAATTAATAATAAATAGTGAATAAAAAATAAAATGGAGACGCCGGGTTTCTAACCCGGGTCACCCGCAAGCACAAACACACAACACACCACTCCGCCACACACTTTCTTTGTGACAATTCTGAAACAAATAATACTTAAAGTAAACCAAAAAATCAAAACCGGACATCAGCGCGCTCAGAACGCGGAATCGCCGGAGTAAAACCAAAACTCCGCTAATGTTGCCTTTCCCTTTTAACTAAAACGCTGTCACACCCCGACCCGCAGCGGAAAAGGTGATCGGGGCATGATTGGGTTATCATCAAAGCTCATGACATTTTTAACGTTTCATATTCATTAATACAATTTAATGGAAAATTACAATCAATATTACATCATGTCCTAAATATCAATCTAGGCTTCATTGTTTTCTTCTAAGGCATTTCCTATGTTTTCCTTGCTTCATCCTGTTCACCTGTATCATGTGTAAAAAGGGTTTTTGGATCAACAAAAAGTTGGCGAGTGAATCCTATGGAAAACATTTGAACAAGTTTATTTAATTGATTATAAAATAAGTGCACAACCACACATGAGTAAAAATAGATGTAAACTTATTCACCAATCAATTTAATATTAAACAATACACACATGAACAATAATGGATCGTTTAGAGGCACGCGTTGCTCAACTCGTCTCTCACGAGGAACTGATGGGCCTAATGAATGAATTGCATAAACTGGACAATATGAAATACATAACTACAAACAATATAAACTCAATAATACACACATGAACAATAATGGATTTGTTTTGAGGCACGCGTTGCTCAACTCGTCTACCACGAGGAACTGATGGGCTTAATGAATGACTTTCATATAAGTTGACAAAATGAAATACATAACCACAACAATATAAACAATCTAAGTTTAGATCACAATATGGTATGGCACAAGTTTAAATAAACGAGTTAATTATTTTGTGACACATGACACACCCCAAAACGTGTAATTAAAAAGGGGAAGTTGTAAGATTCACTCACAGTGGGTGCGTTCGGTTAATGATGTTGAATGCACACGAAGTGGTTTTAACCACGAGTGAAATTAACTTAGATAATGGCATAATGTTTTGGTAAGTAAACGGGTTTTATTAATCCATTTTAGTAGGATTGTTGGGTGTATTTTTGTGAGTTTAAGGCTATTTTCTAACCTTAAAAATGTTATTTTTAAGTATTTTTAATTGATTTTTAATTAAAATAAATAAATAAAAATAATAAAAAAAGTTGACTTTTTTGACCGTTGACCGTTGACCATTGACTGTTGACTTTGACCGGTTCGTATGTGTTATTGTGTGCGCTGAGTGAGGCTCGAACCCGAGACCTCCCGTACGCGTGCACGCAGCTCTACCAACTGAGCTACGTGTCTAACCCGAAATATTTCTGTTTTTAATTATATTTATATATTAATTGGATTAATCCGAAAATCAACTTATTTCTAAAAAGATTTTAATCAGTGACTCGGTGCGCTCCACAGGTCTCGAACCCGGGACCTGTGGTTTAGGTTAACACACAGTCCACCGCTGGACTGTGTGTTTAACTTGTTATATAACCTGATTTTTATTATACTTATATACAATTAAATAATTTCAGTTCTGCCTTATTTAAAAAGGTTAGATAATTGTCCGAATCGGTGCAGTAGACCGGACTCGAACTCGTGACGTGTGTTTAAACATTCACACAGTCCACCACTGGACTGTGTGTCTAACTTGGTTATTATTCCGGTTATTAATAAACTTAACATGTACAGCGGTGACTCCAGTTCGGTTAACAAAAAAAGACATTTTTATTAAGGCAAGCATGCGTGGGACAAGATTCGAACTCGAGACGTTTACGTGTTTATTGTGCACACAGTCCACCGCTGGACTGTGTGTCTAACCCGAGTTATAACTTGATTTTAATTATACATATACACAACTGGAACTTCGTCTTCTTCGTTGAATTTAACCAGAATCAGAAGTCCGACTGGTTCGATGTTTTAATCGTGTTCTTTAGTGTTTTGAGGTTAATTACAGATGAGATATATAAAAAGAATGAAATATTTAAGCATAAGGTATACCGACTGGACTTCTCTGTTTCTCCGGCAGAACTCCGGTGACAGCAAAAGATTCCGGCGTCGTGTGTCTTGCGGCAGAGAGTCTTCAGCAAGCTTGAAAAGGATGTGGGTGACTTCGGTATAAGCTCTGGGGGTTCAGTAAGGCTCAGAAGTGAAAGGCTCGGTTTTCCGGCGATGTGCAGAAGTTTTCCGGCGAGTGAAATTACGTCGGGTAAAGGTGCGGTTTTGAGCGAAAAAGCTTGGAGAGGTTCGAGGAGGTATTTATAGGGCAGGTCATCGATGAATTTGGTCCGATTTCCGACTTGATTCGTCGGTTAGAAATTCTCCGGCGGTTATAGCTTGTGTCGCGGACTCAGGCGTCGGTTATAACCGATGCAGTGATTTAGTTTTACGTTATAACTGAAGATATCGTAAATTCTTGGCGAGTTTGTCGGGATTTCCAACGACTGAAATTTGGGCGCCGGTTTTTGAATTTGGGATTCATGATATGAATTAATTGATTCTAATAATTACCAAGAAATACAAGTGGCGCAGTGGTTGAGTGTGTGTGTGTTAAGTCTGTTGTTGACCCGGCTGACTGACCCGGGTTCGAAACCCGGCAGTGCCATATTATTTTTATTTTCTTATTTTTAATAGTTTTCGAAAACAAATTATATATTCCAATATAATAATTAATTATGTATCGTTTAAAATTAATTTGGGCATTAAATACGCCACGAAATTTTAAACTGATTGTTCGGTTAATAAACGGAGCGGGTTTGGTAAAATCCGTTTTTTGACGGATGTTACAAACGCGATAACCGACTACGACATCAGTTATAACCGATGCCTAACCGTCAATTTCGGTCATAACCGCCGGAAAACCTTTGACCGCGAATCAAGACTCAATTCAAACCCAATTCAGCCTGTTTCCACTATAAATACCCACTTGAACACTCTGAAAATCCTTTCGCTCAGAACCACGTTCGTTTCCGAAGTTTCATTTCTTCAAAAGCTCGTCGCCGGAGTTTTCTGCATTCGCCGGACTTTCACCGGAAAAACGAGGCTTTACTTCTAATCGGTATAAATCATCTAAACCTTTTTTGCTATCTCTTGCTTAGTATTCTAATTGCACAACAAAATGATCAAAACTGTTAAACAGTTCACTCAGCCGGAAATCACAAATCAGAGCCGACGACTCTTGTCGGAAATCTGAAGAAAACGCTCTGTTTTGGTACATCTTATTCCTTAATCTTCTTCTTCTATTCCAATTCAATCAATTATAAGCGTTGTTGGTCAATTAAACAAACAGTCGGTTTCACTGTTCGGTAATTCCATAAGTGAAGAAGATGAAGATAAAACATGTGTATTAGTATAATTAAAATCGGGTATATAACCGGGTTAGACACACAGTCCAGCGGTGGACTATGTGCACAAACAATACACACGTCCCGAGTTCGAATCACACCCGTTACCGACTTTCAGAAATAAAACCAACATTTTTAGAACTAAATCAAATCAAGTCACAGAATGTTTATAAGAGGAATACAATTCAGTAGTTAAGCATATTAGACACACAGCCCAACTGGTTGGGCTGTGCGCACTCGAACCAAAGGACCCGAGTTCGACTCCGGGTCTCTTCAACCGGTTCGGCCATATAAATCATTTTTAATAAAAACCAAATAAGTTTAAAGTTAATTAGTATATATATAAATTAAAACAGAGAATATTTTGGGTTAGACACGTAGCTTAGTTGGTAGAGCTGCGTGCACGTATACGAGAGGTCCCGAGTTCGAACCTCACTCAGCGCATAGAAAACACAGTCTGACCGGTCAAGACCCGGTCAACGGTCAAAAAAGCCAACCTTTTTATTTCTTTTTATCTATTTATTTAATTGGAAAATTATTTAAAAGTACTTAAAAATAAGATTATTAAAGTTAGAAAATTTCCTTAAACTCATAAAAATAAATCTAAAAATCCCATTAAAGAGCACTAATTAAAAATATTAATCTCAAATAAAATTTATTTATTTATCGAATCATTTTGTTATTATCTAGGCTAGTTTTTCCCTCGTCGATTGAATCCTAAAATTCGTGCGCATCCAACGTCATCAATGAACGCACCCAATGTGAGTGAATCTCTACCAATTCCCCGTTTTAATCATGTTTTGGGGTGTATCATGTGTCGTATAATCCTTTTATTTTATTTAAACACTTGTGCATACATCATATCCGTGATCAAATGTGTATCAATTGTTGTGTGAATTATAAGTAGATTGGATTTATCATTTTCAGTGCACGCATTTCATTAGGCCCATCAGTTCCTCGTGGGAGACGGGTTGAGCATCAGGTGCCTCATTAGATCGGCTCCGTTTGATTGAGCCTTGATCTCACATACATCATCATTCATATCATATACTCATCCAAAGTGGTTTGTGTTTGTTTATCTATATATATTTGCTCACATGTGATTATTGCACAAATTTTCCTTATTAAATAAAACAAGAAATTAGTAACAATGTTTTATCAAGGTTCACTCGCCAACTTTTGTTAACCCAAAATATCCCTCGTTTTACACATGATACAGGTGATCCAGCTGAGACAAGAAACACATAGGAAGGCCTAGAAGAATAAACAAGTTTAAGCTTTGGAATAAATATATAGTTTCATTTTCTTGTAATTGTATGAATTTTGTTTTGGATATTTAAGTGGTAATTTGAATTTAATAAATATGAAACATTTTAGTAAACATAATGAGATTTGGTGATAACCCAATTATGCCCCGACTTTTATTCCGCTGCGGGTCGGGGTGTGACAGATTGGTATCAGAGCTTATGACTATAGGGATATAGGATAGGTTATTAGACCCTTAGAGCCTATACTATAGTTGATTAAAATTTTAAATTGTTTATGCGTTACATACAAAATTCATGATGTTTATATGCTTTATGTTTATTTTTACACTCAATGTTATGCAAGCATGCTCACAAATACATGTTATTATACAATGCTCATCATGAATCATATCCTCATAACATATCATATCCATGAGAGCACACACCTCACGATTACCATGATTTTTGCAATGATTTTTGTATTTTTCAAATCACATCAAAGTGAGTTCTCATGACGGGCATGTAGTAACTGGAAGGGTACGAGTACCGGTAGTCGGAACGTCCTGTCTTGGCTTGGCATTCGTATAAATCCAAAATAAAGGACCAGTTTGCCTACCTGGGGACTAACGATGAGAGTACGAAGGACCTATTAGGCCAAAGCATGCTATACCAAACATCGTGTGAGCTAACCCCACTTTGAGTTGTCATTGTGTCTACACCTGGACACCCTCCTACCATACATCTCGCAATCATATTTTACAATTTTCATTCGGGTGGTGCGAGTGTTAATCCGCCAACACCAATGTGAATCCTACCAAGCCCAATAGTCATGGGGGCCCACATGACTACACAGGCGATGGTATGGGGGACATTGGAGGCCCAAACATGAGCAAACCCAAGACATCCTATGGATGTAGTTGAATTATTGTCAGTTATGTTATTTTTCATTCTTTTTACGACACATGACACCTAGAAAATTCTTAAACTCACAATCTTCCTATGTATGTTCCTGTAGATGTCAACGTGGAGGTAGAAAGTCAGGAAGATCAAATGAACGCTTGGCCACACAAATTGCTAAACAAATGGCCGCAGTGCTTCCTGACATCGTGATTCAAGTTCAACAAGCTCTCACCGCAAACCCCATCAATCTTCCCAATCAAGAAGACCAGAGCGTCGCCAACCCTCCCTCCAAAAAGTGCTCCTACAAACACTTCAAATCTTGCGATCCCCCAAAATATGAAGGGACCGAAGGTGTTACCGCCCTCCTTTACTGGTTTGAAGAAATGGGAAACACTTTCCTCAATTGCGATTGTCCCGAGGATCGCAAGGCACGTTATGCAACTGGAAGACTGTTTGGGGTAGCCCTTACCTGGTGGAACACGGGAAAGGGTAAACGAGGAGTTGAAGATGCCATGGCCTTAACATGGGAAGAGTTAAGGGAACTAATGACAAGACGCTTCTGTCCAAGAAGCGAAATCAAAAAGTTGGAAGATGAATTCCACGCGCTGAAACAAAAGGAAGGAGATCACACCTCCTATAATAAGCGATTTCTCGAGCTGAACCAAATGATCCCTAATTTGTTCACCCCTTGTACCGCTTAGTCGAACACTACATTCGAGGCCTTCCCTCGAAAATCCAAGATTCGGTTTTAAGCACTTCGCCTGCAACACTTGAAGCCGCAATGGAATTAGCTACAGAACTCACTGAGAATCGCATTCGAAACGGCAAATTTAAAGATGAGAAGAATAAAACACCCATTGAGACCCCAACTCCAAACCACCCAGTCTCATCCTCAAGGTTTGCTGGTAAGAGGAAACGTAATGGCAAGAATTTTGCTGTCACTCAAACCAACCCTCCTATCACTGCTGCACCAATCACCCAAATTGCTCCCTCAGCTGCACCATTTAAAAAGCCATACACCGGCCCACACCCAAAATGCAACCGTTGTCAATACCATCACCCTCCCGAAACTCTTTGCCAACATTGCACAAGCTGTGGCCGTGCAGGTCACACCATCCAAACCTGCCGTATTCTTCAACGAATGAACCGCAGTCAACCACAAACCCAAACCCAAAATCAGATAGTGGGTCAAGCCCAACAACCCTTACTTCTACCACCTGTACCACACGCAGCCCAAACTTACTACCAACCCAACTACCCCATGATGCAACCCATGCGAGCTTGTTACAACTGTGGGGACCCAAACCACTTTAGGAACACATGTCCACGCTTGGTGAACATCATCCATGCCCAAGCTCAAGCAAACCCGGTAAACCAAGCGAACCAAGCTCCTCCACCTGCCAGTGGAAGAGCTTTCAACATCAATGCCAACCAAGCCAGGGCTGACAACAACGTAATCAACGGTACGTTTCTCATCAATGGTAGTTATGCATCCATATTGTTCGATACCGGTGCGGATAAAAGCTTTGTGTCCTTAGAATTTGAACCTAGCCTCAACCAAACTCGTGTTAATCTCATGGAATCTCTAACGGTGGAAGTTGCTGACGGAAAACCCGTTTCATTAAATTCTATTATACGCAATTGTACCCTCACTCTAAACGATCACGATTTTCCAGTTGACCTCATTCCTATGAAGTTGGGAAGTTTCGATATTATTCCACAAGTCTTTCCCGACGATATTTCAGGACTCCCTCCTGTGAGAGAAGTCGAATTCCGCATCGATCTTGTACCTGGCGCTACACCAGTCGCAAAATCTCCTTATAGGTTAGCCCCATCCAAAATGCAAGAGCTGGCCAGTCAACTGCAAGAACTGACTGACAAAGGATTCATACGTCCTAGCTCATCGCCTTGGGGTGCACCTGTTCTCTTTGTGAAGAAGAAAGATGGAACGTTTCGCATGTGCATTGATTATAGAGAACTCAACAAATTAACGGTTAAAAATCGCTCTCCACTACCTCGCATCGATGACCTCCTAGACCAACTTCAAGGCGCCACCTGCTTTTCAAAAATCAACCTTCGTTCTAGTTATCATCAGATCAGAGTACATGAAGAAGATATCCCAAAGACCGCCTTCCGGACTCGTTATGGTCATTACGAATTCATGGTCATGCCATTCGGTTTAACCAACGCCCCCGCTGTCTTCATGGATCTAATGAATAGGGTATGCAAACCCTACCTCGACCGTTTCGTCATAGTCTTCATCGATGATATTCTTATCTACTCCAAGTCTAAATCCGATCATGAGCGACACCTTCGACTCATCCTTACACTTTTAAGGACTGAAAAGCTCTACGCTAAGTTCTCAAAGTGCGAATTCTGTGTCACACCCCGACCCGCAGCGGAAAAGGTGATCGGGGCATGATTGGGTTTTCATCAAAGCTCATGACATTTATTATAATGTTTCATATTTATTATTACAATTTTAAAGAAGATCATACAATCAAATCATACAAGTACAACATGTTCTATACATCTTTCTAGACTTCATTATTTTTCTTCTAAGGCACTTTCCTATGTGTTCCTTGTTTCATTCTGTCCACCTGACCTTTATTATAATGTTTCATATTTATTATTACAATTTTAAAGAAGATCATACAATCAAATCATACAAGTACAACATGTTCTATACATCTTTCTAGACTCGTTATTTTTCTTCTAAGGCACTTTCCTATGTGTTCCTTGCTTCATCCTGTCCACCTGGATCATGTTGAAAAATGGTTTTTGGGTCAACAAAAAGTTGGCGAGTGAATCCTATGAAAAACATTTAAACGTGTTTATTGTATTGATTATAAAATAAAGTGCATAACCACATATGAGTAAATGTAGATGTAAATTTATTCACAATACACATAATATTAAATATTGCACACACATACAACAATTGATTGTTTTGAGGCACGCGTTGTTTAACTCGTCTCCCACGAGGAACTGATGGGCCTAATGAATGAGTTTTGAGGCACGCGTTGTTCTACGAACTGATGGGCCTAATGAATGAGTTTTAAGGCACGCGTTGTTCAACTCGTCTCCCACGAGGAACTGATGGGCCTAACAAATAATTTGCATACAACTTGACAATATGTAATACATCACAACAAACAATATTTACACTCTAAGTTTAAATCATAATATGGTATAGCACGAGTTTGAATATGCGAATTAGTTTAAGCGACACATGATACACCCCAAAACAAAAATAAAAAGGGGAATTTGTAATAATTCACTCACAGTGGGTGCGTTTCTTGGATTGATGATGAATGCGCACGAATTCGGATTTAATCGGCAGGGAAACTAACCTAAATAATAACATAATAGTTCGATAAATAAATAAACTTTTATTTGAGATTAATATTTTTAATTAGTTTTCTTAATGGGATGGTTAGGTTTATTTTCGTGAGTTTAAGGACATTTTCTGACTTTAAAAATATTATTTTTAAGTATTTTTAAATAATTTTCTGATTAAATAAATAAATAAAATAAATAAAAAATAAAAAAAAATGTTGACCGTTGACTTTGACTGTTTGACCGGTTCGGACTTGTGTTTGATTGCGCTGAGTGAGGTTCGAACTCGTGACCTCCCGTACGCGTGCACGCAGCTCTACCAACTGAGCTACGTGTCTAACCCGAAATATTTCTGTTTTTAATTATATATATATACAAATTAGATAAATTCATTTCTGTCCTTATTTAAAAACTTGATAATTGCCAGAACCGGTGCGGGGGCCTGGACTCGAACCCGCGACGTGCTTAATGTCTTTGCACACAGTTCACCACTGGACTGTGTGTCTAACTTGGTTATGATTCCGGTTTTTATTATACTTATATACTATTTAGATTTATCCAGAAATCATTTACTTAAAAAGAATTTTAATTATATCAAACCGGTGCACATAACAGGACTCGAACCCGGGACCTGTTGTTTAACGTTGCACACAGTCCATCGCTGGACTGTGTGTCTAACCTGGTTAGAATACTGGTTTTTATTAAACTTAACATCTTACAGCGAGTTGATCCGGTTCGGTTTAAAAATAACATTTTTATTTCAGAGAGTGAGGTTGTGTCAGGGATCGAACTCAAGACGTGTGCTAATTGTTTGCACACAGTCCACCGCTGGACTGTGTGTCTAACCCGGTTTAATAACTTGTTTTAATTAATCTTATAAACATCGTCGACTTCGTCTTCTTCGCTCAAAGACTCAGACGACCGATGTTCTTCTGTTCTTGGTTAAATCGTTCATCGAACATATTACTGGTTGAAATGTAAAGGATAAGAAGAGTTAAGGAATCGAATGTACCGATCAGACTGTATTTCTCAGAATTCCGGCAATGGTCGTCGGCTCTGATTTGTATATTCCGTCTGATTGAATCAATTAACAGTTTTGATCGATTAGTTGTGAAATTGGGTTACTAAACAAGGATTAACAGAAGGTTTAAATGATTATACCGATTCACAGCGTGATTTTGGAAATTCCAGAGG
Organism: Scalesia atractyloides; assembly: GCA_947069175.1. Taxonomy (NCBI): domain Eukaryota; kingdom Viridiplantae; phylum Streptophyta; class Magnoliopsida; order Asterales; family Asteraceae; genus Scalesia; species Scalesia atractyloides. The sequence continues at coordinate 71,186,228 of CAMTDV010000004.1, read as the reverse complement.
TTTTCCGGCGAGTGCATAATATTCCGGCTACGTCGTCTGGGATTGATTCTGGTTGATGGATTGAAGTTAGTAATAGTCTAACAATGGATTGAAACCGAAAGAGTCGAGGTATTTACCGTTTTGGTGTAAGTCTCGGTTTTCCGACGAAAGTATCTGAGAGTTCCGGCGAACACAGATAAATTCCGGCGACTGCTTCAGAGTGTTTTAGCGAGAGTTTAAGAGAGAGTAAGTTTGATAGACTCGCGAGCTCAAATGGTGAATACATCGAAGTAAAGTATAACTCGATTTTAATTGCATTTCGGTTTCGAATTCCAAAAATCATACGGTTATGGTTTTGACGATTTGAATGAGTGGCTTTAAGGTTTTTCAGTTATAACCGACGTTTATCATCAGTTACACTCGTTTAATCATAAGGAAAACGTTAATTGAGCTTGATTGTGTTTTCGACAGTTACTGGTTTCCGCCCTTTTTGAATTGCAGGTTTGTTCTTTGTTTGTATATATCAATTAAATTGTTTGAATAAAAACCAATCAATGTGTGTAGCTCAGTGGTGTGTGTTGCGTGTGGGTTCGATGGAGACCTGGGTTCGAAACCCGGCTATCCCATTTATTTTTTTATTCAGTATTTCTTAGAAATTTTAAATTCTAATATATTTATTAATTATGTATCGTTTAGAATTAATTTGGGCGATAAATATACAACGAAAAATTTTAACTGGGTATTCGATTAATAAACGAAGTGGGTTTTGGAAACCCGTTTTTTGACGGATGTTACATTCTGGTTAGGAGAAGTAAAATTCCTTGGACATGTCGTCAACGACAAGGGAATTCATGTTGACCCTTCAAAAATCAAGGCAGTGCAGGAATGGCAAGCGCCACGTACCCCTACCGAAGTAAGGTCATTTCTTGGTTTGGCTGGTTACTATCGACGCTTCATTGCCAATTTTTCTTGTATTGTTGTCCCACTCACGGCTTTGACTCATAAAGGAAAACCCTTCATATGGGGACCTAAGCAAGAAGAGGCCTTCCAAACTCTAAAGCAAAAACTTTGTGACGCACCTATCCTCACACTCCCTGAAGGTTGCGATGACTTTGTAGTATATTGCGACGCATCAGGGCAAGGGCTAGGCTGTGTATTAATGCAAAGAGGAAAAGTGATAGCCTATGCTTCTAGGCAACTCAAAGTTCATGAGAAGAATTACACCACCCACGACCTGGAACTTGGAGCCGTTGTGTTCGCTCTCAAGATATGGAGACATTACCTCTACGGTATCAAGTGTGAAATATACACTGACCACAAAAGTCTCCAACATATCTTCAACCAAAAGGAGTTGAATATGAGGCAACGAAGATGGGTCGAACTTCTCAACGACTACGACTGTGAAATTCGGTATCATCCTGGCAAGGCAAATGTAGTGGCTGATGCGCTCAGTCGAAAAGGTTATGCGAACTCCATTCGTCTTCTCTGTTCGCAAATCATAACCGACATCAAAGATCGAATCCGAGCAGCTCAACATGTTTCTGTAACAGAAAATGATGTACGCGATGAACTGTCATGTGGAGCTGAACTCAAAATCGAAACCAAATCCGACGGTATTCTATACTATTTAAACCGCATATGGATTCCTGATCGCGATAACCTTCGTGATTTCCTCATGAATGAGGCGCACAAAACACGGTACTCTGTACACCCAGGAGCCGACAAGATGTATCAAGACCTACGATACACCTACTGGTGGCCTGGCATGAAAAAGGATATCGCTGTTTTTGTTTCCAAGTGCCTTACCTGTTCCAAAGTAAAAGCTGAACATCAGAGACCTTCAGGACTTCTAGTCCAACCCGAAATACCTGTATGGAAGTGGGAAAACATAACCATGGATTTCATTACCGGGTTACCTCGCACCTCTAGTGGGTATGACACCATATGGGTAATAATCGATCGTCTTACAAAGTCATCTCACTTCATTCCGATTCGCGAGGACTTCAAGAACGAGAAGTTAGCTCGTATCTACATCAGCGAGATCATAAGCCGTCATGGTGTATCATTAAGCATCATTTCAGACCGTGATGGTCGTTTCACTTCACGAACATGGCAAGCTGTACAAACCGCCTTGGGTACACGATTAGACCTCAGTACCGCATTTCATCCTCAAACTGATGGCCAATCTGAACGCACCATCCAAACCCTTGAAGACATGCTGCGAGCATGTGTCATAGACTTCAAAGGGAATTGGGACGCTCACCTACCATTAGTGGAATTTTCGTACAACAATAGCTATCATTCAAGTATCGGCATGGCTCCTTTCGAAGCTTTATATGGTCGTAAGTGCCGAACTCCAGTATGTTGGCACGAAATTGGGGAATCACAAATCACCGGTCCAGAATTAATTCAAGAAACAACCGACAAGGTCATTCAAATTTGAAACAATCTTCTAGCGGCTCAAAGTCGTCAAAAGAGTTATGCAGACAAACGACGAAAGCCCTTGGAGTTTGACATTGGTGATTAAGTACTTTTAAAAGTATCACCGTGGAAGGGAGTGGTTCGTTTTGGCCAAAAGGAAAAGCTAGCACCACGCTACGTAGGACCTTTCAAGGTACTCGAAAGAGTAGGTCCTGTAGCATACAAGCTTGACCTACCAGAAGAGCTCAACAGAATTCATCCCACATTCCACGTATCAAACTTGAAAAAGTGCCTCGCCGATGAAAACCTTCATATTCCTCTAGAAGACATTCAGGTCAATGAATCGATGCACTTCGTTGAAAGACCGGTAGAAATCATGGACTTCGGAGAGAAGCGTTTAAGACGAAGTCGTATTCCAATTGTCAGAGTACGTTGGGAGTCAAAACGAGGACCGGAGTTTACTTGGGAACGTGAAGACTTAATGCGCGAAAAATACCCGCATATTTTTTCTGTTACCGCCACTACGTAAATTTCGGGACGAAATTTCTAAAAGTAGGGGATACTGTAACATTCGTCGAAAAACGGGTTTCAAAACTCGCTTCGTTTATCAATCAAATATTCAGTTATAAGTTTCGTTGCGTATTTATGGTTCATATTAATTTTAAACAATACATAATTAATAAATATATTATAATTTAAAAACCATAATTTATAATTAATAATAAATAGTGAATAAAAATAAAATGGAGACGCCGGGTTTCGAACCCGGGTCACCCGCAAGCACAAACACACAACACACCACTCCGCCACACACTTTCTTTGTGACAATACTGAAACAAATAATACTTAAAGTAAACCCAAAAATCAAAACCGGACATCAGCGCGCTCAGAACGCGGAATCGCCGGAGTAAAACCAAAACTTCGCTAATGTTGCCTTTCCCTTTTGACTAAAACGCGATAACCGACTACGACATCAGTTATAACCGATGCCTAACCGTCAATTTCGGTCATAACCGCCGAAAAACCTTTGACCGCGAATCAAGACTCAATTCAAACCCAATTTAGCCTGTTTCCACTCTAAATACCCACTTGAACACTCTGAAAATCCTTTCGCTCAGAACCACGTTCGTTTCCGAAGTTTCATTTCTTCAAAAGCTCGTCGCCGGAGTTTTCTGCATTCGCTGGACTTTCACCGGAAAACCGAGGCTTTACTTCTAATCGGTATAAATCATCTAAACCTTTTTTGCTATCTCTTGCTTAGTATTCTAATTGCACAACAAAATGATCAAAACTGTTAAACAGTTCACTCAGCCGGAAATCACAAATCAGAGCCGACGACTCTTGCCAGAAATCTGAAGAAAACGCTCTGTTTTGGTACATCTTATTCCTTAATCTTCTTCTTCTATTCCAATTCAGTCAATTATAAGCGTTGTTGGTCAATTAAACAAACAGTCGGTTTCACTGTTCGGTAATTCCATAAGTGAAGAAGATGAAGATAAAACATGTGTATTAGTATAATTAAAATCGGGTATATAACCGGGTTAGACACACAGTCCAGCGGTGGACTGTGTGCACAAACAATACACACGTCCCGAGTTTGAATCGCACCCGTTACCGACTTTCAGAAATAAAACCAACATTTTTAGAACTTAATCAAATCAAGTCACAGAATGTTTATAAGAGGAATACAATTCAGTAGATAAGCAGATTAGACACACAGCCCAACTGGTTGGGCTGTGCGCACTCGAACCAAAGGACCCGAGTTCGACTCCGGGTCTCTTCAACCGGTTCGGCCATATAAATCATTTTTAATAAAAACCAAATAAGTTTAAAGTTAATTAGTATATATATAATTAAAACAGAGAATATTTTAGGTTAGACACGTAGCTTAGTTGGTAGAGCTGCGTGCACGTATACGAGAGGTCCCGAGTTCGAACCTCACTCAGCGCATAGAAAACACAGTCTGACCGGTCAAGACCCGGTCAACGGTCAACGGTCAAAAAAGTCAACCTTTTTATTTCTTTTTATCTATTTATTTAATTGGAAAATTATTTAAAAATACTTAAAAATAAGATTATTAAAGTTAGAAAATTTCCTTAAACTCATAAATATAAATCTAAAAATCCCATTAAAGAGCACTAATTAAAATATTAATCTCAAATAAAATTTATTTATTTATCGAATCATTTTGTTATTATCTATGCTAGTTTTTTCCTCGTCGATTGAATCCTAAAATTCGTGCGCATCCAACGTCATCAAAGAACGCACCTAATGTGAGTGAATCTCTACCAATTCCCCGTTTTAATCATGTTTTGGGGTGTATCATGTGTCGTATAATCCTTTTATTTTATTTAAACACTTGTGCATACATCATATCCGTGATCAAATGTGTATCAATTGTTGTGTGAATTATAAGTAGATTGGATTTATCATTTTCAGTGCACGCATTTCATTAGGCCCATCAGTTCCCCATGGGAGACGGGTTGAGCATCAGGTGCCTCATTAGATCGGCTCCGTTTGATTGAGCCTTGATCTCACATACATCATCATTCATATCATATACTCATCCAAAGTGGTTTGTGTTTGTTTATCTATATATGTTTGCTCACATGTGATTATTGCACAAATTTTCCTTATTAAATAAAACAAGAAATTAGTAACAATGTTTTATCAAGGTTCACTCGCCAACTTTTGTTGACCCAAAATATCCCCCGTTTTACACATGATACAGGTGATCCAGCTGAGACAAGAAACACATAGGAAGGCTAGAAGAATAAACAAGTTTAAGCTTTGGAATAAATATATAGTTTCATTTTCTTGTAATTGTATGAATTTTGTTTTGGATATTTAAGTTGTAGTTTGAATTTAATAAATATGAAACATTTTAGTAAACATCATGAGCTTTGGTGATAACCCAATTATGCCCCGACTTTTATTCCGCTGCGGGTCGGGGTGTGACACTTTCCACGTGTCCAACCTCAAGAAATGCCTAGCCGAAGAAAATCTCCATGTACCTCTCGAAGATCTACAAATCAACGAGACTCTCCATTTCGTGGAAAAGCCTGTTGAGATCATGGACCGAGAAACCAAGAAACTATGGCGCTCACGCATCCCTATCGTGAAGGTCCGATGGGAAGGCAAACGCGGGGCAGAGTTCACTTGGGATTGGAAAGTGACATGAAAGCCAAGTACCCGCACCTCTTTGTTACGGCCACTACTTAAATTTCGGGACGAAATTTCCTAAAGTTGGGGAGACTGTAACAACTTGAAAATTCGTTGTTATCTTTTCATTTGTCTTTCCGATGTACCTATCTTTTGTAATCCCGAGATTCGGTTTATAATAAAGTTTATGTTAATTAATTATGGTGTTGTACGTTATTATCACATCTAATCGCTTATTAAATCGCATCGCTAATCTCATCGCATCGCAAATCGCAGTTAATTATATGGTTTTATGTTATTTATGTGTTATGTGTGTTTGTGGTTATGGTTACAATCGCTATCGCATCGCTCTCGCACACTCGAATCGCTAAATCGCGCTATTATATCAACTATAACACTTAATATAACTATTTAATACGAACCAAATCGCCAAACGAACCCTTGACGCGAAATCAGCAAACGAAACTTGGTCACCAGGCCAAGTTCTGCCGAACTTGACTACCACAAGTTCGCCCGAACTTGCCTGAGACACAAGGATCCCTTACTTTCCACAAGTTCGCTCGAACTTGTACAAAAATGTCGAAGTTCAGCCGAACTTGACTTGCTAATCTGGAATATCTAGCAAGTTCGCCCGAACTTGCATGAATTTCATGCAAGTTCGACCGAACTTGACCCCACCAGCCCTCATTTTTGCCTTCTCCTATAAATACTCAGCTCCATTCTCTCATTTGAACTTGCTGCAAGTTCGCCCAGAGCTCTCAAACCCAAAACCCTTTGTTTTCTAAGTAAGAATCAACCCGATTTCAACTACAATGATGTTCAACAACGTTTTACAACGATTTTGCACAAGGCATTGTCTTCGTTTTCATCAAATCTCTTTTATTTACGAAAATCTTCATCTTTTTCCATAAAACTTCTGTTTTTCAGTCAGATCCATACTTAGATCTGAGCAAAACCTTTAAAGTATAGATTTTTACACAATATTCGGACTAATGGCGTATGTTTCGTTCACTTTGAGTGGAACGAGGCGTTGTCGGAAGCTAAATCCAAGATCCGGAAGCACAAGGACGAAATGGTCACTTTACACAAGCTGGACTAACCCGTACGAACCACCAAGTTCCCCCGGATTAGCCCGAGTGTCTGTAAAATGGCTAAGTTCGCTCCAAAAGACCTCTCTAGCCTAAGTTTTACTCAGTGGCTTAAGGTTGGAGGGATGTGCACTCGATTTCCTCAGCAAATGACGTGAAAACGCAAGATTTTAGACCCGAAAACCTCAAGTTCGCTCAAGAATCACCATCACGCAGGTCAAGTTCGACTGAACTTGTACCCAAATGGGTCAAGTTCGACCGAACTTGAGTCTATTTCATCAAATCCCTTGCAAGTTCGGCCGAACTTGTCTTACCAGTAAGGTTTTCTCACAAGTTCGCCCGAACTTGACTCTAAATCATTCAGAACCTTGCAAATTCGCTCGAACTTGTATGTTTACATACAAGTTCGGCCAAACTTGTCTACTACTCAACCAAAACTTAACCGTTTCAGCAAATCGGGAGACTGATGCACTTCTGTTCGTTTACAGGCTGATCCGGTGCTCACTGCAACTCTCCTCAGATCCTAAAACTCTCTCCTAAACGCACTGACTGTGGGTATACTTGAACCCTTTTACGCTTAAACGCACTTTTGGGTGTTACATACGTTCCTCTATCAAAATCACTTCACAAATCGAGCTGTTTATCACACGCGAATCTGATTATATATGCTCAATACGTGATACTAGAAACATGTGACCAGGACTTATTTTCGTTAACTTGCCTCCTTAGCTAGTATGGTACTATAATGTGGCTAACACCCACGGGGTCTAGTTAGGATGGATGCGCAAGCCTTCTCACGGTAGTTAGCATGAGAAGTAAGCCTATGTTTATCTGTGTGATGTGTTTTAGTGTATCATGATATGTAATTGAACTATTTCGCGAACGGTTTCTCTATTATGCTTGTATTACAAAACCTGTATGCTCACCTTTACTTAATTGTATTGACTTGTATTTTAACGTATGTAACAGGTTGAGGAATTTAGCTTGGATGCTTTGGTAGTAGTTTGCTTAGTTTAGTTCGTTTGTTTAGTTTGTTTAGAATGGTTTGTAATAAAATCTAGAGGAGATCGAATTGATTTATGTTTAAGAGATTTTGTTGAATTGTAATGGTTGTTTTGTAGGTTTTATGAGTTTGATAGTATGGGATATTGAATGTTGATTATTATCTTTGAAATGGTTTATGGAATCTCTTGATCAATCCGATTCGCCTAGTGCCACTACCCCGATGTTTTCCGCCATCGGTTGGGGTGTGACATAAATATATATTTAGGAAAATATATATTTAGTGGTCACCAAGACATGTGTGTCTAGTGTATACTATGTGTATTATGTAGTAGTAGACAAATTAGGGGATTTAAAAACACTAAATACTCATAATGGAGTATGAATACAAATACCCTCCAAATACCAGGAAAATACCCAAGAAGAATGCACACATGAATACCCATACTTGGGTGTATAGACAAATACAACAAGATATATGCACTTATAAGTATTCCTTAATCAAAATACGGACTTTGGACAAATGGACATTCATATGGACAAATATATACATATTGAGAGCAAAAACATATGTATGTATTTATTTACTAGAATTCAATGCGAATAACACAAGAAAATTTGGTCAAGTGACAAAACATATATATTTAACTAGGTTGGTAAAAATATATATATTACAAATAAGTCTTGAAAATATTTTCCGGAAAAATATAAAAATCACAAGGAATGATTTTTGGCACTTAATAAGAATTACATGAGCATTAATACATAAACACATGTATATTTGCCTAAGTATACATTTAGTAAATGACAAGTATATTTATACTAAACTAATATTGGAAATATTATTTTACAAAGTATACATATTTATTCTTTTTTTAGAAAATAAATACAACTAAACATATAATTTGACTTGATCAAAGAAGCCTAACACAAGAAATACTTGGAGAAGTATAAGTATACAAATACAAGTATAAGTTAAAAATTATATTATTTTTAACAACCCATCTTAATTGGAAGATACAATATATATATATATAAATTGAGAATAAATATACACATATAATTAGACATGAAAAACAATTATTATAAACGAGAATATATTTTAAGAATACAAAATATATCCATTTAACGACATCGTCAAGTCACCCGTGTGAGACCCGACCCCGAGAAGTCAAGGACACGAATATCATACTCGGGCGGGACACGAAGTCAAGAGGGCTAGGCCCATTCATATAACACATGAGACACAAGAATATATATTTGGTAAAATATATATTAACTAAAGAAGAATAAATCGTCTAACTCACAACTTAGTACAATTAACACAAGATGTGACAACTTGTACATAGAACATGCGTAGGCCTAAGTGTCTAACGGAGTCTAGGACACTTGTAGGTTTCGGTACGAGACCAAGAGAACATTTGTGAGTATGCGCAAATCACTCGGAACGCAAATCTGTGAGTTCATGTCCCCCTTTTCTTTTAAACATTTTCGGTTTTATAACACTCGGGGGAAATACATGTTAAGACATATGGTATGTTAGTTATGGATTTAGATGATAACACGATCGATGTGCATAAGTAGGATGGACAACAATTATAACATAAGTAACCATTAATCACTTAGTGACCAAGGTGCAAAAGGTGTAGATCTATTGAGCTTGAGGCACGCTCCACTCCTAGTTGTATACCCTGGGGTGCTTTTGTCGTCCAGACTAGAAAACAAAAGTGTCTCGGTTTGGTTATTTACTTACCGCACAAAATTTCAGGGGGCTCGCTACCCTCTGGTAGATCCTTAAATTCCATAATTTCTATTAACATACATGGATTTCAATATTGGATTACAACTATGACAACTTATTCGAAAACAAAACTACATGAACTTGCTCAACTTTTGTTGATTTTTCAAATTACATGTATTTCAGGAAATAAAGCATGAATGGTGATAGGCCTTGGAAGATTGGAAAAGACGTAGCAACGATAGCCACTTTTGAAGGGTTTTCTCTTATATCCCAACTTCGTATGGGTATATGAGGCCAAAGCCTTGACATATTTCGTGATGATAACAAACAACTTTTGTGATGTAACTTAACTTAAATGTTGTTTTGGATAAAACAAGCAAACTTGTTGGAAACTTGGGAATCCACTTTTGGAACTTGTAAACTTTGATTTCAATTTTATGTATGATTATGGCATCGTTGTTAATTATTACTGTTTACACGATTGATTGCAATGATTACCTTTAAGTCACACGTTTGCGCTTCCGCTACGACCAGGGTGTGACACCCCTAATCACAAAATCAATCAATTGCAGGTCCAAAATCAACCACATTTTATTAACCCCTACATCAATCTAAGTGACAATCAAAATTCTTAACTGTGATCACATTTCACTAAATCCTGTATCATCTAAGGTTGGCATATCGTGTCAACCCGACCTCTTAAGACATGAACACGATAAGACACGAACCCGAAACAGGTAAACACGAACACGACACGATATCTTATCGTGTCAAATTTTCCAACACAAATACGAACCTGATAATAAACAAGTTTCACGAAATGACCTGTTAGACCTGTTACAACATGAACATGACCTGTTATTAAATATATAAACTTTACTTCTAGATATTTTTTTATTTAAAATTAGGACTCCGACATATGTTGTTTATCTAAAATTATAAACGTGTCATACACAGGTCTTAACAAGTTAACATGCATTTAACCTGTTAAGACATGAAATTAAACAGGTTTTAGCATGTAGACCTGTTATAGACACAAAACATGTTAAGGTTAAACACGAAACCTATTAACACCGTGTAGGTTCGTGACATGTTATTATGTTCGTGTTATCGTGTAGAAATTGTCAACCCTGGTATCATCGTCAATAACAACATCAATCAAGTAATCAACAGTGACTGCTAAAGTTCTTAACCCATAGTAAACCCTGATACTGTTGATACAATAATCACCCAAAATTAGTATACCAAGCTAATACTAGATCCTAAATCATCACATTTATCCACAATTATATGAAAATGAGTTAACAATAATGATCCATAACCTTAATCGCAATGTTTGAAGTAGAAATATACATGTACTCGCTCTTATTAGATTCATTATCATTGTTCTAGGTGGCATCCTTTCTGTTTTGATGGAGAAGACGATTTGATGGAGCAGCGGTCGCCGCTTAATCGCAATGTTTGAAGTAGAAATATACATGTACTCGCTCTTATTAGATTCATTATCATTGTTCTAGGTGGCATCCTTTCTGTTTTGATGGAGAAGACGATTTGATGGAGCAGCGGTCGCCGGAGAAGAGGGTTTGAGGTTTGTCGTTGGTGTGTGAATGGTTGAGTGTGAAACCAAATAGGTTAAGAAAAGGAAGGATTGGTTATTGATTGGGTTAAGTAAAATTGATGTGCAATGACATTCTTGCCCTTTGATCGTTGATGATACACGTTGGCATTAAATGGGGTTAAGGTGCATGGTCCAACATTGATTCATTTTGGAAAAAAGGGGTGTAATTTGATCGATTTTCAAAATGGTGTAAACTTGATCTCGTTTGCTAACCACCGGGTGTAAAACTACGGTTTACTCAAATAAAAATATGAACAAAAAGTAAATAATATTCACATTTTCTAGTTTTATATATTTTTCCTTTCATTTAAAAAAAATATCTATTTTTTTATTAATTTTATTTTTTTCTCTTTTTCTTTCACAACTAGAGAATAATAATATAATGTATATGGATTCTGGGACTTGACTTTTGAGGGAATGTTTGGATGTGTTACAATCAAGAACATTGACGTAAATTTAGTTTAATTGTCATTTGTCAATAAGTTTAGTCAAATGACAATATTATTATCCTCTTTTTGAAAATCTAAGGATATTAGTTTTTCTGTTTTGTATGCTTTTTATTTCAAAAGCAGTATTCATATATTAATAAAAACTGGTCGAGTTACATCAAAATTGCAGGTAAGCGAGCAACAAGCTACGCCGCTACCCCTTTTTGAATAGCAAACCCTAGCCTATTAAAGACAAACCCCTGCCCCCCGTTGAAGAGCTACTGTTGTGGACAACGTTTTGGACCCTAGTCAACAAACGGATAGCTTCTGGAGTTAGGGAGCCAAAGGTGTCGAAGGCGAAGGGGACAAAGGCATGTTGATTATCAGCACAGGCTTTATTATCCACCTTTTTTGATTCCGCTTTCCTTATAGCTTGTCCTGCTACAAACCCACTTTCTCTCAAACCAGCTAAGGGGAGACTCCTGTGAGATCCACACAAGCATGTTTCCCTCCCGCCCAGCCAAAGACGAGCAGATCCGCTGGTCTCAACGTAGATCTCCCTTCCATAGGATCTGTAAGGAAATTCACAGGGGCCTCCTTTTTGGCAGAAATCCCCGCTCTCCTCAAGATGTCCCCCAAAACATCCCTCACCCAGTCAAGTCGATATTTGAAACCAGGAAGCTCCTTACAATGAATAGCATGCTCCCCGTATTTATCCATGCAGGCTTTACGACAGATTAGGCAGATTTCGTCTTCAATATACATAGGGATCATCAGCCGGTATTTGAGGATAGCCCTGTACTCAACCGCCGACATGCATTCCCCAGCCCCTCGATCGGGATAACAGTCAAAAGTCCTGTGCATGGGGGCCTTTCAGGCACTCAATCACCGCTTTCTGGCAGGGAGACAAATCAAAGCCTTCTCCCAGACTCTGAGCGATTTGGCCAAATAGGGCATTCGCCAAAGTTTTTTGTGGCTTTGAAGGGCGGTGTCCATTTTAGAAAAACCGCCAATATCAAATTCTAAGGATATTAGTTTTTCTGTTTTGTATAAAAGGATTTAGTCAAACGACAATATTATTATCCTCTTTTAGAAAATCTAAGGATATTAGTTTTTCTGTTTTGTATGCTTTTTATTTAAATTTAAAATATAAAAGGATATTAGTTTTTTCTGTTTTGTACACTTTTTATTTAAAATATAAACTTTTTTATTTTTATTCTAATGTATAATGCTGTTCTAAAATTTGAATATCCTCTTTTTATACCTATCCGTTTTTTTTTTCAGAAACTGAGTTATATTGATATGATACAATTCAGTTTGTAATAAAGTTTATATCAAAATAACACATAGCATTGACATATTCAAAAATATATTATACATTATACTTAAAAATTAGAAAAGAAAAGTAGCATTTTATTTTTAATTTAAAAGACCGTAGTTAGCAAAATAGTTAATAAATGAAAATGTTAATTGATTAGTGAAAATGGTAAATCTTTCATTCTTTCCGGATCCAAGAATCATTTTGGCAATTCACTTTAATCAACCCCTAGTAATAAAATTCTTGTCACTTTACACTCTAGTTGACCATAGGTTTTCAGTTATGTTCTTAAATTTTGAATTTGTATAATGTTCTATATACCATGTAATTGATACTAGTTCTTTTTAACGCCGTGTGTTGCGGTGAAACCTAGCAAATGATGATGTAAAACAAACGTGATTGGAAAATAAAGCATGTTGTTTAGAAAGCCAAACTATTAAAACGGTTTGTTTAAAATCGTATTGTTTTATGATATCAAGTAAATACTTTATTTTGAGTACAACTTCATTTTTAATAAAACTTATGACGGAATGTCATGGAAAAAATCAAACAAACTACGTACTTAGATTTTTAGAAAAAAAATTATAAACGTAAATTATTAAAGAAGTATCAAATTAATCGATAAATTAATATATGTTCTAAAAAAAGAAAAAAAAATATTAAAAAAATTGTAAAGGAAATATATGGTCCTAAAAACGGAAAAAAATAAAAATATATTATTAAAGTAAATATAATAATAAACTATTATAATATATTAAATAAAAAACAATAATAAAAAGCTATATATTATTATAAAAGTAAAGTTACTATTCATCATCCTTTGTCAACAATATATATATGGTTTTAGGTTAGATTATCAGAAGTTCAAAACCGGATTGGGTTTTTCTATAACTGTGATAACCTTTCATGAAAATTCATAGAGTCGACGGATACTCTGCAAACCAGCAAGACAAGGTAAAGTGTAGCTTAGAAAACTACTGGAAGATGTATTTAAATTTGGCACCTTAGCCAGAGGGAAATCAAACGCTTACCACTGTTTCAGCCCTTTAAAATTAAACAAAGCCGATAATTTTCATTTTTGGTCTTCAGAAAGTTAGTATTGGTACTTCTACAAGTAGTCTCTCCCCAATTGATCTCATATATAGTCATTAGTCAAACTTAGAAACTCAATGCATTTAGAGAGAAAAGACAGATACAAATCAAGGAATGCATGAAAATGGCTTATTACAATCGACATGTTAGGAACCCTCATCAAGGGTAAGGTAGAGTAGCAATGTGATTATGAGCCACAGTACCAATCCACAACATCCCTTTTGCTTCCCTAACTTCACTAACTAACTTCATCACTACGCCTTGCTTGTCGTCGAGAACATCCAAAAGCTGCCCTTTGTCATCGAAAAGTGAAATCACCGAATACATCTTCATTCCCATAGCACGAGCCAAATGTTGCATCCTAAAAGGTAACCGAAAATACACACTCCTCATCCAAGGGTTGTTTATCAAGACTTCTTGAGCTTTGGTTCTGCAACAATCGATAGCCACCCAGAATTGGCCCTTTTCGTTTATTCTTATGTTGTCAGGAAACCCGGCAAGTTCGCCACAAGCTCAACCTTTCCCTTCTTTTCGCCCTCGATCCATAGTTTCATAAGCCTAAAACATATTTGAGAAAACTATCATTTCAAACACTACAAAATAGAGGACTTTTAACACTGGTAATATCGCCAGAAATCCTCTAGTGGAAAGTGTTGCAAATAACAATAAGCGTAGCTGATCACCTCGGGATTACCAATGGAACATATTGAAAATACATAAACATATATTTTTTTGGTTTGTTCTATAGTGATTTTCTTTTTGCTAAAAGTCAATTTTCTAAGAACGCAATAACATAATATTTTTAAAAAAGTCTATCTTTATACGTGATACGGGACATTTAACCCGACTAATTTATGACATACCTGCAATTGGTAGTTTCTGTGTATAAAAGAAATGACTGGTCCTTAGACAGTTGAACTCCATTTGGGAAAGCCAAGCCATCTAATACAACATGAGTTGACTTTGTAGGAGGGTCATATCTAAGGAGTCTTCCAGTTGACTCTCCTTCCAACATTATAAAGAAGTGGTCCCTAATACAAAACCAAATCAACATCATATACAACATTCATGGTACTTCTTGCAACACAAACAACCTTAAACGAGTCTAAAGCGAAAGCGAACACGCCCATAATAGGATTAATAGTGGAACTCACACTCTATTGTACTTCATGCTGGTGTCTGTAAAGTAGATCGAACCATTGGGATGAATGTCAAGGTCATTTGCAAAGAGTATTCGCTTCCCGTCAATCTGGGTGGTCAACGGTTGGGCCAATCCACCGTCCGGACCAACCATCATAAGTCCGTGATATGCATCAGCTATATACAAATTTCCAGTACTTTTGTCGAACCTCAATCCAAGCGGCCGCCCACATATCTCCTCGTTTTTCCATTGCTTGTATGTCGTCGAGTCTTTTCCTGTCGCGCATACTTTTTTGGACCTTTTCATGTTGCAAATGAAGTTTTGTTACATGTGTGCATATATGTACTTATTTTTGTTAGTAAACTTTTTTATATAGAAAAAACATACCACTTTTGCGAGACGAGAGCGAATGTATCCCATCCTCGATCTTCACCTGACCATTTCACGATCCGACCGTCAGCTAAGCCACTATAGGGTCCATTTCCCAAGGGATCAAACTCCAACGACTCGGGTCCAAACACTTGATCCACATGCTCTAAGTTCCCAAGTCCTAGCCGACTAAGATTGTCATGGGGCCAAGTCGCCATGACTTGGTCATAAGGCGCAATATCATGTTTCACCGGTATGAAATCATGTTCACCAACCGGACTCATTTTAAAAGGATCCATGATCACAAACCCTAAAACAACAGCACTGAGAAGAACCAAATGTTGTTGCAAGCGACCATCTTCATGTTCTAATCTGGTTTTCTTCTCCATAAGAACCCGAACGGTCACGGTGTCGGCCTTTCGAGGGACACAAGAATGAAGGATGTTATACGAGTTTGTAAATGGTATTAAAGCATGGATTTATGTTGTTGGATAACTGCATGCACTTGTTGTGAAAATATAAACTGGTTGAGTTTAGGTTGTCTTTTGTTGATCATGTGATTCACCTATGTCACTTTACTACATTTTATTCATCTTGCATGACTTCATAATATCTTTCCTTGTTTAAACTGTTGGTTCGTTTCTTTCATTGTTCAACTTTTATGTGCATGCTTATTTTAAGCCAATTAACCTATGTCACTTTAATTTATATATTTGTCACTAATAAAAAAATTATTCTTTATTATGAATACTATTTTCATTCATTTATAACTTAGTTCTATAAAAAGTGAATCAATAATACACAATATCTTAAGAAAATTTTTATTGTTATATCGGGGAGGGTTATCTTGAGAACAAATATTTTTGTGAGAACCCTAGGAACAATTTCCATCCATAGATCATAAAAAATTAAGGGCTAAGATTAGAGGAGATTTAAATGAAAAGAAAACTTAAATTAAAAGACTAAAAGGTGCTTTATTGTCAAAACCCTTCCAATCTTGAACCCCTGTCTTGTTCACCAACCCCTTCATCCCTAATCAAACATCATCATCATCTTCAATCATGCCACACTCTATAGCACCAGTGCTCATGAAATCGATCGACTATCGTACCAATGATTTACATCATTTAT
This sequence comes from Scalesia atractyloides, assembly GCA_947069175.1. NCBI lineage: Eukaryota > Viridiplantae > Streptophyta > Magnoliopsida > Asterales > Asteraceae > Scalesia > Scalesia atractyloides. Next base: position 71,169,738 of record CAMTDV010000004.1, on the reverse strand, counting down.
TGATTGAAGACAGTAAAAAGTTCGAGACTAAATCATTCCTTTGTAGGGTTTAAAGACACGGTAACGTTCACAAGATTTTTCTTCTACAAGTTGTGGCTAGTTCTATTTCTTATCAACAACGTCATCGTTGTGTCGTTAGTGATTCAAATATTTCAGATTTTGTTCACTAAATTGTGTGGATTTGTTGTTAGATTATTAGGTTTTTAAGCTATTTAATGGCAAAAATTTTATATTATGTTTAATAAGGTCTTATTTTTCAATAAACTATGTTAATTGTAAATTCAATTTTAGGCTTGTTGTGTTTGCTAGTGGTTATAGTTTGGAATTGCAGGTTCATGTGAACCTAATTTGTGCTTTAGTGTGATTGGATTAATATTGTTTGTAGCTAGAAGAGAAATTGATGTTTAATTTTATGCAAATAAATGGCTGAAGTTTTGATTTGTTTTTAATATGGCTTGGTTTGCTCTAAACTATGCTATTTTGGTATTAGAGAAAATAAGTATGATTAAACAGGTGTAACTATGCAGTTTACACATGTGTGCATCATCATACTTTAAGCTTAAAGATCTCTACACATGTGTAAATCAGCTTAGTTACTAATGCATTTGTGTAATTAAGCAATTTACACATGTGTAAATAAGATGTGAACATAAAAACACATGTATAAATAAGATGAAAATAAAAACCATGGTATTAGAACAAATAATAATTAAATAGGTGTAATTATGAAGTTTACACATGTGTACATTATCATGATTAAGCTTAAAAGATATTTACGCATGTGTAAATCAGCTTAGTTAGTACTGCATCTGTGTAATAAGCAATTTACACACGTGTAATAAGATATGCACATTGTAACAACGATATTAGAACAAATTAGTATGATTAAATAGATGTAGTTATGTAATATACACATGTGTAAGCAGGTTGTTTACCTATTGTAAGTGAGCAGTTTTGCTCATTTACACATGTGTAAGTCAGTCAGATTATTTGTTTAAGATAACAGTAAAACAAATGGCTTAATGGTATTGTACTTTTGTCACTTTGGCCAGGTACATTTTTAGAAATAATGGTACATTCCATTGTTGGCTGGAAAATGACAAAGAGAACTTTGAGAGGTCATTGTAGAAGCCCATAAAATAATACGAAGATTGTACTTTGGAAAGCTAATATACACCAAGAAGAGAACTGGAGTTTGAGAGAAACCAAAAAGACAAGAGAGACCAGTTTATATTTTGAATCATGACTTGTTTTTATGTTATCATGCATACTGCGTTGTCGAGGATTATGACTTTGTTTTATGTTATTGTTGATATCGTGTCTAAAGGGTCATATGACTTGTTGAGAAATTGAATAATTTTGATATACGGATAATATCTTTTGAATGTGTACCAGGGGGATCATCAGGCGGCTCGGCGACGGCTGTTTCCGCTAGGCAGTGTGTAGTATCATTGGGAACTGATACCGGTGGAAGTGTCCGGCAGCCGGCGTCGTTTTGTGGTGTTGTAGGGCTAAAGCCGACGTATGGCCGTGTGTCGCGATATGGGCTGGTGGCGTATGCATCATCACTGGATGTTATTGGTTGCTTTGGCTTGTCGGTTGTTGATGTTGGACTTCTTCTTCAATCAATTTGTGGTCATGATAAACTTGATGCAACTAGTAGTAAACGGGTATGTTTCTTATAAGTTTTAAGTTCTACCCTTGATCTTGCCATTTACAGTTTGTTGATGTATTTCATATGAAATGATTATTGCAAATTTGTTTTCAGGAGGTTAACGAGTTCACGTCTCAGTTCATTTCGGAAGATTATTTTGAATCACAACCTTTAAAAGGACTGAGGGTTGGTGTGATTTCTGAAACACTTGGAGATGGAGTTGATCAAGAAGTTGTTTCATTGATTCGTGGTGTTATTTCTCATCTGGAAGAATTAGGATGTACTGTAACAGAGGTCCTAATTCTCCATTAATGGTTATTTTAACTAAATCTTTGAGGCTGCATAAATAAATATGAGAAATTAAACATTTTTTTTATTTTGTAACTGATTGCAGGTTTCTTTGTCGTCTTTCTCTATAGGATTGCCTCCATACTATGTTCTTGCTTCATCTGAATCATCTTCATATTTATCGCGCTATGATGGGGTTAGGTATATATATTTCTTATAATGTTGTTATTTTGTGACAGTGAAATCAAGATCTTTAAAATCATTCTCGATTTTTATCCTATTTAAAAAAATCAGTACAAAGGTATACAGTTATTTCATATGAAATTAACTGACTTTTCTCGTCAGTGAAAATGACCAAATGTGTTGTTATGAGTGAACAACGGGGACATTTTTACCCCTTTAGTTAAAAAAATTAAAAACATTAAACACACCTCTTCACTGTTGATCCCATATCACGCCCATGTGATGGTGAAATCAAGATCTTTAGAATCATTCTTGGTTTTTATCCTTTTTAAAAAGAAATCAGTACACGGATATACAGTTATTTCATATGAAACGAACTTTTCTCGTCAGTTAGTGAAAATGACCAAATGTGTTGTTGTGAGTGAACAATGTGGACCATGGATTTAATTTGTGAAAACGGAGGACCAAAACTGAAATATGGCCTTACCACACATCACCATCTGTGTAATTTACCCTTTATTTTATAAACCTTTTAGCTTTAGATTCTTATGTTTGCTTTCAAATGCAGGTAAATGTGATTTTGGCTGGATTGCTGGCATTAGTTTTGCCATGTGGCTTTGTTAAAGACGACAATGCTAGCCTTCCTGTTGGTTTTCAAATGATTGGTGTTGCATTTGATGAGGTCGGGCTATTTTCTTGATACCTTTTTTTTTCCATATTCACATGTGGTTGGTAACGTGAAACTAAAATTTTGATATTATATTGGTTTAACATTATTAATATCATAAATGCAGGTGAGATTGCTTAGAGTGGGTCATATCTTTGAGCAAACTCTTCAAGGTTACAACTATATCCCACCATTGATAGCAAATGAATTTAAAAGCTAGCAACAATTGTTTTAACTGTTAAGCATGGAGGGATGCTCGAAAATGCCGAAAAACTTGATGGCTATCTCACGTTTCCCTTTGACCGTACATGTACATTTTTTTACTGAATAAAATTATGTATTCATTTGTTTAAAGAAGTTAGGAAATTTTTGTTATGGTATACCTATTTGGTCCAGTTCTGTGAATATGAGCAGCTAACTAAGATTTTTTAGCTTCAAGAAAAGAAGACTTGAAATATCTCATTAGGTTGAAGAATGGAGATCACTAAGTAGGGGGTGTTTCAAGACGGTTAAAACCGATTGAATCGCTATAAAAAGTCGGCCGTTATGGTTCACTGTCCAGTTTTTTGTGGTTTTGGCAGTTTAATAGTTTGGTTTAAAACTTAAATTGACCATGTCAACAGGCCGTTATCTTTGTGTAAGATTATTATTCTTTTATCTTTGTGTTTGTCTGGGTTAGATGGCTTTCAATTTAATCAAGGTATCATGCGATTGTATTTGTGTGGGAGGTTTGTATTCCAAAAAGTTGATGGTTTTGTTGACTCGCTTTGTAAAAGACTTGGTACAGAGTAAATAACATATCATTCAAAAACAGGGTATCTTCATTGCACGTCAATTTGCAAGCCTATGAATTCAACAACAATATGATTCTTTAGTACAACCATATATTACAAACATCATGCTGAAGCAAGTTCTCTCGCACTTAACAAAACATGTTTACATTAACAATCATTTTATACAAAGTTTGGCTCCATAAACGCCATAAAAGTCAAGCACGAGGAAACGGGGTTCTCTTGAAAAATGCATATGCATCATTGTATATAGAAACTACATTCGCAAACACATCCAGACTAATCATCAAAGGCGCGAAAATCTTATCCACTTTCGTTGACATACCATGGAAATCCCTAAACACAAAAAAACAACACAAAGTGCACCAATTAGAACTATTGTTGGTGGCAGTTTTTTGTAATTTAGGATGATTATTTACCTTATGGGTTCTTGATGGGTCGGACTGGGTTGGGTAATGGATTTGGATCAAACATGTTCTAAAACTAGTTCGGGCCAGGATGAGACTTAAAGCGTTGGATCTTAGGACATGTGGCTGTAGAAAAGTTGTTGTTTGTTTAACAAGTGGTCGCAGAAACATTGAATCTTAGTTGTTGTAACCTGTAGAGAAAGATTGGTTAAAAAGGGGTGTCATCCCCTTTTACATAAGATAATATCTTGTTTAATTCACAGTTTACACATGTGTAAATGAGCTGCACATGCGTAAAATAGAAACAATTAATTAACAGGGAACAATTTACACATGTGAATGAGTTGAAAATTGTAAAACTTAAACTATTAAGTGACCACGAAACAGTTTACACATGTGTAATTAAGCTAAAATAGGTAAACCGTAACCATATTAGTGATAGGGAACCGTTTACACATGTGTAATTCAGTTGAAATTGTGTAAAAACAACAATTTACACATGCGTATATCAACTGAAAGTGTGTAAAACAGAAACATATAACTGATAGGGAACAATATTTACACATGTGTAACACCCCTGAACGTATGTAAATCATAAACAAAAAAAAGTCATAATAAACACTTATACATGTGTAAAACAACATTTACACATGTGTAAATCTGAACAGGATGATACGAAAGAGTTTTAACATCAATAACACATAAAATAGAACAACATGTGTATATGAACAAGATGGAATGCAAGCCATTAGTACTTACACATGAGCCATTAGGTGAATCAAAAAAGTACATATAAAATATGCATATTCAAATTGAAATCATGGAATACATCAAACAAAATCAATAATCATTGAAAATCGAAATTCAATTAACATGTAATAAAATCAACAATCATTGAAGATCAAAATTGAATTAATGATAACTGAAAACCTGAATTGATGCCTGCAAATCACTGAGAATTTGATGAATATAACTTTAGAACGGATTGAGGACTTTATAAGCCCTAAAATTGTTGAAGAAATCGTTGAAGGTTTCAGATTTGTGCCCTAATCATCAACAATCTAATCATCTCTGTGATTCATCATCCGGTAAGAGCGTAATTTTTTTTCTAGGTTCTTAAATGATGTTTAGTTTAATGGAATAGAGAATTGTATGATTACCAATTTACCCTTTTCATTAAAACACAAGGGATATAAATGAGTGGTTGAGATTTGTTCTCATTGTTCTCATAAAAAATAAGTGTTCTCATTTAAACCCTCCCCCATATATATATATATATATGTATATATATGGTACGGAATCTATGGCTTTCTTCTTCTGTAACTTCTATCTTTAAACATGAGTATTACATGATAAATTAGTAACAAATTAAATAATCTACTTTAGCTCAAAGGCATTTTTTTTTTGTAATTGGTGTATTTTAAATTTTCAACTCTTATATCTCGTTCCTGGTTAACACACTTGGGTGTACATATAGCTCACGATCAGAGGAACCGGATAAAATTAACTTGAGAATGAGTAGTTAAAACTAATGAATAAATTAAGTTGATGAAAATAAAGATTTGATCAAAGCTCAAGAGAGGAAGTAAATTCCAGAGAGTGGAAAACTGAAAATGTTAATACTTTATATATATAACCTTCTCTAAAATAAAATATGCATCATTTAACATTTTTTAGAGTTAAACAGGTTAACCTGCTTAATAAACAAGTCTTATAAGCGAACCCAAAACTTGATTATTTTCGTGACATGTTCTGTTGTGTTTTAGATCGTATTAGGAATTCTTGCCTCTATATTTCTTCCCATGTCTAGAGAGTAGGGCCATGCCTAAGCTTTTTGGAGGCCCAAAACCAATTCTAAAATAAGGACTTTTTTCATAAAAAGGAATAGATTATAGGACCTTTTCTGATGTTGCTAGCTCCGCTCCAACCGACATAGATCAGACACGTTATGCTATGTCTCTCAATCCTTAGGATCAAAACTGGACCAGGGATACCGGCGCCACAGGTCATATGACTTCCAACTCTACTCTTTCGTCTTCTTGTAATAACGACATTATTCGTAATATTGTTGTGGGTAATGGCAAAACCATTCCGTTTATGGACAAGGCGACCTAACTTTACCTCCCATCTCCCACCTTTTAAATTAAACCAAGTCCTTTACGCTTCTTCCTTAATTAAAAGAAGTAATCCTACGGTGCATTAGCTCTAGGGACCTCTACTCTTTGATCCTACACAAGTCTTAAAGCTTACTTTTCCTACCACTCTTACCGCTAGACACCTGGCACCAGGGGCGGACCCACATAGAGTGGGTCGGGATTCCTGGACCCCAATCTTTTTTTAAAAATTAGTAGATCTGGTATATTAAATTTGTCATGGACCATATAAGAAGATTTAGTTGGACCCCATAGTGTCAAAAGCAAAACTGGCGTGGTGGTAAATCATGTGTTTCCTAGCAAAAAGGTCACATGTTCAATCCTTATTCAAGTTGTTTTTGGGTTTTTTTTTAATCTAATATAAAACTAGGATTTTCTAAACAAAATTGAACTTACAAACAACAAACACATTATTAAAATGTAAAATGAAAGATCAACATGTTATGTGAATGCACAAGTATGCTGAAATTAAACCACCATTATTAAATATAAGATGTAAACTCTTCAACTCAGAATAGTGTATGAATGTATAATTTTAATTTGACATCTAGCAACTTGCTAGTAAATTTCCCACCAGCTTTCCAAAAAGAAAACAAACAAAATTTAGAACTTTTTTAGGGATTTTCTTATTTCATGCAACAAAAAAAGCAAGACCCACTTTTGAGGTTCAATGACAAAACTTCTAAACTGGATGCATAGTTTCTTGGGTCCAAAACTCCAAGTGAACGACCTTAAGAATTTGCCTCATCAATATGAAACGTATGCCCTGTTTTGCAGCTTGAAAAAGTGTCATGAAACAGAATGACAATTCATAGCAACTTTATTTTCTTTTACATCCTGCATATTAACCTGTATCTGATTTCAGAGATGACTACCCATAGGGACCCAGGATCATCCCACCCGAACGATGACCGACCCGAATATTCTATCATCGGTTTGTGAAAAATCTAAACATCGAAAAATGAACCCCACTGGAAAAAAAATCTTAGGTTCGCCATTGCCTGGCACTAGCATCTCGGGTACCCAAGCTCTACTTTATTGCATTCACTTAAAAGAACTCTAGTTTCACTAAATGTGGCACTTTAAAACCTAAGTTTTGTCAATCTTGTGTGTTTGGTAAACATATTCGACTTTCATTTGTTGGTTCTATTAATGCTACCATTTTATCTTTTGATATCATACATAGTGATTTATTGACCTCACGTGTTTTAAGCATAGGTGGTCATCGTTATTATATTTCTTTTCTTGATGACTTCATTATTTTTTTATGGATATACACGTTATCAAATAACCTATAAGTATTCTCTATAGTCACTACCTTTACTAATCTCATTAACACGCAATTTGTACGCAAAATGAAACTGTTTCAATATGATAATGGTAGGGAATATGCAAATTCAATGTTCCAAAACTTTTGCCAACAAAACGGAATGCACTTTCATTTTTTTCCCCAACACATCATCCCATAATGGCAAAGCTGAGCGTAAAATAATGTCCATTAACAATATTATTCGAACACTTCTGGCTCATTCGTCTTTACCGAACACTTATTGGCATCACGCCGTCGAGGTTGCCACATACCTTCTCAATATTCTACCTAGCAAACTTCTTCAAAACAAATCCCCCACAAACCTTGTATCATTGCATCCCATCATATACTCATCTACGCGTTATTGGATGCTTATACTAGCCACTCATTTCCCATACCACTATCAACAAACTCGCCTACTATTTTATGCCTTGTGTATTCCATGGGTACCGTCAAATCAACAAGGATACAAATGTCTAAGCTTATCTACCCTTAAAATCATCGTTAATCGACATGTAATTTTTTATTAGCATACATTTCCCTTCGCAAATTACCCAAAACCCTCTCTGCACACCTACGATTTTGTGGATGCCATTTACATTTGGCCCTCGTGCCTCACATCAGTCCTATTCCCTCTACCCACACATCAGCGACCATCCCTACTGCCCAAGGTCCGCCCCCACCCTCTTCTAAGCCATCGGCCCAAGCTCCATCTAACACACTCGACCCACCCCAGCGGTCCACCCGACCACTCCAACCTCACAACAACACCAACCCTCAACACCCATCTGAACCTACTCATGTCAATCCAAACAAAACCCACTTACAACCCGACCTGTCACCAGCCACGCACACAGTCTCAAACTCACCTCTCATACCATGCCCTCCTCCACCTCCCTCTTGAACCATTCGTACGAGTGCTATGGATGGTATTTTGTAACTAAAGTGTATTATTAGTCTCTACTCGTTTATTGTTGTCCCTATCCCTAGAAATCCTAAGGAAGCCTGTCCACTATGGAATGGCATAATGTCATGACCACCAAATCAATGCACATATGAATGTTATTAGAAGCATGTGGTTATTTCGTCGTAAGTTTTGTTCAGACGATACATTGGAACGTTATAAGGCTCAATTAGTTTGTGGCGGGAGTAATCAACAGATTGGGGTTGTGGTGAGACTTTTAGTCTGGTTGTTAAACCGACTACTATACGTACCACGTCATCTCTTGCATTGTCTCAGTCATGGCCTATCTGGCCATCAACTAGATATTACCAATGCATTCATTCATGGCCCGTCTGGCCATCAATTAGATGTTACCAATGCATTCATTCATGGCAACCTCAACGAGACAGTTTATATGTACAAATCAATGGGATTTCGACATCATTATTTTTCAAACCATGTGTGTTTATTAAAGAAATCTCTTTATGGTTTAAACGGGCACAACGAGCGTGGTATCAAAGGTCATAGATTTTGTTCTTACATTGGGGTTTCATCAAAGTAAATGTGATAATTCACTTTTTATTTATCATCACAAACAACAGATTGGCTACTTACTAATCTATGTTGATGATATTATTCTTACCACATCTACAAATCGGTTAAGGGTCCAACTTATGTCCAAGCTTGGTAATGGATTTGATATGAAGGATCTTGGTCCTCTTAGTTATTTTTTGGGTGTTCAAGTTACTAGATAGGGTGGAAAGTTATTTATTTCTCAATAGGTGTATGCAAAGGACATCATCGATAGGGCCACTTGTAAACTCGTGGCCACCCCTCTGGATTCCTAACCAAAACTGATTGCTACTTCCAGTTCAGAATTTGATGATCCAACTCTTCACAGAGGTCTTACTGGGGCTTTGCAATATTTAAATTTTACCAGACCAGACATTAGTTATGTGGTTCAACAAATTTGTATGCATGTGCACTCGCCTTGTATTGATCATTGGAATTCTCTAAAACACATTATTAGATACTTGCAGGGCACTTCTTCATATGGTTTATCACTTAGCTCATCTTCTGATCTTATCTTACGTGCCTACACTGATGCTGACCGGGCAGACTACCTAGATACACGTCCATCTACATATAGTTATTGCGTCTATCTCAAACCTAATCTGCTTTCTTGGTCCTCTAAACACCAAGTTGTTATCTCTCGTTCTAGTGCCGAAGCCGAGTACCGTGGGGTTGCTAATGTGATAGCTGAAATTTGTTGGCTTCACAATCTATTACTGGAACTACATAAAACCAGTGAACACTGTTAGTTTGGTATACTGTGACAACATCATTGCTATTTACTTGTTTGGGAATCCGGTTCCGCATCAACGAACGAAGCATATAGAGTTGGATATACATTTTGTTCATGATCTGGTGCAATGTGGTGCCATAAGTGTTAATTAGGGGTGGCAAAAGTGATGGGTTAGGTAGGTTTGGGTCATGGGTTAGAATGGGTATAGGTTAGGATGAGTTTTTTTTAAGAAAAGGTTATAATGGGTATGGGTTAGGATGAGTTTTGTTAAAGATGAGTTTATTAAAGGTTTAAGATGAGTTTGGGTAAATATTCAAAAAAATAAAAAAATCAAAAAAATCAAAAAAAATTCTAAAAGAGTCCAAAAATTCAAAAAAATTCGAAAAATTCAAAAAATTATAAAAAATCATAAAAAGATTCAAAAAAATAAAAAAATTCCAAAATTCCAAAAAAAATCTAAAAAATTCAAGAAAATTCAAAAAAAATTTTCTAAAAATTAAATAAAAAAATTCTAAAAATCAAAAAAATTATAAAACTCAAAATATTCAAAAAAATAAAAAATAAAAAACTCCAAAAAAAATCTGAAAATACAAAAAATTCTAAAATTCAAAAAATTCAAAAAAATAAAAAATAAAAAAAAATTCAAAAACTCAAAAAAATTCAAAAAATATTAAAAAATCAAAAGGTCCAAAAAATTCCAAAAAAATCAAAAAATGAAAAATAAAATCTAAAAAATAAAAAAATAATAATATTAAAAATCCAAAATAAATCTAAAAATTAAAAAAATTCAGAAATTCATAAAAAGTTATAAAAATAGAAAATTTTGAATTTTAATTTTTTATACAAAATTTGGATTTTCTGTATTTTTTCATTTTTTTATTTTTTTTCTTTTTGTGAACTTTTAGAATTTTTTTGATGAGTTAATTACATAGTTAGGCCCTGTGGTTTGCACAAAATAACATACTTAGTTACTCTAATAGTTTAACAAACAATTAACGTTAATACCTCTAAACGTTACAAAATGAAAACTTAATACCCTAAAATGTGATTTTAAACTATTTTAAACTTTGTGGATAGGAACTAACTATGTAATTACCTCTTTTTGAATTTTTTTACATTTTTTTACATTTTTTTACATTTTTTTAAATTTTATTATTTTTAGATTTTTTATGAATATTTTTTATTTTTAAAATTTTTTTAAAATTTTTTTATAATTTTTTGGATTTTTTGAATTATTTTATGTTTTTATGAATTTTTTTGATTTTTATAATTTTTTATGAACTTTTTATTTTTTTTATTTTTTTTTATTTTTTTGATTTTTGAATATTTTGTGATTTTTTGAATTTTTTTTTATTTTTATCTTTTTTTGATTTTTTTTTGATTTTTTATCATATTTTTTATTTTTTTAATAATTTTTTTTGAAATTTGAATTTTTATTTTTGAGTTTTTTTATTTTTTTTAATTTTTTAGATTTTTTTATTTTTTGACTTTTAGATCTTTTTTTTTCTTTTTTTGTATTTTTTAGAATATTTTGATTTTTTTAAAATTTTCGGATTTTTTTCGTTATTTTTTAGATTTTTTTTATTTTTTTGTTTACATCTACGAACACTTGAATAAGATTAAGAATCTGACGATACTCTTTTTAAAGTTATCTATTTACCTAACTTAATACCCATCATGACCCACAAATTATTTTTAATAGATATCTTACAACCCATCTTGTTTTCAGGTGGCCAACATTTTCACTAAAGGGTTACCCATGATTCGGTTTGATGACTTCTGATCCAGTCTAAGCATTCGGCCTCCTCTAGCTTCAACTGCGGGGTATGCTAGATCACAGGATATACATAAATTAAGAATTTGGATGTTTTATATTGTCATGCATATCTCTCTCCTAAAATACGAGATCTTATTGTAATCTTATATCTATATTTTGAATGAATAATAAAAGAGGAGAGGGTTATTCTCTATCAAAAAGAATTACGCTTAAGCCCAAAATCTCTTCCAAGTATATTGAGTTACTGCTCTCCTTGTCAAAACCTTGAAATTAAACTTCAAAAATCACCTATTCACATCCAATTTTTAAAACCAAAAATATAGAAAAAAAAGAAGAAGCATAAAGATAAATTGCAGTCCCAACCCAAAAATATGAGATTTTTTTCCAAATAAAATTGAGAAATTGAAAACTTAGAGAATTATAATCAAATACGAAAATCGAATGTGAATCTAGTGTGATCAATGTAAAAAAAGAGACAAAGTTACTAAACTTCAGCTTACTTTTTTTTTTCAAATTTAACTTTTATAAACAAACGCTACCCGGCCCAATAAAAAGAGCGACGAGGCAGAGAGGCAGCCGACGGCACAAAAACTTCAGCTTACTTATTTTACAGTCACGTGAGTAGGGTTTTTTTAGTCGGCACCGTGAATCCAGTGATTATAATTCCAAGTATGGACCATATTTACATTTGGAACACCAGACGTTTTCTTATAGAGGTATAATAAAACATAACTTCTTATTATCCCACACACACATATATATATATATATATATATATAAAACCTTTAAAATTATCACGATACAACTATAGAAAAGAACTATAAAATAAGAGTTACCTTTTATAATGATGAAATTCCAATATCAAAGCATTTAGTTACTGCGTAAAATGGCAAAAGTTAAAAATAAATTCAAGTTTCTAGTGAATATATAACTTAGTGATATGTTATAATGTAAAATATTTATTACAAATAAATTAGTAGGTTTAAATTTATACAGAGTACGAGTGGAGGATTGTGTCGAATTGGCAAAGTCATTTGACGACGAGGGTCAATCATTGGGCCCCTCGTCTAGGCTCATTACCTTTTACTAAAAAAGCGGCCCATTGCTTTTATTGGAAAAATTAGGCCCAAGCCCAAGGCAATTCTCTCCCACATGTAGCGACGACCTAGTCAAAACAACTAAGGGTCACACCCATGCATGGTGTGCGTGGGCACTGTTCCGACAGGGGAACAGATGACACGACTTCTCAACAACATTTAATGCCTGAGTGACGAATGAAAGAGTGTGTGAGAGGGAGAGAAAGGATATGATGGGTGGCGAGGTTGCTTGGCAAGAAGACTTGCATAAATGGAAAGATCCGGTCGTATCTTGTAAAGGGAGCAAGTCCCTGACAGTTACCCAGACATTCTAGTTGTCCGGCAAATAACCCAACGGTCCTTCACAGACGGTGGGCCATCTTGATAAGGCGCCCTTCATGTTCTAAGCCAATGGAGGAGATCAGAATGAGGTAATCTATCAAAACCCTTGATACACAAACACTAGAGAGCTATCTCAACTGCATTGAGTTCGAACATTCAATTCAGGGCTCATAACAACATTCTGATCACTTAATTACACTGGTTCCTTACTTACAACTCCGGCACAAAACTTATTCTCATGCTGGAATTTTGTCACGGGTCCCCTTGGGCCCTCCATGACGAAGCTAACGGTGTTCTTTTTTGTAGGAACTATTCTGGTGAAGCTGCAAACACCGGTGAATCTCCATCGACGGACTCGTTATTCCGTTTTTCCAAGATTCGACATCGGCGCCATCCGTCGAACCTTCTAATCTAGAAGTGTTTCATCTTTTTTAGAACGAACTCGCGTTCAGAAACTACACCGGAAAACATCAAACCATGGCAGCAGCACCCCCACCACCTCCCTCTGCGAAGGATAGTTCTTCCAATGAAAAAAGGAAAAAACTCCTTCCCTTCTAGACCTCTCCAAGCTGCAGAGAAACAGACGGTCCTTGTGGAAAATCTTGCAGGTGAGTATGAGAATATCACGGAGTCTGGGTCTTTCCGTATGGAAGAACCCAATATCACGCCTGAGTTGTGTCGACTTACAAGAGCAACTTGAGAACCTGGACAAAATCGAGAAGTTAGAAAGCTTACGATCCAGACTCATCTTCGACACCCCCAAGGAAGGAGTTTCTTCATCCCAGACCGGAGATGGAGCCAAAGAAATGGACAACCCAGGCCTGTGAAACACGTTCATTTGTGTGTTAAAACAAATGATGTCATAGGAGAAGATAGCCATGTTAGGGGTGGTAAAAGATGACAAGCCCTATCTACCCAAAAACCTGGCAGAAATCTCGAAGTTCACTAAACGCATAGCTGAGGCAACACTCCCTCTAAAGTTAAAATTGCCCACCAATGTCGATAAATACGACATCACAAAAGACCCGTGGAATCATCTCCACTCGTTAGACGAGCAGGTCAAGTAGGAAGATGGCACATGCCCACTTGGTTCCATATGTTTATCCAAACACTTACAGAAGGAGCTCATATGTGGTTCGATAGCCTAACGGCAGGGAGCATTAATAGCTATGAAGATCTTAATGACAAGTTCCTCAGGAACTTCAACCAGCAGAAGAAAGTGATTAAGAACCCAAACGAGATCACGCATATCGACAAAAAAGACAATGAACGGGTAGACCACTACATTGAAAGGTTCATCAAAGAGAGCATGAACCTAAAGGGCGTCCCCGAAGTGATGAAAATTAGTAGCTTCATAAATGGGTTAAAACACACACAACTATGTGAGAAGTTGGGAGAAGAATTCCTCAAAACTTTCGACGGTTTAATGGACAAGGTCAGGGCCTTCGTTAGAGGAAAGGATACCAGCAGTAAACCAAAAGAGTTGGAAATCAATTCCAAGAGACCAAACATGGTGTCTAGACTTCAAGATAAAGGTACCATTTATCCTAAGGCAAAATCCTAATAAGATAGACCTAAACCCTTCTCCCTTACAAACCTACCCGGCTCCTTACTGTGACACGTTCACCCTTCTCACTAAAATGCCCAACGAGATACTGGCAACAGAGTTGGTCAAAAACTCCTTTCCAAGGCCCATATCAAGACGGGCCCAAGTCATATCCTAATGAATACTGTGAATTCCACAAGGGGTTCGGTCATAAGACCAATAACTGCATCTACCTGATGAGAGAAATCGAACTAGAGGTTAAAACAGGGAAGTTGTCTCATCTGATAAGAGAAATAAAGAAGGGGGATAAATAGGGAAAGGAAGTAAAATAGGAAGAGGTCGAAAGAGCTTTCGTGGACATGATCAAAAGAAGGGAAAAAGTTGTCCAGCCTCAGACAGTGAAAGCTAGAATCCTGTGAGCCCTAGACTGCATGGAGGGCCCTATCCTCATGCCACACCTGAAAGACCATGAAGTTCAAAAGCTCCCCCAAAACATCTCGGTTAAAATAGCAGAACTTAAAGTCGCGAGAATTCACGTGGACGGGGGAAGTGGGGTAGAAGTGATATATGAACATAGTTTCTTGCGGTTTAACAGGGACGTAAGGGACAATCTGGAGGAGGATTCCACGCCCCTAGTTAGATTCAACAATAGCGTGTCCCACCCCTTGGGAAAGATAAGGCGCGTATTCACGGTAGGGGAAAGGGACACGGTCAAGGATAGGAGAACCTAAGGCACAGGCGTCCACCCCCCACCCCCCCATGGAGCATTAGTTTCCAAACCAATGAGGCCTGGCCTGGGTAAAATTGTCATACAAAATGGTATATCAGTCTCGAGACAAGAAAAAAAAAAGGCAAAGCAAAATAGGAAGGTATCGAGGAGTGGGTCTTGAATGAAAGATTCCCTGAACAAGCCATACGGGTAGGAGCACAGCTGAGTGATAAATGTAGAAGCGCCCTTAAAGAATTGTTGCTGTTTAATGTAGATGTTTTTGCATATCAACACAACAATATGCGAGGAATACCCAGAAGCCTAACAAAGCACAAACTCAACATCTATAGATGGATACAGCCAGTGAAGTGGAAAAAAGAGGAGTATGGGCTTAGAGAAGAAAAGGGCAACATGCGAAAAAACAAGGAAACTCTTGGGGCTGGAATTGTGAAGGAAGTACAATACCCCACTTGGATATCCAACTCGGTAATGGTAGGAAAGACATATGGGTTATGGAGAATGTGCGTGGTTTATAAAGACCTAAACAAAGTCTACCCCAATGATTGTTATCCTTTACCAGAAATCAATGTACAAATTCACTCCTTGGCCCAATACCCATTGAAATGTTTCTTGGGTGCTTACAAGGATATCACCAAATCTAAATGTCCCTAGAAGACGAAGAAAAAACAACATTCATCATGGACGAGGGGGTATTCTGTTACACGAAAATGCCTTTCGGCTCAGGAACGACGGAGCAACGCACTAGAGAGATACATGGATGTTCTATTCAAGGATCAAATAGACCAAAATCTAGAAGTATGCATAGACGACATCGTGATAAAAAGTATAGTAAAACAAGCAATGCTTGAAGACATAGCGGAGACTATACAAACACTGAGAGGAGTCAACATGAAACTGAACCCAGGAAAATGCTATTTTGGGGTCGAAGAAGGAAAATTTTTAGGCGTGATAGTTACCAAGGGACAAATAAAGGCCAATCCAGATAAGACCCAAGCTGGTCAACATAAAGTCCCCAAGAACCCTCAAAGATGTTTAAACGCTTAGTGGAAGACTAATTGCACTCAATTGTTTCCTGTCCAAGGTCGCTGACAGGACACTCCCGTTTATGAAAGTCCTGATGGAATGATTGCAAACTTATAAATTCCATTGGGACAAAGAAGTAGAAGCGGTGTTTCAAGAAATTAAAACATTGATGTGCAACCTCCCGACTTTGGCCATGCCTATCCCCGGAGAGGACCTAATATTATACTTGTCGGCGTCCAAAACACCTGTAACAACTCGAAACTTTGTTGTTATCTTTTCATTTGTCTTTCCGATGTACGTATCTTTTGTAATCCCGAGATTCGGTTTATAATAAAGTTTATGTTAATTACTTATGGTGTTGTACGTTATTATCGCATCTAATCGCTAATTAAATCGCATAGCTTATTAAATCGCATCGCTTATCTCATCGCATCACAAATCGCAATTATTTATGTGGTTTTACATTATTTATGTGTTATGTGTGTTTGTGGTTACTATTACACTTGCTATCGCATCACTCTCGCACACTCGAATTGCAAAATCGCACTATTATATCAATTATAGCGCTTAATATAACTAACTAATACGAACCGAATAGCCAAATGAACTCTTAACGCGAAATCGGAAAACGAAACTTGGTCACCAGGCCAAGTTCGGCCGAACTTGACTACTCCAAGTTCGCTCGAACTTGCCTGAGACACAAGGATCTTCTGTTTTCCTACAAGTTCGCTCGAACTTGTACATACATGTACAAGTTCGGCCGAACTTAGCTATCCACTCCCAAATTCCCTACAAGTTCGCGCGAACTTGTACAATTTTGTACAAGTTCGACCGAATTTGGCCCCACCAGCTTACCATTTTGCCTTCTCCTATAAATACCCAGCTCATTCCTCTCATTTGAACTTGCTGTAAGTTTACCCAGAGCTCTGAAAACCCGAAACCTTCGTGTTCTAAGTAAGAATCAACCCGATTTCAACTACAATGAAGTTCAACAACGTTTTACAACGATTTTGGCACAAGGCATAGCCTTCGTTTTCATCGAATCTTCTCTGTTTACGAAAACCTTCATCTTTTTACATAAAACTTCTGTTTTCACTTAGATCTATGTTTAGATCGGAGTAAAACCTCTTAAAACTTTGATTTTGACACGAAATACGGACTTTTGATGATGTTTTGTTCATTTTCTGATATGAAACGAAGTATTTATCATGTCCAGATCTGGAAGCACAAGGACGTTTATGTTGGTTTACACAAGCCGGACTAACCCGAACGAACCCCGAGTTCGCCCGGATTAGCCCACGCTTTTGTAAAACGGCTAAACAGCTCTAAAAGACCTCTCCGACCTAAGTTTGCTCAGTAGCACAGGGTTGGAGGGATGAACACTCGATTTTACTCAGCAAACGACACGAAAACGCAAGATGTTGGACCCGAAAACATCAAGTTCGCTCAAGAATCACCAACTCCCCAGGTCAAGTTCGACCGAACTTGCAATCAAATGGGGCAAGTTCGACCGAACTTGGGCTACTTTCACCAAATTCTTCACAAGTTCGACCGAACTTATCTAGTTTCTTAGGAAACTATACAAGTTCGCCCGAACTTGTCATTTTAGTAAGAAATTCTTACAAGTTCGCCCGAACTTGACAAGTTTCCTAAGAAACTTACCAAGTTCGCCCGAACTTGACAACTTGACAAGTTTCCTAAGAAACTTACCAAGTTCGCCCGAACTTGACTCTCAACTCGCCAAAACCATGCAAGTTCGCTCGAACTTGTATGTTTACATACAAGTTCGGCCGAACTTGTCTACTGCCCAATAAAAACTTCACCGTTTCAGCTTTTCGGAGACTGATGCACTTCCGTTCGTGTATGCAGGCTGATCTAGCGCTCCTCTTCACCTCTCGGCAGTCGTCTACTCTCTCCTAAACGCACCCACAGTGAGTATACTTGACCCATTTTCACTTTACACACTTTTTGGGTGTTAAATACGTTCCTATATCAAAATCACTTCACAAATCGAACTGTTTATCACACGCGGATAATATGATTATATATGCTCAATACGTGATGCTAGAAACATGTGACTATGACTTATTTTCGTTAACTTGCCTTCCTTAGCTAGTATGGTACTATAGTGTGGCTTACACCCGACGGGGTCTAGTTAGGATGGACACGCAAGCCTTCTCACGGTAGTTAGCATGAGAAATAAGCCTATGTTAATCTGTGTGAAATGTTTCGGTGTATCATGATATGTAATTAGACTATTTCGTGAATAGTTTCATTACTATGCTAGTATTATTCAAACTCGTATGCTGACCTTTACTTAATTTTATTGACTTGTATTTTAACGTATATAACAGGTTGAGGATTTAGCTTGGATACCTTGGATGTTGCATGCGTAGTTTAGTTCGTTTTGATAGTTTGTTAGAATGGTTTGTAATAAAATCTAGGGGAGGTCGAATTGGATTTATGTTAAGAGATTTTGTTGAAATGTAATGGTTATTTTGAAGGTTTATGAGTTTGATAGTATGGGATATTGAATGTTGATTATTATCTTTGAAATAGTTGTTATGGAATCTCTTGATCAATCTGATTCGCCTAGTGCCACTACCCCGATGATTCCGCCATCGGTTGGGGTGTGACAGATTGGTATCAGAGTGCCATAACCTTAGGCTAATAGGTAGAATTGCCATGTTCGACCTAGTAGCATGTTTAAGTACCCGATTGACCTATCTTTGACTTAAATGTTAAACTACTTGCCAGAAATGCTTAAATGTGCCTTTCCTAAGGCGAATACAATATACATGATTATGAAACGATCGTATCTCACCCACAAGTGATCAAGTCGAGAATAGGTGTGAAAACCGAGAACTCTCGATGAGATCATTCACTTCGCGCATTCTCTCGCACGAGATATCTTCGTCGAGTTAGGAGTGACATCCAAACCTCGACGAAAATCTCCATTTCTATCTAGGAATAAAGTTGTTATGTTAGGGGTGAAACCTGCATCTTAATAACTAATTCCGCAATTCGATTTTCAATCTCACCAAAGTCTCGGTTATACCGATGATTTGGAACACGTATTAACTGGAAGGGTAAACGCCGTTAGCCGCTCGCGATGAGAGCGTTTATCTATTAGGCCAAAGCTTGGGTCCAAATGCAAAGGGTAGTCGAATCACTTTGGTGTGTCAAATGTCTCAAAACCCCGGACACTCCCAATTGATTTAAGTCTATATCGTCGATTTACGCATCATCGAGTTTATTATTATTTATGTGTTTAAATTTTGAGAATTTTCGCTTTGTTCGATTTCTCGTTTTGATGATTTGTCATAATTATCGATTTCTCGAATTATCGCATTTACGCTCCATCGAATATATGCACAACTCGCACATCTCTCGAAATCTAAAACGCTAAATTAATACACAAACCAAACTAATCGATTAACTCGCTTACGCCTATGAGGACATGTGTACCTCATGCGCGGTATTATCTCGCTTATATATATCGCTTATATCTCGCTATTATATCGCATCTCGAACGCGTTACGCTTTACTTATAAGAAGGTGAATATGTGCAAAGTGTATGCTTATGTGCTTACGTGCTTATGTGATTACGTGCTTATGTGCTTACGTGTTTACGTGCCTATGTGTTTATGTGATGTTGTGCCTTGAATGAATGATAATAATAATAAATATTTAAACATAACTCTATTATAATCGAATCTCATCTAATCTAAATCCTTCGTGTAGATGTCTTCAATGGGATCGCATACCCGAAGGAATCTCTAGCGCAGCAACGCCGACAAGCGTATCGCTACAATGGTAGCCAAGGAGATAGCTAAAGTAATTCCGCAAATTGTCTCGGAAATTCATGTCGTGAGTAGTAACTCATCAGTCGACTCAAAGACTGAGAATCCCAAGCCGCGATTCAGCTTCAAGAACTTCAAGGCTTGTGCACCTCTCGCCTTCACGGGCAATGACGGACTGACTTCTAGGTTTCACTGGTTTGATGCTATTGAGGTCACTTTTAGGCAAAGTGGATGCCCCGATGACCTCCACATCGTGAACTACCGGTGTCTTCCAGTCCCGTGCTCTCGACTGGTGGACATCCGAAAGAAACAAGCGTGGAAATGATGAAGCCTACAGTCTATCTTGGGAGGAACTCAAGGAAGCAATGATGAAGGAGTTCTGTCCTCCGCATGAAATGCAAAAGCTCGAGAATGAGTTTTGGGGTATCAAACAAGATGGTCCCAACAATGCTGGTTTTACTGCTCGGTTTAAGATTTTGAGCATCATCCGTCCCAGCCAGGTTGATACGACGGAGAAAGCTATCAACAAGTACATCCGTGGTTTACCCGAGTGTGTTGCAAGTTTCATGAAAGTTGCTCATACTACAACCATCGAGGAAACCTACATGCTCGCCGCTGAGATCAATGATAAGTGAGTTCAAGATGGTTATTTCAAGAACTCTGCTAAAATCGCCAATCAAGCCATCGTCGAACCAACAGCTACTACCGAATCATCAAGTGAACCGAAGGGAAAGCGTCAGGGACGCAAAAGAGGAAACCCGAGTAAGAACCACGCTCTCGCCGCTCCAGCAAACCCTCAGCCGCTTCAGTCAGCCGCTCCGAACGCACCCCCAGCTAAGCGTGCGTATACCGGACCTCACCCTCTGTGCCCTAAGTGCACTTATCATCATGCCGTTGGTGGCAACTGCCGTTTTTGCACAATTGCAATATCTACGGCCATTTTACTGTGAGTTTCCGATCAGGTCCTCGTCAGCCAACTCCTCAGGCTCAGCAGCAGCCTCAGCCGCCGCAGCAGCAGCAACCACAAGCTGCGCGTGGCAGAGCCTTCAATCTCAACCACCACCAGGCCCAGAATGACAACAATGTTGTCAATGGTACGTTTCTTGTTAATGGTATTTATGCTTCATGTTTATTTGATACTGGTGCCGATAACTGTTTTGTATCGCTAGAATTCGAAAAGGTTTTAAATTGTAAGCGCGCTAAACTCCCAAAGACTTTCGATGTGGAAGTCGCCAACGGAAAATCCGTTACCGTCAATTCCGTCTTACGTGGTTGTTCTCTCGACCTCAACAGCCACATCTTCTCGATCAATCTCATACCTTTGCAGTTAGGTAGCTTCGATATCATAGTAGGCACGGATTTTCTTCGTGAAAATCATGCTGAAGTTGTATGCTTCGATAAAATGATTCGCTTCCCTCTCCCTAACGGTGATCAACTCCATGTCTATGGTGAAACTCCCTCAAAGAAGTTAATGCTTTTGTCATGGACTCGAGCACACAAATGCTTGCAAAAGCGATGTGTTGCCTTCCTCGCTCATATTGTGAACCCGGAGAAAGAAAAGAAGACTTATAAAGATGTTCCCGTTGTTTGTGAATTTCTTAAACTCATTCCCGACGATTTACCCGGTTTACCCCCTACTCGAGATGTTGAATTCCGTATCCATTTATTTCCCGGTGCTACTCCCGTTGCTAAAGCTCCTTATCGTCTCGCACCATCAGAAATGTGCGAGCTATCAAGCCAACTTCAAGAGCTTCTTGATAAAGATTTCATACGCCCGAGCACTTCACCTTAGGGCGCACCTGTCCTTTTCGTGAAAAAGAAGGATGGATCGTACCGTATGTGCATCGATTATCGTGAACTTAACAAACTCATGATAAAGAACCGCTACCCTCTTCCTCGAATCGATGACTTATTTGATCAGCTTCAAGGTGCTACTTGTTTTTCTAAGATCGATTTACGTTCCAGCTATCCTTAGTTACGCGTGTTGGATGAAGATATTCCGAAAACCGCCTTTCGTACTCGCTATGGCCATTTCGAATTCGTGGTCATGCCTTTTGGTCTAACCAATGCACCCGCGGTCTTCATGGATTTGATGAACCATGTGTGTAAAGCTTTCTTAGATCGATTCATCATTGTTTTCATCGATGATATCTTGATTTACTCTAAGTCGAGAGACGAACACGCGCGTCATCTCTGTTTAGTCTTCGAACTTCTTCAAGGAAATCGGCTCTATGCTAAGTTCTCTAAATGTGAATTCTGGCTCGAAGAAGTTCAATTTCTCGCGCACATCGTTAATAGTCAAGGAATTCACGTCGACCCTGCAAAGATCGAAGCCGTCAAGAGTTGGATTACGCAGAAGAATGCTTCCGAAATCCGTTCATTTCTTGGATTGGCGGGTTACTACCGTCGATTCATCCCCGACTTCTCGAAAATCGTCATTCCGCTTACCGCTGTAACTCATAAAGATAAACCTTTTGTTTGGGATTCCAAGCAAGAGGAAGCTTTCCAAACGCCCAAGCGTATGCTATGCAACGCTCCCGTACTCGCTTTACCCAACGGAAACGACGATTTCGTTGTCTATTGTGATGCCTCGAATCTTGGTCTTGGTTGTGTTCTCATGCAACTAGACAAGGTTATCGCGTATGCGTCTCGTCAACTCAAGATCCACGAGAAGAACTACACAACCCACGATCTCGAACTCGGTGCAGTTGTTTTTGCCTTAAAGATATGGCGACACTACCTTTACGGTACTAAGTGTACGGTCTTCACCGACCATAAGAGCTTACAACATATCTTCAATCAAAAGGAACTGAATATGCGCCAACGACGATGGGTTGAGCTTCTCAACGATTACGATTGTGAGACATGCTACTATCCAGGCAAAGCAAACGTCGTCGCTGATGCTCTAAGTCGACGAAGCTATGTATATAGTGTTCGTGACTCTCAAGCTTTGAATGATCTCGAAATCATGATTCGCTCCGCCCAATTCGCTTGTTTTAACGAGAATACTTTGGAAGATGAAATGAAATGTGGTGCCGAAACTCAGCTCGTATCTAAGCCTAATGGTATTTACTACTATCTCGATCGTATTTGGATTCCTACTCGTGATAATCTCCGTGAACTGCTAATGACCGAAGCTCATAAATCTCTATATTCCATTCACCCCGGTGCCGACAAGATGTACCAGGACCTTCGTCCTAAGTATTGGTGGCCGGGCATGAAAAAGGATATCGCCTTGTACGTCTCAAAGTGCTTAACTTGTTCGAAAGTTAAAGCCGAACACAAAGGCCCTCTGGTTTACTCGAACAACCCGAAATCCAGAAGTGGGAGAGTATAGATATGGACTTCGTTACCAAACTTCCCCGCGCATCTTCTGGTCACGATAGCATTTGGGTTATCGTTGATCGTCTTACCAAATCCGCGCACTTTATTGCTATACGAGAAGACTTTAAGGTCGAACGGTTAGCCCGAATCTATACCGACGAAGTTATATGTCGACATGCGACGCCTCGCGACATCATCTCTGACCGAGACGGCCGCTTTACTTCACGTCTCTGGGAGCCTTTTCAATCCGCTCTCGGTACTACTCTCAATCTCAGTACCGCTTTTCACCCTCAAACCAACGGTCAGACTGAGCGCACGATCCGCACCCTCGAAGACATGCTTCGTGCGTGCATCTAGATTTCGGTGGTAACTGGGATACACATTTAGCTTTAATCGAATTCTCGTACAATAATAGTTATCATACCAGCATTCAAATGGCTCCTTTTGAGGCACTGTATGGAAGAAAATGTCGATCGCCTATTGCATGGCATGAGATTGGAGAAGCACAAATCACCGGTCCCGAGCTAATTCAAGAAACAACCGACAAGATCCACTAGATCAGAGACAATCTCTTGAAAGCTTGGAGTCGTCAAAAGAGTTACGCCGATAAACGCCGCAAGCCCCTACAGTTCAAAGTGGGAGATCACGTTCTCCTAAAGGTTGCACCTTGGAAGGGAGTGATCCGCTTCGGAAAGAAAGGAAAGCTAGCGCCACGAAACGTAGGACCCTTTAAGATTCTGGAAAGGATCGGTAAGGTAGCCTATCATCTCGAACTACCGGCAGAACTTAATAATCTACATCCGACTTTCCACGTGTCTAATCTCAAAAAGTGCTTAGCCGAAGAAAACCTCCATGTACCTCTCGAAGATTTGCAAATCAACGAGACTCTCCATTTCGTGGAAAAGCCTGTCGAGATCATGGACCGAGAAACCAAGAAACTACGGCGCTCTCGCATCTCTATCGTGAAGGTCCGATAGGAGGGCAAACGCGGCGCCCAGTTTACTTGGGAGTTGGAAAGTGACATTAAGGCCAAGTACCCGCATCTATTTGTTACAGCTACTACTTGAATTTCGGGACGAAATTCCCTAAAGTAAGGGAAACTGTAACAACTCGAAAATTCGTTGTTATCTTTTAATTTGTCTTTCCGATGTACCTATCTTTTGTAATCCCGAGATTCGGTTTATAATAAAGTTTATGTTAATTACTTAGGGTGTTGTACGTTATTATCGCATCTAATCGCTTATTAAATCGCATCACTTATCTCCTCGCATCGCAAATCGCAATTAGTTATGTGGTTTTACATTATTTATGTGTTATGTGTGTTTGTGGTTACTATTACGCTCGTTATCACATCGCTCTCGCACACTTGAATCGCAAAATCGCAATATTATATCGATTATAACGCTTAATATAACTAACTAATACGAACCGAATAGCCAAACGAACTCTTGACGCGAAATCGGCAAACGAAACTTGGTCACCAGGCCAAGTTCGGCCGAACTTGACTACTCCAAGTTCGCCCGAACTTGCCTGAGACACAAGGATCTTCTCTTTTCCTACAAGTTCGGCTGAACTTAGCTATCCACTCTCAAAATCCCTACAAGTTCGCGCGAACTTGGCCCCACCAGCTCACCATTTTGCCTTCTCCTATAAATACCCAGCTCATTCCTCTCATTTGAACTTGCTGTAAGTTCGCCCATAGCTCACAAAACCCAAAACCTTCGTGTTCTAAGTAAGAATCAACCCGATTTCAACTACAATAAAGTTCAACAACGTTTTACAACTATTTTGGCACAAGGCATAGCCTTCGTTTTTATCGAATCTTCTCTATTTACGAAAACCTTCATCTTTTTACATAAAACTTCTGTTTTTCACTTAGATCTATGTTTAGATCTGAGTAAAACCTCTTAAAACTTTGATTTTGACACGAAACACGAACTTTTGATGATGTTTTGTTCATTTTCTGATATGAAACAAAGCATTTATCATTCAAGATCCCAGATCTGGAAGCACAAGGACGTTTATGTTGGTTTATACAAGCCGGACTAACCCGAACGAACCCCGAGTTCGCCCGGATTAGCCCACGCTTTTGTAAAACGGCTAAAACAGCTCTAAAAGACCTCTCCGACCTAAGTTTGCTCAGTAGCACAGGGTTGGAGGGATGAACACTCGATTTTACTCAGCAAACGACGCGAAAACGCAAGATTTTAGATCCGAAAACATCAAGTTCGCTCAAGAATCACCAACTCCCCAGGTCAAGTTCGACCGAACTTGCACCCAAATGAGGCAAGTTCGACCGAACTTGGGCTACTTTCACCAAATTCTTCATAAGTTTGACCGAACTTGTCTAGTTTCTTAGGAAACTATACAAGTTCGCCCGAACTTGTCATTTCAGTAAGAAATTCTTACAAGTTCGTCCGAACTTGACTCTCAACTCACCAAAACCATGCAAGTTCGCTCGAACTTGTATGTTTACATACAAGTTCGGCCGAACTTGTCTACTGCCCAATCAAAACTTCACCGTTTCAGCTTTTCGGAGACTGATGCACTTCCGTTCGCGTATGCAGGCTGATCCGGCGCTCCTCTTCACCTCTCGGCAATCGTCTACTCTCTCCTAAACACACCCACAATAAGTATACTTGACCCGTTTTCGCTTTAACGCACTTTTTGGGTGTTACATACATTCCTATATCAAAATCACTTCACAAATCAAACTGTTTATCACACGCGGATAATCTGATTATATATGCTCAATACGTGATGCTAGAAACATGTGACTATGACTTATTTTCGTTTACTTGCCTTCCTTAGCTAGTATGGTACTATAGTGTGGCTTACACCCGACGGGGTCTAGTTAGGATGGACGCGCAAGCCTTCTCACGGTAGTTAGCATGAGAAATAATCCTATGTTAATCTGTGTGAAATGTTTCGGTGTATCATAATATGTAATTAGACTATTTCTCTAACGGTTTCGTTACTATGCTAGTATTATTCAAACTCGTATGCTGACCTTTACTTAATTGTATTGACTTGTATTTTAACGTATGTAACAGGTTGAGGATTTAGCTTGGATGCCTTGGATGTTGCATGCGTAGTTTAGTTCGTTTTGATAGTTTGTTAGAATGGTTTGTAATAAAATCTAGGGGAGATCGAATTGGATTTATGTTAAGAGATTTTGTTGAAATGTAATGGTTATTTTGAAGGTTTATGAGTTTGATAGTATGGGATATTGAATGTTGATTATTATCTTTGAAATGCTTGTTATGATCAATCTTATTCGCCTAATGCCACTACTGTCACACCCCGACCCGCAGCGGATAAGGTGATCGGGGCATGATTGGGTTATCATCAAAGCTCATGACATTTATTAAATGTTTCATATTCATTAATACAAATTAAATGGAAATTTACAATAATTGCTACAACATGATTTAACTACAAACTAAACTTCTTTGATCTCTTCTAAGGCATATCCTATGTTTTCCTTGCTTCAACCTGTCCACCTGTATCATGTGTAAAAAGGTTTTTGGATCAACATAATGTTGGCGAGTGAATCCTATGGAAAACATTTGAACAATTTATTTAAATTGATTATGAAATATGTGCACAACCAAACATGAGTAAAATTAGATGTAACTTGATCAACAATCATAAGATGTTAAATGAAACACTCATGAATAATAATGGAAACAATTAAAGGCACGCGATGCTCAACTCGTCTCTCACGAGGAACTGAGGGGCCTGATGAATGAATTGCATAAACATGATAATATGAATAACACAACTACAAACAATATAAACTCAATGAAAACACACATGAACAATAATGAATTTGAATTGAAGCACGCGATGTTCTACTCATTTCCCACGAGGAACTGATGGGCTTAATGTATGAGTTTCATGTAATTTGACCAACGGAATATAAATAAATCACCACAATAAATCAATCTAAGTTCAAGTCATGATGTGGTATGGCACAAGTTTAAATAAATAAATTAATTAATTCATAACACATGACACACCCCAAAACGTGTAATTTAAAAGGGGGAATTGTAAGATTCACTCACAGTGGGTGCGTTCGGTTGATGACGTTGAATGCACGCGAAGTGGTTTTAACCACGAGTGAGATTTAACCTAGATAAATCGCATTATGGTTTGGTAAGTAAACGGATTTTATTAAACTATTTTAGTAGGATTGTTGGGTGCATTTTTGTGAGTTTAAGGCTATTTTCTAATCTTAAAAATGTTATTTTTAAGTATTTATAATTGATTTTTAATTAAAATAATTAAATAAAAATAATAAAAATATTTTATTTTTTTTCTGCTACAGTTGACTTTGACTTGTTGACTTTGACTGGTCGTTGACCGGTTTTGAGGCATATTGTTGTGCGCTCGGTGAGGCTCGAACCCGAGACCTCCCGTACGCGTGCACGCAGCTCTACCAACTGAGCTACGTGTCTAACCCGTTATATATCCGATTTTAATTTCATATATACATTAATTAGAATTAACAGAAAATCATTTTATTTTAAAAACAGTTTAAGCGGACCGGTTTTGCACTCCACAGGTCTCGAACTCGGGACCTGTGGTTTAATCTAACACACAGTCCACCGCTGGACTGTGTGTTCAACATGTTATAACATTCGATTTTTATTATACTTAAATACTAATTATTTATTTCCTTTTCTGCCTTAATTAAAAAGAATAGATAATCGTCCGAGTCGGTGCTGAAGACCGGACTCGAACTCGTGACCAGCGATATAATCAAACACACAGTCCACCGCTGGACTGTGTGTCTAACTTGGTTATTATTCCGGTTAACAATATATTTAACATATATCTGTGGCGATCCGGTTCAGTAAACAAAAATTTGCATTTTATTAAGGCAGCGTGTGTGAGACGGGAATCGAACTCGAGACGTTTTGCGTTTTATATGTGCAAACAGTCCACCGCTGGACTGTGTGTCTAACCCGATTAATTTCATGATTTTAATTAAACTTATATGATAACAAGTCATCATCTTCTTCACTGAAAAAAATAACCAGAAATCGGTGACAGATTGGTTCGAAATTTTAAATCGGTTTCTTAGCGTTTTAGGTTAATTACTGGTAATATGGAAGTGAAAAGAAAAAGAATTAAGCGAAAGAGGTATACCGACTGGACCCTCTGTTTTCCGGCAGAACTCCGGCGACAGAAAAACAACTCCGGCGTCTGGTGTCTTGCAGCAGCAAGTCTCCGAAAAACTTGGAAAGAATATGGGTTATCTCCGGTATAAGCTTCAGAGGTTCAGAAAAGCTCGGCAATGGGGAAAACGGTTTTCCGGCGACGAACAGGGTTATTCCGGCGAGTGGAATTACGCCGAGAAAAGGTGTGATTTTTGAGCGAAAGTGTTTGTCGTGGTTTGAGGGTGAATTTATAGGGAATAATCGAAATGTATTTGATCTGATTTACGACTGGGTTCATAAGTTCAAGTTTTTCGGCGGTTTTGAAAAGTGTCGCGGACTTCAAACATCGGTTATAACCGATATGTGGTTAATGGTTTACGTTATAACGTAAATCGTAGTTAATACTCGCGAATATTCCGGGATTCCGACGACTGAATCGTTTGGGCGCCGATTTTGAATTCGTAACGTTATTATATCAACTAAATGATTGCAATATATAACAAACAGATCAAGCGGCGCAGTGGTTTGTGTGTTGAGAGATAAGTCACATTTGATTCGGTACAGACCCGGGTTCGAAACCCGGCAGAAACAATTCATTTTTATTTTGCGATTTTTGACAGTTTTTCAAAAACTAAATATATATTCCCGTATATTAATTGATTACGGATCGTTTAAAAATATTTTGGGCATTTAATTCGCAACGAAAATTTTGACTGACTGTTCGGTTGCTAAACGGAGCGGGTTTGGTAAATCCGTTTTTGACGGATGTTACAGTATCCCCTGCTTTTTAGAAATTTTGTCCCGAAATTTAAATAATGATATATTTTGACTAAAAGGGTGATGATGTTTTGTTTGACAGTTGTATGCTTAGCAAAATAAAGGCTTAAGTTTTTGTTCGAGGCGGTAACGTTCCTTGTAAGGGTTATGTACCCTATTCAGGAATCGCTTTTTGTTGCCTACTGTATGAATATTGATAAGCAGAAATGATTTGCTAAAATGATATCATGCATATGTGTTAAGATACGTTTGGGAAAAATATGGTTATATCCTAAGGCAAAACTTCTAACACTACAATCTACATGGAACATAAATAAAAAAAACACAACAGCTGATATCCAAACATGAATGAACACATCAGCAAATATTTGAACATGAATAAACATAACAGTAAATATTCGAACATGAATGAACACATCAGCAAATATTTGAACATGAATAAACATAACAGTAAATATTCGAACATGAATGAACACATCAGCAAATATTTGAACATGAATAAACACAACAGCAAATATTTGAATCCACATTCTGATAACATATATGTTTGAATGATGGAAGTTCCTCTCTCGTTTGTTATGAAGGAGAGGTTAATTTATGTAGAAATGGAACACAATCCAATCCCTTTAAATAACATGATGATATAAATGTAACACAAATTCCAACCAAGGCAATACTAAATCCTACATGGAACTTCTCATAACCGCCTGATAATGCCTCTGATCCTTTGGCAAGAATACTTATATATAGGAAGTACCAGCGGCGTATCCACCATATTCTTGCCAAATTTTCATTAGTTTTATCCACAAGTTATGATTGGTTACCAAGAAACTAATAAATCCTACATAGAACTTCTCATAACCATCCGTTAATGCCTCTGATCCTTTGACAAGAATACTTATATATAGGAAGTACCAGCGGCGTATCCACCATATTCTTGTCAAATTTTCATTGGTTTTAACAGTGAATTATGATTAGTCCTATAACTCTACAATCAATACAACAAACATAAATTACTGAAATGAAACATATCTGTGCGATCAAGACTCAATCGAACGGAGCCGATCGTTTTGCATGTACTGAAAATAAAATGGATGTGCGCTCAAGGCTCAATCAAACGGAGCCGAACGTATTGAATGTACTGAAATTGAAATTGTGTGCTCAAGGCTCAATCAAACGGAGCCGAACATATTGAATGTACTGAAATTGAAATTGTGTGCTCAAGGCTCAATCAAACGGAGCCGAACATATTGAATGTACTGAATATGAATAACTTAACCATACAAACAGCCTATGCATGGAACCTCTCATAACCGCCTGATAATGCCTCCGATCATTTGACAAGAATACTTATATATAGGAAGTACCATCGGCGTATCCACCATATCCTTGTCAAATTTTCGTTGACTTTATCCGAAAGTTATGGTTAGTTCGGTGCGACTCTACTACAAACACCACAACCACAAGATACTGATAATAAAATTGTATGTGCGCTCAAGGCTCAATCAAACGGAGCCGAACGTATTGCATGAATTGGAAATGTGAATAAATCTTTGCACTCAAGGCTCAATCAAACGGAGCCGAGCGTATTGCATGAACTGGAAATGTGAATAAATCTTTGCACTCAAGGCTCAATCAAACGGAGCCGAGCGTATTGCATGTATTGAAATGTAAAATTACGTAACCGATCAAGGCTCTAACAAACGGAGCCGATCGTGCGGGCACGCCAAGATCAACCACATAATAAAATGGGGATCCAACTCAACCTCGATGGATGGGGAGCCACGGCCTCGGCAAAAGCATATACCAAAAACAATATATAATATATAATATCCAATAATTTCTCTAACAGTCTACACATGTGATAAAGAAAGACATAAGACTAAACAATAGAAGTTGAATCTGGATCTTCGGCGAAGAGGACTAGCTGAGTATCTTCATCAGGGCCGTCATTATCTTCGACAGGGTTGGCGTTGATATTGAAGACTCTTCCTCTTGCTGGTGGCATAGTGGTTGGGTTTTCTTGGTTTACTTGGTTAACTGGGTTTGATTGGGCTTGAGTGTTGATAACGTTAACCAATTGAGGGCATGTGTTTCTAAGGTGGGTAAGGTCGCCACAATTGAAGCAAGCTCGAGCATATGGGAACATGGGATATTGAGGTTGGTAATAAGTTTGGGCCATGTTTTGAGTAGGGGAAGAGGTTTGGTCTTGAAAGGTGCGACAAACATTGCTCAAATGACCATAACGTCCACAAGCTGCACATAGCCGGCAAGGTAAAGTAAGGGGATGGTGATAAAAACAGTTGTTGCATCGAGGGTGAGGTCCGAGATACGGTTTCTTATTTGGGTAAGCTGAGTTGGGTGCCACTTGGGTGATTGGGACAGCTCGGATGGGTATAGCGTGAAAAACGGGTTGATTTCCTTGTGTAGCAGCGAAAAGTCGCCCGACTCTTTTTCTCTTAGGGTTGGGTTGAGAAGGGGATTCGGTTTGGGTGGAGTCGGAGGTTTCAGTCGATTTTTATCCTTCTTCTTTTCCTCCTTGAAGTCTTTGTTTCGAATTCGGTTCTCGGTGAGCTCTGTTGCTAGCTCCATTGCTGCTTCCAAAGTTGCAGGCTTGGTACTTATCACAGGGTCTTGAATCTTTGACGGAAGACCACGAATGTAGTGCTCGATCAAACGGTAGAGAGGAGTAAACATGTTGGGAACCATTTGATGTAATTCGAGGAATCTTTTGTTGTAGGTGGTGTGGTCTCCTTCCATTTGCTTCAATGAATAAAATTCATCTTCAAGCTTCTTGATTTCGCTCCTTGGGCAAAATCGTCTGGTCATGATTTCCTTCAATTCGTTCCAAGTTAAGGACATAGCATCTTCCACACCTCGTTTAGCCTTCTCTGTGTTCCACCAAGTAAGTGCTATCCCATATAGTCGACCGGTAGCATAACGCACTTTGCGATCATCAGGGCAATCGCAATTTAGAAAAGTATTCTCCATTTCTTCAAACCAATGGAGGAGTGCGGTGACACCTTCAGTCCTTTATATTTCGGAGGGTCGCATGATTTGAAATGCTTGTAGGTGCATTTAGTGGTGTTTGGGGAAGAGTTGAAAATGTTCTGGTTTGCTTGATTGACAGGATTATTGGTAAGTGCTTGTTGAACTTGGATTACAATGTTGGGTATTACGGCAGCCATTTGTTGAGCGATTAAGGCAGCCATGCGATCGCGGGCTTTTCTTGCTCTCGTCTTCCTACGGGCGAGGTTAGAAGACATCTACAATGAATACATGACAAGAGTATGAGTTGGATGCTTTTGGGATCATGGGTCGCATTCAAGAATGATCATTTATAAAATAATTATACAAAAATACTACATCCATAGGATGTCTTGGGCTTTGCTCGCTGTTAGGCCCGTCATGCCGCCATACTTTACCTTATGTAATCATGTGGGCCCCCATGAATACCGGTTTTTCATATGGTTCGCACGGTTTCTGCCTGGTTGCGTACACAAAAACCCGGGAAAATCGAGAAATATGTATACAACGTGTGATGTTCGGAATGTGTCCAGGTGTAGACACGATGACACCTCAAAGTAGGGTTAGTTCGAACGACGTTTGGTGTGGCATGCTTTGGCCTAATAGGTCCTTCGTACTCTCATCGTTGGTCCCCAGGTAGGCAAACTGGTCCGTTATATTGGATTTATACGAATGCCAGCCTAGACAGGACGTTCCGACTACCGATACTTGTACCCTTCCAGTTACTACATGCCCGTCGCAGAACTTACTTTGATGAGAATTGAAAATTGCATAAAATCTTTGGATAACGAGAGTATGAAAATAAATTGAACACATGAACATCGGTATATGTATAATGAATATGTATATATGTATAATGAATATGTATATGAGCATGTATGTTTGACTGAAATGTAAACAAATATGAAACAAATAAATATCACAAGTTTGTATGTAACCACCTAATCAATTTAAAATTTAGGCAGACTATAGTATAGGCTCTAAGGGTCTAATAACCTATCCTATATCCCTATAGTCATGGCTCTGATACCAATCTGTCACACCCCGACCCGCAGCGGATAAGGTGATCGGGGCATGATTGGGTTATCATCAAAGCTCATGACATTTATTAAATGTTTCATATTCATTAATACAAATTAAATGGAAATTTACAATAATTGCTACAACATGATTTAACTACAAACTAAACTTCTTTGATCTCTTCTAAGGCATATCCTATGTTTTCCTTGCTTCAACCTGTCCACCTGTATCATGTGTAAAAAGGTTTTTGGATCAACATAATGTTGGCGAGTGAATCCTATGGAAAACATTTGAACAATTTATTTAAATTGATTATGAAATATGTGCACAACCAAACATGAGTAAAATTAGATGTAACTTGATCAACAATCATAAGATGTTAAATGAAACACTCATGAATAATAATGGAAACAATTAAAGGCACGCGATGCTCAACTCGTCTCTCACGAGGAACTGAGGGGCCTGATGAATGAATTGCATAAACATGATAATATGAATAACACAACTACAAACAATATAAACTCAATGAAAACACACATGAACAATAATGAATTTGAATTGAAGCACGCGATGTTCTACTCATTTCCCACGAGGAACTGATGGGCTTAATGTATGAGTTTCATGTAATTTGACCAACGGAATATAAATAAATCACCACAATAAATCAATCTAAGTTCAAGTCATGATGTGGTATGGCACAAGTTTAAATAAATAAATTAATTAATTCATAACACATGACACACCCCAAAACGTGTAATTTAAAAGGGGGAATTGTAAGATTCACTCACAGTGGGTGCGTTCGGTTGATGACGTTGAATGCACGCGAAGTGGTTTTAACCACGAGTGAGATTTAACCTAGATAAATCGCATTATGGTTTGGTAAGTAAACGGATTTTATTAAACTATTTTAGTAGGATTGTTGGGTGCATTTTTGTGAGTTTAAGGCTATTTTCTAATCTTAAAAATGTTATTTTTAAGTATTTATAATTGATTTTTAATTAAAATAATTAAATAAAAATAATAAAAATATTTTATTTTTTTTCTGCTACAGTTGACTTTGACTTGTTGACTTTGACTGGTCGTTGACCGGTTTTGAGGCATATTGTTGTGCGCTCGGTGAGGCTCGAACCCGAGACCTCCCGTACGCGTGCACGCAGCTCTACCAACTGAGCTACGTGTCTAACCCGTTATATATCCGATTTTAATTTCATATATACATTAATTAGAATTAACAGAAAATCATTTTATTTTAAAAACAGTTTAAGCGGACCGGTTTTGCACTCCACAGGTCTCGAACTCGGGACCTGTGGTTTAATCTAACACACAGTCCACCGCTGGACTGTGTGTTCAACATGTTATAACATTCGATTTTTATTATACTTAAATACTAATTATTTATTTCCTTTTCTGCCTTAATTAAAAAGAATAGATAATCGTCCGAGTCGGTGCTGAAGACCGGACTCGAACTCGTGACCAGCGATATAATCAAACACACAGTCCACCGCTGGACTGTGTGTCTAACTTGGTTATTATTCCGGTTAACAATATATTTAACATATATCTGTGGCGATCCGGTTCAGTAAACAAAAATTTGCATTTTATTAAGGCAGCGTGTGTGAGACGGGAATCGAACTCGAGACGTTTTGCGTTTTATATGTGCAAACAGTCCACCGCTGGACTGTGTGTCTAACCCGATTAATTTCATGATTTTAATTAAACTTATATGATAACAAGTCATCATCTTCTTCACTGAAAAAAATAACCAGAAATCGGTGACAGATTGGTTCGAAATTTTAAATCGGTTTCTTAGCGTTTTAGGTTAATTACTGGTAATATGGAAGTGAAAAGAAAAAGAATTAAGCGAAAGAGGTATACCGACTGGACCCTCTGTTTTCCGGCAGAACTCCGGCGACAGAAAAACAACTCCGGCGTCTGGTGTCTTGCAGCAGCAAGTCTCCGAAAAACTTGGAAAGAATATGGGTATCTCCGGTATAAGCTTCAGAGGTTCAGAAAAGCTCGGCAATGGGGAAAACGGTTTTCCGGCGACGAACAGGGTTATTCCGGCGAGTGGAATTACGCCGAGAAAAGGTGTGATTTTTGAGCGAAAGTGTTTGTCGTGGTTTGAGGGTGAATTTATAGGGAATAATCGAAATGTATTTGATCTGATTTACGACTGGGTTCATAAGTTCAAGTTTTCCGGCGGTTTTGAAAAGTGTCGCGGACTTCAAACATCGGTTATAACCGATATGTGGTTAATGGTTTACGTTATAACGTAAATCGTAGTTAAGACTCGCGAATATTCCGGGATTCCGACGACTGAATCGTTTGGGCGCCGATTTTGAATTCGTAACGTTATTATATCAACTAAATGATTGCAATATATAACAAACAGATCAAGCGGCGCAGTGGTTTGTGTGTTGAGAGATAAGTCACATTTGATTCGGTACAGACCCGGGTTCGAAACCCGGCAGAAACAATTCATTTTTATTTTGCGATTTTTGACAGTTTTTCAAAAACTAAATATATATTCCCGTATATTAATTGATTACGGATCGTTTAAAAATATTTTGGGCATTTAATTCGCAACGAAAATTTTGACTGACTGTTCGGTTGCTAAACGGAGCGGGTTTGGTAAATCCGTTTTTGACGGATGTTACAACTACCCCGATGATTCTACCATAGGTTGGGGTGTGACAACACCAATCACTACTGTGATGGTGGTTGAAAGACAAGCGTCGCAGGTACCTATATACTTCATAAACAGAACCTTCAAGGGTCCAGAGGAAAGTTAATTACCCATGGAAAAGTTAACTCTGGCACTAGTTTTCGCATCCAGACGTCTAAGAAATTTTTTTCAAGAACACAAGGTTACAATGCTATCAGACCAACCACTTCAGATGGTACTAAAAAGACCAAGATTCTTAGGAGGATTAGCCAAATGGGTTGTAGAACTGGGGGAGCACACCATAGAATATAAAACAAGAACAACTTTAAAAGCTTAGGTCCTGGCAGATTTCCTGTCAGATGTCCAAAAATTGCTTTAAAAGGAGGAAGAAAATGAGCTCCAAAAATTGAAAGACTTGGAGGAAAATGAAAAAAAGAAAGAAGAAACCGTTTTTTGGAAGCTATATACAGATGGAGCTTCCAGCGAGGAAGAAAACGGAGTAGGGATAACCTTGATCAGCCCTAAGGGTGTAACAACCCGCTTCCTCGCAAGCTCGTCACTCTCGTTACGCCTTGCACCAGAGATTCGGATCATAATGTAACCTAAATCGCTTACTACGCTATATCACATATTTTCACACCACATCACACATCACAACGCTCACACTCATATCGCACTCGCTAAACCCTACAAACTTTGCGTGAAGTTTCCAAGGCTATTTGCTCTGCAACGCTATGCTCGCAAGACTTGGGAACAAAGCCGCATGCTACCTCGCTTATCTTATCAAATCTTAACTTAATTTAATCGATTAATACGCTTAACGCTTCGCTAAAACGCTTAATATAGCTATTTAATACGAACCGAATCACCGAACGAACTCTTAACGCGAAATAATCGAACAAAACTTGGCCCCTAGGTCAAGTTCGGCCGAACTTGTGCATCACAAGTTCGCCCGAACTTGTCTAAGCCTTCATAACACTTCAGAACCTAACAAGTCCGCCCGGACTTGTCTCAAAACCCACAAGAAACAAGCAAGTTCGCCCGAACTTGATGTTTCAGCCCACTTTCTCACTTCACCTATAAAACCCAGCTCCTCTTCTCATTTGAACTTGCTGCAAGTTCGCCCGAAGCTACCCAAAACCGAAACCCTTTGTTTTCTAAGTAAGATTCAACCCGTTTTCAAGCTACAACAACGTTTTACAACGATTTTGCACAAGCCTTTGCCTCCGTTTTCATCAAATCTCTTCTGTTTACGAAAATCTTCATCTTTTTATGCAAAACTTCTGTTTTTCACTTAGATGTAAGTAAAACCTTTGAATCATCGATTTTTGCACAATATTCAGACTAAATGACGTATGTTCGTTCACTTTGAAGTGGAACGAGGCGTTGTCAAGCTAGATCTCAGATCCGGAAGCACAAGGACGAAATCGTCACTTTGCACAAACTGGACTAAACCGTTCGAACCTTCAAGTTCGCCCGGATTAGTCCAAGTTTCTGTAAAATGGCTAAAACTCGCTCCAAAAGACCTCTTCAGCCTTGGTTTTGCTCAGTAGCCTAAGGTTGGAGGGATGGACACTCGACTTCCTCAGCAAACGACGCGAAAACGCACTATTTGGATGCCAAAACAGTCAAGTTCGCTCGGAAAGCATCAAGTTCACCCGAACTTGTCACCAGATTGGTGACCAAGTTCGCCCGAACTTGATCAAATCTTCATCAAATTTACACAAGTTCGCCCAAACTTGTATCACCCTTCATCATAAGTTCGCCCGAACTTGTCTAGTTTCTCAGGAAACAAGACAAGTTCGCCCGAACTTGTACCTCCAGTAAGTTAGTTAGTACAAGTTCTCCCGAACTTGTCTACTGCTCTTTCACCCTTAACCGTTTCAGCAATTCGGAAGACTGATGCACTTCTGTTCGCTTACAGGCTGATCCGGCGCTCTCGGCAACTCATCTCAGATCCCGTCTCATCTTCTAAAACGCACCGATAGTGAGTATACTTGACCCATTTTCGCTTTAATGCACTTTTTTGGTGTAACATATGTTTATATCAAAACACACGAAACACGATAAACTAATTTATCACACGCGAATATCTGTTTTACATATTTATACGTGATGCTAGGAACATGTAAACTAGGACACATTTTCGTTGACTCCACCCTAGCTAGTATGGTACTATAGTTTGGCTAACACCCGACGGGGTCTAGTTAGAAGTCCACATCGCGCATCGCAGCCTTGTCGAGAGCTTAACATGTGAAATCTGTCTTGTGAGTTTGTATGTTATGTGTATCATGTTTATGTATGTGGAAATTCGCAATACTTTTTATCTACTATGCTATTATATCAAAAACCTGTATGCTCACCAATACATTTTTGTATTGACAATTGTTTTAATGTATGTTGCAGGTTATTCAGATCTACTTGCTGCAAATTGGATTTAGGATCTTGCTTAGAAACTTGTAATAAATTGTAATCGACTTTGAAAATTGTTTGAGATTAATGGAATTCGTGATGATTATGTAATGATTGTATGTTGATTGTATGGGAAATTGACGCTTAAATATTGTCATTTAAAAATAGTCGTTGTGGATTCTCTCGAACAATCTGAACCGCTTAGTGCCGCGCCCCGATGATTCCGCCATCAGTTGGGGTGTGACAAAGGGCATCGAACTTACTAATGCCATACGGTTGGATTTCGAGAACACAAATAATATAGCCGAGTACTAAACTCTCATCGATGGTCTAAGATTAGCCAAGAAGGTTAAAGCCAGAAACGTGGAAGCATATTCCGATTCCCAACTAGTGGGCAAACAATTTAACGGGGAGTATGGCGCCAAGGATGAAACAATGGTTGAATACGTGGCAAAGGTCAAAGAAATGTCAGGTTTATTCCTATTTCAAACTTAGCTACGTCTCCCGAGGCCAAACAAAAAGGCAGTTTTTTTAAGTAAACTAGCATCTATGGTGTTCAAGGGCCTTGCGAAGGAAGTCAAAGTGGAAGTGTTAACAGCTCCTTCCATCTCCTATAAGGAAATATACATAATCAAGGAAGGAGGAGACTCCTGGATGACCCCAATCTTAAAGCACCTAAAAGAAAGGATCCTCCCGAAGGACGAACAAGCAACGGGAAAGATACGAATCATGGCACTACAGCACGAAATCAAAAAGACCAACTATATAGAAGATCTTATATAGGCCCATCCCTTAAATGTATGGACGAAGAAGAAGCAAAACATAAAAAAAATACATGAAGGAATATGTTGGATGCATTCAGGACCAAAGACCAAGACTAAGACCATGAATGCTGGTTTTTTCTGGAATGGGATATACAATAGCGTCGTGGAGGAATTTAAGAAATTTGATAACTGTCAAGTGAATGGCCCGATCGCCAACTGACATAAGCATCCAATGATCCCGGTGTCTACATCATAGCCTTTCCAAAAATGGGCCATAAACATAGTAGGACCTTTTCTCAAAGGACCAAGGGAAGTGCAATACATGGTGGTAGCTATCGATTACTTCACAAAATGGGTAGAGGCGAAACCTCTTGCGCAAATTACGGGGGGAACAAATGAAAAGATTTGTTGGAGTGTATTGTATGTAGATTTGGGATTCATCAGGACTGGTCAATGACAATGGGGTACAGTTCGTCGGTAGACCTTTCAGGCCCTGGTCCCTACAAATGCACATGAAACAAATCTTCACCTCGGTAGCACATCCCTAGAGCTACAGTCTTGTTGAAAGGGCAAACCAAAGTCTGGTGATACGATTAAAGGGAAGGCTAAGAAGGAAGCAAAAAAGGTTGGCTGGAAGAACTGTCATATGTCCTATGGTCATACAGTGATCCCTGCTGAAATTGGATCTGCAACTGTAAGAATGAGGTTAAGGGGAGCAGAAAACGACAAGGACTTGCGAACGAACCTCAACATGTTGGAGGAAAGAAGAGAAATCACGATCGTCCGAGGAGAAACTCAACCTAGTCCAAGGAGACTTGGTCCTCAGGGACAACGAATGAAAGAGAGAGATGCGGGGGAGAGAGAGAGAGGATGTGATGGGCGGCGAGGTTGCTTGGCAAGAAGACTTGCATTAAATGGAAAGATCCAGTTGTATCTTGTAAAGGGAGTAAGTCCCTGACAGTTACCCGGACATTCTTGTTGTCCAACGAATAACCCAGTGGTCCTTGGCAGACGGTGGACCATCTTGATAAGGCACTCTTTGTGTTATAAGCCAAGGGAGGAGATCAGAATGACGTAAGTTATCAAAACCCTTGATACACAAACACTAAGAGAGCTTTCTCAAATAACCGCATTGAATTCGAACATTCAAGTCAGGGTTCGTACCAACATCCCGACCACTTAATTACACTGGTTCCTTATTTACTACTCCGGCACAAAACTTATTCTCACGTTGGAGCTTAGTCACGCCACCCCCCTCTCTCGGGCCCTCCATAACAAGGCTAACGGTGTTCTTTTTTGTAGGAACTATTCCGGTGAAGCAGCGAACGCCGGTGAATCTCCATCGACGGACTTGTCATTCCATTTTTCCGGGATTCGACACCATTGGAATTAAGGTGTTGCTCCCCTTGAGTTCAAGAGCTTGAGCCCCGTCGAAGACGAATTTAGTGTAATTTACGTTTAAAAAAAATATTCAAAGTAAGAAAAGAAAACAAATCAGGAGGCATGAAATTATGTCGGCAGGTGTATTATTTTGTGGTGCTTAACGATCGTGACGAGCCTTAAAATTTATGCGTTATGATATCCTGAAAAAAATAATATTATGGCCGTATTTTGGATGCCATATGTTAATTAAAATATGTCAAAAATAACATTTGTTCTATGGTCATGTGTAGAATTAATAAAAAATTCTTAATTTATTTGGAAATTACGGTACACTAACGTTATATCGATTCATCACCAATCCAGAGCTCTGATGCCCGACTAAGAGATTGTTGTGTATCAACATAATGATAAACTTTAGTTAGTTTTATCATGATTATTTTTACATACGGTTATTCCGTTGTAACAAAATTTTAAATTATGATTAGTTTTCTGTTGTAATCATTCGGTAACGGATCTAGAAAATCTTTATTAGGTTAACGTTTCATATAAAGAGGGGTAACGAAATAAAAAAAACATCAATTTTTTTTCCAAAATTTACATTAGCGCCGGAGCGTCAAGGGGTAGCGGGGCCTACCCCTAGTAACATGCTAGGTCCGTCCATGTAATCATATATTTAATTTTTTTGAACGGCAAATTTGAATCAGTGACGAACCACTGGAGAATTATCGTGCCACCAGCGGAACCACCCGATTATATCCATCTCCACTAGGCGTAATGCCTATATACCAATTCAGGAGGAAACTCAATAAATACTGGAAAATTCTTCTTGTGAGAATCGAACCCATGAACTATTGGTTCAAAAGCCTTATCCCACCACAAAGATATTATTAGACTTTAAAGCCATGAACGGTTGATAATCATCTTACGTTATTATATAAAGATTTTCGGATAAGATCACCTTTTTAGTTTAAGACAATTGATATTTATAGTTGACTAGTTAATCATTATTAGAAAAGAGGATGGTATCATCATTAAAAGTTTAAAACTAATGATTGTCATTAAAAAAGGTTTGTCGTACAAATCAATCAAGTTTTAGAATTGCCGAAAAAACTTGAACAATATATGTTAATAAGCGGGTCCTCTTTGGTCTGGCTTCTTTTGTTGTTCTTGATTCTTGAAGATATGCAAACAATGGTCTATGATTGAACGAATTATTATTGGACATGAGATCGATGACAAAATGAATTATTTGTCGGTAGAAATTTTAAGAATTAATCACCTTTTCATGCTAAACTTAAATTGGACATGAGATCGATGACAATATTTAACTTAAATTGGACATGAGATTGATGACAAAATGAATTAATGTTTTAGGTTTGGGACCAATAGGTCTTAGGTTCGATTCTCACAAGGGAGGTTTTTCTCATATTTATTAGGTTTGCTCCTGATTTGATGTATATGCATTATAGCCTAGTGGATAGGGCTCGACGATCGCTCGAAAAATGCCCGAAAAATGCTCGTTCGATTCCCGCTTAGTTTGTAAATGAGCCGCTCGGCTCGGTTCTATTTGAAAACGAGCCAAGCATGAGCAAAGGTCCTGTCGCTCGTCGATCGCTCGGTTTCGCTCGAATGTTTTCTATTAAATAATATATATATATATATATAGTTATATAGATAAGTAGCCCATGAAAAAATAAAAGCCCAAGAAACATACTAGCCCAACTCAATAACAAAATCTAACCCTAATTCCTAAAAATTCAAATCAGCACCTAATCTCCTACTATATACCTCCTGCCACATACCTCGCTGCTGCTCAAGTTCAACTCATACGGATACGATACAACCTCCTACCTCACCGGCTACTTCAAATCAACAGAGGTACAATCTCCTACCTCCTGCCACATACCTAGTTGCTGCTCATGTTCGATTGTTGATGATCCAATCTTTTCTCACGGTACGATCTCCTACCTCAAACAATCTTTCCTCACCCTACTGCTCATCTCGATTTTACTTCAACTTTGATACCGAGATTGAACAGTTGATGTATAATTTGTATTTCGCACTTTATTTTGTACTTCTTGATATTGTTAAGAACATTTTAGAAGCATGATTTAGTTATGTTTGCTTTTGTTAGTAAGGTGTTGGACATGTTTTAATTAAGTTAGGATTTATTTTTGTTGAATGCAGCCTTGTAGTGGTCTTGATTTTAGTTTATTTTGTGTTGCTACACATGTTTTAATTCGGTGCTGAGAAAAACCGAGCGAAAACGATCCGCTCGATTCAAAATCAATCCGAGCACGAGCATCACTTTTGTGCTCGGTTTTGCAAATTTGATCCGATCGGATCGGATCGTTGTAATTCAATCCGAGCATGAGCAGACCCTCGCTCGAATCAGATCGACTCATGAACACCCCTACTAGTGGAAATGAATATGATCTGGTGATTCCACTGATGACACGATAATACTCTAGTGGTCCGTCAGTGATCCTAATTTACCGTTTAAAAAAACCCCCTTAAATTGGACATGAGATCGATGACAAAGTTAATTATTTGTCGGTAGAAGTTTTAAGAATTAATCACTTTTTCATCCTTAACTTAAAACAAATTAGAAAAGATAAAGCAATTTAGCTAAAGTTTTTATTTTGAATAAATTGTCATTTTAGTCTTTAAGGTTTGACTCAAAATACTAATTAGTCTAAATAGTTTTTTTTTCTCCTTTAGGTCCCGAAAGTTTCAATTTTTATTTCTTTTTTTCAATTTCGTCCAAACAACTAACTCCGTTTAAAAATCAATGTTAAGTAATGGGTATTTTTGTCGGTTTGTATATTTATTTAAATTTTCTGTTTTTAATGAAAAAAAACATAAAACAACATATTAACACTAACAACCACCATCAACATCAACTCTGTATTTTCTCTCCTCTCTAGCTTTCTAACTCTGTATTATTATTATATATATATAAATGATTAAAAAGGATTTTAAATGAAAATGACAAAAAAAACTACACATTTATGTGATCTGACCAAAATACTCATGGGTTAACTACTATTTTTTTGACGAAATTAGTGGTTTGGATGAAAATGACAAAAAAAAAAATGAAAACGTCAGGAGAGAGGAGAAAAGAAAAAACTATTTGAACGAAAATAGTGTTTTAGGTCACCAGGGACTAAAATGACAATTTACTCTTTTATTATAAAGCCAATCTTGAGTTTAACATCTCAGCTTGTTAGAAGTTTTAAGAGTTAATCACATTTTATTCCTTCACTTATTTTTTTCTAAAAGTTGGAAAAAAAAAGTAATTTAGCTCAACTTTTTACAAAGCCGATCTTGAGTTTAACTTCTCAGCTCGTTAAGATACATGAGTCAAGCCGAAGTGGCTCGTATAACTTCCTGCTCCATGCCTGAGCTCAAGCTAGCATCACTCAACTAGTTTACACCCCTACATCCAAGGATGTTAACAAGACAACATTGTTACACGAGCCCGGAAATCATATCGATACAAGTACTTGAACATGACATTTACATTCATGGGTTGACATGAACATCATTCGTTTGATCTGACTTTATTGCATATTTATATTAAAAAAATTACAAATTTACAGAAGAAAAAAAAAGGCAAATGTTTGAAAAATAGTTTTTCTTTACGGCAAGCTGAATTCAATAAAATAAAATCCAAGCGCGCTGCTGGAAAAGAGCATCAGTACAAACGTAAAGTGGTTGCATTCAAAGAACACGGCTTTCCTTTCCCTTTTCAACTTTTGATGAAAAAAGACCCCCAAAAGTCTAAAGCTAGATACAAAACACATTTTTAACTTTTCCTTATAAAATAAACACATGATTTTTTTTTATTTTTTTTTGAAAGGAACATTTCATTCACGACCAAACTAGCAAGGCGCTAGAGCCGAAAAACGGAAAAGAAAAATTACAAAAAACTGAAATTATTCCATTGTTCCTCCTTAAGATTAAGGCCTTTTGCC
The DNA here is from genome assembly GCA_947069175.1 of Scalesia atractyloides. Lineage (NCBI taxonomy): Eukaryota > Viridiplantae > Streptophyta > Magnoliopsida > Asterales > Asteraceae > Scalesia > Scalesia atractyloides. The sequence continues at coordinate 71,125,226 of CAMTDV010000004.1, read as the reverse complement.
TGTTCTTAATCCATAAAAAGCTAAAACTTTGACCTCCTCAAAGACACCCTGTGAAGTCGCCTTTTATAGTTAAAAATGAGATTGTTTCTCACCTTCCAGATTGCCCAGCACATAAGAAGCAAAACCGACTGAGTTGCACGAACAAGTCTGTCGATCCCGATAGTCTTTCATGCAAGAAGAGAATGTCTTTAACAGAGAAGAAAACAACATTTGGTTAACCGCACCAGCTCGTAATTTGCGACCAGACTTCATGAGCAAACCTACACGCTGTGAACAAGTGATCATTGCTTTCCACTCTCTAACATAGCGGATATAAGTCGTCATCTAAAAACACATTTCCCTTCACCAACGCCTCTTTGGTCGGGAGTCGATTCAGAAGAGCCCTCCACCAAAAAATGTTCACTTTTAACGCCAACCACTTATTCCATTTAAAAGCACTGACTTCACTACAATTTTAGCCTCACCTAAACTCACCTTGTTTTACTTTTATTTGAAGGACAACGAAATTTTATTAAAATGAATCCAGCCAAAAGCTAGAACAAGCAACAAACAGAACATAAAAGAAAGAATTACAAAGCTAAAATATTAAAAGAAAGCAAACCCGCCCGGTACAAAGTCCATAATTTATACCTATTTTTCACCTATAAGAAACCAACAGGCTTATGAACATCCAAGAAAAGCGCGGCAACCCGGGTATGCTCATAGGCAAAAGGCCACTCATGTCTGTAGTGGCGGAGTTTGAACGGAAATTCGGTGGGGGTTGGACTCTTAAAACATCCAACATTTTACACTAAAAAAACAATTTTTTCTGTAAAATTAACATTGCACGCGAAAAAATCGGTGGGGGCCGGGCACCCTCTGGCCTCCATTATCCTCCACCCATGCATGCTCGTGTTTGCAAACAGAGTGAGTGATTCAGCCTGTCACCAATGACAGGGAAAACACAACACCCGAAAGTCAACTATGGTAAAACCACTGACTAACGCATGACATTTGTAACAAATGAGTAGGGATGAGCTTGGTACCGAAAATACCAGTACAAAAAATACTCAAAAGTGGGTGCCGGTACCGGTACCGAATATACCCGATACGGTATGATATGGTACGGTACCGTACCGATATTTGAAGGTAAATACCGATACTGAAAATGTCAAAAGTCGATACTAAAAATATATCTGGTTCAGTAAATTCGATACCAGTTCAAAACCGATACTCAGTACCATTTGCTCATCAACTCCAACTCACCCACTATAAACAACTGATGCAGCTAAACCTTTTAACTAAAATCAAACCATAATAAACTTTGTCCTAAATATAATATAAATATTTATAAGGTGTATTCACAGCCACTAAAATTAAAATAAACTCAAAATAATCCACAACCACTAGAATCAAACTCACTCCTAGCCACAAAACCTTATACACCGTATCAAGTGTCAGCGATCCATTGTCTTCAAAATCTCAAAAAAATCCCCCCCTTATCTTCATCCCACCCCTAAATCCTAGGGTTTTAACCAATACCATCAAATTGAATGCAAACCATTGATCTACAACATGAAGATCCAATGCAACGTATGCGAGAAATCCCCAGCAACCCTAATCTGTTGCGCCGATTAAGCAGCACTGTGTGCCAGATGCGACGTTGAAGTTCACGCAGCAAACAAGCTAGCAAGCAAGCACCACAGGCTGCATCTCAATACACTCTCTGATAAGTTACCGCCGTGTGATATCTGTCAAGAGAAGACGGCGTTTATATTCTGTGTGGAAGATCGGGCTCTGTTTTGTCGTGATTGTGATGAGCCGATTCATTCTGCGGGTAGTCTTGCTGCTAATCATCAGCGGTTTCTGGCTACTGGGATTCGGGTGGCGGTTGGATCTGGGTGTTCGGGTGTGGGGAGTGAGGAGAATAAGTTTGAACCGTTGCCGCCGGCTGCTGCTGAGGTTAAGGTTGCGGCTGTGCCGGAGGTGAAAACGCCGGTGCAGCAAGTTGGTGGGTATGGTTCGCCGGCGTGGGGTGTTGATTATCTGTTGCAGTTTTCTGATTTTGAACCCTCTGATAAGGTAACTACACTAACAATTAAGATAGAGGCGACTCGTATATTTATTAATTTAGTATTTTTTTACATAATATTATTAGGAATTTAGTATTTTTTTTTTTACATAATATTATTTGGGGCTAAATGAGACTAGCTTGATTAGTCTTGAGTTTGGCTTGATTTACAAGAAATTACTTTTTGAGTCACTGTTTTAAGTGGTTTGAATCACTTGAGTTTAAAATCAAAAAGGTTAATGCTTCGAATTCTTGACCATCATTTTATAACATTTTGAGTCTTTTAGTGGTTTTAACCACCAGGATCCAAAGGTACAAGTGTAAAGTTGAACTCAAAACGTTATAAAATGAACGGTTAGTGACTCACTGTATTAAACTTTTCTATTTGGGATACAAGTCGTTAAAACACATATACTCAAAAAGTAATTTACTCTTTTTATTTGGGATACAAGTGACTAAAACACATATACTCAAAAACTAATTTACTCTAAAACAAGAGCTAGCCTTATTTTGAGCTTTATTTCTTGAGACAGAGGTAGGGTGATCAATTTTGCTTGTTTGTTATGTATTAATTTCTCTTTTTATTTGGGATACAAGTGGTTAAAACACATATACTCACAAAAAGTAATTTACTCTAAAACAAGTGCTATCCTTATTTTGAGCTTTATTGTAATTTACTCTAAAACAAGAGCTATCCTTATTTTGAGCTTTATTTCTTGATATAGAGGTAGGGTGATCAATTTTGCTTGTTTGTTATATATTAATTTCTTTATATATATTATAATTTATTTATGTATATCAAGTTTGAGTTTGGCTTGTTTATTTAAATATTTTTATAATCATATAAATACTAATTATTATTGTATAAATATACATTTAGTATATTAATAAAAAAAATATCTTAATTTAGGCTCGTGAGATAGCTCAAGCTCAATAAGTGAAGCTCGGTCTCGAGTTCATTTATTTAAACAAGCTTATTATTTATGCTTTAGCCTCTTTAAATTCAGCTTGATTCGAGCGTATAAACGAGCCAATCTAGAGCAGCGCACATGCAGATTGTCTCTTTTACACCTCTAATGATATATACACAAAAGATAATAATTTTAATAGAATTTACGATTACAATTTTATATATATTATATATTAACTTTTTTGTTTTAATTCAAATGAATCAAATGAGAGAGTCAACGAACAAACAAGCTTACCTTGGCTTGTGCTCAGCTCATTTACGAATTGAGGAGCCAAGCCAGCTCAGCTCGTTCACTCATTTATGAATGAGCCGAATTCGAGTGAGATTCTAGCCATGAGTTTATTAAACAATCCTATAACAATTAAACATATGAAAGTTATTTCACATGAATCTATTATAAATACTGAAATCTACTTGCATTAATGTACAGAAAGAACAACTCGAATTCGGGGACATCGAGTGGTTAACTGACTATGATGTCTTCGGCGATACAGCAGCCGAAGTCCCTCAACTTCCAGCGTCACAACCAATCAACACCGGCTCATTCAGGCAAACGAAGCTATACGGGTCGAATAACAAGAGACCCAGATACGATTTACCATATATTGAAGATGATGATGAGCACAACTTCATGGTCCCTGACCTTGGCTAGACTCAAAGATATGTTTCAAAATATCTGTTTGGTCCTCCAATTTTTAAATGATTGTGTTTCGGTCCCTCCGGTTCTAAGATGATCTATTTACCCCATGTTTAACCATTGGTCTATCGAGGGTTATCTGTTGGTGATGGGGATGCTACTACAAGTCCAGTATTATGACTAGTATTATTAGCGACGGGCTGAAAGTGTATATCGTTGATATTATGAGGACCAATTATTAATTAGTTCTAAGTCCACATTATGGATGTTTGATTTTATTTTTTTATGTAGTGTTGTTATGTAATTTTTAGTGTTGAGTTAAAATCACTTGGTATGTCAGTTTGGTGATTATTTATGAATCATAAGTGTTGTCATATGGACTCTAATGTAATCAACTAGTATTGTTTAATTCTAAGGTTTTTTATTTATTGACGTCTTATTTTTATTTTTCTGTTACATTTTAGTTATCGTAATGCTGTAACATATCAGTTTTATGTTGATGATTTAATCCTTTTAGTTTAAAATTTACATCGAGACAGATGGTAAACGGGCAACAAGCTGTATTGTTACCCCTTTTTTTAATAGCAAAACTAAGTGTTTTAAAAAATATGTCTATAGATATCGGTGTCATAACATTACTATTCATGATCTTTTGAACTTGACTAAGTAGGTCTACAGCCTCTGGCATCAGGAAACCAAAAGTATAAAAAACAAATGTGATAAACATGTGCTGGTTGTTAAGGCATGCTTTCTCGTGTTACTTGTTTGACCAGTTTTTTATTGTTTAAGTTTTCGAATAAACTTGTTATGAATCTTGAGAATCTTAATTATTATTATTAACTCTTATATTATGATGATTTAATATGTGATTATTAGTTATTTTGAACAGAAATCCGACAAAAACTTCATGAACATAGTTTTTTTGTATATTCAAATTCGTATAAAAATTATGTAAACATGATCAGTTTCGCACACAAACTTTCAAAAGTAAACGCTCTATGAAAAAACGACTTATACCAACCAACAAATCGTCCTGTTCCATTCCAAATTTGCATTCAATAGTTTGAGGTAATCCATGTAACAATTAATACCATTGGTTTCGAACATCAGGATAGACCATGCGTAGTGGAAGCTTCGAGCGGACCTGAGGCGTGCCACCTAGGAATCGCCTGATGTTTTTAAAGTCATGTCGGTTGCAATGGCGGATCTAGGATTCGTTCGTAGCGGTAACGTTTTATAAAAAAACGGTAACGAAATCGAAAAAACGACAAATTTTTCCAAAATTTACACGAATTTTACACTACCGCCGGAGCGCCAAGCGGTAGCGGGCGTTGCCCCTTACCATGCACTAGGTCCGCCTCTGGTCGGTTGTGGTGCTCAACTACGAAGTGGAAGAAGCAATCCATCAAGAGCTACGCAACAAAGAAACACATAATTTTCTCATCACGGATTTAGTTGAATATATTTGGATCCATCATTGTACACCAGATGATAATATTGTTTTCTTATTTGTGTAACGCTTTGAAATGTTTATATTAATGTTTTTTTTTGTGTTAAATTTATAAGTAAATGTTTAAAAATTATTTTTTGTTAAATGTTTAAACACAATGTAAGTTAAAAATAATTAATAAACAATATTTAGGTAATGATTACAATCTCTGATAGGGCCGTCCTCCTCAGCTCGGAAACCCAAATTTGTATCTAATGTCCATATAAGCGGAAATTATATGACATGTTAACCAAATACACAAGAATAAAAGTTTAATTGTCAGTTTATTGATGTCCAAAAGTATTACAACTTGAAATCTAAACTGACAGAGCTTCGCCGTCAATGTCGCAAAGTTCTTACAATGAAATGAACCATGACACCTATATATAGACTATCAAGTTCGGTCGAAAAGTGGCTAGACATGATCAAGTTCGGGCGAACTTGATCAGTCTCACACAAGTTCGGCCGAACTTGTGTCACTTTATAAATACATTTTCAAATTCTAACACATTCAAGCCCTAATCGTACAGACTCGATCTAATACGATGACGTAGGCAACAGACATACACCAACAGACTCCCCACGTAGTCATCAGACTTCAAGTAACTTCCAGAGTCTTTAAAATTCTTGATCTTTATTCTTGAATAACTTTAATGTCCTTGATCTTCATATCTACTTCAATCCTTTTTTTCTTTTCTTGAGCTTGTCTTGATAAAACTTTAATAACCATGTTCCCCCTTACTTTGAGCTTTCTGGTATCTTCCATCAACGCTTTATCTAGCTCCCCCTAAAAATTTACTTCATGTCTCAAAGTTCCTCAAAAAATAAACATTTCAGATTCAAACTTTGAAATTTCTAAACATCAACATTTCAAATTTTAATCTTCTCATCAATTTCAAATCCTTTCAGTTATTCAAGTTCAAATTAATGACCTTGAATACTTTTTACATTTAAGACCTTGAACTTTCATGATTACCAGCTATGAAAATCCATTCAGTTGACCAATCCAAGTTAATGTCCTTGGTTAACCGATTTGTCTGTCAAGTCCAAATTAATGACCTCGGTTTGACCCGTTATCAACAAACTGATGTTTTCTTCAAATTTAAAGTTTCAAGTTAATGAACTTTTCATCGTTTTCGTGCATTTTGATTTAACATATTAGCTCCCAACCCGTTGTCGTCAAGATTCCCACCAACCTAGCACCGTTTCGAACTCCGAAGATCCGCTTTCCATCATTGGCTGTAGAAAACAATGTAGAAACAAAATCTTTTTGAATTTTCGAAAGTTTATGCTAAAACACACTGAAAATCTTTTTGGGTTTAAATCTGAAATCAAATAAGCTACGTACAAACATATTTACAGACATATTTTTGTGAATTCGTGTCTAAGGATCATATCAGTTGTTTGAGACATATCACCAGTACCGTTGGCCTTTAGATGACTTTAAGTTCTAAACTTGTTTACCTAGATTGTCGATATGTTTGTCCACTTAAACTTCGACCATTTCTCAATTGTTCCAAGATAAGTTAGGTAGATTTATGAAACTTGACTTAACTATGGTTCCCATCTCAGAATATACTCCCGCATCAAGACTCCCTAGATTTCAAGCGTAACTGATATCTGTATCTGGGTAATGCGAGGCCTTGAGAGCACAGGTTAGTACCACCGTACAGACAAAGAGATGAAGACTCGACTTTAAAGTAGTGTTCCATATTTGGAATCTTTTGAACTTTAATTGTAGTATCTTTCGATATTTTCAATTTTGATGCAGTTTAGGATTTTTAGCAAAAGCATTATAGAAGTTCTATGCCATTGCTTACGTAAAATCAGAAGAACTTGTATAAGACCCCAGATATCAATCATCTATAAAGACCTCGTATCTCAGAATCAGGCAATCTCTTAAACGAAATTTCAGAGTACTAAGTCCATATATCCGAGAGATGTTAATCCACAAGTTTAAGCAGTTGTAAAATTTAGTTTATATCCCGGTAACAATCTACTGAACGTGTAAAGCCTATCGACACATCCACAGTAAGACTTGTTTATCACTTTTTAAACTTTTACAAATCCTTAGTGTTTTTGTACTTTTTGGTTTTTCATATGTTTTTGTATTTTCTGCTTTCATTTCTCCCCCTAAAATCAAAAACATATTTTTGGATTTTAGTTGTAAGAAATTCTAATCTAAAAAGATAACAAACTAATGAGGATCACGAGAACTCGTCGTCCGATCCATCTTCAACCTCTGCTTTCGCACATGTCAGCAAATTTTTCATACCGTCCCTTCAAGTATCTGAAAATTTGCTTCACGATCTGCATGTGAGAAATTCTGGGACTTGACTGAAATCTGGCACAGAGGCAGGTAGGATACATGATATCCGGGCGCGATACCGTCAGATACATCAACGATCCTATCATCAACCTATAGAGAGTCTCGTCAACTTTGGTTCCGGTTTCATCAATGCAAATTCCGTGATTGAGTGCAAGAGGAGTAGATAACGGCTTCGTGCTATCCATTTCAAACTTCTTCAAGATGTCTTGAACATACTTGGTTTGATGAATGAAAATACCGTCTGGCAACTAATCAACTTGCAATCCGAGGAAGAATTTCATTTTGCCCATAGAAGACATCTCGAATTTCTTCTTCATGATTTTCTCAAACTCTTTGCAAAGATCGTCATTTATTGAATCAAAGATGATATCGTCCACATAAATTTGTACAAGAATCAGATGATTTCCAACTTCTCTGGTAAATAGCATACTGTCCACTGTACCTCTAATAAAGCCGTTGCCAACGAGATGTTGAGATAACGTCTCGTACCAGGCTCTCGGGGCCTGATGCAAACCGTATAGTGCTTTATCCAGAAGATAAGCTTTATTTTTGTTCAGCGGATCAACAAACCCCGGTGGTTGTCCGATGTACACTTGCTCCCCTAGCTTACCATATAGAAAAGCGGATTTCACATCTAATTGATATACTTTAAAACCTTTCCAAGACGCGAATGCAAGGAAAATTCATATGGACTCCAATCTTGCAACCGGTGCATACACTTCTGTGTAATCAATTCCTTCTTGTTGATGGAATCCTTTGACAACGAGTCGAGCTTTGTTTCGCACTATCACTCCACAATCATCGCGCTTACACTTGAAGACCCAATCAATCGCCTTTTGATTCTCCGGAAGGTCAACAAGTTTCCACACTACCAACTTTTCGAACTGTAGTAATTCTTCTTGCATAGCAAGTACCCAATTCTCATCTCCTAAAGCCTCAGAAACATTCTTCGGCTCAATTTGGGATATGAAACATGAATAGTAGCAATAATCTTGAATTGGAGCTACTCTAGTATAGAAACAACTCAAGGCTTTGTTGATCTGGCCTCTCGTTCTTACACCAGCTTGCAACTCTCCAATTATGGAATCCGATGGGTGGTATGTATAGGTTCTTGGCATCACCTCACTTGGAACATCAACAGTATTCTCCTGATTAGTGATATTCTAATCACCCACCACTTCAACTGTAGGAGCACTAGAGGACGCTTCATTTGTAGGACCGATCCTCGATGCTTAGGAACCTAAATTTGATATCTAACGTCCATAATAGCAGAAATATTACGTCGTGTTACCAATAGACAAGATTTAATCAGTTAATCGTCAGTTTCATTGATTGAACGTTCAGATTACAGACTGACAGAGCTTCGCCTCTACAATGCCAAAGTTACAAATGAGACACACAAGCTAGGTATTTATAGGATTACAAGTTCGCTCCACATGTGTTTCATAAATACTTCTTAACCTAGCCTATCCAGCTCTATACAATACAGACTCGATATAAGACTAAGACTAAGACATAGACATTCTGCACCAACAGACTCCCCTTGGATATTGTCTTCGTCTTTTATCAGTCTTCAAAACTCTGTCTTCATATATACATTAACATACCCGACCAAAGAAGTTCTTGTAGGGCTTCTTTCGTCTCTCTTGTTTCGGATCCGGCGTTTGATCAGTTGGCGGTGGTCTTTTGAAGTTAGCCATTCTGAGCGAGCTTTGTCTTACCGCTTTTTCCATCTTCTCTTTAGTCGCCTCACTTCTGGTTTCTTCCTTTAGAAATTCGACTCTTTCCAGATCCCTCCACTTTGTCTGCCACATCTTCCCTGAATTCACTGTCACACCCCGACCCGCAGCGGAAAAGGTGATCGGGGCATGATTGGGTTATCATCAAAGCTCATGACATTTATTAAGCGTTTCATATTTATTAATACAAATTAAATGGAAATTTACAATGATTGCTACAACATGATCTAACTAACAATCTAAACTTCTTTGTTCTCTTCTAAGGCATATCCTATGTTTTCCTTGCTTCAACCTGTTCACCTGTATCATGCGTAAAAAGGTTTTTGGATCAACATAATGTTGGCGAGTGAATCCTATGGAAAACATTTGAACAGTTTATTTAAATTGATTATGAAATATGTGCACAACCAAACATGAGTAAAATTAGATGTAACTTGATCAACAATCATAAGATGTTAAATGAAACACTCATGAATAATAATGGAACAATTAAAGGCACGCGATGCTCAACTCGTCTCTCACGAGGAACTGAGGGGCCTGATGAATGAATTGCATAAACATGATGATATGAATGACACAACTACAAACAAAATAAACTCAATGAAACACACATGAACAATAATGAATTTGAATTGAAGCACGCGATGTTCTACTCGTCTCCCACGAGGAACTGATGGGCTTAATGTATGAGTTTCATATAATTTGACAAAAGGAATATAAGTAAATCACAACAATAAAACAATCTAAGTTTAAGTCATGATGTGGTATGGCACAAGTTTAAATAAATTAATTAATTAATTTCATAACACATGACACACCCCAAAACGTGTAATTTAAAAGGGGAATTGTAAGATTCACTCACAGTGGGTGCGTTCGGTTGATGACGTTGAATGCACGCGAAGTGGTTTTAACCACGAGTGAGATTTAACCTAGATAAATCGCATTATGGTTTGGTAAGTAAACGGATTTTATTAAACTATTTTAGTAGAATTTTTGGGTGTATTTTTGTGAGTTTGAGGCTATTTTCTAACCTTAAAAAATGTTATTTTTAAGTATTTATAATTGATTTTTAATTAAAATAATTAAATAAAAATAATAAAAAATATTTTATTTTTTTCTGCTACAGTGACCTTGACCGGTTGACTTTGACTGGCGCGGTTCGGAAGGCATATTATTGTGCGCTGGGTGAGGCTCGAACCCGAGACCTCTCGTACGCGTGCACGCAGCTCTACCAACTGAGCTACGTGTCTAACCCGTTATATATCCGATTTTAATTACATATATACATTAATTAGAATTAAACAGAAATCCTTTTTATTTTAAAAACAGTTTAAACGACACGGTCATGCACTCCACAGGTCTCGAACCCGGGACCTGTGGTTTAATCCAACACACAGTCCACCGCTGGACTGTGTGTTCAACATGTTATATCATTCGGTTTTTATTATACTTAAGTACTAATTATTTATTTCCTTTTCTGCCTTAATTAAAAAGAAGAGATAATGGTCCGAGTCGGTGCTGAAGACCGGACTCGAACTCGTGACCTGTGATATAAACAAACACACAGTCCACCGCTGGACTGTGTGTCTAACTTGGTTATTATTCCGGTTATCAATATACTTAACATATACTAGTGACGACTCCGGTTCAGTTAAACAAAAAATTGGTTTTTATTAAAGGCAGCGTGTGTGAGACGGGAATCGAACTCGAGACCTTTGCATGTTTAACGTTTTATGTGCACACAGTCCACCACTGGACTGTGTGTCTAACCCGATTAATTTCATGATTTTAATTATACTTATAATATAACGAGTACATCGTCTTCTTCATCAAAGTTGAACCAGAATTCGGAAATCGACTGGTTCAAAGTTTTTATCGGTTTAATAGTGTGTTACAGTCGATTAAGGTAAGATAAAAGTGAAACGGAAAAGAAACTGGGTGGAGAGGTATACCGACTGGATCCTCTGTTTTCTGGCAGAACTCCGGCGACAGGATTCAACTCCGGCGTCAGATGTCTTGCAGCAGCAAGTCTCCGAAAAGCTTGGAAAGAGTATGGGTATCTCCGGGATAAGCTTCAGGGGCTCAGTGAGGTTCAGAAATAAGAAAGTCGGTTTTCCGGCGATGAGCAGGGAAATTTCCGGCGAGTGGAATTACGCCGAGAAAAGCTGTGATTTTGAGCGAAAGTGTTTGTCGTGAGTTGTGGGTGAACTTATAGTGCAAATCGTTGAAGAATCTGGTCTGAATTCCGACTGTATTTGTTTATTAAAATTTCCGGCGGTTTTGAAAAGTGTCGCGGACTTCAAACATCGGTTATAACCGATGTCTGGTTAATGGTTTACGTTATAACGTAAATCGTAGTTAAGACTCGCGAGTTTGCCGGGATTCCGACGACTGAACTGATTGGCGCGCGTTTTGAATTCGTAACGACACTTTATCAATTAAATGATTCTATTATATCACAAACAAAGTCCGCGGCGCAGTGGTTTGTGTGTTGAGAGATAAGTTGTTGAACTGACTCGGTACAGACCCGGGTTCGAAACCCGGCAGATGCAAATCATTTTTATTTTTGCGATTTTTGACAGTTTTTCAAAAACTAAATATATATTCCCGTATAATAATTGATTACGGATCGTTTAAAAATATTTTGGGCATTTAATTCGCAACGAAAATTTTGACTGACTGTTCGGTTGATAAACGGAGCGGGTTTGGTAAATCCGTTTTTTTACGGATGTTACATTCACATTACGTGCATAGCAAACATTGACAACATTCTGATACTGCATCGCCTGTACCTTTTCTCTTTCTTCAAAAACAATCTTGCTGTAGAAAAGGCATTTAATATCTTCTCTCGAGCAGTTTACCAACCACATAGGATCTAAAATCCTTATCGTCCTCCACAATCCTCTCATACCCTGATAACCCATCACTTCAACTCGTTCCTTAGCAATATCTAAGTGATCTTCAAACTTTAATATAATCACTGCTTCACAAGTAGCTGGATCAATCTGCCACCACTTGAATAACGGATAAAAGTTCTGTTCGATTGGCATAAGCAGCATATTCCTCATGGCTCTAGGACGTTTCATAATTAACGTTATGTCCCTTTCTCCTGTAACCTTGTTAATCTTTATTCTTCGTCTCGGAATAAACGACTTCCAGTGATTCCAACCTTTTTCAGCTTCGTACTTTATCATCTTCCATAACAATTGATCAACCGTCTTCATTTGATAAGTAACGTTCACTGTTTGCACTAGCTCTTCCATATCCCAATACGGCAATTTCTTTAAATCAGCAAGATATTTGAAGTATTGCACTCCAAACTCTCTTTTGATTGCATATACGTTGAGCTCCTTAAACCATCCTCAACTCAAAATATCTCCCAAAGAAACATTTTTATCTCTGGTGAAGAATGCTAGTGGACGTCAAAACTTACGTTCACGAGGCATCTCCTTGAACCAGGTCTTCTCGCTTTAGCTATTTCCTCTTTGGTCATTGGCCTAGGAATTTTTCCTTCACGTAGCTCTTCAGCAATCCTATCTTTCAACATGTCTTCATTCAGCTGTTTATACATTTCTTCGAATGTAGGAAAGCTTTCTGAATCTTGACCAACATACTTATCTTTCTTTTCTGTTTCGTCATCTGAGGACCAGTCTTCAACAATCACACGGTTGTATTCATCAGTTTTGAATCTTCTTTCGTACTGATACTCTTTTGGCTCAAATGTATCAACATTCATTATCTCCTCAAAATCAAACTCCAAGTTTTCAACTTCAGCTTCAACTAGCTTCGCCAGATCTTCTTTCGAATAATTATGTACAAACTCGCCTTCTTCAACATTTTGTTCCAACATCAGTACAAAGGTTTTGTAGGTACTGCAGTCATAGGCTTCACAAAACGATCAACATCTAACATATTAATATCATCTGAAGGCCCTTTTTACCCTGACTCCCCTGTCTTTTATTTTCCATTTGATTCGATTCATCGTTCATCAGATCAGAAAAATCAAATTCATCAGACACTTTAGCTTCATTGATCTTTAAGCCAGTACCACCTTGGTCAAAATCATTATCACCCTGATCAAAATCGTCATCGTCATCCCCTACATTCCAATATTCATATCCTTCCTCTTCTTCATCCTCATTCTTATCCTCTTTCTCGGCTTCATCATCGTCTTTTTCTTCAGTAACGACAATAGGATCAGAAGGCTTGACAGATTCGTCAACCTTTTGGATATCAGACTCAGAAGCTTTTGAAGCATCTTTAGTAGACTTTTCGGGGACATCAGAAGATTTCTCTGTAGTAGATTTAGGGGCTTCTCCCTCTACCTGCTTCCCTTTACCACCCTCAGCCAATTCTTTTTCAGCACGCTCCTTGGCTTCTTGACGATCCAGACGATCGTATTCGGCGATAAAATCAATATTCAGATTATTGGATAACACCTTTTGTAATATGATGAATCTTCGATCATTCAAAGCTTGAATTTTCTTTAACTCTACAATCTCTGTTTAAAATTTTTCATTTGCGTCCTGCAGACTCTCTATCAGCGCTTTGTAATATTCACGTTCATTTTCGAGCACCTTCACTCTATCATCAAGAATTTCTCTTTCGACTTCACTTTGATTTACCTTCTTTACAAGCTCAGCCTTTTCTAACTCTATCTGCGCAACTTTATCTTCCAAAACCTTCACACGTTTCTCTAACATCTCAGCATTCGTTTTAGGGAAAAATTCATCCAAGTCTTCAAGACTTATAGGACCATGTGGCATATCACCAAACATTCTTCCCCTCGGCGTCTTTGGTGTTGAGTCTTTTGGTGTTGTAGTTTTCGGTGTAGACTTCTTTGGTGTAGAGCTTTCAGGAATAGAAGTCTTTGTAGCACTAGGCGATTCAGCGATCGGTACTTCAATAAATTCAGACACAGGAGGTTCTTGTGTAACTCCTTGCCTTTCTGCTTCAGCATGAATGATAACAGGAGGTTCTTGTGTAGGAGGTTCTTGTGTTGCTCCTTTCTCCTGAGCACCAGAAGGTTCTTTTGTGGCTTCTGTGCTTTGTATCTTGCTTTTGTATCTTTTACTCACGGCTTTCTGAGCTTTCTTGGCCTTTCGTTTCCCTTTCGTGTGAGGTGACCCTGTAGTTTTCTTAGAAATTTCAATTGCAGGAGACTTTGTTCTTTTAGTCTTTTTCTTTGGCCTCTCCTCATCAGATTCAATTTCTGCATTCGGATCAAAATCTGCATCAAGTCTCTTTTCCTTTTCTGCTCTTATTTCGACCTCTGTCTTTTCAGGCTCTTTATCAGATTCTTCATTTTCAGGCGTTGCAGAAATTACTTCTTCTTGAGTCGACTTCATTGTTTCTTGACTCTCATTAACTACTGCAGCGCTAGATCCAGCCACTGCCTCAACATTCTCAGTCTCCTCTTCATCAACAAGCAATGTCTCAACTTTCTTTGACGCTCGTTTTTTCTTTGGTTTATTAGCTTCATCTTTCAAAAACCATTCACTTCTTGCCTTCGGTTTAAACTCTTTAAACCACTCTTGTTCAGCTTTAAGTTCATTCTCATCGTCGCTACCTTCTTTTCTCCATTTATTTCCAGGTGGCGATACATAATCTGAATCTTTAATTGCTCCGAATATTGGTTTGGCAATAGGAGCTGAAGCTTGTTTCTGAAACTTGATAAGCTTCTTCACTGTGGTTTCATCGAGATGAACCAGATAAAGAACATCATTCGGATCTCGAGCAATGTTGGGATACTTCTCATCGCATCTGAATAAATCTTGGATATAAACATAATCTTGAATCCTCCATATTTTTTGACATGTGAACGAACACCATCTTAGAAACGTTGAACGGCTTCTTCAAAATAAGCGCCGTTGCCATGCTAGCCAAATAATCTTGAACATCATCTAAACCGCTTTGGATGGCTGAACGTGTGAATTAGAGCATGCATCAAAAGTTTATAAGGGTTTGGCACTTCCCCTTTCTTCAGTGTTGGTTTATTTACACTCCCTTTATATCCCATGCGGAAAAAGCATCCGCGAACCATCTTCTCATCTAGATGAATTGGATCATCTTCTTTATCTTTAAGCTCTAAAATTCTTCGAATATCGCCTTCAGTAACTGTAATCGGCATTATTTCATCACCAACCTGTACTGTAGAAGAGATTGTCTTCTCATCAGCACTTAGATTTGTGTTCATCCAGAAAGAATAACATGAGATCGATAAGATACAGTGCGCTCAGTAATAGCTCGGCGAATATGACTATCTTCAAGAAACTTCAAAATGTTGTCATATTCCTTCAGGACGGACAAATAGACTTGTCAAGCGTAATACATGTGTTGTGAGTTTTGGAAACTCAACTGAGACAACACGCGCTGGAATCTGTGCATGAAAAACGACATAAAACAATCAGCACGCTTTTCGAGGAAAATCACAAAAATTTTGCTAACATTTTTTTCTAACACTTTAATCAAGTTCGGGCGAACTTGATTAGTGTTAAACACACTGATTTTAATAAGTTCGCCCGAACATGTAACATACATGTTCAATTTTCTTAATGCAAGTTCGGGCGAACTTACAGTTTTATTATACAATTTTTCCTAAGTTCGGCCGAACATGTATGAGACACATGTTTCATGTTAAAGAACAAGTTCGGTCGAACTTACAATACAAACAAATCATTTTATTAACATAAGTTCGGTCGAACATGTATGATCAAAAATATTTCAACACTCAAGTTCGGTCGAACATGTTCCTGATTTATTCAAGTGTGTTTTGGACAAGTCCGGTCGAACTTGACAACAAGTTGGCCGAACTTGTCGTCTTCTTCAATCAGACCAACCAAGTTTCAGACATGTAAACGTTCATTTCAGATCAATCAAAAACAGTTTCTCGGTCGATTTTAAGTATGAATCAAAGATCTATGTTCAATTTTGTCCAATAACACCTAAAAACTATCAGATTTTAAGTTTTTTTATTTGGTTTTGTTTGTTAACATTTCAATCATGATTTAGTTTCAATTAATTACCGCTGCCATAGTAGTCGGTGTGCTAATCACAAAAAACTATCTTCAAATGGATAGTATAACGGCTTAAAATTGACATATTCTCACAAATTCTCTCAACAAGCTCAAGTTCGCTCAAAACGGTCTGATATCAAGTGAATGAGTTCGGCCGAACTTGAATGGTATTTTACCATGTAAGTTCGGACGAACTTGTTAAGCCCATCCTGAGGCCCAGAGAAGTTCGGGCGAACTTATCGTAAAGTTAACAATCAGCCATCTGCAAATTCGGTCGAAACTTGCTGAGTATTAAACTCGAATTGTTTAGCAAGTTCGGCCGAAATTGCCAAACCTCAAAATTTTTGAACTTTTTCAAAATTTTCTTTTTAACCCTGAACTTTCCAACTTTTTACCAGTTATAAAAATCCACTCAGTTGACCAAGTCCAAGCTAATGACCTTGGTTAACCGATTTGTCTGCCGAGGCCAAGTTAATGACCAGGTTTGACCCGTTACGAACAAACTGTTGATATTTTCAAAATCAAATTTCAAATTAATGAACTTTTCATCGTTTTAACTTTTCAGATTTAACAGATTAGCTCCCAGCCCGTTGTCAAAGAGATTCCCACCAGTTCTAGCACCTTACCAGACTTCAAAGATCCGTTCTCCAACATTGGTTTGCTGAAAACAATGTAGAAAAAAAATCTTTTTGTTTTTTTGTAAGTTTATACTAAAACACACCGAAAATCTTTTTGATTTTAATCTGTAAAGCTGAAATATAATGAAATAAGCAATGTAAACTATGTACAAACATATTTACATACATATTTTTGTGAATTCGTGTCTAAGGATCATATCAGTTATTGAGACATATCACCAGTACCGTTGACCTTTATATGACTTTAAGTTTTAAACTCATTTACCTAGATTGTTGATATGTTTGTCCACTTAAACTTTACCACATTCCTCAACTGTTTCAAGATATGTTAAGATAGAATTCATGAAACTTACTTATCTATGGTTCCCACTTCTTGAATATACTCCCGTATCCAGATTCCCTAGATTTCATCTTACAGGTGAATATAGCGTAATTGATATCTGTATCTGGGTTATGCGAGACCTTGAGAGCTCAGGTTAGTACTACCATACAAACAAAGAGATGAAGGCTCGTCTTTAAGGTGTGTTCCACTTAAGGAATTTTTCAGCATTGCATATGATTATATCTTTCGATACTTTTCAATATTGCATGCAGTTTGGGGGTTTAAAGCGAAAGTATTATAGAAATTCTAGGCCATTGCTTCCGCAAAATCAGAAGAACTTGTATAATACCCCAGATATCAATTATCTATAAAGACCTCATATCTCAGAATCAGGCAATCTTTCAAACGAAATTTCGGAGTACTAAGTCCATATATCCAAGATGTGTTAATCCACAAGATTAAGCAGTTGTAAAATTTAGTTTATATCTCGAAAACATTTTACTGAACGTGAAGCCTATCGACACATCCACAGTAAGACTCGTTTATTACTTTTTAAAACTTTACATTTCTTTAGCATACTGTGATAGTTCACTGATGTACTATCATTTCCATTTATGACACTAAATTCTTTTTGTCTTTTTCAATGTTTTTGAACATTTTGAATTTTTATATGTTTTTGGATTTTAAAATTTTTCGAATTTTTTGTATTTTCTCTAACATTTCTCCCCCTAAAATCAAAAACATCTTTTTGGATTTTAGTTTTTAATAAAATTCTAAGCTAGAAAAGTATTTACAAACCAATGTGGATCACGCGAACTCGTTTTGATCCGTATTCAACCTTAGCGTCCGCACCTGTCAGCAAATTTTTCATACCGTTAATTCTCAACAAGTATTTAAACTGTGATAATGAAAATGGTTTGGTATAAAAATCAGCCTTTTGTTCGTCGGTGTGGATTTTTTCTATTCGTACCAATTTCTTTTCGTAGCAATCACGAATGAAATGATAACGAATTTCGATGTGTTTTATGCGTGAGTGATGAACCAGATTTTTAGTTATATCGATGGCTGCCTTGTTATTAACATACAGCGGAGTGTCTAGAAATTGCAGACCAAAGTGTCTCATCTGTTGTTGAATCCACAAAATTTGTGAACAACAGCTGGAGGCCGAGATATACTCAGCTTCACAGGTAGAGATAGCGACCGTAGTCTGGTTCTTACACTGCCAGGTTACCATTCTTGTTCTGAAGAACTGGCATCCCGCTGTAGTTGATTTAGAGTTCAACTTATCTGCACCCAAATCAGAATCAACATAGCCCGTGAGGTCGAAATTGTCGTTCTTCGGGTACCACAAGCCGGTGCTTGGGCATCCTTTCAGTTATCTGAAGATACGCTTCACGATCTGCATGTGCAAGATCCTCGGGCTTGACTAATATCTGGCGCATAGGCAGCTTGGATACATAATATCTGGGCGCGATGCCCTCAGATACATCAGTGATCCAATCATCGATCTGTATAACGTCTCGTCAACTTTGGCTCCAGTCTCGTCAACGCAAATGTCGTGGTTGAGAGCAAGAGGCGTAGATAGAGGCTTCAAGCTTTCCATTCCAAACTTCTTCAAGATGTCGTGAACATACTTAGTCTGATGAATGAAAATACCATCGGAAGCTGATCTACTTGCAAACCAAGAAAGAACTTCATTTCGCCCATCGAGGACATTTCGAATTTCTTTTTCATGATTCCCTCATACTCTTTGCAGAGACTATCATTTGTAGATCCAAAGATAATGTCGTCAACGTAGATTTGAACTATAATCAGATAGCCATCAACTTCTCTGGTGAAAAGAGTACTATCCACAGTTCCACTGATAAAGCCGTTTCCGACGAGAGGTTGTGATAACGTCTCGTACCAAGCTCTCGGGGCTTGGTGTAGACCATAAAGTGCTTTATCCAGTAGGTACGCTTTCTTCTTGTTAAGTGGATCGACAAACCTTAGTGGTTGTCCAACGTACACCTTCTCGCGTAATTTGCCATACAGAAAAACTGATTTGACATCCAATTGATAGACCTTAAATCCTTTCCATAATGCGAAAGCTAGAAAATTTGAATAGATTCCAATCGAGCTACTGGTGCATAGACTTTCCGTGTAGTCTATACCTTCCTGCTGGTGAAATCCCTTGACAACAAGCCTAGCTTTGTTACGAACAATAACTCCTCTATCATCACGTTTACACTTAAAGACCCATTTTGTATCAATTGCTTTCTGATTTTCTGGTAGGTCTTCAAGCTTCCACACACCCAACTTCTCAAACTGCAATAATTCTTCTTGCATTGTTTGTACCCAGTTTTCATCTGCTAAAGCTTCATTAACTGTCTTAGGCTCAATCTGAGAGATGAAACATGAATGGAAACAATAGTTCTGGGTTGTAGCAACACGTGTATAGAAACCACTGAGTGCTTTATTAATCTGCCCTCGAGTTCTAACACCAGTTTGAAGTTCTCCGATAATATTTGTTGACGGATGATAGGAATATGATCACGGCGATTCTTCACTTGGAACATCTACTGAGTTTTGCTGATTAGTGATGTTGAGATCAACTACCAATTCAATGTTTGGAGAGCTTGATGAAGCTTCATTTCTGTTGTTCGGGACTACAGATTGATTAAGAAGACTTGTTATCTGCTCCACTTCTTCATCTGAAGAAGATAATTCCCCATCAGCATCAAATGTTGGTGCTTCATCTGAATCGATCTTGATTTTGAGGCATACAGGGCTCCTTGCTGTATTCATTGGTTCAGTAGAGGCATTCGTTGGAAGAGTAGTGGGTGAAGATAATGTTTCAGAAACATTTTCAACCGGAACACCACTAGTGTTTGAACTTGCGCTAGAAGAAGATGGATCCAACGTGGGTTGATTAACCACAATTGGTCAAACAATTTGTTCTTGATTCGCTGACTGGTGAAGATAGTATAACGCTGCAACTTCTTCGTCAGTTGGTTCTTTGGGCAAGTCAAATGACTTCCAAAGGTCTTGATAATTAAACAGCCACGCGTCACCTTTCCTTTGAATTGGATCCGTGTAATTGAAACAATCCACGTGCTGTGCTTCAATAACCTTTCGCAATGAAGGAACATATACTCTTCTCAACGGCTCGCATATCCGACAAAGAAACCTTCGAGAGATTTAGCTCCGAATTTGCCATCTTGGTCTATTACAGTACAAGGTGCACCGAATGGTTCTAAGAACTTCAAATTTCGCTTCCGTCGGTTTATCATCTCAAAACATGTTTTCTTTGTTGGTTTGACAGTGAGAACTCTGTTTAGCGTGTAGCAAGCTGCAGCAACTGCTTCACTCCAGAAACTGATTGGAAGTTTAGAATCTGCAAGCATGGTTCTCGCAGTTTCAATCAAAGTTCGATTCTTCCATTCAGCAACTCCGTTTTGTTGTGGAGTATAGGGAGCACTAAACTCGTGCAAAATCCCTTTTGCGTTGCTGAATTCCTTCATTTTGTTATTCTTAAACTCTGTGCCGTTGTCACTTCTAATGCGTCTGATCGGCAGATGATAAGTGTTCTCGAGTTTCTTGAAAAGAATAACCAAGTTCTCGAACGTTTCGTCTTTCGATTCTTGAAAGAATACCCACGAATATCTCGAATAGTCATCTGTCACAACCAAGCAATATAAGTCCCTGATATGCTTCGAACATTTACAGGACCAAATAAGTCCATGTGTAGACGTTCTAATGGCAACTTGATTGAGTTTAGAATTTTCTTCGGATGTGATTTCTTGATCTGCTTTCCTTTCTTGCATTCCAAGCAATGATCAAACATCTAAAAACTTCGAAGATTTTCGCCTTCTACAAGATCATTATGAATCAAGAAATTCATTTTTCGCAAATGAATATGCCCCATCTTACAAATGCCAAAGAATAGAATCTTTTTCAGTAGCCTTTGATACAAAACATTGTGCTGATTGGGATGAAGTGGTAGCAACACCCATATCAAGAACATATAAAACATTCTCTGGTGGTGCTCCATCAGAATCCACTCATCTGGAATTTTGAATCCCGGCTTCAAGATAATACACTCCAAATCATTAAAATGAACTGTGAATTTCTTGTCACAAATCTGCAATATACTCAGAAGATTGTTCTCAAGCTCTACAATATAGTTCACGCGATCAAAAGAAACTACGCCACTAGAGAGTTTTCCCTCGGGGATTATCCTTCCACCTTGATTTCATGCAAATCCAACATATCCACCATTGATAGCTTTAATGTCGAATAGCAATGCCTTCATTCCGTCATGTGCCTGGACGCTCCACTATCCAAAATCCACTTTGAAAGTACGGATCTTTGGAGGCCCTGCAAAATTCAGAGATTAGGTGAAAAGCTCTACCCAAGCCTTCTTGGTCTTGGGTTTTACAGGATAACCATCAACAAAAGCATATTAAATTCATCAACATCATCAAAATCAAATTCATCATCTGATTCAACAATGTTAATGTTTGAAAATTTCACTTTTTTCTTATCTTTTACAGATTTGACATTATCATTTTTAATTTCTGTTATCAATTTCTTTTACATTCTCACTAGTCTTTACCTGCTCAGACTTAGTGATTTCAGTCTTTGATTCTTTTGTGTTGTCAGTCTTTACTAGCTCAGACTTAACAACACCAGATGTTGTTGACCTTTTCTTGGCAATCCAGGTTTGAGATATGATATTAGCCTTTTTGATGTAAAACTTGTTTTCATTAGACCTAGAAGTTTCACCTTTTTTAAAATGGAATTTTCAAAAATCTTTTCAGACTTTGGTTTAACTTCTGGTTTTGATTCATTTCGTTTCAAAATCTTTACAGGTTTTACAAACACTGGTTGCACAACATTAGAATCTCTTCTTTGATGATAAGCCGGTTTTGATTTCGGATAATGTCGTGCCACATGACCAATTTTATTGCACTTGAAACATGTCCGATTATCAAGTGGATGTCCTTTAATTTGTGATTTAATAAAACTTGAGGTTTTGGCACCACTTGTAACCTTGGCTTTATCTCGAAGTTCTTTCTCCTTTTTGAACTCATCATTTGATTGCTTACCAATCAAATTCTCCTCATGAACTGTTTCATCCCATATACAAACTTCATGTTTTTGTTTTTATATTCATGAAATGGTGACGGTTTCTTACAATTCATCAATTTCTTCTAGACCCAACCCTGCTCTCCGATTTTCCGGATGATCACCACCTTTTCTTCGGTAATTATTTCTTTTAGGTTTGGAATAGAATTTTCGTTCATTGATTTCTAATTCTTCTGATTGACTTCCACGAGTTTAAAGAATTTATCAAGTAATTCTTCTTCTTCGAGGAAAGCTATCATCAAAGTATAGTCTATCAAAATCCTTAATTTTGTACATTACAACATTAGGATCATCACTTAGACTATCTTCTGACGACTTATCGTCATTTTCAGATTGTGAATCAGAATTCTTTGAACTCGAGTTGGCGCTTTTGAAGCTGCCACCATCAGAATCACTTAAAACATTTTCAACAACTTTGTTAATGTTCTCTGGCAACTCGTTTTCTTTTCAGAAAGTAATTCAACATTGAGTGCCTTGTCCATCCCGTCTGCAGTTTTAACACAGTATTTCTCGCAAAGGGGTGGAGGAACATTGCTATATTATTTGCCTGCTTTCGTTTTAGGTTTTTCTTCCATGAGACTGTTGGAAGAATGTGATCGATAACATACGCGTTAGTGGTATAACTTCTTAACAATCGTCGAACTCTTTCAATTTCAATTTCAATTGTCCTATCTTGAAGTTGTTGTTTGATTTCAGCAATGGTGTTGATATAAATGTTAATTGCTCTTTGTTTATCCATTACTGTACCACTCAACATTCTTATATTATCA
Source organism: Scalesia atractyloides (assembly GCA_947069175.1). Taxonomy (NCBI): domain Eukaryota; kingdom Viridiplantae; phylum Streptophyta; class Magnoliopsida; order Asterales; family Asteraceae; genus Scalesia; species Scalesia atractyloides. The sequence continues at coordinate 71,102,136 of CAMTDV010000004.1, read as the reverse complement.
TGTTGTTCGGTGTTATTTCTGTCGAGTCTGCCGTAATCATTTTTCATTTTGTCATACGCTTCTTTCATTGTGCGATAATCATATTTTAACAAATCGTTATACACATTGTTTTCAGTGATGATCTTTATTTTTTGGCACATTCGACTACAAGGTTTAGTACATTTTGTACAAGTTTTCTCAACCTCTACAACTTGTACTTTGATAACTTCTTTCTCACAATCTTTACCTCTGGACCTGCCTTGGTTAGATTTACCATTAAAGCTTTATCTGCCATGTCCTTGAGGTCTTCGACTTTCATTTCTTGAGTGATATCAACAGTCCTTCATCAATCTTTTTCTCAACCACTTGTTCTTTCGTGCTTCCATCAAAGTGACCTGCAAAACTATCACAAGAATTAGAGGATAAAATTCCTTGTCTCTGCATATAGATATATTCCTCTTCTTCCTGCTGTTGATGCAAGTATTGTTCCAGAATAGCTTGTTCGAAAGCTGCTGCTTCTGCTGCTGCCGCTGCCTCCTCTGCAGAATTATCTTCAACTATCTCTGCCATCAAAGCAACTCCGGTCTTTTTCCCAATATAAGAATTCCAATCAAAACCGTCATCTTCTGTAGATGCAACCGTGGCTTTCTCCGTGGTACTACTGTTTGGCTTTTCTTGGATCTCAATCTGAGTTTTCTTTGGGAACAGTTTATATTGAAGCGCCTTCTTGTAATATTCATTCCCTCCTCCGAAAGGACTTTGATTTCCGGTTGCCTCGGTGTTCTTACACTCTCTTTTAAAATGTCCCTTCTGTCGACATCTAAAACACGTGACTTTGGATTTGTCAAAACCTAATTTGTTGCTGGAGTTTTCTATGTCACGGCCTGTGAGTGCAACGAACTTTGTCACCACCTGATGATCGAAGCTAAGGACCATTTGATGTCCATTAGTTCAAGCTCTTCCTCTTCTACCTGGTCATAATCTTCTGCGGTCATCTCGGGATTTCCGATCTTGCCGGCAAAAAGACATTCATAAGACTCTAAGACTGTAGCGAGTAGTGACATATGTTGTTTTGCAACTTCTTCTGAAACAACATTATTCAAGTTCACTGCGATGTTGCACTTGTAAACATTCGGATCAGAACTTTGCTGTTGGTTCTGCTTTGCTTGACTTTGGAATGTTGAAGTTGAACCAGTGCTCGAGTAAGAATGTTGTGGACTTTGGTCATACTGAGGCTGTGAATGATTCTGATTATATGGAGAAGCATTCATGTTTGCACTAAAAGCAGTTCCAATTTTTGGACTCGAAATGTTATCTTGCATTCCGGTTTTGTAGTACAAACCGATGTCTTGAACTACATTAGCGTTCTTTGATTTCGCTATCTTCAGAAGCTCCATTTTGTGGCCTTCGAGTTTATCGATAAACGTTGACAACTTGAAGAAATCCCACTTATCACTATTCTTCAGAACCATCAAATATGTAGTCCATTCACCCTCTGGTAATGCGTCAGCAAGTTTGTCGATGTATTCTTGTTCCGTCTTCTCAAGACCGTGTCTTCGCATTTGCACTTTGAGGTGACAGAAACGCTCAATCATTTGCGTAATGGTCTCATTCTTTAGCATACTGAAAAGATCGAACTCTTTCAGAATGAGAGCCTTCTTGCTTTTGATCATTTTGGCACTGCCTTGGTATTTCTTCTGTAATGACAACCAAAGCTCTCTTGCAGTAGTATATTCTGGAAACAGAATCAGAATATCTTCTTTGACAGACTGTTGATGAGACTGATTATCTTTTTCTCTGCAATGTATTCGTCTCTCTGAGCTGTCGAGTAGTTGTACTTTTCAAGAACTTGTTGATGCTCATCTACCGGAATAGTGTCGCCTCTTTCAATTGACACCCAGCCAGCGAAGTGCATGGCTTGAACCCAGTAGGTAAATTTCTCTTTCCATGCTTCGTATTCGTCCATGCTCATCAGCTTGGGCGGTTTGACGGTCGTTCCCATTTCGTTATCAAGATTGACTTAATTAATCACATTGGCATTTGACGAACTAGCTCCGGAAATATAAGCTCTTAGTTGATCTTCCATTGTGAATCACGAAACGTATATGCTAAAATTTTTCAAAAACTTTGAAAACAATTAGTCCTACTACAAGTTCGGTCGAACTTGTAGTGACAAATGAAGAATTCTTGAATATTCTAAAGTTCGTCGAACTTGTTAGATTTACTTTGAAAAAATTTCAATTATCTTCGGTCGAACTTATAACCCAATTAAACAGATCTTCGAGCGAACTTGTTCAAAATAACTTTGATGAAATACAAGCAAGTTCGGGCAAACTTATTTAAATTCTTCTTGATTTTACACAAGTTCGTCGAACTTGATGTAAAATTAATGAGAATTTAGTATCTTCGGCGAACTTAACTCAAATTTCCTCAAAAGTCACCTAAGTTCGGGCGAACTTACTAAAAAATCACTTGAAAGTGATGTTTTAGTGCAAGTTCGGCCGAACATGGCCAACAAGTTCGTTCCAGAAAGTTTTCAAAAACATGGTTTTTTCAAAATTTCGACATGAATTCGGTTGAATTTGGTTTCCAATCTTTCAAGGGTTTATCTTTGTTGTATTTTACATCATATATTCAAAATTCAAAAGATTTTGACCATGAATTCTTCATTTTGTGATCAAAAGTTAAAGAAAAAGAAGAATGGAGTAGAAATAGAAGTGTTCTTGTCTTGATACTATCAAATCAGGTGTTCTAGCTCTGATACCACTTGTAGGACCGATCCTCGATTGCTTAGGAACCTAAATTTGATATCTAACGTCCATAATAGCGGAAATATTACGTCGTGTTACCAATAGACAAGATTTAATCAGTTAATCGTCAGTTTCATTGATTAAACGTTCAGATTACAGACTGACAGAGCTTCGCCTCTATAATGCCAAAGTTACAAATGAGGCACACAAGCTAGGTATTTATAGGGTTACAAGTTCGCTCCACATGTCTAAGTTCACCCGAACTTGCCTATGCAAGTTCGGCCGAACATGCTTAAACATGTAAACCTATGAGCGAACTTGGCTAAGACTTTTCATAAATACTTCTTAACCTAGCCTATCCAGCTCTATACAATACATACTCGATATAAAACTAAGACATAGACATTCTGCACCAACACATTTCGAGCACTTGGGCTGACATATTGATTCAACATACTAGTGATCTGCTCAGATTCTTCGTCAGAAGAAGATTCTCCGTCATCATCAAACGTTGGAGCCTCCTCAGAGTCGGAACGATGTGCTTGAGAAAGATTGGGTTCCTCTGTAGTATTCACTGGTTCTATAGCCGTTATTGGTTCTGTAGCTGATACGTGGTTGAAAACCGGTGCTTTGTTATGTTTAAGTTGGTGTTATTGCATAGCCTTTAATCTTGAATAGCCTACTTTTAATGGGATTTAGTTTTACAGGTCTAAGAGAGTTTAAGGAGCTATTTGGGAGCTATACGAAGTACCGTGAGCGAACGGGAATAACCGGAAACACGAGAAATGGAAAACCGATGAAAAGTAAGCTAGAAGATGCGTCGGCGACGCACTATGGGTATCGGTGACGCACTGCATCGATGGGGAATGTTCGTAGACAGCATAATAGAGCGTCAGCAGGAAACCTCATTTCTGAGGTGCGTCGACGACGCATGCCCCTGCTCGCAGACGCGAATTTCTACTAAGTGACGGGTTTAAGTTGTTTTGGGGCACCATTCTTGGGAGTTACGAATTTTGGGAGTTTGAATATTGTTCTTGGAGCCACAATCATCACCAACCATCATCTTACACCAATCAAATCCATCCAATTACATTTTTTTCAATCCAAACCCTAATCCCATCACCATCATCATCATCATCATTCCTCAATCATCCATCCAATCTTCACCATCACTTATCACAAACCCTAACAACTTTCCATCATCACCTCCAAGTTCCAAGATGCCAAGATTCGAGCTTTCATCATCCGTTGATCGTGTCATGTTCACCATGAGCGGCTAATTCTCAGAGGTTTAACCCCGGTGTAGACTTTTGTAAGATTTCTAGGGTTTATTACATGTTGAACAATTTGGTTTATGACAATTCGAATTGCATTTAATCTTTTGATAATTGTCTTGCTTTTGTATTGTATTTGCGAATTGTCGAGTGAGTTATGAAATTTGACTTCGTGAAATGAATATGCGTATTTATGCCTTGTCGATTGATAGGTTTCACTTGTCCAAAGTAATGAAGTGCATTGTGGTCCGTTGTCTATGACGTTTATAACAATTGGCATCTAAGCTTTGTGATTCTAAGCCGTTAATGAACTAATTCGTTTAAATCAATTTAAAACGTGTAGTAACCCTAGGTCTTGCAATTGTTGAACCGGGTGTGAACCTTGTTTTCTCTATATTGTCTTACAATCGCATTTACTTTTATTCCAAATTTTCCAGTTCTGTTAGTTAATTTATCAAACAACTTGTTGGTTCATTCCAACACCTTTCTCAAATAAACAAATTAATCATTTTTGTAGCAAGCTTCATAAAGTGACAATCTTAATTAAAATCAATCTTGTCCTACGCAAACCACAGACTCTTCATGGATCGACCCCGTGCTACCACTAACTCATAGTTAAGGATAAATCGGGTTTATAAATATTATCTTTGACGGAGGCGCAACACCTCGATCAAATTTTGGCGCCGTTGCCGGGGAGTTCGTGCGCTTTGCGTTTGGATTTATTGGTTTTTGTGATTAACTGTTTAATTGCTTGTTTTCTTATTATCGTATCTGCTTTTGTGTTACGCGGGTGTGTTACTTGTGTAGGTTACATGTAGTGCATGCATACACGAAATTCCGGAAGAACGTCACCTTTAGTATTCGAGCCGGAGATTGAGCGGGTCGTTAGAAGAAACCTAGCCAATCGATTAGAGGCAACCGCTGTCTCTAATCCTCCAAAACCCAACACACCAAGAACCTCATCTATTGGAACCGCTCCAATGGATAACCAAAATGCCAACCAACATCAACACCAATACCCTAATCACCCACCTCAAAACCCGAACAACCAACTGGGTGATAACAACTCAAGACCACCTACACCACCATTTCAAAATCGCGGTCCTAACCAAAACCTCAATCAACGAGCCCATACACCTCCACCTTAAAACCAAAACCGACAAAACCCATTACCACCAAATGTCAACAACCGCAACACTAACGCCAACTGTGGTGTTAATGCGAATCGTGGCAATCTCGCGAATGAAGGCCAATTTGTCAATCTTGATGAATTGAGGAATGATATCCCGGATGACGAACCTTATAGTATACCCGGTTATCAATCACCAGAACATGTGAGTGTTCACACGGAATACTCGGACGATGGGGATATTATAATGATCGGGTTGAAGATGATGGATGGGGAAATGACAATGAAGGGTCTTTCCACAACGGTGGGAATTTTGGTTTTGATGACGGGAGGTATCAATATGCGAATGTTGTGGGGGATTATGATGGATACGGTTACGACCAAGGTAGAGATGACGGTTATGGGAACAACCGTCAACCACGTAACAATAATAGGAACCGAGACGATGGTAACAACAATTACAACAATCAAAATGTCAATCGTAATCGGATTCCACAATACGTAGGTAGCGGGAATCAAGGGGGTTATCGAGATGGTGATAGAAGAGGGGATCGAAGAATGGGGGTTCAAGAGGTGAACGGTCCACCAAGGGATAATCGACACAATCGCAACAACAATCAACGTCAACCACCGCAAGGAGTAGACGGTCGGTTCCGACCGATGATATCAGAAAATGATTCTCCGATTGTACCACCGCCAAGAGGAAGAGTTGCTTTTGATTGCAAACCCAACTACATCAACATACTTCCTCATTTTAATGGATGGTCGAATGATGAACCATATACGCATCTACAGGAGTTTTCGGCTATATGTAGCACTATTGGGGGTGGGCATTTCACTCAAGACGAGGTTCGCTTACGTCTTTTCCAATTCTCATTAAAGGATGAGGCTAAGCAATGGTTTTTGACATTGGCCACCAATAGCATTCACACCTGGGTGGAGATGCAACAAACTTTCCTTGATGAGTATTACTCGATGGCCAAAACTGATGACGCGCGTGATGAGGTTAGAGCGTTTAAACAACTCTCGAGTGAACCGCTACATGAGGCATTCATGATGCATAAAGAATTGATCCGAAAGTGTCCTCATCATAATCAAAAAGTGGGAATTGGTGAAGTGCTTTGTGAGAGGTTTAGATGGAGAGACATGGAATCATTTGGAGTCGACTAGTAACGGAACGTTGCTGAGTAATCATGAAGATTACGATTGGGAGTTTCTCGAGAGAATGGCTAAAAGATCGAAAGCTAAAGAGTCGGCGGACCGAGCAAAGAAGCACCCTATATCCCGGTCACTACCCGACCTTGATTCTAGTTCAAGGGACCGCATTTCTACATTAGAATGGGAATTGGCCCGTATGAAGAAAAAGGAAGTTAACGCGGTACAATTCGCGGGTTGCGATGGGTGTGGAGGACTCGATCATAGAACCATAGAATGTCAAATGGGAAAAGCCGAAGACACCGAGGAAGTGAATCAAGTGTTTGGTGATTGGAAGTATAATGACATGAACTCGAACACTTACCATCCCGGGTTGAGGAATCACCCTAATTTCCGTTATGGGAACGCCGAAAATCAAATGAACCCGAACTTTCATGCGGGTAACCAAGGCGGATCATCATACCAAAACCGCCAAGGCGGTAATCACGGGGGCTATCAAAGAAACTACAACCAAGGTAGTAACCAACCGTATCAGAACCGTGAAGGAAATTATCAAAGGGGTTACAACCAAGGTGGTAACGGGGGAGGTAATTCAAACTCTCAAGGCGGTGGCGATGATTTGAGTGCCAAGATTGATGCACTATTGAATATAGTGAAGGAATCTAGCATGACATCAAGGAAATGAAAAAGGCAAATGAGATGAGGATAAATCTCATGAGGTGTTAGCAAAGCAAGTGGGGCAACTTGCTAAAGAGGTAGCTCAGATGCGAGGAAGTGGAGGAAGACTTCCAAGTGATACCACCGTGAACCCTAAGCATCAAGGGTCCAACTCGATGAACACACGTGAGGTACCAATTAATAAAATTTCTTTACGTAGTGGTCGAGTCATAGATAGTGGTGTTGAGTCACCACCACCTCAGTTTGTTGAAGGGGTGGTGGAAGATGTTAGTGATGAAGAGAGTGTTGACGGTCAAGCGGGTAAAAATAAAAATGTTTCTGAAAATATTAAAAATACCGCCATTGTGACCGTCCCAATCCCAAAGGCTAAGGAAAAGGGTGTGGAGGTTAATACCGCCCCTTATCCTGAAGCCTTGTTGGGGCCATCTAAGAAGGTGGTTACGAAACGTGGCCCACAACAAGAGGAAATGTGGGAAATTTTTAAACAAGTAAAAATCAACCTACCTCTTAGATGCGATCAAACAAGTGCCCTCATATGCGAAATACTTAAAGGAATTATGCACCCAGAAACGAACTAACAAGTTTCCTAAGAAACTTGATTTACTAAAAATGTTAGTTCGATTCGTTCGGGTGCACTTCCACCAAAGCTACAAGATCCGGGGCGCCCATTATTTCTATTCAAGTTGGCGAATTTAAAATGACACGGGCACTTTTGGACCTTGGGGCAAGTGTGAGTATCTTGCCGGGTAGTTTGTATGACCAATATGAGTTTGGTCCACTTCAGTCGTCTAACACCACCGTGGTGTTGGCGGACTTGACACCCAAACTACCCGGTGGGATAGTCACCGATGTGATAGTAAAAGTTGATGACTTTTATTATCTGGTGGACTTTCTTGTACTTGATTATGTTTCTTTAGACCGAACCAAGCAACCCATGGTTATACTCGGTCGACCATTTTTGGCAACATCAAATGCCCAAATCAATTGTAAAATGGGTAAGGTCGACATGAATTTGGTAACCGTCGGTTGCGGTTGAACGTTTTTTTGGGATTGACGAATCCTCTAGTTGGTGACGAATGCTATATGGCGGACGTCATTGACGAGTGTATACCTCTATGTGACATTAGTGTCGAAGAGGAAAACACAATAGAGGAATGTTTCATGTTCGACAGGTTGCAAATGGAAACAAATCGAAGCATGGATGAGGAGGTGAGAAAAGTTGAAGTGATGGCGGCGAAGGAAGGAAGACCCACTTGGACACATCAAGTGGAAAGTCTTCCGGAAAAGATTGATATGAAATTGAAACCGTCATTAGTAGAACCTTCGTTGTTGAATTGAAGGTGTTGCCCAAGCATTTAAAATATGCTTATATGGGTGAGGGTAACACGCTTCCGGTTATCATCGCGGCTAATCTAACCGGAGAGCAAGAGGAAAAGCTCATGGAGGTCTTGGTCACCAATAGAGCCGCTATTGGTTGGACCATTGCTGATCTGAAGGGAATTAGTCCCTCAGTGGTGATGCATAAAATCATCACCGAAGATGGTATCACTCCTTCTCGTGACGCACAAAGGCGATTGAATCCCAACATGCGAGATGTGGTTAAGAAGGAGGTTTTGAAGTGGCTAGATGCGGGTATCATTTACCCCATCTCTGATAGCCAATGGGTGAGCCCAACGCAGACAGTCCCGAAAAAGGCAGGCATTCAAGTCGTCATAAACGACGCAGGTGAAGAGTTTGCGCCGGCCGGTAACCGGGTGGCGAATTTGTATTGATTATAGGAAGTTAAATTCTGCAACTTCCAAAGACCATTTCCCTTTACCTTTTATTGACCAAATTGTTGAGAAGTTAGCGGTTCAAAAATTTTATTGCTTTCTAGATGGGTATTCGGGTTACAACCAAATAGCTATTCATCCAGAGGATCAAGCTAAGACCACATTACTTGCCCATACGGTACTTTGCATTTAGGCGAATGCCTTTTGGGCTATGTAATGCCCCTGCCACCTTTCAAAGGTGTATGAGGAGTATATTCTCGGATATGGTGGGGGAGTCCTTAGAGATCTTTATAGATGACTTCTCAATTTTTGGGTCATCATTTGAGGCATGCCTTGACCAACTCGAAAAAGTTTTAAAAAGATGTGTTGGGAAAAATTTAGTTTTGAGTTGGGACAAGAGCCATTTTATGGTTCAGGAAGGGATTGTGTTGGGGCATGTAGTGTCGAGTCGTGGGATAGAGGTCGACCGTGCAAAGGTGCAAGTCATCTATACTTTACTGTATCCCACGAGTGTTAAAGGGGTTAGATCAATTTTTAGGTCATGCGGGGTTTTATAGAAGGTTTATTAAGGGGTTTGGTGACATTACGAAACCTTTATGTAAATTGTTGCTTAAGGACCAACCGTTTGATTTTAATAAAGAGTGTCAAACCGCTTTTAACATTTTGAAAGAGAAATTAGTGGAGGCCCCAATATTGCAATTGCCGAATTGATATTTACCATTCGAAATCATGTGCGATGTGAGCGATTATGCGGTTGGGGTCGTATTGGGTCAAAGGGTAGAGAAGAAACCTGTTGCTATTTACTACGCAAGTAAGACTCTTTCAGATGCACAATTGAATTACACAACTACCGAAAAAGAGCTACTTGCGGTGGTATTTGCATTGGAAAAATTTCGGGCTTACATATGAGGTAACAAAGATTCTGATCACACTGCTGTCAGGTACCTCATGGAGAAAAAGGATGCAAAGACGAGATTGATCTGTTGGGTCCTTCTACTACAAGAGTTTGACTTAGAGATACGGGACAAGAAGGGTAGTGAAAATGTGGTGGCGGACCACTTGTCTCGATTGATGGTGGAAGGGGGTTCTTCACGTGTAGAGATTGATGACGTCTTCCCAGATGAGCACATTTTGAAAGTAACTGTTTTACCTTGGTATGCTAACATTGAGAGTTATTTGGTTACAGATGACTTGCCGGCTCATTGGGATCGGAAGAGAAGATTGCACTTCATGTCGCAAATCAAATACTATACGTTGGAGGAACCGGACTTGTTCAAAATATGTCCGGATCAAGTTGTTCGAAGATGCATTCCGGACAAGGAGATCCCGAGTGTTTTGATGCACTTGCATTCATATGCTTGTGGGGGCCATTTTAGTGGTCACAAAACTGGGCAAATAGTGCTCAATAGTGGGCTTTATTGGCCAACTATTTTCAAAGACACATTTACTTTTGCGAAAAATTGCGTTGAGTGTCAAAAATTGGGGGTATTTCAAACAGGACGAGATGCCTATGCAACCGATCCTCATTGTAGATATTTTCATGTACGGGGATCGATTTTATGGGCCCTTTTCCAAATTCGCATGGCAACATGTATATCTTGGTGGCGGTCGATTATGTGTCAAAATGGGTTGAAGTGATCGCTACCAAGACAAATGACCATACCGTGGTTTGCAATTTTGTTCAAACGAATATAATTTCTAGATTTGGGATCCCCTGAGTAATCATTAGTGATGGAGGGTCTCACTTCAAAAATTTTAACTTTGGCAAACTATTGAAACGGTATGGTGTTGACCATCGAATTGCTATCCCCTACCCCCACAAACGAGTGGTCAAGTAGAAGTGTCTAATAGGCAAATAAAGAAATTTTGCAAAAGACCATTCGACCAGACCGAAAGGATTGGTCAACGAAGTTGAATGATGCTTTATGGGTCTATCGAAGGCTCATAAAACACCTATGGACTACACCTTACCGTTTAGTTTATGGTAGAAATTGTCACTTACCGGTAGAACTTGGGTGCATCGTGCTTGGTGGGCTATTAAAGAGGTTAACATGAAATATGATGATGCAGGTAAGGAGCGAAAGTTAAAGTTATGCGAGTTGGAAGAGCTTCGGGAGGAGGCGTATGAGTGTGCTTCGAAATACAAGGATGGAATGAACGAGCACATGATGCAAAGTTGAAGCCAAAGGAGTTTGTGGTAGGGCAAAAGGTTTGGCTCTACAACTCAAGGTTTAAATTCTTTCCCGGGAAGCTCAAGAGTAAGTGGATGGGCCCATACGTAATCACACGGGTGGGCAAACTGGGTGATGTCACCATTGAGGACCCGAAGGATGGTCAAGGCAAACGGTTAACGGTCATCGTCTAAAACCATTTCTTGATGGTAATGATGACAAGGGCGAGAAGAACACGGAAGTGGTAAGCTTGTGGTGGGCGTACCACATTACGAGGTCATTGAGAACCGGTAACACATTTTGTAGAGTTATGTACTATTTTTAATTGTTTTGGTGCATTGTTTTAAAATAGTTATGCTTATTGTTTTGATCTAACAACTCTTTTGAGATGTGTGAAGTTCCAGAAGCTGTAAACGAGTCTTGATAACATGAGGTATGTGTTTGAACTCTTTTATGCGTTGGGGACAATACACGACTGTTTGGGGGGTGGTAGGACCGTTAACGATAGGTTGTTAGTGAATATTAAAACTGAAAACGTCACACAAAAAGATTTTTATAATTTTTAGGATTTAAATTAAGCTAGGCTCCTTTTGTAAAAAGTTCATGTTTTTGCCCATAGTTGAAAAAAAATGAAAACAGTATTTAGGGGCTGCGTCGCCGACGCACCCTGTTAACTCAGTCGATGAGAAATGTGCAGTAGATAGCAAAAAGTGCATCAGGGGATTTTTGGTAAAACCAGCATGCATCGCCGACGCAAGGGGGGCGTCGCCACTCACCTCCCTGATGCCAGACACTGAATTTTGTTGTTTTCTCGTTTTTTATCGAACCGGGTCACCCGAACCCGTTTGAAAACACCCGGGACGAGATTTTAACCACAAAACTCACCCAAACTCTTACCCATCTACTATAACCTATCCATAACCACAAAGAATTTCCTTCCACTTCATCTTCCTTACCAAATCACTCATGAACCCTAAAACCTTCATCTTTTCATAACTTTCTCAAATCTCAACCAAATCGAGTGATTCTTGAGCCTAAAGTGTGTAGATTTTCGAGGCCAACAAAACCCCTCTCTTAGTTTTCTAGTAATTCTTGCACCTTTGTGAGGAATCTGAACTGCAAGTTTCAGGTTTTCTAGAGATGTAAAATTGTCACTTGTTTTCACATTCTTTAGAGTTACCTTCCTTCTACATCACCAAAGGTATGAACTTTACTAATCTTTCAGTGTGATTCGTGTATGGTATGTTGTTTTTTTTCCAAAATTTTAAGCTTCATTGTTTAAGAGTATGTTGTTTATGATATGCTTGCGATTAATAGTTTGAATAATGGGTGAAAACATGATTTGGGTTGGAATTGAGCATAGAGCAAGTGTGGGGATGTGATTACACCCACTTGTTCATATGGTTAGGTATGAGCATTATGATGAACATTGTTAAATCTTATGAACTGAGAATGCACTTTGAAGGTTTAACTTCTCTAGATGGTAAATTGTGCTACTTGGCAAAGTTTAAAAAGATATTGGCTAATTTATATCTAATGGTTAAACTTAAATTGTTCATTATGGCTCATATCTAGAGTGGAATTGCCAAAAGGTTTTTAGGAGCTTATTGTGTGATTTGTGGTGTTGTGTTGCAGACATGGCTAGTCGAAAAAGGTCAAAAACATCTGATGCTGAAGCTTCATCATCTAGTAGTGTGCCGGTCAAATGGCAACAGCGGAATACTCTGCCAGATATAGAAGATAGATTGTTTAAACAAAACTGGGATTGGTCTCGGTTTGACGATGCAGCAGTTGGTAATCAATGGGAGCAAGATAAAAAGGTGCCATTGTACAGGTTTAATGACAAACAACTTGAAAGCAATTTATGGAAGTATAATATGTCCAAGGTCAGGTCGATAGACAAAGTTTGCGTTTGTGAGAGGGTAGTGAATGTGGAAGAATTCAGACAGATAGGGATTACTCAGAAATTTGAGAGATTAGGCTGGGAGCAGGCATTAGATTGGCGCGAGGGCGCAACTAAAAGAGTATATCTAAAGGCGGTTTGCAAGGTGGTATGCTACACTAAGGCTAGAGAATGATGGTGAACATCCTAGTCAATGGCGTTTAGTAGGGGATACCGGCAGAGGGGCGATGACCATGAGCTTTGGATTCAATGAATCAAATTGCCCCATTTGACTCATTGGGAGTCGACAGTTATTATTATTATATCCCTACCACTTTCTGGCACAATGAGCTAGTACAAGCGATCCAATCAATATGCTCGCAACATGATGCCCAACTATACCACAGGTAGGCATGATCGTATCCATTTATCATGCGAAGGAAAAATTCTGCAGAATATTTCACTAGAAAATGTTATGGTGAGATTTGGGGACCGTGGGAAGTTGAGAATGTGGGATCACCGTGTCTTACATGCTTTGCTTGTTGGAACACCCAAATTTCGTGGCGACACATCGTCATGATGAACATTTGGGACACTAGAAATCAATTCAACAGGAAGATGATTCCATATGTGCGCCTCATCAGTGCAATAATTTTTCAACAGCACCGCTTACCCGAAAATTCTTTGTGGGTGGTGAAAGGTATTGATATATTGATTTTGCTTAGTTGAGGGCAGGGGCACATATCTATGTTGAAATTCTGAACAAGAAGGCAAAGGTGGTAGATCGGAACACAGGGTTTCAGTTTGAGTATGTATAGCGAACTGAAGAGGAAGAGATGGAAGAAGGTGATGGTGGAAGTGATGAAGGAGAAGGGGGAGATGAGGAAGAAGATAGGAGGCGAAGACCCTCTAGGCAAAGGTTTGCTCGACGCCACAATGAGTCATCATAAACTGTGGCCCAATTTATTAATAATCGACGGAGAGTGGCTTAGCTAGTTATCCTCTCGGCACCCAAGATACTTATGATAATGTCTCGGCGGTTATGGATGAAAACCGCGAATTTCATGAAGAGAGGCATTAGTGGGAGCAGGGCTTTCAAGCCCGAATGCAAACTCATTGGGATGCTGAAGTGGCCCATCGGGCCAATATGGAGAAGTATTGGGAGGAGCAGCAATTGTTCCAAGCTCAACAGTTATCCCGAATGGAACAGTTAGAGCAGCAGCGGGTACAAGAAAATGCCCGAAGACAAGAGCGGGAGGAGGCGCAATACCGCCGCCAAATGGAACAGAATGCTTTGGATGATCGTCGATGGATGACAGTAAGAACGAATCAAGAGCTGGCGATTAACAACGCCAAAATCCCCATGATAGAGAAAGGCATCATCAAGATTATCTTGCCGGGCTACCATATTTTGAACATTCGGGATGGACTGATTACTCGAATTTACCAGTACCTCAGGGTCCATCCGACCCGACTCCGCATTGGCCTGAGGCTCCGGCTTCCAGTTTCATTCCTTTCCAATCGCCGACACCACTTGAAGGGGAACCTGGCCCTCTTGATAATTGGAGAGAAGTGATGTCATCACTCACCGGGTTTCCATATAACCCGTACCCGCCCAAAGACACGAACGAGCATTACCAGAGGTAGGCGAGGTATGGTTCATGTTGTTGTGTATATTTGCTTCTTTTCTTTTAGTAATAGAAGTATTTTGTTGTTTTCTTAGATTAAATGAACGTTGTGGGTGTGTTCTCTATATAACCCTCACGAGACCTACTCGTCCTTCCGAGCTATCGGAAGGTTTAAAAGGGCTTGTTGCATAAGCTAAATGCAACCGTGATTCCTACGAAAGTGAGTTAGGCTTGTCGTTGTTGTAAATTATTTTTCCACATAAATCAAAGTTAATTAACATATGATTTGGTAAGGTGTTCATAAAAATGGTAGGATGGGATAACTAACAAATTTTAATGGTTGTGAGAAGCATTCTTCTACACAAGGGTTAAGATTTGCAGGGTATCGTGTTCATGAGACGATCAATTTTTGTGAAAGATGAGAGAGCACATGAAGAACGAGCTCAAAAATCAGGTGCATACGTTTCCATTTAGCTTTGATTCGTAGTTAGTTAATAAGTGGACTGTAAATTGTACCATAATTTTACCGGGGTGAAAATTTTGGGAATTTTAGTCGTGTCACATCCCTTGCGCGTAAAAGTCTATTCCTACACATTGAGGACAATGTCAACCTCGAGGTGGGGATGGGGAGAAAAAGTTTTCGATTTTGACCCGTTCATTTAAACACTACACATTGAGGACAATGTCAACCTCAAGTGTGGGGATGGGGGAAAATTTCAAAAAATGTCTTTATTTCAAGTGATCTAAAAAGCAAGTAACCAAGTTGATAAGGGATGGCACAACCCATGTGGTCTTTTGTCAAGGTCGAGTTCGAGTAAATAGCATGACGGTATTACGGTGGTTATCTGGAAATAATCCGCCTAAGAAACTTGTAACTTGTGCACATCATACACCATACCCTTTATGCGTGAGATTTTTGAGCCACTTTAAATATCAAAGATATATGCACATATTTCTTTGTTGAGTGGACCATTAGTCATGTATTGTAGAACTTGAAGCTTTTGATACGTTTGAGACCACAGTGAGAATACGAGCACAAGAATGATTAAGGCATTAGGTAAACCTTTTCTCTTAAAACCATTTTCATCCTTACCCAAACATGTCCCTTAGCAACCCAATTTGAGCCTAAACCTTTCGTTTGACTACCCACTTAGCCCACGACCATAGACCATTTCTTTTAAACCCATGTGATGAAAGTTCGATTTTAGGATTATGTGTTTGTACAGTTTATAAAAAAACAGAAAATGTGGCGAAAAAGAATGGGAAATTATTTAGAAAAATACAAAAATATGAGTTATTAGTTGTTGAATAAAAAGGCGAAAATATCATTGCCTCATAGTTGTTATTTTTTTGTGATTTGTTTAGAATAGTTGTTTTGAAATAAGAATCGAATTTTCATCACCTTAGCCATTTTAAAACATCTTAATTCCTACCCTTCGCCTAGCCTCATTACAACCCTTCAAAGACCTTTTGACTTGTGTTTAGTATTCGTGTTCCGCGGTGGAGAATGATTGAGCTACAAGCCTATGTGGGTACATGTTCTATTCAGTATTGAGTGATTAGTTTGAAGAATGCTAATACTTATAAAATTAGCCAATTTGTAAGCCGAGTAGAGTGAATATTGTGAGGGATGTGTATGAGTTGTGAGTTTCAAGGGCGAGTTAATCTTGGGTAACCATTGTTTTTGATTATTCAATTATTGGTAAATATCTCGTAAGTTGTGAAAAGTTTGAATCGGTATGACTTGAGACCTTAACTTACGTCTCGAGAATGGGAAATGTATCTCTTTTTCGACCCACATGAAAGCGAAAAACAGATTTGCTTGAGGGCAAGCAAAAGACAAGTGTGGGGATGTGATATGTGGTTGAAAACCGGTGCTTTGTTATGTTTAAGTTGGTGTTACTGCATAGCCTTTAATCTTGAATAGCCTACTTTTAATGGGATTGTGTTTTACACATCTAAGAGAGTTTAAGAAGCTATTTGGGAGCTATACGAAGTACCGAGAGCGAACGGGAACAACCGAAAACACGAGAAATGGAAAACCGACGAAAAGTAAGCTAGAAGATGCGTCGGCGACGCACTATGGGCGTTGGCGACGCACTATGGCGTTGCGAGCACTGCGTCAATGGAGAATGTGCGTAGACAGCATAATAGAGCGTCAGCAGGAAACCTCATTTCTGAGGTGCATTGGCGATGCAGGGGGGGCGTCGGCGACGCATGCCCTGCTCGCAGACGCGAATTTCTGCTATGTGACGGGTTTAAGTTGTTTTGGGGCACCATTCTTGGGAGTTACGAATTTTGAGAGCTTGAATATTGTTCTTGGAGCCACAATCATCACCAACCAGCATCTTCCAATAATCAAATCCATCCAATTACATTTTTTTGATCCAAACCCTAATCCCATCACCATCACCATCATCATCATCATATCCTCAATCATCCATCCAATCTTCACCATCACTTATCACAAACCCTAACCACTTTTCATCATCATCTCCAAGTTCCAAGATGCCAAGATTCGAGCTTTCATCATCCGTTGATCGTGTCATGTTCACCATGAGCGGCTAATTCTCGGAGGTTTCACCCCGGTGTAGACTTTTGTAAGATTTCTAGGGTTTATTACATGTTGAACAATTTGGTTTGTGAAATACGAATTGCATTTAGTCTTTGCTAATGTCTGCTTTGTATGTATTGCGAATTGTCGAGTGAGTCATGAAATTTGACTTCGTGAAATGAATATGCGTATTTATGCCTTGTCGATTGATAGGTTTCACTTGTCCAAAGTAATGAAGTGCATTGTGGTCTGTTGTCTATGACGTTGATAACAATTGGCATCTAAGCTTTGTGATTCTAATCCGTTAATGAACTAATTCGTTTAAATCAATTTAAAACGTGTAGTAACCCTAGGTCTTGCAATTGTTGAACCGGGTGTGAACCTTGTTTTCTCTATATTGTCTTACAATCGCATTTACTTTTATTGCAAATTTTCAAGTTCTGTTAGTTAATTAATCAAACAACTTGTTGGTTCATTCCAACACCTTTCTCAAATAAACAAATTAATCGTTTTTGTAGCAAGCTTCATAAAGTGACAATCTTAATTAAAATCAATCTTGTCCGTACGCAAACCACATACTCTTCGTGGATCGACCCCGTGCTACCACTAACTCGTAGTTAAGGATAAATCGGGTTTATAAACAATATCTTTGACCAAGGCGCGACACCTCGATCAGTAGCCGGGTGTCACTTGTTCAACATTGGTTTCTTGAACACCGCTATTGCTTGGACCTGCACCAGAAGAAGAAGATCCAATAGTTGGTTGATTAACCAATGTTGGTCTGATAATCTGCTCTTGGTTAGCCGACTGATGAAGATAATATAACACCAGAATTTCATCTTCAGAAGGCTTTTCTGGAAAATCAAATGATTTCCACAATTCGGTATAATTGAACAACCACGCGTCGCCACTCTCTGAATCAGAGTTGTATACCGAAAGCAATCGACGTGTTGTGCTTCTACCACTCTTCTCAAACTTGGGAGATAAACTCTCTTGAGCAGACTAGCATAGCTGACAAAGAAACCATCTATATTTGGCACCAAACTTTTCGTCTTGATCAATAATTGTACACGATGCGCCAAACAGTTCTAAATACTTCAGAGTGGGTTTCCTTCGGTTTAGCATCTCGAAGCAAGTTTTCTTGGTCGGTTTGACCGTCAAAACTTTGTTCAATGTATAGCATGCTGCTAGCGACTGCTTCACTCCAAAAGCTGACAGGAAGCTTTGAACCAGCAAGCATAGTTCTTGTTGTTTCTATCAACGTTCTGTTCTTCCTCTCTGCTACTCCATTTTGTTGCGGAGTGTATGGAGCACTGAATTCGTGTAAGATGCCTTTGTCGTTGCAAAATTCCTTCATTCGGGCATTTTTGAACTCTGTACCGTTATCGCTTTGAATTCTTCTAATAGGAGATGGTACATATTTTCAATCTTCCTGAATAGAAACATGAGATTATCAAACGTTTCGTCTTTGCTTTCTTGGAAGAAGACCCATGAAAACCTAGAATAATCATCCGTGACGACAAGACAATAAAGATCTCCAGATATACTACGAACATTCACTGGACCGAAGAGATCCATATGCAGTCTTTCGAGCGGCAGCTTGATGGCGTTAAGAATCTTTCTCGGATGAGACTTCTTAATTTGCTTTCCTTTCTTGCACTCTAGACAATAATCAGTCATGTGAAAGCTTCTAAGATTCACTCCTTCTACCAAATTATTATGAACCAAGTGATTCATCTTTCTGAGATGAATAGGACCCATCTTTCTGTGCCAAAGAATTGACTCCTTCTCAGTGGCTTTTGTAACGAAACATTGAGCCGACTTGGAAGTAGTTGTGGCGACACTCATATCCAGCACATAAAGATCATTCTCACGATGAGCTCTCATCATAATCCACTCTTCCAGAATTTTGAAGCCCGGTTTAATGATCATGCACTCCTTATCATTGAAATGGGTGGTAAACTGCTTATCACAGATCTGAGAAATACTGAGAAGATTGTTCTCCAGCTCGGCGATATAGTTGACCTTATCAAATGAAACCACACCATTAGATAGCTTTCCCTCAGCAACGATTCTATATCGTAGAGTAAGGCACGCATCCCAGTCATGTTACGTGAAGCTCCACTATCAATAATCCACTTCAACAAGATGGATCTTTGGAGCCCTTGCACATGCAAAGTAACTACTTAAAGAGGGAAACCCAAGCCTTTTTGGTCTTAGGTTGAACTGGATAACCATCATTGTAATCAAATTCACATTCATCTGCGTAATCAAATTCACATTCATCTGCATAATCAAAATTGTCATCAAACATCTCAGTCCAATGTCAACTTTGAAAACTTCTCAATTTTATCTTTCTTTGTCTGTTTTAGAAGATCCCTTTTTAATTTTGAAAGATCATTTTTGATAAGCCCCTTATCAGTCATTGTTTCTTTGGATTCTTTAACATTGACTGACTCGGTTGGTTTGACATTTCCAATTTTTTCTGAAACAGACTTTTCACTTTCAGATGATGATGAAGTTTTCTTAGCAACCCAAGCTTGAGATTTCATTCGAGCTTTCTTGATGTAAAACTTTGAATCTTTGATCTCATTTGATTTAGAAGTTTCACCTTTTTCAAAAGTTGATTTCTCAGTTTTAGATTCACTTTTAGGTTTCACTTTGATTTTATATTCATTATTTCGTTTTAAGATCGTGATTGGTTTTACGATCTCTGGTTGCTTAAGTTTCTCATCATCTGAAACTGTCTTTCTTCGTGGATACACAGGCTTTGATTTCGGACACTTGCGAGCAATGTGACCAACTTCATTGCATTTGAAGCAAGTTCGAGTATCAACAGAATGTCCACTAGTGGGTTTTACTCCACTTGTGACTTTAGCTTTATCACGAAGTTCTTTTTCCTTTTTAAACTCATCATTTGATTGCTTTCCAATCAAACTTCCTGAACCGTATTCGTCTCAAACACAAATTGTATGTTTTTATTCTTATATTCGTGAAATGGTGACTTTTGTTTCTTTTTCGTTTCATCTTCTACCTCCAAACCCAAACCCGCTCTCCTGTTTTGAGGAAATTCACCACCATTCATTCGGTAGTTGTTATAAACTTTCTTGGGTTTTGAATAAAACTTCTTCTCATTTCTCTCAAGATCATCTGATGATACTTCAACGAGTTTGAACAGTTTATCGATTTGATCTTCTTTCACATTTCAAATCAGAAAATTATCATCGAAATATAGTCTATCAGAGTCCTTAACTTTGTACATCACAACGTTAGGATCATCACTTAGGCTATCTTCTGATGATGTATCGTCATTTTTGGATTGTGATATTCCGAACTGTTTAGACTTGAGTTGGCGCTCTCAAAGCTGCCGTCATCAGAATCATTTCCCAAAACATTTTCACCACATTTTTCACAACCGCTTCACTGTCATCATTTGATGTCGTATAGACTACATCAATGTTCTCAGGCAACTTATCATTTGTTTTGATAAAAGCGTTATGTAAGTTGCCTTTTCAATACCATCCTCTTTCTTGCGACAATAACTTGCAAGTAGTGGAGGTGGAACATTTCCGTATTCTTTACACTTCATAACCTTTTAGTTTTTCAACATTTTCCTCCGACTTAATCGTAGGAAGAATGTGATCGATGACATAAGCGTTTGGATATAACTGAGCAAGAGTTGTATCACTCGTTCAGTTTCGATTTTCATGTCTTGAAGCTCTTGTCTTGTTTCAGCAATGGTGTTTATGTGCATGTTAATTGCTTTTTGTTTTTCAATTACCGTTGCATTTAACATTCTTATGTTGGCGGCTTGTTCTAAATTAGCTTTTTCAATATTGCATTAAGTGCCTTTCATTTTATCATAAGCTTCTTTCATCGTGCGATAATCATATCTAAAGTTTTCGTTATGCACGTTCATCACTTATGATTTGAGTTTTTCAACACATTGCTCACAAGGATTTGTGCAACTTTGTGCAAGGTTTTTCAACCTCCACAACTTTCACAACTTCCTTTTCAATCACTTTTACCTCAGAACTCACCTTTGTCAGATTGGCCATCATTGCTTTGTCAGCCATCTTTGTGAGGTTTTGTTCAATCAATTCCTCTTCATCATCTTTTTGTTCTGCTTCAGACGCTTTAATTGATTCAACATTCTGTTCAGTAGCAACAACTTCAGATTCAGGAGCTTTTTCAGTTTCAATAACTTTTTCTATCACTGACTCCTCTGCTATTTTAGGGATATCATCAATCACCCCTTTGCCTTTGCCCTGCTCTGCTAACTCTTTTGCAGCTTTATCTTTTGCTTCCTGAACATTAAGCCTTTCATATTCTGCTATAAAGTCAATGCCAAGGCTATTAGTTAAAACTTTTTGCAGCCTTGCAAACCTTCTGTCATTCATATCATGTTCAGCTCTCAAATCAGCTATCTCTTTCTCTAATTTTGCATTTGCAACACCCAAGCTTTCGACCATAGCTTTCATGTAACCTCTATCGTCTTCAAGAAATTTCACTTTGTCTTGCAATGTCTCTTTCTCGACTTCACTTTGCTTTAATTTCTCTTCAAGAGCTGCTTTATCGACTTCGTTCTGTTTGGCTTTATCTTCCAAATCTTTAAGTCTTTTCTCTAGCTTATCAATTGGAATATCTTCAAACCAGCCTGCAAGATCTTCAGCAGTTACAGGATGTGTAATATTTTCTGGAATATCACCAAAAGCATCGTTGAATTCTCTAGCTCTGGCACTTTGAGGAGTTGATTGTCTTGATTTCTGAGGAGTACCCTTATGCTGCAGACTTCGGACTTGAAATAGGTGTGATTTGAACAGAAACTTCAGTGACAGTTGGTGGTTCTTCAGTTGCAGTCGTTGGTGGAATAACAGATTCTATGATCGAATCTCTTGCAATTCAGAAGCAGGAGTTTCTTATGTACCTCCTTTCTTTGGCTTTTGACTTAGATATCTGCGACTCGAAGCTTTCTTTCTTCCACGTGTGCTAGGAGAACCTGTGTTTTTCATTGTGTCTCCAGCTTTAGACTTTGAGCGCTTTATTTTCTTTTTTGGACGTTCTGTATCAGAAGCTTCTTCAGCAGATGGTTCATAAAGATCTTCGCCCAATTTTTTTAATCTTTCTTCTTCTTTTTCTTTCTCTGCTGCTTTCAATCTAGCATCAGCAGAATCTTCTGATGATTCTTCATCCTTATCAGAAGTCGCAGAAATAACATCATCGTCTTTGTCTTGACTTTCAACATTAGTCGCAGCGCTAAACCTTCAACGTTCTGAATATTTTCTTCAATCTCAGTTTCATCTATCAACATAGTATCAGCTTTCTTTGACGCTCTTTTACGCTTCTGCTTTTCAACTACCACGACATGCTTGATATACCAATCTCCTCGTTTCTCTTTGAAGTTTGTTAACAAAGCAGCTTCCTCATTCTCGTCACCACTACCATCCTTTCGCCATTTGTTTTCAGGAGGTGCGACGTAGTCTGCTTTCACAATATCACCGAATACAGGCTTAGGAATAGGTGCTGAATCTTGTTTCTAAAAGATCTTGAGCTTTTTTAACGTAGTTTTATCCATATGGCTCAAGTATAGAATGTCGTTCGGATCTTTTGCTATATCTGTGAACTTCTTATCTATCAACATCTGAATAAACCTCGGATACATCACCAAACGTTCCTTTCCCATGTTCTTCGCCATGAAATTAAAAATCACCCTTGAGAAGTTGTATTTCTTGTTCAGTACCAAAGCTGTAACCATACATGCCATGTAATCTTGTATGTCGTCAAGCCCTGCTTTCCTATGGCTGAAAGCGTGAATGATGGCGTGAATTAGAAGCTTGTAAGGCAAAGGAACACTGCCTTTCTTCATCGTTGGCTCGTTCGTGTGACCTTTGTAGCCCATACGAAAGAAACATCCCTTAACCATCCGTTCTTCAAAACTTATTGGATCATTAACGTCGTCGTTGAATTCAAGCACTCTTCGTATATCAGCTTCTGTGACCAAGAATTCCTTATCTTCATTCCCGACACGCACTGCAGGACTTTATGACTTTTGTTGATTCGTTGTAGGACGCTGAATTCCAAAAGAAGTAGACGTGCAATCTATATACAATGTGCTTATCCGTGATCGCCTTCGTAATCGAAATGCACCCTAAAAATTCCAAGATCTCTGAGAATGCCTTCAGCGTTGGATAAATCTTCTCATCAAGCGATATACAAGTATTATGAAACTTGTTGAACGACAGCTTGATATTCTGCGGACAGAGAAATCAATCAAATTAGAAAAGGTGACAATTTTCAACAATTCCAACACAAACACATCAAGTTCGGGCGAAATTGATTGCCAAAATACAACAAACACTAAACAACTTCGGCCGAACATACATAATAAAAACATTTTTGACCTTTTTATACAAGTTCGGGCGAACTTATTATTCAAACAGATTTTTGTAGATTATAAACAAGTTCGGGCGAACTTGTTTCTTTTTCAAGTTTTATTCATGTTTTGACAACTTCGCCCGAAGTTGATGTAGAACACCAACAACAAGTTCGGGCGAACTTGTCATCTTCTCCAAAAACTTCTGCAGCATTTCAATATGTTCAATCGACCGATTTTATGGTTTGTTTAGCATGTTTATATGTTTATTAGCTCATTTCTTCGATCAATTTGCCAATCATTGCTTTGTCAGCCATCTTTGTGAGTCGATGATTTCTTCGACCTCTGGTTCTTTTCCTCAACCACTTGCTCCTGCGATGTAGATTCAAAACTACCTGCAAAATTAGAATGAAAGTTAGGAGTAAGAATGCTCTTCTTCTGCGTCTGAAGATAGACCATTTCCTCTTCCTCTATTCTTTGCATATATTCTTCTAGAATCGCATTCTCCAGAGCAGTCTCATCAACCATTGATTCTGATTCATCCACGATCTCTGCCATCAAAGCAACTCCAGTTTTCTTGCCAATATACTTATTCCAGTCAAAACCTTCGTCTTCATGAGACACAACTAAAGCTTGTTCAGTTGGCTTTGAGGAATTATCTTGAACTTCAACTTGAGTTCTCTTTGGATATGGCTTGTATTGCAACGTTTTCTTGTAGTAATCATTGTTGTTGCCGAAAGGACTTTGGTTGCCGCTTGCTTCTTGGTTGGCGCATTCACGTTAAATGCCCCTTTTGTCTGCACTTGAAGCACGTAACTTTCGACTTGTCAAATCCAAGTTTATTGCTTGAATTACCAATGTCTCTCCCGGTGAGCGCTATAAATTTCGTAACTCTTCTAATAATCGAAGCCAAGCTCCACTTGATATCCATTAGTTCTAACTCCTCTTCATCAACCTGGTGGTAATCCTCAGCAATCCTTTCAGGATTTCCCGATCTTCCCCGCAACTAAACCTCGTAAGACTCAAGAACAGTAGCAAGAAGTGTTATATGTTGTTTAGCCACTTGTTCAGGGAGAGCATTCTTCAGATTCACAGCAATGTTGCACTGGAAAACATTTGGATCAGAACAGGAATGATTCTTCTGGTTTGACTGATTCTGGAACTGGGAATTTGAACCAGCACTTGAATATCTTATGTTCGGAGGACTCTGATCATAACTCGGGTATGATTGAGTGTTCAGATGATTTTGTGACGAATGATTCGAGGAATTCATATTCGCACTAAATGTCGTTTGGATTTTAGGACTCTGGATATCTTGAACACCTCCTTTGTAGTACACACCTACATCTTGTACCACATTAGCATTCTTTGACTTGGCCATCTTTAAAACTCCATTTCATGTCCTTCTAGGTTGTCGATGAAAAATGATAACTTGAAATGTTGCCATCCTGGACTGTTCTTCAAAACCATCAAATATGTCGACCACTCCCCCACAGGAAGTGCGTCAGCCAACTTGTCAATCTGCTCTTCATTTTATGTTGTGTCTTCGCATTTGAACCATCAATGACAATATCTGTCAATCATTTGCTTCATTGTCTCGCCTTTGATCATCGTAAAGATGTCGAACTCTTTCTTGATTAACGCTTTTCTTGCTTTTTATCATTTCGTCACTTCCCATGTATTTTGCACAAAGAGCATCCCATAGCATCTGTGAGGTTTCACATTCGGGTAGTAAGATCAGGATGTCTTCCTTCACCGATTGTTGTATCAAACTGATCATTTTCTTTTCAGCTACGCATCTTTATGTTCTGGTGTAAATTTAACCAAAGCAAGATCTTGACCACGTTCATCTTTTGGCCACTTGTATCCGTTTACCACAGCAACCCAACTATGAAACTTGTTTGCTTGAACCCAGTTTACAAACTTTTCCTTCCACCCTTCAAACTCGTCCATACTTATTAGCTTTGACGGTTTTGTAGTAGTTCCCATCTCGTTGTCCAGATTCATCTGGTTTACCGCATTTGCATTGGATGTTGAGGCCTGGGCTACTCTCGCGGCAAAAGCGTTATGGAAATCATCCATCTTGAAAATCAGGCGATTTATCTGAAAACACGTTCGAAAATACTCGAAAACTAATTAGTAACTGACAAGTTCGGTCGAACTTGTGAAAAAAAAACAGATTTCAAATTCAATTTCAACAAGTTCGGGCGAACTTGTATGAAATTTTCAAAATTTTCAGTTTTTTATCAAGTTTGGTCGAACTTGAATGAAATTTTCAAAAATTTTCTGAATTACTCAAGTTCGGGCGAACTATGATTGGTTTTGAAAAATTTCCAAGTTTATCTTCCAAGTTCGCGCGAACTTATGAGATATTTCAACAAAAATGAACAAGTTCGGTCGAACTTAGTCCAATTTTCCTGAAAAATCAAACAAGTTCGGGCGAAGATGGTTAAAATCAACAAAATTTGAAGATTTTAATCAAGTTCGAGCGAACTTGTTGGTTACGTTCGAGCGAAGTTGGTTTTCAAAACATGGTTTTTTGACAATTTCGACATGAATTCGATTGTTTTTTATTTTTCAAACTTTCAGGGGTTTGTAATTATGTGATTTTGTATGACATGTTCAATTTTTAGCCAATTTTATCCATGAATTCTTCAATTATGTGAAAAAGTTAAGAAAAATGGTAGAAATGAGCAGAAATAGAATGGTTCTTGTGTTGATTCTAGCAAATTTAGGTATCCAAGCTCTGATACCACTTGATAGGACCGTTCTCCTCAGCTCGGGAACCTAAATTTGTATCTAATGTCCATATAAGCGGAATTATATGAATGTTAACCAAATACAAGAATTACTGTTAATTGTCAGTTTATTGATGTCCAAAAGTATTACAACTTGAAATCCAAACTGACAGAGCTTCGCCGTCAATGTCGCAAAGTTCTTACGATGAAATGAACCATGACACCTATATATAGACTATCAAGTTCGGTTGAAAAGTGGCTAGACATGATCAAGTTCGGGCGAACTTGATCAGTCTCACACAAGTTCGGCGAACTTGTGTCACTTCATAAATACATTTTAAAATTCTAACACATTCAAGCCCTAATCGTACAGACTCGATCTAATACGAGACGTAGGCAACAGACATACACCAACAATCTCTTCGCACTCACCTAACCACTGCCCTTCAGGCTAGTGAGTGCGAGTGCCCCTCCTACCTACATGACGTGGAGTGGCATCATTTTTTTCACAATCACTTGAATATTACCGATGGTCACCTTATCCTAAATTTTCTCTAGGTCAAACACGTTTAAATTAGAAGTTCTTTTCTTATCCATAATGAATGTGCAAAATGCGTTAAATGTATTTGACGCTGAACATAGCTTATATAGCTTGTAAATTGATAATGGGAGATTTCTGTAAGATGTGAAATATGATAATCATACAGAGAGTATTTTTTTACCTCAAAATTTGCAAAGAATCAGATTCTTTAAATCGACAACTACATTTGCCCGTATAAAAGTGGATAACTACATTTGCCCGTATATAAAAAGCATAAAAATAAAATGCCAACATCTTATAGGTTGGCTATATAAAGAGCATAAAAATAGAATGCCAACATCTTATAGGTTGGAAAACAGAAACTCTTTGTCAAAAAATGTGTTCATGAAAGCATTTTTTTGGCACATAAATATAATTCATATATAACAGAAGGTAGCTGGGCAACAAGCTGCGCCGCCAATCCTTTTGAATTGCAAACTCTAATCTTCCAAATACAAACCCTTGCCCCTTGGGGTTGAACAATTGCTGTAGACGACCCGTTGAACCCTCGTCAAGAAGTGGATAGCTTCTGGCGCTAGGAGCCAAAAGTATCAAAGGTAAAAGGGACAAAGACATGCTGGTTCTTTGCGCAAGCTTTAGCGTGCTTATCCACTTTCTTTGATTCTGCCTTTCTTGCCGCTTATCCAGCTACAAACCCGTTTTCCCTTAAACCAACCAAAGGGGAAACCCCTGTGAGGTCTACACAAGGCATGTTTCCCCCCAGCCCAGTCAAAGACGAGCAGATCCGCTGGTCGCAGAGAAATCCCTTCCATAGGGTCCGTGAGGAAATTCACAGGGGCCTCTTTCTTAGCCGAAATCCCAGCTCTTCTTAAGATGTCCCACAAAACATCACGCACCCAGTCGTGCCGATATTTGAACCCAGGGAGCTCTTTAAGTGAACTGCATGCTCCCCGTATTTATCCATACAAGCTTTACGACATATCGGGCAAGTTTCATCTTCCGGGTACATAGGGATCATCAACCGGTATTTGAGAATTGCTCTATATTACAAAATAAAGAGTGGACTACCTTTACTGTCGTTTTATTTGATTCCATGTTCATGAAAGCATTGGGTCGGTATTTACAAAATAAAAAATGGACTACCTTTGCTCTGTTGTTTTTTTATTCAATTAGAATTTAAGTTGTGTTTAGTTTCATGGAATTAGAATTAGATTTTTAGTTTTTAATGTGTTTGATTTATAGAACTTATTGAAATTAGATTCTGAATTTCGTTCTAAATGATTTTGTTCACAAATAAATTGGAACTAGATTTAGTTTACACGCTGATAATGCGAGAATATTCGTTTTTAATTTGTGTGATTTATAGAACTCATCAAATTACTATTTATCTTTATCTAAAGCCCCGGTTTAGGTTATCAAAGGTTTGGAGAGATTTTTTTTTTTGGTAAAAAAGAATGCAATGGGTGGCGTGGAAAGGGTGGCCTCGTCTATAGTGGTTGGGGGTCTCGGGTTAAGTAATTTGACGGAGACTAATACCGTTATGTTGTCCAAAATATGTGGAACGAGCATGGGAAATTGTGCAAGACGGTTATTGATGCCCTGCATAATATGAAGTGTTGTTGGTCCACACTGCCGGTGAATAATTCTCAAACAGGTGTGTGGAAAACATCGTGGCGGTGACTGAAAAGGTAGGAAGGTACCTGGACCCAATTTTGATACGCAAAAAAGGTACCTGGACACTTGCGGGGTGTACCCGGTACCGCTTGAACCTATGATTCTATAAATACGCGAGGGTGACCGGGTAAGGCGCCCCCTCCATGCTTACACTTAAATACCACATGACTTTGCACTTGCAAAT
This sequence comes from Scalesia atractyloides, assembly GCA_947069175.1. Lineage (NCBI taxonomy): Eukaryota > Viridiplantae > Streptophyta > Magnoliopsida > Asterales > Asteraceae > Scalesia > Scalesia atractyloides. Next base: position 71,073,654 of record CAMTDV010000004.1, on the reverse strand, counting down.
ATTTGAACTCGCATTACTTTTTAGGAGGCAAACACCATACACTGGCTTAGATTTGACTAACAAATAAACATGAACCATATTTAATGTACTCAGATTTCTTCGTATATAAAAATTCATTCCAAATGAATTTAATCATATGAATAGGAATCGTGGACCATCACCATTGCCGCGTCCTCCATAACCATTGCCCCGTAGTTACCTCCACCCGCCACCATCCACCTCCCTCCACCATTTCCGCCACCACTGTTGTTGCCTCCGCTCCTCCGGATTTCATGCTTATATAACTTATATTGCTACACGCCCCGCTTGCGGTGTGCACATATAATGTATATGTATGTGGGCCCTCGTGGGGCAAAGTGAAATGCACTAATTTTAACGTTATTTTATTAATTTCGTGAAAATAACGTTAAAAGCGGGGAGGTTAATCATGCATCCTTAGTGGCGTTGATAGCCGAAAGACAAGGGGTACAAGCACTAATCGGTCTTTTTGCCGAGAGTTATGTGCCTTATGTCCGAGGCTTAATGCAAAACTACTATAGAGATGGGGGGTCTCACTGGAAGCAATCTCTCTATTCCTACGGTGTAGAAGTAAGGTTGTCTACATCTTACCCTCCTCAGACCCTACTTTAGATTTGCTGTTGATGGGATTTATGAGTATAATAATGATAGTTTATATTGCTAGTAAATGAATGACAATGTAACACTAAGTAAAGTAAGAACAATATTACAGGGCCTAGAAACCCAAATCCTTGTACGTTGGAAAAAAGGCTCAAACTCAAAGTAGTGGGAGTGCCCAAATTGGGCCTAGTAGGTAAAAACTAGTCGTAGATCATCTTGCAACACATCAGCTAATCAACATCTCATATATTAGATTCCTGAATAAATTGGATATGCAAAATCCTTTTGGTATTTGGGCCAAATATTAAATAAACTATTAGTTCATGTTGGAATAAAAAACGCAACAACACAATAATTTTGTGAGAACTCCCGGTAAATAACGTACGAAACAAAACATCCCAATGAATTACATAACCTAACACAATTATTGATACTAAAATAAGCTATATCCTAAAATACCAACTCAAACCCATTTAAGTAAAACTATTAATTTAAACCAATAATTATCTCTACCCGTTTGAATATTACTGGGTAACTAAGTTGGCCAACTAACCTCATCCTGATCTGTTTTCAAATGCAACCCTCTAACTTCTTCATTTAACCAATATTTTAAAGGGGCGATCGGGATTTTTGCAAACCTTTTTTTATTTTTCGTGAACCCCAACGGCCTAACCTAGCATACATGTAAAAAAATGGACAGGTCTAAGAAAATTGAGGGCTTATGAAGGTTTTTTTGTTTATGAACGAGAGTTGTAATCTACTGAACTAGGTAACGAGTCAATATCATGTTTATCATTTCATATTCAATAATAAGGTTGGTATAGATAAAAAGATTTAGACGAATTTCCCTCCTCTTTTAAGACTCTTAAAGAGTTTTAGGAAAAGAAAGAAAATTTATTTCCTCATTAAGTATGTTAATTTATTTGAAATCAAACAAGGTTAGGTGAGATATGGGATTTGTGGGGGTAGGTTGAACAAAAATCAATCATTTTAAGCTGTATCATAACCCATTTCCACTTAACATATATTCAAACTTTTCTAAAATTTCACATGTTATAAAACTAATCATGTGTTACATATTTTATTCTTAATGTGACTAGACATCTAATCTAAGTGATATATATGCGTGTATATTATTAAATTAGTTATTATATTTACTAGTTGCCATTCAAATTTGTAATATACAACTTTTGTCAAGTGGGTTAGAACGTAGATGTGCATACATTTTAGGGGGGTTTTTTTGGATGTATTTGTGATTGTGCATATCTATATGTTGTGTATCATATTATATATGTCCTTGTTTTTAGTATGCTACTTTTTCATTCCTTATTGTGTTATTGGTAGTTTTTTATGTTTCTCTGCTATATGTTTTGAGTTGGGGTCTTTTTAAAAGCAATTTTTCTATCTTATGATGAAGGTAAGTTTGTCTACATCTCATTCTTTCACACCTAACAAGTAGTTGGGACTATTCTCCCATGAAAAGTAATCTATTAGTCATACACCCTTAAATAATCTTGTAGTACCTTTTTAAAATAACAAAACCTTAGATATTTTATTATTTAAATTACAACATTAATTCCACTTGCCCATTGGTACCATATTAGGTATGATTAGGTTAATAAATTATGTTAGAAATGATGGCATATTTAACACTAAATGTGCACCAACTCAACCACACCTTAGCTCAAATGATTTGAGTATTTTTATCAGAGAGATTTAGATCTCAATATAACATTATTATTATAATTACTATTTTTGACTCTTTTATTCAAGTAACTTTTCATTGTATGCAATTTTGGTTTGATTAAGTTTATAGAATGTAAGTTATGTCTTGAAAATTGGATTGATCAAACATTAATATACATAAGCTTAATATATATTATATATTATATATATTTATAAATATAGGATTCGGTTCAACAGAAAACCAATCCCAGTTGCGAGAACCATGAGAACTCCTATCATCCAATAGAATATTTACACATCACCCATAACCAAATTAAATAAAGGGGCATTTTAGTCTTTTACTTCCCATGTCACATATTTTCTCTCTATTCTATTTAAAAGTCAACATGTCACATGTTTTCTCTCTCTTCTATTTAAAATTCAACATGAAACATCTATTGAGCCGTGATTTTTAGGGTGAGTTCGTTTGGTAAGATCCTCAAATTTCGTAAACCCGAAATCGGGGTGTCGAGGGCGTAAAAAGATGTTTGGCGTAAAAAAATTGTAAAAAATTTTTGAAAAAAAAAATTGTAACAAAAATTTTTTGTAATATAAAATATTTTTGTTTGGCATAAAATATTTTTTGTTTTTTTTTTAAATTTAAACCCGTAAAAATTGTTTTTTGTAAAAAAAATTGTTACACGTAAAAAAAGTTTAAACCCGCGTGTAAAAAAAAGTTTAAAATCGGCGCGTAAAAAATTTAAAACGCGCGTAAATTTAAAACCGCGACGTAAAAAAAGTTCTAAACTGTCGCGTAAAAAAGTTTTAAACCATCACGTAAAAAAGTTTAAAACCGATGCGTAAAAAAAGTTGAAAACCGGCGCGTAAAAAAAGTTTAAAACCGGCGCGTAAAAAAAGTTCTAAACCGGCGTGTAAAAAGTTTTAAATCATCGCGTAAAAAGTTTTAAACCATCGCGTAAAAAAAGTTGAAAACCGGGCGTAAAAAAAATTCAAAACCGGCGCGTAAAAAAAGTTTAAAACTGATGCGTAAAAGAAGTTTAAAAGCGCGCGTAAAAAAAGTTTCTAAAATGGCGCGTAAAAAAAGTTTGAACTCGCACGTAAAAATTTTTTGAACTCGCGCGTAAAAAAAAGTTTAACACCGGCGCGAAAGAGAATTTTAAACCGGCAGTAAAAGTTAAACGCGCGTAAAAAAGTTTTAAACCGGCGCATAAAAAAGTTTTAAACCGGCGCGTAAAAAAAGTTTAAAATCGCGCATAAAAAAAAATTAAAACCGGCGCGTAAAAAAAGTATAAAACTGGGCGTAAAAAACTTTGAACCCGCGCGTAAAAAATTCTGAATCCGCACGTAAAAATGTTTAAAACCGGCGTAAAAAAAATTTGAACCCCTACGTAAAATAATTTTCTTACTGATGATTCAAAAATAACATTAATTAAAGCACAATGATTACAACTTTAATTACCAAACATTAAAGAGCTTTTGTAAAAATACCAATTTACCCTTACCCCATAAAAACAAAAACTCATTAATTAAAGCACAATGATTACAACTACTTTATAGTCTTTTAATCTCTATTATTAAAATATTTTTGATCAATGGCTTATATTGGTTCCTACGGCTCTCAACTCAAGTAGTCTCGTTACTATCCCCATATATTATATATATAGTATAATAACACAATCATGTTCACGTCACTCATTGTTATACTATATTTTTTTGCATCAAGACCCACGCCTCATGGTGTAGCATCATGCATGCCCCATCTTTTATACTTAATTAAATTAAATTAGTCTAATACAAGTGAACAATATACAATATACATGTAAGAAAGTTTGATAATGTATTTTAAAAGATCCATAAATCTTTTGAATACAAAAGATTTGATGATGTAAGTTTAGACGGTCATGTGATACATCTATTTAAAAAATTATGAAATTTGGGAATAAGCGAGTTGAGGAATTATTTAAAAAAATAGTAAATTAAAACAAAACGATCTAAACAAACATACCAACAAGTAAACTACGGTTGAAAATCACTTAATCACTCAAATTCTCCAACCTTTTACAAACCGATTTCTGTTTCTTTAAACATTGATTGATGATAATACAAAATCATTTCAAAGAAATTTTATTATTCGATCAAGAAAACAAAAACAAAACAGACGACGAAAATACTATCTAAGGATGCGCTTTCAGAAAGGCGTCGAGCTCTGGCACAGTAGGAAGGGCAGGGATCGCACCCTTTTTGGTGGTCGTGATCGCTCCACAGGCACACGAGTATCTTAGTATTTCTTTCAACCTTGCTTCATCCTGCATTTCAATACCATCAACATTATTCCAAGTCAAAATGGATCACATGTGTGTAATTTGAGTTGACCCGAAACACTTTTATAACAAAGTGTGTTTTAAGTTACCTCGAGCACGGATTGGTCATCAACGATCTTTGTCAGGAGAGCACCAACAAAAGAGTCACCGGCACCTGTTGTGTCCACAGCTTTCACTGGGAATGCACCCACAGTACCATGAAAATGCTGCAAATTTCAAGATTCATAAAAAGATTTAAAAAATGTTGGAAGCTTTTTAAAATAATTATATTTTTTATAGTTGATTCTAGATCCAAGACTCAGATTAAAAGCCTTTTGATCGGTGAATGTTTTACTTTCGGCCAGAAAATAATAGTAAATGTGTGCCAATGAGGATGAAAGGTGTTAATTCATCATGAATCATGATGCAGGACTCTTTATTGTTATTATTTAATGTAAAGCAGGAATAAAGCAAGCTGGATGTGGGTCCTTTTCCTGCAATAATCAACTTTATAACCATATTTTTATATTAAGCTATTTAATTAATTAAAGTGACCAAGATGGTCGCTTATTGGATAAGACAATAGAATAATATCAGATCACAATCTAAGCTTATAAAAATATAACTTTTAAATCTGATTTCAAATATAGAAAAAGAGTGTTTTGAAAACTGAAACGGGACCGGTCATTTGCGAAGCTTGACCCCCCCCCCCCAAATTTTTCCGAAACCGGGGGCGGAAACATATATACCTAAATAATTTCTATACAAAGTACTGTTCATAACACTATGCGATCGAAAAGTTGGGGGGAGGGCTCGGGGTACACTAAGCTGCGCCCCTGTGACTGGCTAAATAAGAAACCGTAATGGACCAAATATGAATGAGCATGTTGGTTTTATACAAGCCATATAAATGAGCACGTTGCATATATGTCTTGTTCTTAAAATGTTGATACGACTATCCTTTCTATCTAATAATACTTTCTTATAATGTAAGATATAAATGCAATTATTAATTTCTACCTAAAAAAAATCTAACCCTTTTCTAGAACCAAAAATCCTAAATCAAAAACAGTATAACTTCATACATACCTTGGTGTAGTAATTGCAACCTTTGTCACCAAGAGTGACCAAAAGAAGCTTCAAGTTAGGGTGCCACAAAGACATTGCTGACTCATCATCAATCTTGTCACTTCCGTGAGAAATTCAAGCTCGTTATCACTCACTTTGATCACCTCAGCCTTTTCCCATATGCTCATGATTTGCTCACGTGCCTCCTCTGCTGATGGCCACAATGGTAGTCGGAGATTTGGGTCGTAAGACAGAAGTGCCCCTGCTTCCTTTGCAACCTCCATTGCTCTAAGATGTGCTGATCTGCATGGCTCCACGATCAAACTTATTGACCCGTAATGGAAAACTTTTGCCTGCAAATTAACAACCATAAATTTACTTGCCATTTTCTTGATTTATAGATTATGACATGATGTATTATTATCAAATAACCGAAAACGACCGAAATCGTTTGTAAAAATATGACAATATACTTGTCTTTCCATCCCTTAAAGAATCTACCATAAAGCAAGCAAGATGTAAAACAAGTCACAATAACATTCTAAATATCAGTTTATATTCAATAAATGAAATTCATGATTTGCTTAAGTGATTAAAAAATGAGATCATTAAAAACAAGATTTGTCTTTAAGGTCATTTTATTGTAAAATAAATTATCTTTTTTACTTCAAATTAACAAAATGTAATGTAAGTGGTTAAACAAAGCCAATGTGTTTTTAGCAACAAATAAATTAAAAATATCAAAACAAGGATACATGAGAGAATGAAAAGGAACAAAATACTTTTATTTTAAAGTAGTTTAAGCTTTAAGGAGGGGTATTGAAGATATTAAGTCAATGCTAAAATAAATATTATTCAAAAAAAGAAACAAAAACTACATCATTCAAATTTATTTTTAACGTAATATTAAAGAAATATAAAAATTAATAATCAACAAACTTATAATATTAAAATAAAATTAAAAAAGAAATAGAGATTGGAGAGCCCGTGCTGCTAGTTTTACTCGATTGTACAAAACCACGTGTACGTACAATGTCTTCCTATTTGGTGCATGAAATTGTGTTTTGTACAGTTCACACCTACCCTTTCTTCATCTTTCAATAATCAATACCAACACAAAAGTATAGGGGTTCTTTATGCTTATTTTAGAAAGCTGAGGGACTAGTGACCACAACAAAATTCCATGTTTTCCTTTCGTGCAAGTAAGATAATTTAATCTTCAAACATTGATTAACATTTTAACCGGATACTATTTATATCAAAGAATCACATATATATTCCAAATATTGGATCATCAAATATATAATTAAATAAAGAGTTTACAAATAATACTTTCAAAAACATAACTGCTTAACTAATAATCAAAGAGTTAAATTTTATATATTTCTTTTAATTACCACTTGATAGATAAATATTAATCAATTGTTTTGCACCATCATATCAACAAAAAATATTCATATTTTATATTTGGGTCATATAATTCTCTTGGTGGGTCTCTCTCAAATCTCAATAAGCATTATCTTAAAATATAAGTGATGAGTAGATCTCCAAAATAAAGTTACAAAAATATCAACTTGAATTAAAAAATATCATCATACTCATTTCAACAATTTTTTCTGTCAAATCTCATCAAATAATCCATTTTTTTTTCTTGCATGCAAAATCTTTTAAGCATCAAATCAACATTTTAACTGAAATATCAATCATATCAAATAATCCATCTCCTTAAAGATTATTCACAAAATTTAGAACATAATATATTACAAATACTGGATCATCAAGTCTACATACCAAAGAGTTAAAATATAAATTCTTTTATCTACCACTTGATTAAAAAATTAATAATTAATTATTTTGCACCTCATGCATGATGCATATCAACAAACTACACATTCAGATTTTTTGGATTTTATAATTCTTAACCAGTCTCTCTCAAATCTCAATAGCATTATCTTTAAATATTATTAATATTGAGTAGATCTCTAAATATAAATTACAAATATCAACTTGAATTGAAAAAATCTCACCATAACCATTTTTTTCTAATTTCTTCTGGAATAACAATTCATAGAAGTCAACAAAGCTGTCTTTTAGACAATGAAATTAATTATTTTATTAATTATTAATATTGACAATATTAAATCTAAGTGGGTGGTTGAGTGCGCGTGGAATTCACGCGCTTCCACATTTCCACCAGCAAATGACGTCACACACACACAGACACGATTATTCTACTATACGTATAGGTTTAACAGAGTTTGAAAAGGGAAGAAATACGTACAGATCTAATAATCTCAAGGTTCAGCTCCTCCGGGTCAACAACATATCGGCGCTAGGGTTCCGGTAAAACATAAACTCACGATCACCGTCCGATTTCAACGTAACAAACGCCAACGCAGTTCTCGCACCTTTATCAAAGCAAATTCCGTCACCGGAGACACCGTTCTCCTTCAAGATCCCGGCGAGCATGTGGCCGAACTCATCGTCGCCTAACTTTCCGACGAACGCCGCGTCGCCGCCGAGCCGTGAGACGGCGATCGCGACGTTCGCCGGAGCGCCGCCTGGTGCTTTCAGGAATCCCGGTGCTTCTGCTAGTGAGACGCCGGAGACAGTGGGGACGAAGTCGATTAGCATCTCGCCGAAGCTGACGATCAGTTTTTTGTCGGTGAGTACATTGGTGGCCGCCATTGATGAGTTTGAGAGAAGAAGTTGCAGTTTTGAAGAGGAAAGAGATGAGGGTTTAGGGGGTGGGGTGGTGGTGGAGGATATATATAGACAAGATTGACTCTTATATAAAAGTTTGTGTACGATTAATACTAATTAAAGTTAATAATAATATTATTAAGAGTTAATTATTGTTTTTCGTCCCTGTGTTTGTCAAAAATCACTATTTCAGTCTATTAGTTTAAAAATTACAATTTCAGTCCCTGTGGTTTCACTTTCGTAACCAGTTCAGTCCATGTGGTTTCATTTTCGTAACCACTTCAATCCATTTATTCTGTAAGTACAGGGACTGAAATGGTTGAAGGTAGACTGAAATGGTTACGAAAGTGAAATCATAGGGACTGAAACCGCAATTTTTAAACTAATGTACTAAATAGTGATTTTTAACATACCACAGGGACGAAAACAGTAATTAACTCTATTATTAATATATTTAAGTTAATTACGTTTTTCGTCCCTGTGGTTTGTAAAAAATCACTATTTCAGTCCATTAGTTTAAAAATTATCATTTCAGTCCCTGTGGTTTCACTTTCGTAACCATTTCAATCCACCTTCGTTAACTCCATCCAATTATTCTGACACTATATTGCAAACCAATTGACTGAAATAGTGATTTTTGACAAACCAATGATTGAAATAGTTACGAAAGTAAAACCACAGGGACTAAAATGGAAATTTTTAAACTAATTGACTGAAATAGTGATTTTTGACAAACTACAGGGACGAAAAAACATAATTAACTCAAATTTTTATTATTGTTAATGTTATTGGTTGAGAAAGTTGGATTTTGAAGAAAGAGTGTTATGTTTTATACAATATATGTAATATGATTTGGAAATTGATATAATTAAAGTATCTTATTATGTAAAATGATAGTATGATATATGATATACATCAATAGTATTTGATCAATTAGTCCGTATTGAAAGCTAGAAACAACTCGGTTTACAGCAAGACAAATTTTCTTCATATTAAAATGTTTGAAGGACATCATTGCTAAATCGTTTTTAAGGATCAAATACAGTGTAAATATTAGATAGGTTCGATATAGTGTAAATGTTAGTAGATAGGTTCGATATTTGGAGTCGATCTCCATAATTGCTTGCTTCATGGTAAAGCATGTTTTTTTTGGTCTTTTCATCCTTTGGTGGTTCTAAAAAGAAATTTGTGATGTGAATGATTATCCTTCTTTTGTTACGGAATAAAAAGAGACGTGAGTTAGAATGAACTACACAATCATAGTTAAGTGATGTATTATAGTTTCATACGTTATTAAATATTGACATGAATATACAGGTATAAATTCTAAAAAACGGACTAATTTCATATTTTTCTCTTGCTTATCTTAACAACTCTACGAGAACTAAAAGTAAATATTATTTTCGCCAAGTGGGGCTTGCTCACTTGGTAAAGGCTATTGACTCTTAGGTGCTATTTGTTTTTTCAGAGGTAAAACGTCTGGAGTCTGCAGACTACATCTGTAGCAGAAAATATGGACCAAACATCTACAGTCTACAAGAAAAAGACTGTTTTTTAACTTCTGCAAACTGCTAAAATAAACTAAAATTATATATCTTATAAAAAAAACAACTTAACATTGCCATTAACCCCTTCTTTTCCGTCTGCTTTTGACACCGCCTTTTCCACTTAGAATCAATAGTCGTTTCACATTTAACTAGTGTGAGGCCTTGAGTTCAATCCCAAACAAAGATGATTTATACCTAAATGTAAGAGTTTGAGAGAGTAACATTAGTCATTAAAAAAATATATATTATTTTCGTAGTTTAACCACATTTAAGATTGTTTAGTTGTGTCAGGATATACTAGGAAGTTTCTATGGGTATGAAGGATCAAAAGTAATCTTGACCATCTATTTAGTAATCAATGACTAAGATTAAATGGGTGGAATTGAAGGAAGAAAAGGAAGCGCGTGAGTTTGTTGAGGTGCATTGTAGTCAATCCAAGGTAATAGTTTCTCTCTCCTCCAATTTCCCTCATTTTTTAAACATTAATAACTCATTCATACGACATTATTTTTTTATAAAAATTGCACCATAAAAACGAGCGTTGTTTTATCTTTAAAACGAGCACACTATTGCTATACTTTTGAAAAAAAAGTTTTCGATAACCAGATGCGTAAAACGCAATGATAAAAAACACATTTTTTTTCATTTTTGTAAAACACTATAGGCTAAAAAACACAAAATAAAGTGTTTTTTCTAAAAGGCAATGGACAAAAATACAAAAGAAAATGTTTTTTTATCTAAAAAGCAATGAATTAAAACATAAAACAAAGTTTATTTCTAAAATGTAATTGACTAAAAATATAAAGAAAATGTACTTTCTAAAACGCAATGGACTAAAATCACAAAAGAAAAGTGTCTTTTGTAAAACGCAATAGACAAAAAACTGTGTTTTTTCATTATTTTGTAAAGCGCAATAGACAAAAAACACAAAAAAAATGTGTTTTTTTATTTTATTTTTTTGTAAAACGCAATGGATAAAAAACAGTGATTTTTCATTTTATTTGTAAAACGCAATTGACAAAAAAAACACCCAAAAAGTGTGTTTTTTCATTCTTTTGTAAAACGCAATAGATAAAAAATTGTGTTTTTTCATCATTTTGTAAAACGCAATAGACTAAAAAACAAACAAAAAGTGTGTTTTTCATTCTTTTGTAAAACGCAATAGCCAAAAAAAACTGTGTTTTTTCATTATTTTGTAAACCGCAATGGACAAAAAACACACAAAAAGTGTGTTTTTTCATTATTTTGTAAAACGCAATGGATAAAAAACACCAAAAAATGTGTTTTTTTCATTCTTTTGTAAAACGTAATGGATAAAAAACAGTGTTTTGTTTCATTATTTGTAAAACGCAATGGACATAAAACACCAAAAGGTGTGTTTTTTTCATTTTTTTTTGTAAAACACAATTTTAAATGAAAGTTTAAACTGAAAGGTGTTTTATAATTTTTCTTTAAGACATTTTGTCAAACACCTGGTGTGCAACTTTTTATCAATGATTTCTCAATGGAATTGGAACTAATGATGTTGCCCATACGCATGAATAAATCAATAGAAAGAGTGGAATCAGAGATATCTTCACTTTGAGTACAAAATGTTTAAGAAATTTGAGAAGAAAAGTACCTTTTTTAACAGAAATTTGTTGTCCCATGACATTATGTTAAATTTGACAGAGTGGTGAGGTTGGGGAGACGATTCTGGTGGTGGTGGGCGATGGAGTGACGACGGTGGTGATGGTGGTGGGGTGAGATGTATCGTGAAAGAAAATGACATACTAGGTTTTTATATAGAACTGAGTTTTTTATCTTATGATTGTTTAACTAAAATGCTCTTCTAATATTTTTTTTATCTTTGATACGTGTCACTCTATCATTGCTTTCTATCTTTCTTAACTAAAACAAACTTCTTATTTGATTATTCCCCTTCTTTAGTATACAATAAATAATAATTATGTCTTTAGCTTTCAATGATAAGTCGGTTGTTATTAATTTCTTTCTTGCTTAATCCTTTATGTTGTCTTTTCATAGAAAAAACAGTCGTTTTTTGAGGAACACGAAACTAAATATTAATCGCAATGATTCAATTTTCCTTTATTATTTTCTATTAATGGACATAAATATTGGTCAATACCATAAAATTTAAGAGAAATCGTCCTCATGATCACATACCTACACACGCAACTATTTTGTCTTATTTGTTTCGGATATATTCTCTTATTTGAAAATGTCTAAAAATTAATGGTTTATATTTAAGTAGAGATCCTATAAAAAGTCATGAAATATGAGAAGGGTTAGAAAGAATTTAAACTATTAGATATTTAATCTAATGGTTAAGATCTTGATGACAATCTTGTAAATAGTATAACAATTAAAATAATTAATTTTTTAGATTAAGGGTATAAAGGTAAAATTAACATTTTTAATTTTAGAAAGTCACATGCAATCCACATGCAAGTTCTCTTTTATTTTTAAACGCCAATAAATTTTTACACGTAACTCTTTTTTTTTAAATTACACCATAATAACGAGTGTTTTTAATCTTTAATATGAGTACCATATTACTATACTTATATACAGAAAAAAAATTACGTTCAATCGAATGTTTCAGTTAGTGGTTTTTTTGTTTCAGTTCATGGTGTTATATAATTATTGAATAATGTATATAACTTATTGAATGGTGTTATATATGTGTTGAATGGTGTTATATACTTATTGAATGGTGTTATATAATTATTGAATGTTGTTATATATGCGCTGAATGGTTGTTGCAGTGTTATTCGTAGTGTTTTTATAGAATGGTGTTATATAATTATTGAATGGTGTTATATACGTGTTGAATGGTGTTTGCAGTGTTATTCGGTATTCCTATAAATTAGGGTGGTGGTTTATGAAAAGGTTTTGAATTAATTAAATCAATGATAAAATTACTTGATTACCCTTTTCAATTAATATCGATCTAATGGCTGAGATTCTTTCTTACCTTTCTCACACTTTTGGTCTTTTTTACAATAACCTTACCCTATTATATTTAAATAAATTTATCTTTATTATAAAGATCTCATAATAATAATAATAATAATAATAATAATAATAAGGTTTAAAATGAACCTAATATAGTTTTAGGACTTTTACACTTAAATATGTATGAACTGGATCGACGAAGCTTGTTGTGTCACACCCCGACTCGCAGCGGAATAAAAGACGGGGCATGATTGGGTTATCACCAAAGCTCATGATATTTACTAAGAGGTTTCATATTTATTAAATTTCAAACTACAATTTAAATATCCAACAAACAAAATTCATACAAATACAATAAAAATCTAAATGTTTGTTCCAACGCAATAACTTGTTTATTCTTCTACGCCATCCTAAGTGTTTCTTTCCTCGACTTGATCACCTGTGTCATGTTTAAAACAGAGGAGATTTTGGGTCAACAAAAGTTGGCGAGTGAACCTTGATAAAACATTTTAAATAATTGCTTATTTTGTTAATTAAAGAAAATTGTGCATAAATCGCATGTGAGCAAATATATATATGTAACCAATCACAAACCACATTGAATGAATATATGACATGAATGATGATGTATCTGAGATCAAGGCTCAACCAAACGGAGCCGATCTAATGAGGCACCTGATGCTCAACCCGTATCCCACGAGAAACTGATGGGCCTAATGAAATGAGTGCACTGAAATGATAAATTTAATCCACATATAAACCACACAACAACCAATTCACATTTGATCACAAAATGATATAAGCACAAGTGTTTAAATAAAATAAATGAATGGTACGACACATGATACACCCCAAAACGTGATTAAAACGAGGAATTTGTAGAGATTCACTCACAGTGGGTGCGTAGTTTTGATTGATGATGAGTACGCATGAGTTGAGAATTTGACCGACGAAAGAATACTAACCTAAAATAACAACGCGATAACTTGATAAATAAATAAACTAACTTTTTGATTAAAAACCTTTGTTTAGATTTTTTTTTAGTTTATTTTTGTGATTTTTATTAATATTTTAAACCTTTGTATTTTAGGTATTTTAAATAAACTTTTCTTTTAATCTAACTATGAAATAATAAATAAATAAGTAATTAAGCAAAAATAATAAATAAGAAAAAAGAACTGTCAGTCTGACAATGTCTGTCAGGCCGGCCGAGCAGTGGACTCGTATGCGCGGGTGAGGCTCGAACTCGCGACCTCTCGTTCGTGTGCACGCAGCTCTTCCAACTGAGCTACGTGTCTAACCGTGTAAGATTCCGGATTTAATTATTCTTATATACATTTTAGGTTCATTCAAATTTAATTAAGTTTTAAAAAAGTTATATTGGATCGAACCGGACGCGCATCAAGGGTTTCGAACCCAGGACCTTGGTGGTGTTTTGCACCCAGCCCAACCAACTGGACTGGGTGTCTAACCCGATTACTCTTGTGTTTAATACATTTGTATACATACTGCCACTGATATATTTCATTCAAAATAAAAACGGTTATGTGTATTTATGCGGTCATGAGCCGGATTCGAACTAGGGACGTGAAGGCCGTGTTTTGCACACAGTCCACCGCTGGACTGTGTGTCTAACCCGGTTAAATCTTGGATTTTAATTACATATAACCCGTAACCCACTTCGTCTCCTTCATTCAAACTCTGTTACTCAGAACACCCGCCTAAAAACCATTCTCCAAATTCCCTTTAAACGATTTAAATGAGATAATTAAGATAATATTATATCAAAGTGTCAAGCAATTTTACCGAATTGATTTAATCGGCGGTGACTGAATTTCGGCTCCTGCTGTATTCCAGCGAACAGGGCTTCCGGCGAACAGAGAGGGGGATTATAGAGTGGAGGAAAACAAATTGAATGACTGAGAGAATTGGGATGGGGGGGCTGCATACAGTATTTATAGAGTGGTGCTTGAGTTTGGTTTTAGGAAACCGCGTGCTAAGATTGCCAGTCGTTTGCGGGGATGACAGCTACTCGATTGAAATTTGCCAAGAATAGCCGCAAGTCAAAAGTCGGAAAGTTCAATTGAAAAAGGAAAGGCGCGTTGTAGAGACCTGGGTAGTTGCAGGTTTTCCCGCTCGTATATACGCGAATATAAGTGATGATGCGCGAGATTTGTTACAATGTGTGTGTGTGGTCTAGTGGTGTTTGGTGTGTGAGTAACTGGGCGACCCGGGTTCGATTCCCGGTTCACCTATTATTTTTTTATTACGCTTTTTTTTAATTATCTATTAAATATTTATTATATAATTGATTATGTATTATATTATTTTATTAAGATTATTTTAAACATTAATTATTATTATTTATATAAAAAAATTCTTAAACAATAATAACCGAATGACAAGAATAAATGCACTTTGATTGATAATTTGGGGCGGGCTTTCGAAACCCGATTTATGCAAATGTTACAGTTTCCCCTACTTTTAGAAATTTCGTCCCGAAATTTAAGTAGTAGTTGTAACCGGAAAAAGATGCGGGTATTTCTCGCGCATTGAGTCTTCACGTTCTCAAGTAAACTCAGGTCCTCGTTTTGACTCCCAACGCACCCTGACCATTGGAATACGACTTCGCCTCAAGCGCTTCTCACCGAAATCCATGATTTCTACTGGTCTCTCAACGAAGTGCATTGATTCATCGACTTAAATGTCTTCTAAAGGGATATGGAGGTTTTCGTCGGCGAGGCACTTTTTCAAGTTTGATACGTGAAACGTGGGATGAATTCTGTTAAGCTCTTCTGGTAGGTCAAGCTTGTATGCTACAGGACCTACTCTTTCGAATATCTTGAAAGGTCCTACGTAGCGTGGTGCTAGCTTGCCCTTCTGGCCAAAACGAACCACTCCCTTCCACGGTGATACTTTTAAAAGTACTTGATCACCGATATCAAACTCCAAGGGCTTTCGTCATTTGTCAGTATAACTCTTTTGACCACTTTGAGCCGCTAGAAGATTGTTTCATATTTGAATGATTTTTTCGGTTGTTTCTTGAATCAATTCAGGTCCGGTGATATGCGCTTCACCAATTTCGTGCCAACATACTGGAGATCGGCATTTACGACCATATAAAGCTTCGAAGGGAGCCATGCCGATACTTGAATGATAGCTATTGTTGTACGAAAACTCGACTAACGGTAGATGAGCGTCCCAGTTCCCTTTGAAGTCTATGACACATGCTCGAAGCATGTCTTCAAGGGTTTGGATGGTGCGTTCAGATTGACCATCAGTTTGAGGGTGAAAGGCGGTACTGAGGTCTAACCGTGTACCCAAAGCGGTTTGTACAGCTCGCCATGTTCGTGAAGTGAAACGACCATCACGGTCTGAAATGATGCTTAATGGTACACCATGAAGGCTTACGATCTCGTTGATGTAGATACGAGCTAACTTCTCGTTCTTGAAGTCCTCGCGAATCGGAATGAAGTGAGATGATTTTGTGAGACGATCGATTATTACCCATATGGTGT
Organism: Scalesia atractyloides; assembly: GCA_947069175.1. NCBI lineage: Eukaryota > Viridiplantae > Streptophyta > Magnoliopsida > Asterales > Asteraceae > Scalesia > Scalesia atractyloides. The sequence goes on along the minus strand of CAMTDV010000004.1, from coordinate 71,057,256 downwards.
CATACCCACTGGAGGTGCGAGGTAACCCGGTAATGAAGTCCATGGTTATGTTTTCCCACTTCCATGCAGGTATTTCAGGTTGGACTAGGAGTCCCGAAGGTCTTTGATGTTCAGCTTTCACTTTGGAACATGTAAGGCACTTGGAAACAAAAACAACGATATCCTTTTTCATGTCAGGCCACCAGTAGGTGTATCGTAGGATGTGATACATCTTATCGGCTCCTGGGTGTACAGAGTATCGTGTTTTGTGTGCCTCATTCATGAGGAAATCACGAAGGTTGTCGCGATCGGGAATCCATATGCGGTTTAAATAATATAGAATACCGTTGGATTTGGTTTCAATTTTGAGTTCAGCTCCACATGACAGCTCATCGCGTACGTCATTTTCCGTTACAGAGATGTGTTGAGCTGCCCGGATTCGATCTTTGATATCGGTTATGATTTGTGAACGTAGAAGACGAATAGAGTTCGCATATCCCTTTCGACTGAGCGCATCGGCCACCACGTTTGGCTTGTCAGGATGGTACCGAATCTCGCAGTCGTAATCGTTGAGAAGTTCAACCCATCTTCCTTGCCTCATATTCAACTCTTTTTGGTTGAAGATATGTTGGAGACTCTTGTGGTCAGTGTATATTTCACACTTGGTACCGTAAAGATAATGTCTCCATATCTTGAGAGCAAACACAACGGCTCCAATTTCCAGGTCATGGGTGGTGTAATTCTTCTCATGAACTTTGAGTTGCCTAGAGGCATAGGCTATCACTTTCCCTCTTTGCATCAATACACAGCCTAGTCCTTGCCCTGATGCGTCGCAATAAACCACAAAGTCATCGCAACCCTTAGGGAGTGTAAGGATAGGTGCGTCACAAAGCCTTTGCTTTAAAGTTTGGAAGGCCTCCTCTTGCTTAGGTCCCCAAATGAAGGGTTTTCCTTTGTGAGTCAAGGCCGTGAGCGGAACGACGATACGGGATTGGCAATGAAGCATCGGTAGTAACCAGCCAAGCCAAGAAATGACCTAACTTCGGTAGGGGTACTTGGCGCTTGCCATTCCTGTACTGCCTTGATTTTCGAAGGATTGACATGAATCCCCTTGTCATTGACGACATGACCAAGGAATTGTACTTCTCCTAACCAGAATTCGCATTTTGAGAACTTAGCATAAAGCCTTTCAGTCCTTAAGAGTGTAAGAATGAGTCGAAGGTGTCGCTCAAGATCGGATTTTGACTTGGAGTAGATAAGAATGTCGTCGATAAAGACTATGACGAAACGGTCGAGGTAGGGTTTGCATACCCTATTCATTAAATCCATGAAGACAGCGGGGACGTTGGTTAAACCGAAGGGCATAACCATGAACTCGTAATGACCCTAACGAGTTCGGAAGGCAGTTTTTTGGGATATCTTCTTCGCGCACTCTAAGCTGATGATAACCAGAACGAAGGTCGATTTTGGAAAAACAAGTGGTGCCTTGAAGTTGGTCTAGAAGGTCATCAATACGAGGCAGTGGATAGCGATTCTTAACCGTCAACTTGTTGAGTTCTCTATAATCAATGCACATGCGAAACGTTCCATCTTTCTTCTTCACAAAAAGAACAGGCGCACCCCAAGGCGATGAGCTAGGACGTATGAATCCTTTGTCAGTCAGCTCTTGCATCTCGGATGGGGCTAACCTATAAGGATATTTTGCGACCGGTGTAGCGCCAGGCACAAGATCTATTTGAAATTCGACTTCTCTCACAGGAGGAAGTCCTGAAACGTCGTCGGGAAAAACTTGCGGAATTCTTTCAAGATTGGAATATCTTCGAGCTTTCTCTCCTTGCCTTCCTTCTTGACGACGTGAGCTAGAAATGCGACGTAATTCTTGCGAAGATAACTTCGGGCTTGAAGGCATGACATCAATCTGAGCCCTTTCGAAGGAGTTTCCCCAAAGATTCGTAGTGTTTGACCGTCGGCGAGAGGAATACGAATGAACTTTTCATGGCACACCACTTCAGCGTGATGCTGGCTGAGCCAGTCCATGCCGATGATAACATCGAAACTTCCCAATTTCATAGGAATGAGATCAATTGGAAAATCGTGATTATTTAGGGTGAGAGTTCAATCGCGTATAATAGAATTTAATGAAGTGGGTTTTCCGTCAGCAACTTCCACCGTCAGAGATTCAACAAGATTATCATGAGGTTGGTCGAGGATAGATTTGAATTCTAAAGACACAAAGCTCTTATCCGCACCAGTATCGAATAATATGGATGCATAACTACCATTTATGAGAAACGTACCGTTGACCACATTGTTGTCAGCCCTGGCTTGGTTGGCATTGATATTGAAAGCTCTTCCTCTAGCAGGTGGAGGAGCTTGGTTGGCTTGGCTTACCGGGTTTGCTTGAGCTTGGGCATGGATGATGTTCACCAGGTGTGGGCAAGTGTTCCTGAAGTGGTTTGGGTCCCCACAATTGAAACAGGCTCGCATGGGTTGCATCATGGGGTAGTTGGGTTGGTAGTAAGGTTGGGCTGCGAGTTGTGCAGGTGGTAGAAGTAAGGGTTGTTGGGCTTGGCCCACCATTTGATTTTGGGTTTGGGTTGGAGGTTGACTGCGGTTCAATCGCTGAAGGGTACGGCAGGTTTGGATGGTGTGACCCGCACGGCCACAACTTGTGCAATGTTGGCAGGGGTTTTCAGGAGGGTGATGGTATTGACAACGGTTACACTTTGGGTGTGGGCCAGTGTATGGCCTTTTGAATGTGCGGCTGGAGGGGCGACTTGGGTGATTGGAGCAGCAGTGATGGGAGGGTTGGTTTGGGTGACAGCAAAGTTCTTGCCATTTCGCTTCCTCTTACCAGCAAACTTCGAGGATGAACCTGGGTGGTTTGGAGTTGGGGTCTCAATGGGTGTCTTCTTCTTCTCATCTTTGAATTTGTCGTTTCGAATGCGATTTTCAGTGAGTTCCGTAGCTAACTCCATTGCGGCTTCAAGTGTTGCAGGCGAAGTGCTTAAAACCGAATCTTGTATTTTCGAGGGGAGGCCTCGAATGTAGTGTTCGACTAGGCGGTACATTGGGGTGAACAGATTGGGGACCATCTGGTTCAACTCGAGAAATCTCTTATTGTATGATGCGTGGTCTTCTTCCTTTTGTTTCAATGCGTGAAACTCGTCTTCTAGCTTTTTGATTTCGCTTCTTGGCAGAAGCGTCTCGTCATGATTTCCCTTAACTCTTCCCATGTTAAGGCCATGGCATCTTCAACACCTCGCTTACCCTTTTCCGTGTTCCACCAGGTAAGAGCTACCCCAAATAATCTTCCAGTCGCGTAACGTACCTTACGGTCCTCGGGACAGTCGCAATTGAGAAAGGTGTTTTCCATCTCCTCAAACCAGTGAAGGAGAGCGGTGACACCTTCAGTCCCTTCATATTTTGGGGGATCGCAGGGCTTGAAGTGTTTGTAGGTGCATTTGGGGGTTTTGGAAGGAGGGTTGGCGCCACTTTGGCCTTCTTGGTTGGGAGAGTTGATGGGATTAGCGGTGAGAGCTTGCTGAACTTGTAGTACGATGTCAGGAAGCACTGCGGCCATTTGTTTTGCAATTTGTGTGGCCAAGCGTTCGTTTGACTTCCCTGACCTTCTACCTCCACGTAATTGCCTAGCAGACATCTACAGCAATATGTATAGGGAGATTGTGAGTTCAAGAATTTCCTAGGTGTCATGTGTCGTAAAAAAAATGAAAACAATATAACTGAAAATAATTTAACTACATCTATAGGATGTCTTGGGTTTGCTCATGTTTGGGCCTCCAAATGTTCCCCATACCATTGCCTGTGTAGTCATGTGGGCCCCCATGACTATTGGGCTTGGTAGGATTCACATTGGTGTCGGCGGGTTAACACTCGCACCACCCGAATGAAAATCGTAAAACATGATTGCGAGATGTATGGTCGGAGGGTGTCCAGGTGTAGACACAATGACAACTCAAAGTGGGGTTAGCTCACATGACGTTTGGTATAGCATGCTTTGGCCTAATAGGTACTTCGTACTCTCATCGTTAGTCCCCAGGTAGGCAAACTGGTCCTTTATTTTGGATTTATACTAATGCCAAGCCTAGACAGGACGTTCTGACTACCGGTACTCGTACCCTTCCAGTTACTACATGCCCGTCGTGAAAACTCACTTTGATGTGATTTGAAAAATACGAAAACATTGCAAAAATCATGGAAATCGTGAGGTGTGTGCTTTCATAGGTATGACATGTTATGAGGATATGAACTATGATGAGCATTGCATATTAACATGTACTTGTGAGAGTGCTTGCATAATATTGGGTGTGAAAATAAACATGAAACATATAAACATCATGAATTTTGCATGTAACACATAAACAATTAAAATTTAATCAACTATAGTATAGGCTCTAATGGTCTAATAACCTATCCTATATCCCTATAGTCACAAGCTCTGATACCAATCTATCACACCCCGACCCGCAGCGGAATAAAAGACGGGGCATGATTGGGTTATCCCCAAAGCTCGTGATATTTACTAAGAGGTTTCATATTTATTAAATTCAAATTACAATTTAAATATCCAACAAACAAAATTCATACAAATACAATAAAAATCTAAATGTTTGTTCCAACGCAATAACTTGTTTATTCTTCTAGGCCATTCTAAGTGTTTCTTTCCTCAACTTGATCACCTGTATCATGTGTAAAACATAGGAGATTTTGGGTCAACAAAAGTTGGCGAGTGAACCTTGATAAAACATTTTAAATAATTGCTTATTTTGTTTATTAAAGAAAATTGTGCATAAATCGCATGTGAGCAAATATATATATGTAACCAATCACAAACCACATTGAATGAATATATGACACGAATGATTATGTATCTGAGATCAATGCTCAATCAAACGGAGCCGATCTAATGAGGCACCTGATGCTCAACCCGTATCCCACAAGGAACTGATGGGCCTAATGAAATGAGTGCACTGAAATGATAAATTTAATCCACATATAAACCACACAACAACCAATTCACATTTGATCACAAAATGATATAAGCACAAGTGTTTAAATAAAATAAAGGAATGGTACGACACATGATACACCCCAAAACGTGATTAAAACGGGGAATTTGTAGAGATTCACTCACAGTGGGTGCGTAGTCTTAATTGATGATGAGTGCGCACGAGTTGAGAATTTGACCGACGAAAGAATACTAACCTAAAATAACAACGCGATAACTTGATAAATAAATAAACTAACTTTTTGATAAAAGAAACCTTTGTTTAGATTTTTTTTTAGTTTATTTTTATGATTTTTATTAATATTTTAAACCTTTGTATTTTAGGTATTTTAAATAAACTTTTCTTTTAATCTAACTATGAAATAATAAATAAATAAGTAATTAGGCAAAAATAATAAATAAGAAAAAAGAACTGTCAGTCTGACAATGTTTGTCAGGCCGGCCGAGCAGTGGACTCGTATACGCGGGTGAGGCTCGAACTCGCGACCTCTAGTTCGTGTGCACGCAACTCTTCCAACTGAGCTACGTGTCTAACCCGTAAGATTCCAGATTTTAATTATTCTTATATACATTTTAGGTTCATTCAAATTCAATTAAGTTTTAAAAAAGTTATACTGGATCGAACCGGACGCGCATCAAAGGTTTCGAACCCGGGACCTTGGTGGTGTTTTGCACCCAGCCCAACCAACTGGGCTGGGTGTCTAACCCGATAACTCTTGTGTTTTAATTACATTTGTATATATACTACCACTGATATATATCATTCAAAATAAAAACGGTTATGTGTATTTATGCGGTCATGAGTCGGATTCGAACCAGGGACGTGAAGGCCGTGTTTTGCACACAGTCCACCGCTGGACTGTGTGTCTAACCCGGTTAAATCTTGGATTTTAATTACATATAACCCGTAACCCACTTCGTCTCCTTCATTCAAACTCTGTTACCCATAACACACCGCTTAAAAACCATTCCCCAAATTCCCTTTAAACGATTTAAATGAGATAATTAAGATAATATCATATCAAAGTGTCAAGCAATTTTACCAAATTGATTTAATCGGCGGTGACTGAATTTCGGCTCCTGCTGTATTCCAGCGAACAGGGCTTCCGGCGAACAGAGGGGGGGGGGGTTATAGAGTGGGGGAAAACAAATTGAAAGACTGTGCGAATTGGGATGGGGGGCTGCATACAGTATTTATAGAGTGGTGCTTGGGTTCGGTTTTAGGAAACCGCGTGCTAAGATTGCCAATCGTTTGCGGGGATGACAGCTACTCGATTGAAATTTGCCAAGAATAGCCGCAAGTCAAAAGTCGGAAAGTTCAATTGGAAAAGGAAAGGCGCGTTGTAGAGACCTGGGTAGTTGCAGGTTTTCCCGCTCGTATATACGCGAATATAAGTGATGGTGCGCGAGATTTGTTACAATGTGTGTGTGTGGTCTAGTGGTGTTGGTGGTGTGTGAGTAACTGGGCGACCCGGGTTCGATTCCCGGTTCACCTATTTTTTTATTACGCTTTTTTAATTATCTATTAAATATTTATTATATAATTGATTATGTATTATATTATTTTATTAAGATTATTTTAAACATTAATTATTATTATTTATATAAAAAAATTCTTAAACAATAATGAAAATAACCGAATGACAAGAATAAATGCACTTTGATTGATAATTTGGGACGGGCTTTCAAAACCCGATTTATACAAATGTTACATGTTGCCCGTCTAGTCTCAGCCAATAAAAAAGACATACTATTCATTGATTCCTTTCTAGCCTCAGTCAATTTTTAACTTGTCATTGTTTAGAATATTAGTAGCGTTTTAATTTTAACAACTAAAACATTAACATCTATATTACGTTTCTTATGTTTATATAACACCTAGTCTTTTGCTTTGTTTATTGCCCATGTAACATCTGTCAAAAAACCGGATTTACCAAACCCGCTCCGTTTAATAACCGAACAATCAGTTAAAAATTTCGTGGCGTATTTAATGCCCAAAATAATTTTAAACGATACATAATTAATAAATATATTGGAATATATAATTTATATTTGAAAATGTCTTAAAAATAGTGATTTAAAAATAAATTAGTGCTGCCGGGTTTCGAACCCGGGTCAGCCAGCAACTTCAGCAAAGACTTAACACTCAACCCTTCAACCACTGCGCCACTTATGTTTCTTGTTCAATATTGAAAACAATTAATTCATAACATAAATATCGAATTCAAAAACAGGCGCGCCAAATTGCAGTCGTCGGAAATTCCGACTATCTCGCCAAGATTGGACGGTTACTTCCGTTTTAACGTAAACTTTAATCTCATCATCAGTTATAACCGACGCCTGAGTCCGCGACACAAGTTATAACTGCCGGAAAACGTAATGACCGACGAATCAAGACGGAAATCGGACCAAATTCATCGATGTCCTGCCTTATAAATACCCCCTCTAACCTCTGTTAGCTTTTTCGCTCACAATCACACATTTTCCCGACGTAATTCCACTCGCCGGAAATTTCTATAACTCGCCGGAAAACCGACCCTTTCACTTCTAAGCCTTACTGAACACCCAGAACTCGTACCGAAGCCACTCACATCCATCTCAAGCTTGCTAAAGACTCTCTGCCGCAAGACACACGTCGCCGGAATAGTCTGCTGACATCGGAGATCCGCCGGAGAAACAGAGGAGTCCAGTTTCGGTATATCTAACACTTAATCTTTCATTCTTTTTATTTATCTCACCTGTAATTAACTGAAACACACTAACGAACTTGATTAAAACTTCGAACCAGTCGGACTTCCGATTCTGGTTAAGATTAACGAAGAAGACGAAGTTTCAGTTGTCTATATGTAAAATTAAAATCACGATATAACTCGGGTAAGACACACAGTCCAGCGGTGGACTGTGTGCACATAAAACACGCTCACGTCCCGAGTTCGATACATGTCCCACGCATACTCGCCTTAATAAAAATGTTCCTTTTTTAACCGAACCGGAGTCACTGCGTAATATGTTAAGTTTAATAAAAACCGGAATAATAACCAAGATAGACACTAAGTCCAGTGGTGGACTGTGTGAATGTTTAATCACACGTCACGAGTTCGAGTCCGGACTACCGCACCGGTCCGGACAATTATCAAACTTTTTATTTAAGACAGAAATGAAAATATTTAGTTTGTATATAAGTATAATAAAAATCAGTTTATTTAACAAGTTAGACACACAGTTCAGCGGTGGACTGTGTGTTAACTCGACCCACAGGTCCCGGGTTCGAGACCTGTGGAGCGCACCGGTTCGATGCATTAAAATCATTTTAAAAATAAATGATTTTCTGTTTAATTCAATTAATATATAAATATAATTAAAAACAGAAATATTTCGGGTTAGACACGCAGCTCAGTTGGTAGAGCTGCGTGCACGCGTACGGGAGGTCTCGGGTTCGAGCCTCACCCAACGCACACAATTACACATACGAACCGGTCAACAGTCAAAGTCAAAGGTCAACGGTCAACGGTCAAAATGTCAACATTTTTTTATTATTTTTATTTATTTATTTTATTTAAAAATCAATTAAAAATACTTAAAAAATAACATTTTTAAGGTTACAAAATAGCCTTAAACTCACAAAAATACACCCAACAATCCTACTAAAATGGATTAATAAAATATGTTTGCTTACCGAAACATTATGCCATTATCTAGGTTAGTTTCACTCATGGTTAAAATCAAACTTCGTGCGCATTCAACATCATCAACCGAACGCACCCAATGTGAGTGAATCTTACAACTCCCCTTTTTAATTACACGTTTTGGGGTGTGTCATGTGTCACGAAATTAACTCGTTTATTTAAACTGGTGCCATACCATATTGTGATCTAAACTTAGATTGTATACATTGTTTGTAGTTATGTATTTCATATTGTCAATTTATATGCAATTCATTCATTAGGTCCATCAGTTCCTCGTGTGAGACGAGTTGAACAACGCGTGCCTCAAAACAAATCCATTATTGTTCGTGTGTGTATTATTTAGTTTATATTGTTTGTAGATACGTATTTCATATTGTCAAGTTTATGCAATTCATTCATTAGGCCCATCAGTTCCTCGTGAGAGACGAGTTGAGCAACGCGTGCCTCAAAACGATCCATTATTGTTCATGTGTGTATTATTTAATATTAAATTGATTGGTGAATAAGTTTACATCTATTTTTACTCATGTGTGGTTGTGCACTTTATTTTATAATCAATTAAATAAACTTGTTCAAATGTTTTCCATAGGATTCACTCGCCAACTTTTTGTTGATCCAAAAACCCTTTTTACACATGATACAGGTGAACAGGATGAAGCAAGGAAAACATAGGAAATGCCTTAGAAGAAAACAATGAAGCCTAGATTGATGTTAGGACATGATGTAATAATGATTGTATAATTCCCTTTAAAATTGTATTAATGAATATGAAACGTTATAATAAATGTCATGAGCTTTGATGATAACCCAATCATGCCCCGATCACCTTTTCCACTGCGGGTCGGGGTGTGACAGATTGGTATCAGAGCCATGACTATAGGGATATAGGATAGGTTATTAGACCCTTAGAGCCTATACTATAGTTTGCCTAAATTTTAATTGTTTAGGTGGTTACATACAAACTTATGATATTTATTTGTTTCATATTTGTTTATACTTACAGTCAAACATACATACTTACATACACATTCATCATACATATTTCAATGTTCATATATTCAATTCATCTTCATACTCTTGTTATTCAAAGATTTTGTTGCAATTTTCAAATCTCATCAAAGTAAGTTCTGCGACGGGCATGTAGTAACTGGAAGGGTACAAGTACCGGTAGTCGGAACGTCCTGTCTAGGTTGGCATTCGTATAAATCCAATAAAACGTACCAGTTTGCCTACCTGGGGACTAACGATGAGAGTACTAAGGACCTATTAGGCCAAAGCATGCCACACCAAACGTCGTTCGAACTAACCCACTTTGAGGTGTCACCGTGTCTACACCTGGACACATTCCGAATCTCATACGTTATATACATATTTCTCGATTTTCTCCGGGTTTTAGTGTACGTAACCAGGCTAACACATGCGAACCATATGAAAACCCGGTATTCATGGGGGCCCACATGATTACGAAGGTGAAGTATGGCGGCATGCAGGGCCTAATGACGAGCAAAGCCCAAGACATCCTATGGATGTAGTAGATTTATTTTTCTATAATTATTTTATGAATGTTCATTCCTAAATACGACCCATGATCCCAAAAACATTCAACTCATACTCATGATGCGTATTCCTTATAGATGTCTTCTAGTCTCGCCCGTAGGAAGATGAGAGCAGGAAAAGCCCGCGAGCGCATGGCTGCCCTAATCGCTCAACAAATGGCTGCCGTAATACCCAACATTGTAATCCAAGTCCAACAAGCACTTACCGCTAATCCTGTCAATCAAGAAGATCAACACGTTATCAACCCTCCCCCAAATATCACTAAATGCACCTACAAGCATTTCAAATCATCCACCCCGACCCGCAGCGGAATAAGAGTCGGGGCATAATTGGGTTATCACCAAAGCTCATGACATTTACTAATATGTTTCATATTACTAAAGTCAACGTTACATTTCCAAATATCCAAACATGTTCATTCAATACAAAGAAAATAAACCAAACATAACAATCCCAACTCTAAATCGTTTTATTCTTCTAGTCCAAGTCCTATGTGTTCCTAGCTGCTGCTGGTTCACCTGTATCATGTGTAAAAATGGGGGTTTTGGGTCAACATAAGTTGGCGAGTGAACCTTATTAGATAAACATTTATTAATGAATTACTTGTTAGTTTATCAATGAAAAATTGTGCATAATCAAGGATGAGCAAACGTAAATAATCAAGCAGTGGCAAATAGCAGTCACGACTATAACATACAATAACATATGACAATATACATTAACATACCAACAACATACGATAAATAACATAAATGAACTGTGCGATCAAGGCTCAATCAAACGGAGCCGATCGTATTGCATGTACTGAAAATGAAAATGTCTGTGCGATCAAGGTTCAATCAAACGGAGCCGATCGTATGTGGGCACGCCAGGTTCAACCTTATAATGAAATGGGGAACATGCTCAACGCTCATAATGTAATGGGGAGCGGCGGCCTATGAAATTGCATGTACTGAAAATAATAAATTGCATCCAACAATAACTACACAACAGAAACAAACTGAATACACATGTTCATGATATGATGTATGCACAATGGTTTAATTATAATATATATACAAAGACACATGATACACCCCAAAACGTGATTAAACGGGGAATTTGTAAAGATTCACTCACATTGGGTGCGTTGGATTGGAGATGGTGAGATGCGCACGAATTAGATGAGCGGAACAACGAGAAATACTAACCTAAATAATAACGGAAAAATATATTAAATGAGTGAATTTTATTAAGGTTTTTAATGAAATTTTTAGATATATTTTTGTGAGTTTAAGGCTATTTTCTATCTTTAAAAATGTCATTTTTAAATATTTTTAATTGATTTTTAAATTAAATTAAATAAATAAAAATATAAAAAAATTTGTTTATTTTGCGTTGACCGTTGACTGTTGACCTGTTGACTTGTTGACCGGTTCGGTCAGTGACATAATTTGCGCTGGGTGAGGCTCGAACCCGAGACCTCCTGTACGCGTGCACTACGTGTCTAACCCGAAATAATCTTGTTTTTAATTATATTTATACACTTATTCAGTTTAACCGAAATTCTTTTTAATTGCAAAAACATTTTAGTTCAACGGACCGGTGCTAGTGACGGGTTTCGAACGCGCGACGTATGGCTTAATGTTGCACACAGTTCACTGCTGGACTGTGTGTCTAACCTGGTTATTATCTCGGTTTTTATTATACTTAACCACTAACTGAGTTAACCCGGTTTAGTTTTTAAACAAAAAGGCATTTTATTATATAAGGAGTGCGTATAGCAGGAATCGAACTCGGGACATGCGTATGTATTTTGCACACAGTCCACCGCTGGACTGTGTGTCTAACCCGTTTAAACTACCAATTTTAATTATACTTATAGTATTGTCAAAGTTCATCTTCTTCGCTAGATTTTTACCGACAACAGTTTACATCATTGAAACTTATTAATTCGATTGCTAAGCATTACACAAACTGATAAGAGATAGCAGGGATGACAATTAAAGGAAAAACATACCGGTGAACGATTGGTTATAGAGTTCCGGCAGGCGTCGGTCTCTGTTTTTGTGCACCTCAACTGAACAGACGATTAGCCGTTTTTGATTAGTCCATTGTGGAATTGAAGTGATAAACAAACGTTAACGATGTGTTTGAAGGTCCTTACCGTTTCACAGACGGAAATAAAGACTTTCATAATCTTTCCGGCGAACTGAAATTAGTTGAATACAGCGCCTGAATTCGATTTCAATTGAGTGGTTTAAGTTAGAAATAGCTTAAGAATTGTTGAACTACAACGAGATTGAAAGATTTACCGTTTGAGGATGAATACGGTTTTCCGGCGAGTTTTGCAGAAAATTCCGGCGAGCTGATTTAAGCGTTCTGATGATCTGAAAATGTGACGAAAATGAAATGGGATGCTGGTATGATATTTCTGAGTCGCGAGAGTGGTCTGGAATTGAAGTAATTGAGACTTTGATTCCTTTCGGTTATAAAAACCGATAGTAATGGAAATTGATGTTCAATCACCTCTGAATTGATTAAAGACATCGGTTCATCGGTTATGAACGTGAATGCGCGAGTAATCAAACGATCTGACGATTGATTTGCCGATTTCCGTTTCTCAGTTGGCGCAACCGGTTTTAACCGAGTTTGTGTATAAATTTCATTTGTTTCCTAGAAATAACAGAAAACACAAAGTGGCGGAGTGGTGATGTGAGTGTGTGTTAAGGCGTTGGAGTTGTTCTTGGCTGACCCGGGTTCGAGTCCCGTCAGCAACATAATTTTTTATTTATTTTGTTTTAACTTTTTATCAAATATAATTTTTATAGTTTAGTTTATTTATTAATTATGTATCGTTTTAAATCAAAACAATCATAAATATTCAACGTAACTTTTATAACTTGATATTCGATTATAAAACGGAGCGGGTTTTGAAAACCCGATTTTTACAAATGTTACAATGCGACCCTCCAAAATATGAAGGGACTGAAGGTGTCACCGCTCTCCTCCATTGGTTTGAAGAAATGGAGAACACTTTTCTAAATTGCGATTGGCCCGATGATCGCAAAGTGCGATATGCTACCGGTCGATTATATGGGATAGCACTTACTTGGTGGAATACAGAGAAGGCCAAACGAGGCGTTGACAATGCTATGACTTTAACTTGGGATGAATTGAAGGAAATCATGACCAGACGATTTTGCCCAAGGAGCGAAATCAAGAAATTAGAAGATGAGTTTTATTCGTTGAAGCAAAAGGAAGGAGACCACACCACATACAACAAAAGATTCTTTGAGTTACATCAAATGGTTCCCAATTTGTTCACTCCCCTCTACCGTTTGATCGAGCACTACATTCGAGGTCTTCCGTCAAAGATTCAAGACTCTGTAATAAGTACCACGCCTGCAACTTTGGAAGCAGCAATGGCAACAGAGCTCACCGAGAACCGAATCCGGAACAAAGACTTCAAAGAGGAGAAGAAGAAGGATAAAGCACCGACTGAAACTTCAAACTCCACCCAAACCGAATCCCCTTCTCAACCCATTTCTAAGAGAAAAAGAGACGGGCAACTTTTCGCTACTATCCAACGTAATCAACCAATTTCACACGCCATACCCATCCAAGCTATCCCAATCACTCAAGTGGCACCCAACTAAACTTACCCAAATAAGAAACCATATCTTGGACCTCACCCTCGATGTAACACCTGTTTTTATCACCATCCCCTTACCTTACCTTGTCGACTATGTGCAAATTGTGGACGCTATGGTCATATGAGCAAGGTTTGCCGCACCCCTCAAAACCAAATCTCTCCCCCTACTCAAAACATGATCCAAACCTATCATCAACCTCAATACCCCATGCTCCCATATGTTCGAGCTTGTTTCAATTGTGGCGACCCTACCCACTTTAGAAACACGTGCCCTCGATTGGTTAACATCATAAACGCTCAAGCTCAAGCTCAATCAAATCCAGTTAACCAAGTAAATCAAGAAAACCAAATCACTAGGCCACCAGCAAGAGGAAGATTTTCAACATCAACGCCAATCCTGACGAAGATAATGACGGCCCAAACGAAACCACCCAACTAGTCCTCTTTACCGGAAATCAAGATCTAACTCCAATCGTTTAGTTTTATGTTTTTCTTTATCACATAGAACCAATCATAACTTAAGGATAAAGCCAATGGGAATTTGATAAGAATATGGTGGATACGCCGCTGGTACTTCCTATATATAAGTATTCTTGCCAAAGGATCGGAGGCATTATCTGGCGGTTATGAGAGGTTCCATGTGTATGTTTTAGTAATTATTGTTTATTATTTTCAGTACATGCAATACGATCGGCTCCGTTTGATTGAGCCTTGATCGCACAGACATTTTTCATTTTCAGTACATGCAATACGATCGGCTCCGTTTGATTGAGCCTTGATCGCACAGACATTTTCATTTTCAGTACATGCAATACGATCTTGTGGTTGTTGTGTTTGTTGTAGAGTCACATAGAACTAATCATAACTTGCGGATAAAGTCAATGAAAATTTGACGAGAATATGGTGGATACGCCGCTGGTACTTCCTATATATAAGTATTCTTGTCAAAGGATCGGAGGCATTATCAGGCGGTTATGAGAGGTTCCATGTATAAACTGTTTGAGTGATTATTGTTTATTATTTTCAGTACATGCAATACGATCGGCTCCGTTTGATTGAGCTTTGATCGCAAAGACATTTTTCATTTTCAGTACATGCAATACGATCGGCTCCGTTTGATTGAGCCTTGATCGCACAGACATTTTTCATTATCAGTATCTTGTGGTTGTTGTGTTTGTTGTAGAGTCACATAGAACTAATCATAACTTGTGGATAAAGTCAATGAAAATTTGACAAGAATATGGTGGATACGCCGCTGGTACTTCCTATATATAAGTATTCTTGTCAAAGGATCAGAGGCATTATCAGGCGGTTATGAGAGGTTCCATGTAGGATTTAGTATGTTTTGGTTGAAGTTTGTTCATCATACATTTCAGTGTATTCAATTTCATCATTTATAGAAGTTGAGCTATGTCTCACTTCCACAATGACTAACCTCTCCATCATAACAAACGAGAGAGGTACTGTCATCATTCAAATATGTATACTTTCAGAATTTAGACTCAAGCTGTAGTTGTTGTATTGTTTATGTTTTATAGTCACATAGGACTAATCATAATTCACTGATAAAACCAATGAAAATTTGAAGAGAATATGGTGGATACGCCGCTGGTACTTCCTATATATAAGTATTCTTGTCAAAGGATCAGAGACATTGTCAGACGGTTATGAGAAGTTCTATGTAGGATTTAGTAATTTCTTGGTAACTAATCATAACTTGTGGATAAAACCAACGAAAATTTGACAAGAATATGGTGGATACGCCGCTGGTACTTCCTATATATAAGTATTCTTGCCAAAGGATCAGAGGCATTATCAGGCGGTTATGAGAAGTTCCATGTAGGATTTAGTATTGTCTTGGTTGAAATTTGTGTTACATTTATATCATCTCGCCATTTAAAGAAATTGGATTGTGTTCCATTTCTACATAAACTAACCTCTCCATCATAACAAACGAGAGAGGAACTGTCACCATTCAAACATATATGCTATCAGAATGTGGATTCAAATATTGGTTGTTGTGTTATTTATGTTCTGGAGTTACATCATAGGACCAATCATAACTTACTGATAAAACCAATGAAAATTTGACAAGAATATGGTGGATACGCCGCTGGTACTTCCTATATATAAGTATTCTTGTCAAAGGATCAGAGGCATTGTCAGACGGTTATGAGAAGTTCTGTGTAGGATTTAGTAATTTCTTGGTACATTAGTTGTTGTGTTTATTTATGTTCTAGAGTCATATCATAGAACCAATCATAACTTACTGATAAAACCAATGAAAATTTGACAAGAATATGGTGGATACGCCGCTGGTACTTCCTATATATAAGTATTCTTGTCAAAGGATCAGAGGTATTGTTAGACGGTTATGAGAAGTTCCATGTAGGTTGTAGTATTAGAAGTTTTGCTTTAGGATATAACCATATCCTTCCAAACATATCAAAACTCTTACGCATGATATCATATTTAGCGAATCAACTCTGCTTATCAATATTTTACCATAGGCAACAAAAAGCGATTCCTGTAACAGGGTACTTAACCCTTACAAGGGACGTTACCGCCTCAAACAAAATTTAAACTCTTACTCTTCTTCTAAGTATGTAACTGTCAAACTAAACACCATCATTCTTTTTAGACAAATATAACACTACTTAAATTTCGGGACGAAATTTCTAAAAAGCAGGGGATACTGTAACATCCGTAAAAAAACCGGATTTACCAAACCCGCTCTGTTTAATAACCGAACAATCAGTTAAAAATTTCGTGGCGTATTTAATGCCCAAAATAATTTTAAACGATACATAATTAATAAATATATTGGAATATATAATTTATATTTGAAAAAGTCTTAAAAATAGTGATTTAAAAATAAATTAGTGCTGCCGGTTTCGAACCCGGGTCAACCAGCAACTTCAGCAAAGACTTAACACTCAACCCTTCAACCACTGCGCCACTTATGTTTCTTGTTCAATATTGAAAACAATTAATTCATAACATAAATATCGAATTCAAAAACAGGCGCGCCTAATTGCAGTCGTCGGAAATACCGACTATCTCGCCAAGATTGGACGGTTACTTCCGTTTTAACGTAAACTTTAATCTCATCATCAGTTATAACCGACGCCTGAGTCCGCGACACAAGTTATAACCGTCGGAAAACGTAATGACCGACGAATCAAGACGGAAATCGGACCAAATTCATCGATGTCCTGCCTTATAAATGCCCCCTCTAACCTCTGTTAGCTTTTCGCTCACAATCACACATTTTCCCGACGTAATTCCACTCGCCGGAAATTTCTATAACTCGCCGGAAAACCGACCCTTTCACTTCTGAGCCTTACTGAACACCCAGAACTCGTACCGAAGCCACTCACATCCATCTCAAGCTTGCTGAAGACTCTCTGCCGCAAGACATACGTCGCCGGAATAGTCTGCTGACATCGGAGATCCCCCGGAGAAACAGAGGAGTCCAGTTTCGGTATATCTAACACTTAATCTTTCATTCTTTTTATTTATCTCACCTGTAATTAACTGAAACACACTAACGAACTTGATTAAAACTTCGAACCAGTTGGACTTCCGATTCTGGTTAAGATTAACGAAGAAGACGAAGTTTCAGTTGTCTATATGTATAATTAAAATCATGATATAACTCGGGTTAGACACACAGTCCAGCGGTGGACTGTGTGCACATAAAACACGCTCACGTCCCGAGTTCGATACATGTCCCACGCATACTCGCCTTAATAAAAATGTTCCTTTTTTTAACCGAACCGGAGTCACTGCGTAAGATGTTAAGTTTAATAAAAACCGGAATAATAACCAAGATAGACACACAGTCCAGTGGTGGACTGTGTGAATGTTTAATCACACGTCACGAGTTCGAGTCCGGACTACCGCACCGGTCCGGACAATTATCAAACTTTTTATTTAAGACATAAATGAAAATATTTAGTTTGTATATAAGTATAATAAAAATCAGTTTATTTAACAAGTTAGACACACAGTCCAGCGGTGGACTGTGTGTTAACTCAACCCACAGGTCCCGGGTTCGAGACCTGTGGAGCGCACCGGTTCGATGCATTAAAATCATTTTTAAAAATAAATGATTTTCTGTTTAATTCAATTAATATATAAATATAATTAAAAACAGAAATATTTCGGGTTAGACACGTAGCTCAGTTGGTAGAGCTGCGTGCACGCGTACGGGAGGTCTCGGGTTCGAGCCTCACCCAGCGCACACAATTACACATACGAACCGGTCAACAGTCAAAGTCAATGGTCAATGGTCAACGGTTAACGGTCAAAAAGTCAACATTTTTTTATTATTTTTATTTATTTATTTTATTTAAAAATCAATTAAAAATACTTAAAAAATAACATTTTTAAGGTTAGAAAATAGCCTTTAAACTCACAAAAATACACCCAGCAATCCTACTAAAATGGATTAATAAAATCCGTTTGCTTACCAAAACATTATGCCATTATCTAGGTTAGTTTCACTCGTGGTTAAAATCAAACTTCGTGCGCATTCAACATCATCAACCGAACGCACCCAATGTGAGTGAATCTTACAACTCCCCTTTTTAATTACACGTTTTGGGGTGTGTCATGTGTCACGAAATTAACTCGTTTATTTAAACTGGTGCCATACCATATTGTGATATAAACTTAGATTGTATACATTGTTTGTAGTTATGTATTTCATATTGTCAATTTATATGCAATTCATTCATTAGGCCCATCAGTTCCTCGTGTGAGACGGGTTGAACAACGCGTGCCTCAAAACAAATCCATTATTGTTCGTGTGTGTATTATTTAGTTTATATTGTTTGTAGATACGTATTTCATATTGTCAAGTTTATGCAATTCATTCATTAGGCCCATCAGTTCCTCGTGAGAGACGAGTTGAGCAACGCGTGCCTCAAAACGATCCATTATTGTTCATGTGTGTATTATTTAATATTAAATTGATTGGTGAATAAGTTTACATCTATTTTTACTCATGTGTGGTTGTGCACTTTATTTTATAATCAATTAAATAAACTTGTTCAAATGTTTTCCATAGGATTCACTCGCCAACTTTTTGTTGATCCAAAAACCCTTGATCCAAAAACCCTTTTTACACATGATACATGTGAACAGGATGAAGCAAGGAAAACATAGGAAATGCCTTAGAAGAAAACAATGAAGCCAAGATTGATGTTAGGACATGATGTAATAATGGTTGTATAATTCCCTTTAAAATTGTATTAATGAATATGAAACGTTATAATAAATGTCATAAGCTTTGATGATAACCCAATCATGCCCCGATCACTTTTTCCGCTGCGGGTCGGGGTGTGACAGCCCATAGCTAGAGGCCAAAAAATTTAGAATTTTGAGGAAATTAAATTATTATTTTTGATATTTATGAATGGGTTGGTAGTTGATGAGTGGTGATAGAAGTCGCCCAAGGTTTTTGCATGTACTTTTTTGGTGTAATTCTTTTATATAATTAAATATATATACATATACACACAGTTAGACGCTAGGCATAAAGCCAATGGGCCATTGAAAACCATGACATGTTGGTTGTTTTGAGAAATAAAAATATTTTCATATCAAGAACTCATGTTGAATAAAAATATAAGATAGTTTAATGCTTTTATTTCAATGTATATTTTTAACGGCAAATTTGAATCATTGATGGGTTTCTGAGGTATCATCGTGACACCAGAGGAACCACCCGATCATATCTATCTTCACTAGGCATAATGTCATATCAATTTAGGAGGAAACCTAGTAAACATGGAAAAATCACCTTGTGGGTTCGAACCCAGGACCTATTGATCCAAAGTCTTATTCCTTACCAAAATGTCACTAGGCTATAAAACTATGGGTATTTCGATGTACATTATAAAAGGTTTTATTGTATCATATAATATAAGTACCATTGTTCTATTAATTTTTTTAATTTAATTTATTTAGAGCTAGAGCAACAGTACATCAATATGATATAGATAACTTGATGTAATATATGAATTGATACAATCATGTTGAAAAAGTGAACCTTTTTATGACATTCGTTCATTATATAACAACTTTCATCCAAGACTTGGTGGTGTGAGATAGAGGTGCAACTCTAAATCAGGTTAGAAACCGAAACCCGACAATCCTATCTTACCCGAACCTGGTTTGAACCCGTTCTATAGCCAACCCGGTTTGGAATCGTTTCAACCCGTAGGGTAGGACTCGGTTTGGGTATTTCACAGTTAAATTGGTTTCAACCCGACAGTTGATAAGCCGATCACTCAACCCAGTTGAGAACCATGTTTGAACCTGATATCATGAGCCCGTCCGTATACATGGTACTAGCTATTACCCAATGACTATTTAATGGTTTTGTGACCATTATAGTACATTTAATGTCGAATTTTTGGACTTTTTTCATCCAAAATGTTAGTATACATATGCATTAAAGGTGTTGGTTAAATCACAACACTAAAAAACACAAACAAATAAACCTCCCAAAACGCTCTGGAATTGAAAGTGGACATTCAACTGTTGATATGGGTTATTCCTTTACCAATGAAAAATGTAAAAAGAATGTATTTTGTGCAATAATGTGTTTTTTCAATGAAATTATATTTTAGTTTACTTATAAAAAATAAATAAAGTATAAATTTTAGGTTATTTATGTATATCATTTGTTTTTAAGAATTTCATATTAACAAGGTTGGCCAATAGGGTTGAACCCGGTTTGAAACCCAACTCGGTCCCAACCCAACCTGAATCCGTTTCTTAAGGTTCGATTCACTTGTCTCCTAACCTGTTAGAACCCAACCCGGTTTGAGTGCCAATCTGGTTTGAATATTTTCATCCTAACCCCAACCCGGTTTGAAACCAGTTCGGGTTTCTGTGAATCTCTAGTGTGAGATACTTGACCATAACCATCACCATCCCTACGATTTGGCCAACTTCGACATCACCATGTCTGACTAACCCAACCCCCTTGTGATCGTAACACCGGGATTAGGTTTGCGAATTCCTTGTTATTTTAATCGATGAGATATTTGTATATGTATACTTGGATGTTTATTTTGATTATAAGCATATGATTGCGTTTTTCACCCTCATGTGAAGACTTGTTGGTTGATTTCGAATGCAAGACGATATCATTGTTAATTCCTTGTGCGTGTAAATTCCACCAATAGTTTAGCTAAAAATAAATAGGTAGTGTGGTATGGAGTTTATTTATATTTCTTAGTTTTGATGATTTTGATTGATTCTTTCTATAAAAGGAAAGGAGTTAATTTTCAACGAGCTCATTGTTGGAGAGCCAATAAACCATTGGGTGAAATGCAATTATTTCATGTATAATATGATAAGTTTAACAGGGAGAGGATCAAATAGAAAGTTTATTTGGGTAGGAAGTGTAGAAAGCAATAGTAGGACATGTGGCAAATAACAAAAAGCATTAGGAGGGGCATTTTAGTCAAGCTCATTAAATTTTGCACTTCACTCTTGAATCGTTGCCCAGTTTCTGCCTAACAGTCGCCGTCTACCTCCGTGAACTTCCTCCATCTTCCACCGCTGCAGATGAAAATCAGAATCCCGGTACTTCAACATCTCCGCCGTCGTCGCCATCGTCGTTGTTGTTTACCTCTTAATCTTCCACACTACCGACAAACAAGTCACCACACATTCACGAACTTGCTGCATCATATTACTCATGTTGTTAGCTTCTCCGATCATCGTTCCGGCTTATCTCGCCGTCCAAAACCTAATTCGTTCAGATCTGAAAACCTAGATTGTTACACCCCAACCGATGACGGAAACATCGGGATGAGACGAACAAATCGTTCAAAAGCACCATAACGCTAATTGTGACAATAGTTAATTAAACAACATTTCATTTCATAACATTGTCAAGTACAACATAGATTCCGAATTACAACAAGTTTAATAAAATAACAAAATTGATACAACATTATTAAACCTAACGTCTAAATGTGTATCTAATGTCGTCGCTACTTCTTTATCATGGCAACAATTTCTTCAACCTGTAACATGTTTAAAATACGAGTTTCAATGCAAAAGCAAAGGCGAGTATACAAGTTTGAGTATAGCATACGTGTAAGCATAAGTTTAAATAAATCCACATGGCAACTAAGTTAACATATGAGCAATATACAAGGCATGCGATATTTCTAGTCAACCCTCTGTTTACGCAACCAGTATGAATAATTCAACATGACCTCTCGTTCACGGGCGATGCGTTACTCCTGTAGCGCTATACATGTCAAATGGAGGCTCAAAATAAGCTAATGACTATGGTATCACATACGTTCGATCCTAGTATAAGCATAACATACGTATCAAAGCGTTCATGTATATGGATTGTTCGTGCAAGTAATAAAGCATAAGTTTTGTGTGGAGTTTTGATAATGTAAACATGTTACACCCCAAAAGTGGTAAACGTAAAAAGGGGGTTCGAGTATACTCACATAATTGCTAAGTCTTCTTTTGGAAATTCCATGACGAGTTGATGAGTTGAAGGATAAGACACCGAGGTCACCTTATAAGGCAAACGATGGTGCATGAGTATTTGCAACTACGGCGAGGATTCGAATTGAAATTGGATGAACGTGTACGCATATCACGGGATTTAGATAACGACTAAGTTTAAATCTGTCAACGGTGTTGTAGAAGCGTTATCAAAATAATAAAATAAATATATGTATTTTGAACGAAAAGCGCATTAGGTAAGTGTTATATTTTGACGAAAAGCGTATCAGGTAAATATTATATTTTGGTCGGAAGTTTAATAGGAAAATATGTATATTTTGGTCGAAAGGTATGATACATATATATGTAATTTATCGAAAGGTGAAATATATATATATATATATATATTAATATATATATATATATTGTCGTTTAGATAAGTATATCGTGTCGAAAAAGAATAATGAATTTATTTATCAAAAGTTGAATGAATATATTTAGTCAAAGGGTTTAATAAATAAATGAATTTTGGCGAAAAGTGTTAATATATATATATATATATATATTATTATATTTTGACCAAAAACGGGCAGAGTTTCCCCTTGTTTTTGGACGATCCCGACAATCTGGTTGTCGATATATTTTCCAAACACAACGATAAAACAACGCATCAATCGGCGAAACAATATAAATATTTATATACAATTATTTTGTTACAATTATATACGATTAAAACAAAAATTAAACATGAATCAATAAAATTAATAAACGGATTGTCATTTTACCAAGTCTAGAGTTGACCCGATACACCGAGAGTGACCCGACGCAAAGTTGACTGTTTGACCGTTGTTGACTCGATCCGACACCGAGCCAATTCTGAGATTCGTAACGGAACCGAAGTGCCCTGGGCTTGATCCTAACCCGACCACTGCTACTGTTGCAACCGGTCGTCGGAACACGGTGGCCCGAACCATTCTAGAACCTGAATCCGAATAAGACGAGATCTGAGATTTAGAAAATAATTAAGACCCAAGCTAAGAACTGAGATCAACCAGAAATGAATTGAACAAAGGTCGACTTCGAATCTGACCAGAAACCGGCCGAATACACAAAAAGCTTACTTGAATCGAAGCTCGAATCTGGAACCCGAACCACGACACTACCGCCGCCGCCGTCTGCTGCCGCCCGCTCGTTTGCTGTTGTGTACCGTGGTGCGCCGCCACCTCCGTTGTGGTCGGCGGTCGTCGACGTACAGAGAGAGAGGGAGACAACGAGTGGGTTGTGAAGTGCGTGGGGGTTTGCGGCTGAGGGAGGAGGTGAGGAAAGGGATGGGCTGCGGTGTCTCGCCGGCCTTCGGCTGGCCGGAAAAACGGGGAAGGGGAGTGAGGGTCGGTGTGAGCGAGTAGGGGAGAGGAGGGTGGTTGAACGGAGTGAAGGGGGTGGCCGGAATACGCGTCGCCGGCGGCCGGCCGGAGTGGCGGCGCCGATGACCGGAAAAAAAATGAGAGAGAGAGGTGCTACGGTTTGAATGAGGAAGGAAAGGAACAGGATGTGTATATAGCTACGGTTTCGTGAGTGGGCTTGTGAGCTGGGCCCAAGGCTTGTTAGTGGCCCGTCACGTTTCAAGACACGTTTTAGCACCAAAACGTCCCGTAATGCCGTAAAAATAGTTTTAGGTTAAAAAAACACGTAAAACGATGTCGATACTCGATATTCAACGTGTCCGTTTTTTGTTTCGCGTTTAAAAACGCGTAAATTGCGTAGTTTCTCCGTTTTAAATCCATTTTTTGATCAGGTTTCGACTGTGATCTTGAAAATAGAGAATGAACGCGAATTTTATAAAAATATAGAATTATGGAAATACGAGGCGTTACAGAGATGTTGAAGGAACCACAAAAACATTTACGGAAGTGACGAAAACTCTACTTGTTGTGGAAGAAACAATAACAGAGGCACCTGCTTCTGTAACAGAAAGAAAGAACTTAACAGAAAGAAGAATAGAATGACTGAGACGACGAAAGGCGAGTTTCGGATGCTTGTATTGCGTTTTTTAATGAATTCTGCATTGCGTTTTTTGATGAATATTGCATTGCGTTTTTTATGAATATTGCATTGCCTTTTTTTGGGATTGTAACATGAGTGGCGTATAAAAAGTGTTAAATATATTGATTATGTTCTGCCAAGGTTGAAAACTTCTGCTGCCATTATAGATTTCATACATATTTAATTGTTAAGCAAAAGACTTTATGATCACCTGGGGGAATTGTAAGCATTTCGATGGGTTCTAAGCTGCTGAAGTGGACCTTTGAATTTCTGTTTTAGTCATGTCTTTTAGTGTGCTTTTCTTGGCTATTTTGTAAGTGTGGTAACTAACATCTTGCCCATTAGAAAAAAACGATATTTTATTCATAGTTTTTTCAGTTGTAAAACGCAATGCGAAAAACACACTTTATTACGTTTTAGTTTATTGTGATAAAACATTTTTTTATATTATTAATCCATGGCGTTTTATAACAAAATGAAAAAAATACATTTTATTATGTTTTTAGTTTATTGCGTTTTAGGAAAAACACATTTTTATGTGTTTTTTGGTCCATTGCGTTTTAAGAAAAAATATTTTATGTGGTTTTAGTCCATTGCGTTTTAGTAATTTTAACAATTCTTTTATCTTTTGTGATTTATGGCCATTGCATTTTAGAATTAAGACATTTCTTTATGTTTTTAGGTCATTGCGTTTTAGAAAAAATACATTTATTTGTATTTTTAGGCCATTGCGTTTTACAAAAAAAAAAGACTTTTCTTTGTGTTTTTCAACCATTGCGTTTTAGAAAGAATACTTTGTTTTGTGTTTTTGATCATTGCATTTTAGAAAAAACACTTTATTTTGTGTTTTTTGTCCATTGCGTTTTAGAAAGCAACTTTCTTTTGTGTTTTTAGTCTATTGCGTTTTAGAAATTAACTTTATTGTGTTTTAATTCATTGCTTTTTAGAATAAAAAACAATTTATTTTATGTTTTTTAGTACATTGTGTTTTATGATGGTTTGTTAAACTTGAAATGAAACTATATGATAAAAATGTTGGAAATTAAGTGTGTTTGAATGAATGTCCCAAAATGGTAAACCACTTGTCCCACATTGGTGTGGAGACAAAGTATAAGGTTATTTATAAGGTGAAACATTTGCCTAACCAACATAACTTATGACATGTTTTACCACAAGTCCTGCGCGCGGGTGCGCAGGGGGGTGCAAATTGGAACCGGACTTTAGTCAAACTCGTGTGCACCCGCACGTCCTGCGGACACGAATGCAGTTCCGAAAAGCCGAGTCCGGTGTTGCTTGTTTTTTTAACCTGTTTACGGATATCCTTGCGTTTTTTTTACTGTTAGTAACAGTTTTACAGATGTTGGTTCGCTGCGTTCTTTACTGTTTACATATCGTTTTTTATTGCCATCAACAGCTACGTTTTTAACTGTTTACAGATCGCTGGTTTTATTGTAGACTGTTTTGGTTTGCTGCGTTTTTAAACTATCTATTTTTGGGCTTTTTTTCATTGCGTTTTACGCAACTGGGTTTTCGAAAATTGTTTTTTCAAAATATAGCAATAGCATACTCGTTTTAAAGATAAAAAACGCTCGTTTTTTGGTGCAATTTTTATAAAAAAATATTGTCGTATGAAAGAGTTATTAACGTATAAAAATGAGGGGGAATTTGAGGAGAAATAAACTATTACATTGGATTGACTAGAATGCCCCTACAAAAACTCTCGCGTCTCCTCTTTTTGATTCAATTTAATTCATTTAATCTTAACCCTTGATTACTAAATAGATGGACAAGATTACTTCTTATCCTTCATAGTTATAGAAACTTCCTATTATATCCTAACCCAAATTTAACAATTACAACAATTTGTAGGTTCGGTGACGTAGTTTTCTTGACCTTTTTACCTAATATCGATATTAAAATAATGAGATATCTACTATATATCCCGATACTAAAAATCATTAGATATCTGTTTTATCTCTTTGTGTGTTTCTTGTTTATCTATCGGTATCCCCTTATTGGATAATAAGAGTTGATATGTTTTTTTATTTTTATTTTCATTTCGATGCATACATATCGGATACAAGTATATGTAATAATAGTTTTATATATATATATATATATATATATATATATTATAACGAATAACAACAAAAAACCATACATTTAGTATTAAAAAAATAGTAAATTGCATAAAAAGATAAAAAGATGACAACAAACATCCAAACATTTAGTATTAATAAAAACCAGTAACTTGCATAAAGTAGATAAATGGATAACAACAAAATACCAAATATTTATTCCCAAATATATGTGATATGAATGTAATGTATATTTGAACCAACATATACACAATCCAAGATGTATCTTATATTATATAAAGAAATAAGATTTGAGACACATGTCGTTGTCGTATTGTGGTGCAACTTCAGCTAAGTTTGGGCGGGAAAAGGATGAGTAAAAGTTGCAATGGGTTGAGCGGGATCCGGATTTTGACCCAGCTATATAAGCTTTCTAAACGCTTTCTTTTCTAAACCCTAGCATCTCCATCTCTCTTCTCCTCTAGATCAAGCATCGCCATCATCATCATCATCATCATCATCATCAACCGAAGGGATCAAACGTCGATCAACAACTCCAGAAATTAATACACATATTGCTTTTGTTTGTGCAAACCTTCTCCATCGTTCATCCCTACCGATTGCTGTGCTGGTATTATGTCGATTTCGATATGTTAAATCCCCCATTCATTTCATTCGGCACCATCACAGGAAAACCCTAAATCGCTCATCCAGGATGTTTCCCGATCTCTATATTATCAAAAGAAAACCCTAAATCGCTCATTCTTCTCAACCGATTCTCTCATCCATCGTTCGTGTGCTCTGTACTCTATAAAGGTATGAGAATCTTCTCTACTTCTTCTGGTTCAGTTTTGGTTTTTTTTTTTCTTTCTTTAGTTCTGATTGTTGTTATTTTGCTCTAAGAACTATATAGCCTTCTCGTGTGTTAATAAGAGTTTGTCCTTATCAATTTATGTTAATGGTTCTTTCTTGTGATTGTCATGATGTTTGACACTGAAGTTTTCGTGTTTTTTTTTCCAGATTCATGTTAAGTGATTTCATCTACATTGAAAGAGAAACAATCTATTTTGGTTAAAAGTATGATCTTCAACAAAATATTCAATATTCCTGTAATTGATTTATTGTTTCCTGTTTTTTTTTTGCTGTTGTTATTTTAGGGGTTTTGTTAAATTTTCTAAGTTGTTGACCTAACTGATTTGTTTGACAAGTTTTTATGTGGTTACATTCAACATTTTTTGTGGAGTAGATTTGTTGTCCTTAATAAATAAAAAAAACTAGACCATAGAGTGCAGAATCTGCATAAATATTCATTTTTTAGTTTTGCTAAATTCTACGTATTTTGTCGATATTTGGTCACCCAAACAAGCCATAGATGTAGCCGATGGTGTAGGAGGCTGGGTGGATCTTGGTATTGAAGTTGGAATATAGAAGTTGCAATGATAGATGTTACTGCATTTAACAATGTTTTTTCAAGTGACATATTACCTGTATATTAAATTCATTGGAAAAATTATATTTCCTCACTCTATACATTACACAGTTTTTGTTCAGGTTACATTTATGTGCTCTATCTTTTATTGATTATAATATATACACTTTATACAAAATAAGAACTAACTACTTCCGGTTGTTATCACATGCTTGCAGTTTACTGCCTATAAAGACCAAAGCTGGTGCTAATTCCGGTAAAAAGAAGTTGCTAACTATGATCCCCACTTCTATGATTAAGATTCATCTTAGTGTAAACTCTTCATTTTGATTTGTGGTGTATGTTGCTTTTGGTATGTATCAGATTAGGATACACAAATTTTTGGAGAAAACAAGAACAAAAAGGCTGCAAAAGGTCTGAATAGAGAATAAAATTGTCATTAGCAAGAAACAAAAGTGGTTGGTTGTAGGGTGCATCGTGAAGGGACATGATGCTTCAAAACCATGGTACCAGCCTTTTAAAGCTCATGTTTGAGGTTATACGTTCATATTCACACATTTCAAATGGTCATATACACATGCATACACATGTATGCGTATATATTAATGTGTATTTTTTCAGGTGGGAAGTCATCTGATTGAACACTTTTGCAGTTTGCGTATATACAGCCTTCGGCTATTCAATCGGGTGGTGATGTGCCACTTGATATTTGACCTGCATTTGTGCGCACATTCAGGACTTCATTGAAAGGACACTAAGGATTCATTCACTTTCTAGGTGGTAAAATTGACAGCTGGGAAGGGGTAATTTTTTTATATCGGACAAAATGGGTTGGGTTGACCTGCCACCAATCCAACGATTTTGTCCGACTTGTATGCATCTTATAAACCGTTTATTGTTTCGCATCATACATGTTTGTGTCACGTTGACTTGTGATCACCATGTTATGATGATATGTGTTGTTATGGCTATAAATATGTGTCTAAATGGACTGAGTTATCTGATGGGTAAGCTTGGTACATGTCGGGTTGACATGTAAATGTTTTTGTCCAAAGTTATGGATTTTTATTAAAAAAATTTAGTGTGAAATCGATGGGAATCCCTTTGTGTTTGTTATCGTGGTTGCCTACAAATCTTCAATATATGAAGTTAGTGATACTGGTCTTGATATGATGTTTTCTTATATGGTCATATGTTTGTATATACGTGAAATGAAAGATATACTTATAGTTATCTATTATATGCTTATTAACAGGCTGCACAACCAGAAGTGATAGCACAAGAAAAGACCTTGAAAGCAGCCATGGTTCCTGTTGATGTTGCTAGAAAGGTATAGAAGAGTGTTTATTTTGTTGGAATTTATAGTTTTTCCCAATATGGTCATCCGACTTGACATGATTAACAAAGCTATTTAAATGACTTTATCATGTTGTTTAATGCTTATTCTTTGATTTTTGTGGAAAGTGTTTCTGGACCAGTAAAATAGTTCTTTGCTTCTATAATGTATTTAGAGATGTTAGTTACAATTTCAGTTGGTGTTATTATGCTAACGGCTGCATTGCTTTGTTTTTAGACGAGTTATTTAGGTGGTATTGGTGGTTTTTCGGCGAGTTATTAAGGAATGGGTACGGATTTAGAAAGCTATCTAAAATCCAAACATGCTTCTAATTTTTTGCCTACATCAAGAAGAATTGTGCAGTTTTTAAATGGAAGGTGTGTTTTTGTTTGATAATTCAATTCCTGTAGTCATGATTTGGTTTGTATTCGTATTTGACGTCTTTTTTTTTGGCTTGTGAGGGGCCAGGACCAAATGCTCGTTTCGTGTACATTGATGGGAGGGTTTGATCTTTTTCATGTTGGGCATGTTGAAGTATGTAGCCTGATGATTTCTTATCTTTATCACTCATTATAATGGTCCGTTGGATATGGTACTATCTCTTTGACTCTATTCTAGCCTTGGTTACCTAAAAGTAAACTATATCATGAGATCTAAACAAATAACTACCTGGAAACTAAGATAACTGTAAACTCCTAAATAATTAAGATTCTACTTAATCCTAAAATACATGTTAAAGAGTTACTGTTGATTATGTTAATATTTATATCAACTCACTAACAAAAATTGAATTAACACACGAATGCCAGTTTGTCACGAGGGGGTATAACCGAAACACGCTGTCCTTGCAAATGTGTTTCAGAAGCCCATGCTATGGTTTTCTTACTTCTTCGTGGTCGTAGATGGTGGTTTAAGTGATTGTATATAGTGGTAGTCTGGTAGATGAAGATTTCAAAATCTTTTTGTTAAAATTGAAGAGAGATGTGTAAGAAGAGGTTTTGTGAATTTTGGTTTTATCAAGTTTTGGTTGTGTGTAGTACTTACTGCAACAAATAGTATTGATGTCCTAAGTCATGTGTGCAACTAAGTTCCGCAATCCACTATACATAATAGCTTAAACTCAGGTGTTCGCCACCCACTAATTTCGCAGTTGACCCTCATCTCTTTTCATCCGAAACTTTTGGCACCTCCGAAAAGTTCAAGCTTTTAGAGGTTTCAAAGAGTTTCTCAGCACCTACACTTTTGATAGTCACACAGCGAAACACACGTTCTGTAAGGTGTGTGGGATAATATCTTTTTATAGCCTAAGTTGAACCTGGATGGAATCCAGTTGGTTAGTGCTATTATGTATACACAGTTTTTTTATTGCCATCTTAATAGGGGAGACCGGATAATGAGTTTGTAAAATGGAGGTGGTAGTCATTTGGCTGTAAAGTCCCAAGGTAATGAATTAATTATCATGGTTTCTCTTAAATACTTGAAATTTATTGGGTGCTTCTTAATCGCATGATTATGATGTTATATGCTTTAATAAAATGGGTAACAGGTCATACCGGGGTTTAGGTCAGACAAGTTCTGGTCGAGTGGGCTGTTAAAAAAAGTTCAATTTGATTCAGGTCAAAATGGGTTCTAACCAATTTTGTTGGGTAACGGGTCATACGAGATTCAAGTTTGTTGCATTTTAAATGCTAATTTAACATAAAAGACGCAGGTAAAGTTGTTCTGTATGGTTGAGTCATGGGCATAAAGTGGAATTTTGTAGTGTGCTATATGTGTACATATATTGCCGTATGATTTGTTTGGAATACAAAAAACATTTAACATGATATTTGAAAACATAACTGCAGCCATTAACATCATATTTGCAGCCAACAACATTAGATTTGCAGTCAATAACATCTTGATTCATCCCAAAATACAGGGTTACAAATGTGAATATGCTTCAATGATTTGTATAATGGTTTTTTTTTTTTGCGTTTTATGCCCACTGCAAGGCCATATTTTGTATAGACTAGGTAGATAGGATAGGCGATGTGAATGAAACGCATGAAATTACAGGCATCGGGCTTTCATCTACGGTGATACATTATGGCAACCTCTTTCCAGATCATTGATCAGATGCAACTAAAAGTATATGTCCCATAAAAGATAAACTAAAAGCATAACTTATTTTAGGAGAATTAGATTTTAATAAATGGTTTGTCTTTAAAATACATAAATAGTCAATCTTTTAATATATTGATCCTTTTGATGATTAAGAACTAAGATTTTGGTGATTACCATAATTTTCGAAGAGCTTTAAGTATGATGTGATGTAATCAGTTTGTTTATAGTTCTTTGGTTTATGAGTATTGAGATTGATTCTTATGGAGGTTTCCGCATTCTTTGTTAGGCATATTATGGTGGTGGAGCTCCTCCACCATTCTTTCCCTCGATTGTTGCATCTCCAACTTCTCATCCATATATGTGGGGAGGCCAGGTTATCATCATCAATCATAGTTAGTTAGTTAGTTGTTTGTTAGATTTTGAGATTAATAGATATACTAATGCATGCTTATGTAACTTATTTTAGCATTCTATGAAGCTAACATATGGAGCTCCGGTTCCGTATCCAACATTCTATTAGCCGCCGGAAGTTTATGCTCATACTAACACGTCTATGGTAGCCCGCTAGAAGGTAACATTGACTCCCTAGCATTTGCATCGGTGGTTTTATTTGGTTAATGTGTTCAGTTGGTAATCTAGCACTACAAATTGTTTTAGTATTTATTTATTTAGTTCATATGTTTTAGTTATCATCATGTTTGTTAATTTTTGAGATTAATAGTTATACTGATGCATGCTTAACTTCTTTTAGCAATCTATGAAGCCACCATATGGAGCTCCAGTTCCGTATCCAACTCTCTGTTCGCCGCCGAAAGTTTACGCTCATACTAACACGTCTATGGTAGCCCGCTAGAAGGTAGCATCGACTTCCTAGAATTTGCATCGCTGGTTTTATTTGGTTAATGTGTTCACTTGGTAATTTAGCACTGCAAATTGTTTTAGTATTTATTTATTTAGTTCATATGTTTTAATTATTTGAGAAGCTACGGAAATTTAATTACTTCATTTTTCAAGCAATCTCCAAAAAGTTGTCTGACTAATAAAAAAACATGTGGTTATTTTTTAGGGGATATACTCTGGTTATTAATATTTTGGTTTTATGCCTAAGTTTTTTTCATGATAAAATGTATCATTTTTCTTTGGCCATAAACTCGATTGTTCTTTCTACCCTAAAAAGTTATCATATTTTTAATTAAATAACAAAACTATAGAGTTCAAGAAAAATAAGCCTTTAGCTGATAGCAAAGTAGATGATTTCAACTGATAAACTCTCTTTACTTAGTTTTTTTGTTGATTAAGAGTTCAAGACAAATTCATTTTTAACTAATAGATTACAGGTGGCAAGACGGGTCAAAATACTTTTTTATTTAAATTTACTTGCAATGTTTATGTAGGGATGCTTAAAAATTAATATTGTAGAACAAAAGATCCTGTTCAAATAGGGTTTCAAATTGCTATTTTGATTAAAGAAAGGGTTTCAAATAGGGATGTTTATTCCTTTTGACCTTTCTTTATTGTTGTCCGTTTGGCTCAATGCTCATGTTCATGTAAAACAAACTTCAGTCGCCCCTTGAGTTTTTTGAACGATTCATATATTTATTCATGATGAACCAGGTATGGAGGATTATCGCAGACTGAGGCCACGGACTGTGTTTTTATTGGCATTTTCACGAGTAGTAGACCCAACAATAAATTGCATCTCCAAGATGGTAGTTTCTTATTTTAATTTTGACTTTCACTAAATCGTCAACGTAGTTTAGCTTTTGATTTGTGGTTGGTTTCTATTGATCTCAGAGCTAATGCACTATGCCCCAATTGTGCCCATCTTTGTCTTGGCCATCGTCTCCTTCCTCTCAGTTTTTCTACTCTTGATGTATAAAGAGTTTACGATGGTAGAACGGGGTTGATTGAACGAGATTCAGATCGGCACTGGCAAAAAAAATAGCGCAGATCCAGCATCGGTGGTGGTGAAGCAACGACATCAGGTGGCAGTGACGACGAACACAGTGCTTAGGCGAAGTAGTTTTCCAACGAGTGGATTAATGGTTGCTGATACCTTACACTTTCATCCCTTGATTTTCTTGTGAGTGGATTGGTACTCACTGATACCTTACTGGCCAAACAACAATATATTTAACTAATACTATATAGGTTGTCAACTGAATCCAAAAATTTAAGGAAAAGTTTGTACTTGAACCCATTGGTCAAGTGGAGGTCTAGATCACATCTTTAGATGAAGATGTATTAATTTATGCCCAGTTTTTAAAAATCTAGGTATTTTTTTATTTGGGTTTCGCTTTATCTTTAACGCTTCTTACTTGTATGATTATTTCTTAAAATGGGTATGGGTCGAAAGTCTTCTAAAATGTGTTATTAATACATACAGTCTTTAATTTTTTATCAAAAGAATTATATTACTATAGCTAACAATTATAGGGTCTATTCACAGGAAACATACATCGAAGATGCGCTGGCCTCTTTACTACTCTAATTTAGCACAATGCCAAAACATGTAAGACCTTTCAAATACACAACTACAATTTATTCTGTTTTTTAATGGTTGTGTACAAATTTGTTAACATCTATGTGTGTGGACGTGTGTCAACTGTCAATATGTAAGTACATATATTTCTTATGCTATAATCAAGGTTGTAATGGATTGTCAGGGTAATTTAAATGCATACATTTTGGTAAATCTGTTAGTTGATGTGTTCTTTTTACTTGATACCATGTTCACTTTATTAATATAAAAAATTTACTTTAAATTTACACCATTTTTTGCAATATATTGTTTTGGTAAATTGGTGGATGAAATGATAGAGACATCGTTTTGGTGGATCAATTAGAGAACAAAGTGGAAAAGCATTAATTGGGATTCCTGGAGAAGAAATTTTGGAGTTGTTTCCTTTACAAGCTTAAAAAGGCCGAAGGGTGTGGGGGTCATGGTTGGAAGATGATTCGTCACTTAGGAACATGAATGGAAGGCTACACCACCCCTTCTTGATTGATGTTGGTTGGTGTGGATTGAACCACAATTACCACAACTAACATTTGAAAATTTCAAGACAAATATATTAAAATAATAAAAGGGATAGTGGTTTGGGTTATGACCACACCCTTAGGGTAGTGGTTTTGGATGGTGGATTAGATGTGGGTGACATGGCGCCTATATGGAGGGTTATTGTGGTCATGAGGGTCATGGCCACACGCTTTAGCCTAATGTATTTTATGTGTGTGGTGATGTTGGAGATTGTATAGTTAGGTTAGGTTGTGGTGCATTATAGAGCCTGTATATGTTGGCCTCTATTAGCTATTTCCCAATAGGTGGGTTGTTTTTTATGGTTGAATAAATTCCTCGCTTGCCGTTATAAAAAACACTAAAGTTTCAACATTTATGAATATATCTAATGTTTTCAATAGATTAGTGAGTTTTATATGGTGGGAATCCAAGATCTTATAGCACAAGAGTGACTCAACTTTTTTAGCAACACAATCAAATTAATGGCCACACTAAAAATGAAATAATGTGATAAAAGTTAAATTCAATGAATGATTGCCAAAATCTAACCTACATAAAAGATAAACCACCAACAGCTAAATCAATTTTCTTTGAGCAAGTCCAATGGCATTAACGCGATATGAAAACATTGAATACATATCAAGGCAAAGTTGAGATACTTAAGAAACTAAACTAAAAATTTGTGGTGGAGAAGGAAAAGATGATACTTAAGAGGTTCAAAGTATTAGTTATGTTTATTGTAAATTAAATTTTCCTAGCCGGAAAGTTCTCGAGTGATAGCCTAGTGTATGTATATTCACATAAAGACTCACATATGTTGTGGGCACCATCCCTTGCCACATCAGCAATATTAGTGTTCACCCACCATTACACAGGTTTTAGTGTGAAGCTCAGGGGCGTAGCCAAAATTTTTTTCCTACGGGTTCGAAAATTTTCCAGGGTTCGATTTAAAGGATTTATGAGTTCGATAGCGAAATTTCTATAGGTGTGATGTCAAAATACACCTATATATAACACTAAAAAAATTTTGGTACCCGAACCCGTACCTTTCTATGTAGCTACAACCCTAGTGAAGTTAGTGGTGCTTTTTCAATTATTAATTCATATATAAACCAATCATTTAAAGCCATCTCAACTTGTTATCACTTTCATATGTCACATGCACCACAACACACCTAAGAGGGCACAAAGTCATCCGGGGAAATGGGGAAATCGGGAGATGAGTTGTATGATGAGTTGGCACTTGTGTCCGGGGAAAAGAGGTTGACTTTGGAAATATTCACCGAATTAAGTTGAAATGCAAGAAGAAAATGGTGCAAGGGGGAAAAGGAATTGGAGAATTGCATTTACATCTATGAAAAACGGGAACATCGTTCCCTCTTGATGAAAAGGGAATGCTCCGAGGAACTGGGACAACTCCGTACTGCCGTGGAGTGAAAGATGAAAGCCCTTGTCACCCATGTGGCACACTTTATTTCAACCTTTCACATGCACCACAACACATAGCCTAACCGAATGACTGCCTTTGTGTTATACAAGGTCATATGAATAAAATATAAATTTAGTGTAAAAATATCCCTAATTAATAGTCACACGCGTTGTATTTAATGCATAAAACTTTTGAAATCAAATTATATCATTATAGTCACCAACTCGTAAATATCAAATTAAATACTTGTAAAATCCAATTAAAAAAATGAAATATAAGTGTTTAGGTCATACCAAACAATTTGAAATGTGACCTTGAGTTTATTGATTAAATTACAACATAAAGAGAAGATCAAGGACCAAAATGAGATTGACATGTGCAAGTGGTTATGTTAAGCACATTGGGATCAATAAAAGAAGGCCAAGTTTGAGTAAAGTTTCAACTTTTAAAGCATCAACAATTCAACATCCTCTCTTGCTTGTAATACAAACAAAACCTACCTTTTCACATGGGCATTTCAACAACCTACTCAATTATCATTTTTGCATTTAATATGGTCAGGAAGTAAGCTCTTGTGCACTATATATAAACACTTAAAAAGTTCATCTTGATGCATTAAGTTAGGTTGGTAGATGTGGCATGTAGGTTTGTTAGTGGATCAGATTCAAACAAATCATCTCATGGTCTATCTGATCCATTAATCATGATCCTGGTCCAAATCACTATCATGGTCCACCAGCACACATGATTAAGATGATAGACAATACCTTGGTATAATCTGATGGTCTGACTTCCCTCTCAGAAGGCCAGAGACATCACTACATATTTTTTTTATAATTGTGCATTTCATTTTCACACCAGAAATCAACTTTAAACACCTTGGCAGGGAAAAATCTTGGGTTCAAGTTCCATAGACAGCAGTGAATAAATGAAATTGGCTGTTAAAAAAAAACAACTTCAAACTTTAAAATCTGATGTAGGTGTCAATTTTGACTTATTTACTCGCAAATACGTCGTTTTGGTTTAGGTTTCATGTTGAACGGGTCATTCCGGTAGTAAAAAGTTAAAACTATTATTGGTATCATATGATATCTGTACTCATATTTCACACGCTAAGTATTTATAAAAAAAAAATAAAAAATTTGGACGTAAAATGTTTCTCGTCAACGCAACCAGAGTTGTACCACACCTTTTTCTGCTTTGAGTTTTGACATGCAACACAACCTATCTGAC
This sequence comes from Scalesia atractyloides, assembly GCA_947069175.1. Taxonomy (NCBI): domain Eukaryota; kingdom Viridiplantae; phylum Streptophyta; class Magnoliopsida; order Asterales; family Asteraceae; genus Scalesia; species Scalesia atractyloides. The sequence goes on along the minus strand of CAMTDV010000004.1, from coordinate 71,020,202 downwards.
CCACCTATTTTGCCGCCTCACTTGATATGATAACAGAATCCTTACCATTTGACAGATTTGGATTTGGATTTGACAAAGAATTAAGACTTTAATTGTTACATTAAGTTTCTTCATTACAAGAATCCGATTCATTGCTAGACTCATCTGTGCAGGTCATATCACTTGGGGTCGTATCATCATCATCATCATCGTTGTCGTCCTCATCATCATAATCATCTTCATTTTGTGACAGTTCATCCTTGGTGCTGTCAGTTTCTACGACTTTTTTTGGTTCTACCGTGCCTTCACTTGCACCACTAATGACAATTTTAGGTTCATGATCAGCATGGTTACCATAGAGTGCAATGTGCCTTTGATAGAGTTCTAGTTCCTTCTCAGATACAGCAATGAAATGCCTTACAGATTCGAGTGATTGTTCATATTTTGACTTTTCTAGTGCCTGCATGAATCAGATGACAAATGAGAAAAGCAGAACTTGTAAAATGAAGTTATTGCCATTGTGCGCGTAGGGGAAGGTAGTTAGTGACAAGCATAAAAGTTGTAAAAGATTAATAATATAGGTCTTATACTTGGTAATTATATGAACCAACCCAATTATTGACCCGCCTATATGGGCCACCTATTGGATCAATGAATCAACTTTTTAATCCACTGGATCATATAGCTGGATCAGATCAGATCAAGACCCGGCCCGTTGACACACCTAGTTCGATCCTTGACCCAATACCCATACCTGGTATACTTATGGGTCATCAGCCATGGACGTTTGATTTGAATCTCCCTACCTCTATAATACGTCATAATCTAGCATTCTTGCTAATCAGTAAAGAAATGAAATCGTACTAATGGTTTCCTCTTTCAGTTATACCATGTATGCATTAGTAAAAGTGTAAAACACATGCGGTCTTACTAATCAGTAGATATATGAAATCAAATTTCTTCTTTTCTGGTAGGAAACTTCATATGTGGACAGTTATAATCATGTAAACATTCTTCTAAAATAAACAGCAGCCCTTTTTAGTTAGTCATATATGATGCAGTCAGCTAATATATCACTTATTTGACTAAGAAGAAAGCTAACAATCAATCAAGTAAAATAATGAGAATATAAAAACATAATACACTGCTATAATTAATTTTAAAATAAACATACAAAGGATGCTGACCTTTTTCTTGGACAATGTGTCAATTGGACTCATAACCTCGGGCTGCACATAATCCTTTCCACGATAAAAAACAATGGTGTCATCTCCAATAATTTGAATAGGGATTCCACCACTCAATCTCGCAATCTCATTAGCATAATCTTGTACTTGACCAGGTTTACAAGGCTTGCAGATGACCTTTACCGTCTCGTGTTTTTTCCAGTGCATATGCATGTTAAGGATAACACCGCCAAATACACCTCTTCTTCCAACCGGCACATAATTCGACCCTTTTTGAGCCATCTTTTTCATGTAGAATCTTTCTTCACCTGTAATCTCAACCGGTTTCACCATTGGTCCCTGAAGTTTAGAAACTTCGTACCGTTTGAGTCTTTCAATAAGTAAAGATTCCTTGAGTCTTGCCTAAAATACAAAAAGGTTGTTTGAAACAAAACTACATAAATTCGATCACTATAATCTTTTGTGGTATTTGAAAAGCAATACTGACCTTTTCGAGCTTATATTTGATTCGTTCTTCGGCATTAGCAAACTTGCCTTTGCGTTTAGATCCTTTAATGGTGAGGCGACGGGGGTCATTTTTGTTAGCCGATTTTCGTTTCTGCTTCTCTTTCTTCCTCTTCAACTTCAGCCGTTTCTTTGTCTGCCACTTGTACTTCTTCGGCGGATCAATTTCAAATATATCGAATTTGGGTTTACCTTCTGATATGACGCATCGCACAGATGATGCATGTGATGTCGGTGACCGGTAGTGTCTAAAAATGGTCAAGTTTCTGAACGCCCGCCAACTGTTCGACGAAATGAGTGAACCAAAAGTAGGTTCTTGACATATAATTGGCCTGGATTAAGTTCAGCAAACGGTGAATTGGCGTTTGTGCGTGAAATGTAACAAGATTGTCGATAGGGTGATTGAAGCAATTGTGAAGATGGATGGATACCTTTGAGAGGAGGTGAAAGCGGGTTTAAAAAATGAAGCAATGCATCGTCTTGTTAAGCCGCTAACTGAACGACTTGCCATACGAATGATTCCGTGTGTGCGGCCTATAGAGAGAGAAGCAAAGCACATCAAACAAGCCCCACAAGGCACAATTCATGTGTGTGAAACATCATTGAGCTATCTAGGATACAAGACCAGTATAAGCAATCAACAATCAAGTAAACAATCTCAATCTAATGGAATCACACATATCAATATCTGATAAACACACAAATTTAATGAAACCCAAATGCTACTGATTCATAAAAAGTTGAACACCAAACACCTGGAGTGCTTTTTTGAAAAAAAAACTCATTGAGACAAAACATCAAACACCTGGAGTGCACTTTTTTTTCCTCTCCTCTTAGTAACTAAACTCACATATATAGCATCTCTAACCCAGATTACAACAAAAAAAAATATACACTTTCGAACAACCAGAAGTTATAATCTTTATCCAACATAACCAAAAACTGACACAAGAAAAAATCAAGTACCCATCTCAAGATTCGATAAAAAAATTAACGAGTCTAGAAAACAGTAATGATTCACATGATGACATGAAATACAAGTACGATGGGGAAAAACAAACCAGTGATCAAAAGGTCGATGTGGGGAAGTTGATCATCAGCGCCGCTAAAGAAGAACCCCTATGCTGATTCAATGTGTTTATGTAAACGAATAACCATTTAATTTGCAGCCCCCCCTATGTAAAGAAGATCAGAAGAGTTTCTGTGAAGAACCAAATCATACTAACCCGTGTGCTCATGTTCAATCAACCCGAGTTTCAGAAAATGGATATTTGAGTCCTTGGATTTCCATTTTACTATACCGTGAGTCTCACCCGCTTGTAGGGTTGTTGTAAACGAACCGAACGACTTGTTCGTGTTCGTTCGTTAAGAAAATTGACATGTTCGTAAACTGTTCACAAACGCATACCGAACATAAGTTTATGTTCGTGTTCGTTCGTTAAGGAATTTCAGTTGTTCACGAACAGTTCGTAAACACTGGTTTAGTACACAAACGAACGCAAGCAAATAAAAACGAACGCAAACGAACATTTAACTTGAAAATAAAAACATTGTTGTCCTTAAATATTGGATATAATTAGTTAAATACAATCATCAAATGATAAATCCAAACACAATAAGTCTACTACACCACCAAACGATAAATCAAGTTTAACTAGTTTAGACATAATTATCCTCAAATATGTCTTAGATAAATGGTTTATTATTTATTATTTTTATATAATCAAACGAACACGAACAAGCGTAACCGAACATATTACCGAACGTTCACGAACGCAGTCGAACGAACGAGACTTGTGTTCGTGTTCGTTTGCTAAGCTAACCGAACGAAATTGTTCGTTCGTTAAGCTAATCGAACGAACAAAAACGAACTTCCCGCCGAACGGTTCACGAACTGTTCACTGAACGTTCGGTTCGTTTACAGCCGTACCCGCTTGTTGACATCCTCTATTACGTAATTACTAGCAGGGTGCTTGCGTGATGTGGCGAACACAAACACCGTCAAGGTGTATATGGTTCAGATGGTTCAGTTATTTCTCTCAATCGAAGCCAAAATCGAAGATATGAGTTAGTCTGTTTTATTAACCAATTGGTTTTCAGTTAATCAGTTCGGTTTATTCGCTTAGATTAACGATTTTTGGTTCGGCTTGTTTAATTTCGGTTAAGTATCAAAACCAAACTTGGGCTAAAACTTTTGCTTAGAAATATATGGAATTGAGATTTAAATACATGAAATGGATGTATAAAGACATGGAATGAAGATATAAAATATAAAACCACATTACTCACACAAACTGAACTCAATGTTACCTATAACCCTTGTGTGTCGATAAAATCTTCCACATAAAACGACATTTGGATGATCGGTATCGGGTGGGTGAACGGATCGTTGTTGGTGGTGGAACATATCGGTGTTCTGTGGGTGAACAAATCAGTGTTGGGTGGGTGAACGGATCGGTGGAATGGTGGATGATCGACGTTGATTGGTGGTGGAATGGTGGACGACCGGCGGTGGCGGTAAGGTTGCTAAACGATGGTCAAGTCGTGGAATGGTGGCAGAGCGGTGGTGGGAGGATGGTGATTGTTTGGGGAAAGGATGAGGATGCAAATTGGTAAGGACATGAAAAGAGGGTATAAGTTTGGGTTAGGGTTGTTTGGGATGTGAAAAGACGGTTTTACCCCTAATATAGTATATTTCTCAGGCACATAACAGAATATACTGACGGCAATTGGCCTGAGGGACTTTAGTATCCAATTTTTTAAGTAAGGACTCAGGTTGATTCTGACAACATACCACAGGGACACAAATTACAGTTTATTGCAGTTTGCGTCATGTGATATGCTGTGCTGAGACCCTATTTAAAAAAATTAGATACTTGATTCCTTGCGGTTTCCATTTCGCTACACTCTGAGTCCCTCTCGCTTGCTGACATCACTTTTTTGTTTAAATGAAGGTGAAAAGGCCGAATTACCTTTTCATTTGCATCCCTCTGTTATGGATTTATTGTAATTTACGTTCGCGTGTTTTAATATTTTTACCTCCCTTTGGTTTAGTGTTAACCTCCAAAATTAACTAACAACATCCATCACTTTGTATTAGTGTTGTTCTACCAAATCAACATCCTTGATTATTTCTTTTTCTTTCTTTTTTAAGTTTTTTTTGCATAACTCAATCTTGTTGTCGGAAATGTAAGGAAGGGGAATGAGATTTGTTTTTGGCTTGATGTGTGGGTGGGAACAGTTATATTCAAGGAGAGTTTCTCGAATTTATTTTTGCTTGAGAAAAACAAAAGGCTAAAATAAATGATAGAATTAGATGGAACTCGTGTGGCATGGAATGGAAGCGAGATTAGAATCGAAATCCAACTACTAATGAAGAAATGGAAGAATTGGAAAGATGCTTCTAAGTTATGGTGATGGGAGAGAGGAACGGATCTAAGGATGCTTGGGAGTGGAAGGAGATAACTCAGGCATGTTCATGTTCTTGATGTCTTTGGTTAAAGCCTTGATGTTGTTGAATGCGGATGTGAGTCATTTATATGTGATGGATTGGTGTAAATGGCTCTCGCTTAAATGCAACATTTTTATGTGGCACACAGTTCTAGATAAGATTCCTACCTCATTGGCTTTAAAGAGAAGAGGGATTCATGTGGACTCTAATCTCTGTCATCTTTGTGGTTTTGGTATGGATTCAGTGGACCATCTTTTTACAGCATGCTTGGTCTCTACGGTGGTTTGGCAATATGTGAGCAAGTGGTGTAGGCCGTAGGGTGTCTCCAGTCATGGTTTTCTCGATTAAGGATTTGGCGGAGCTGCATAACCATAGTGGGCTGGGAAATACGAAGAAAGAGGTGTTTCACGACATTATCTTCATTGAGTGTTGGAGGATTTGGAAAGCTAAGAATCAACATGTTTTTTCGAATGTGGAATCCAAGATCGAAGAGAATCTTATTGATGATGTCAAGTCCCTCGGATTATTACGGTTCAAGAATTGATCGAATAACAAGCCTATTATCTAGTCCAAAATGGTGTAAATTTCCTTTTGTATAGTTCTGTTGTTTGCTGCTTCTCTTTCTCCAGTTTGGAGGGTAGGTTAAAGTGTTGTGTGTTGTATTGGTTGGTAATAAAACTAGTACATCACATATACCAAAAAAAATCAAACAAAATTAATACATCACATATACAAATCTTTTAGGGTCAACATGCTCCTAATATCACACCATCTCATCTTTCCACCGGCCCTTGAAAGTCCTTAGACATTCGGTCCTATAGTCTCATAATAAACATAGGTGTATATTAAGATATACGATTAGTGGGTGTGTAAACCAACCGTTAAAAAATATAGAGTAAAGTTCTGTTTTGCTCCATGTGGTTTGGTTCAGGTATCTGTTTTGCTCAAATAGTTTTTAATTTGATTTTTTTTGCTCCTTGTGGTTACTCAATTTGTTCAATCTCTTTCCTAGATTACATCACACCCTTAAATTGGTTTTTTTATAAGGGCAAACAAGTCTTTTGCATAGGGTGTATGGTGTAGGTTTAAATTACTTAATTTTTAATAAACTCTAATTACATATACAATATGTATACATAAAAACGGGATATACCCAATAGCCTTAATCTAATTTCCTATTAAAATATGCAAATTTAAATATGTAAATCTTTTTATATGTATATTTAGCACAAATTGTCCTATTAAATAAAATTTTATTGTAAATGATACCTATTTGCCTTTTTCTAATTTTCTTTTAACACATGCAAATTTAAATATGTAAACATTTTTACATGGCACACAAAACTATGACAGTGTGTAGCTAATACTTGATACTAGTTTAAAGGTGATATGTACTCAAGAAAATTGATTTTTCATATTATAAAATTTAATAATAAATAACAGTTAGTATTATACAGTAACATACAATGACTAAAGTGTTTTTTTTGTATATGATTTTATTTATTCAATTTTCTTAAGTACATATTACCTTTCAATTAGTACCAACTAGGCAACTACACATTGTCACAGTTTTGTGTGCCATATAAAAATATTTGAATATTTAAATTTGCATGTGTTAAGAGGAAATTAGATAAAGGCAAATAGATACTCATTTATCATAAGGAGAAAGAGCATTACATAAGCAATGCTTATGTGTCAACCATTAAGAGCATCCAACTCAGCAATTGCTTACATCATAAATCAAATAATCAATAATCAATTTACCTATTTCAAATTCAAACCCTTCTCCAATTTACATATTTCAAATTCAAAATTCTGGCTCCATATTTCAAATTCAAAATTCTGGCTCCATATTCAAACCCTCTATCCCTCATCTCAAGACTCATTTCAAATTCACACTCTCTCTTCTACATCTCCTTTCGTCTCTCTCTCCCTCTTAAGATCACAAAACACTGAACATAATTCAATCCATTATTTCTGCAAATTAACCTCCAATTTCACAACATTTAGAGATTATGGCATGTGGAGAAAGCCCTAATGTGGCTGTTTCTTTAGTTTCACCACAATAATTCTGTTTCTCTCAGATGATATCATCTTCATCTTCCTCACTCTATCAACAACAACAACAACAACATCACTTGTATCAGTTTATCTTCATCCAAATCGACAATTCGTTTCAGATATCCAAAACCTAACCGTCGGTGTTTCGCTATCTGATCTTGATTGATGATAAGGTAATTTGTAGATTTGCATATTAAATGCCCTAATTTTGTGCCTTTAATATCCGAACGCGATAGTTCTTCAAAGATTTGTTTTATGTGTTTTACAATTTCGCTTTGAATACCATGTACGTGATCTGTTTGACTCTTTTGTTTATGTGCTTAATTTGATCCGATTTTCTGTCGAATATTAATGATATATGAATGATTTGATCTATTATTATTCGAATGATTTGATCAGATCTGGTCATTCCCGAGGAAGAAAGTCGATTGAATGAAGAGCGGAAGAAGTGAAGGTCAGTTAAATTAGCAATGTTTATTAGTTTATTGAATTTATGATTATTTTCCGTGTGTATATATATTTATGACTTATGTTGTTTTGTGTTGAAAATGAAAACGCAGCTAGAAAAACGAGAACAAGAGGATGAGCTGAAGAAGGTAATGCAACAAGAACATCTAGAATGTATTAAGGTTAGTCATCTGCATCTACATTATTATTTAACTTACCTTTTGACTTTGTTGTCTTGATCAAGTAAATTAGTGTGCTAATTAAAATTATTTTATTTTAACTTATTAAAGCTGGATTGAATAAGTTGTTTTTAGGAATAATATAGTTGAAAAAAAAATCAGAGTTTTATGTTGGATCCGGTTTCTAGGCTTTTTCTTTATTCAATATTAATCTAACTTTTTTGAATAAGATAGGCTACCTTGCCGTTGGCTGCTGGTGAGAAGGGAAGCTGTTCATCTATGCCTTTGTCGACCATCAAGATAAAAACAAGTAAAAAAACTAAAACATGCAATTTTTGTACATATGCTTGACGTTTAAGTCCATTAGTCCAATGTTAGTGATGGTGTTTCTTGATTACTTTGCAGCCAATTGCTAAGTTAATCCAGCAACTCATATTGAGTTTATGAGAAGAGAAATAAAGAATGCGAAAATTAAATTTGTACATACATGGGTATTTAATTCATATTCTCTGTTGAGTATCACATTTATTATAATAGGAAATGTTCTCTTTTTCTTCTGATTCCCTTTTAGCTATTTTTTAACATTTGCCATTTTCTTATGATGTAGAATCTATATACAACTGGTAATTTGGAGTAAAATTTGCCCTACTCTTGCAAGTTTGATATTCTTTTTTTCTCATTTTTTTATATTAACACTTGATTAATAGACCGTAAAAGATGAAATCATTGTTGATGTAGTGGACCGGTTCCAATCAAACAACACATATGGTTAAATTCTATTATTTGCAATCAATTAGCCAACATTCCATTTACTTTGACGATGTGTTGGTGACTGAGAATAATGTTATGAAATGCTTATATAATTATTAGATTTACTTTTCTTCTTTATTTATTCTTTTTCTTATTTAATTATGGCAGGTATTCTCATGGGAATCAAGCGCATTAAAAAATAACTTCGTTAAACTGGCTCCTATATTTTTTTACTTATTATTGTTTAGGTTGAGTTTTGTACTTGGCAAAGACATTATAGATTTTAATGTTTGTTTTTGCTCAGGGGACTTGAAAAGGATCTATGAGTTTGTTCTTGACATTATTTTCACAGTGCTGTTACCAAAAGCACATCGGCTTGAGCCTTTTGAGAAGAATTTGATGGACAGAGAAGCAAATGGAAGTGATAGTCTTGAAGGATTTGTTTATGTCATTCGATAGCTAGAGGAACTGGCGCAGGTTTTGACTAATTATATTAGCTAATCATATATCTCCATGATTATATATATATTTCTCTTTCTTGTCTGGCTATGATTGATACATGAGAAAACATTAAATTTCACCCTTAAGCTCTCATTTGGATGTAGAGAAGGATAGTGGAGTTTTGTAATTGCTTGAGCAAGAGAAGGTTGGGAGCTTGTATGTTTGTGGTTGTCCTGGGACCGGAAATCGCTTTCAATGGAGAATGTGAATGTTGTTTGGCTGGTTGGGCTAAGGAGGTAATTTGGCTTTGATTGATTATTAGTTTTTGGAAACTCACTTAAGTATTTCAGTATTCCTGCAAGGATCCAGTGATCAAGTTTTTGGATGTATGCTTCAGGTTTGAGTAGCTTGGTCCTCTCAAAGGTATGTAGAGCCAATTTCGTTTTTTATCTTTCCGGTGAACTTTCGGCAGAATTCCGACAACTCTAAACTTACATGTATGTCCGTTTTTTTGGCTAGATTGGTAGACTCAAAGGCTTATGCCGTTGAATGGTGACCGAGAGCCTCCAGTAAGCTTTACTTACCCTGACTCGATGATGATGGTGGTGATGGTTCTGGGAATCACTTAATCCCTATCACTAAATTTGGATCACTTAAAGTTATTAACAATGGTGTCATAGTTTCTGATTCAATAGAAAATGAAGGGCAGTGTGTCACACCCCGACCCGCAGCGGAATCAAAGTCAGGGCATAATTGGGTTATCACCAAAGCTCATGATGTTTACTAGAATTTTCATATTTATTAAATTCATATTACAACTTAATTATCCAAAACAAAATTCATACAATTACAAGAAAATGAAACTATATAATTATTCCAAAGCTTAAACTTGTTTATTCTTCTAGGCCTTCCTATGTGTTTCTTGTCTCAGCTGGATCACCTGTATCATGTGTAAAACGGGAATATTTTGGGTCAACAAAAGTTGGCGAGTGAACCTTGATAAAACATTGTTACTAATTTCTTTTTTATTTAATAAGGAAAATTTGTGCAATAATCACATGTGAGCAAACATATATAGATAAACAAACACAAACCACTTTGGATGAGTATATGATATGAATGATGATGTATGTGAGATCAAGGTTCAATCAAACGGAGCCGATCTAGTGAGGCACCTGATGCTCAACCCGTCTCCCACGGGGAACTGATGGGCCTAATGAAATGCGTGCACTGAAAATGATAAATCCAATCTACATATAATCCACACAACAATTGATACACATTTGATCACGGATATGATGTATGCACAAGTGTTTATATATATAATAAAAGAATTATACGACACATGATACACCCCAAAATATGATTAAAACGGGGAATAGATAGAGATTCACTCACATTGGGTGCGTTCTTTGATGACGTTGGATGCGCACGAATTTAGGATTCAATCGACGAGGGAAAAACTAGACTAGATAATAACAAAATGATTCGATAAATAAATAAATTTTATTTGAGATTAGTATTTTTTAATTAGTGCTCTTAATGGGATTTTTAAATTTATTTTTGTGAGTTTAAGGAAAATTTCTAACCTTAATAATCTTATTTTTAAGTATTTTTAAATAATTTTTCAATTAAATAAATAAATAAAAAGAAATAAAAAGTTGACTTTTTGACCGTTGACCGGGTCTGACCGGTCAGACTGTGTTTTATATGCGCTGAGTGAGGTTCGAACTGGGGACCTCTCGTATACGTGCACGCAGCTCTACCAACTGAGCTACGTGTCTAACCCGAAATATTATCTGTTTTAATTATATATATATACTAATTAACTTTAAACTTATTTGGTTTTTATTAAAAATGATTTATATGGCCGAACCGGTTGCAGAGACCCGGAGTCGAACTCGGGTCCTTTGGTTCGAGTGCGCACAGCCCAACCAGTTGGGCTGTGTGTCTAATCTGCTTAACTACTGAATTATATTCCTCTTATAAACATTCTGTGACTTGATCTGATTAAGTTCTAAAAATGTTGGTTTTATTTTTAAAAGTCGGTAACTTGTGCGATTCGAACTCGGGACATGCATATTGTATTTGCACACAGTCCACCGCTGGACTGTATGTCTAACCCGGTTATATACCCGATTTTAATTATACTAATACACATGTTTAACTTCATCTTCTTCACTTATGGAATTACCGAACAGTGAAACCGACTGTTTGTTTAATTGACCAACAACACTTATAATTGATTGAATTGAAATAGAAGAAGGAAATTAAGGAATAAGATGTACCAACACAGAGTGTTTTCTTCAGATTTTCCGGCAAAATTCGTCGGTTCTGATTTTTCGATTTCCGGCTGTAGGAACTGTTTTAACAGTTTTGATTATTGGTTCGAACAATTAAAGTATAAATCAAAAGATAGCAAGAAGGTTTAGACAATTATACCGTCTGATGAACGAATACGGTTTTCTGATTAGCGATTCCGGCAGGAGTCCGGCGAAAATGAAAATCTCCGGCGACGAGCTTTGAAAGGACTAAAGCTTCGAAAGAGAGTGCGATTCTGAGCGAAAGGTTTACAGGAGGTTTGAGTGAGTATTTATAAGGAAGAACTGGATGACTTGGGTCCGAATTTGAGTCTTGATTTGCGGTCAAAGGATTTCCGGCGATTATGACCGAAATTGACGGTTAGGCATCGGTTATAATTGATGTCGGAATTAGTTTACGCATTCCAGTCAAAGAGGATAGCCAAAATCACGAAAATGTCGGTTTTTCCGGTGTGTGCGAGTTCTGGGCACGCTGATTGCATATTTGACTTTCGGTTTTATTATAAGTCTTATTTGTTTCCGTGTTTATCACAAAAGCAGTGTGTGGCGGAGTGGTGTGGTGTGTGTTTGTGTTTGTGTTGTGGGTGACCCGGGTTCGAAACCCGGCATCTCCATTTTATTTTTTATTCATTATTTATTATTAATTATAAGTTATGGTTTTTAAATTCTAATATATTTATTAATTATGTATGGTTTAAAACTAATATGAACCTTAAATACGCAACGAAACTTATAACTGAATATTTGATGGATAAACGAAGCGGGTTTTGAAACCCGTTTTTCGACGAATGTTACAGTATCCCCTACTTTTAGAAATTTCGTCCCGAAATTTAAGTAGTAGTGGTAACAGGAAAAAGATGCGGGTATTTTTTCGCGCATTGAGTCTTCACGTTCCCGAGGAAACTCGGGTCCTCGTTTTGACTCCCAACGTACCCTGACAATTGGAATACGACTTCGTCTTAAACGCTTCTCGCCGAAGTCCATGATTTCTACCGGTCTTTCAACGAAGTGCATAGATTCATCATCTGAATGTCTTCTAGAGGAATATGGAGGTTTTCGTCGGCAAGGCACTTCTTCAAGTTTGATACGTGGAATGTGGGATGAATTCTGTTGAGCTCTTCTGGTAGGTCAAGCTTGTATGCTACAGGACCTACTCTTTCGAGTATCTTGAAAGGTCCTACATAGCGTGGTGCTAGCTTTCCCTTTTGGCCAAAACGAACCACTCCCTTCCACGGTGATACTTTTAAAATACTTGATCACCAATGTCAAACTCCAAGGGCTTTCTTCGTTTGTTTGCATAACTCTTTTGACGACTTTGAGCCGCTAGAAGATTGTTTCGAATTTGAATGACCTTGTCGGTTGTTTCTTGAATTAATTCTAGGACCGGTGATTTGTGATTCCCCAATTTCGTGCCAACATATTGGAGATCGGCACTTACGACCATATAAAACTTCGAAAGGAGCCAAATTCAACTAATGGTAGATAGCGTCCCAGTTCCCTTTGAAGTCTATGACGCATGCTCGCAGCATGTCTTCAAGGGTTTGGATGGTGCGTTCAGATTGACCATCAGTTTGAGGATGAAAAGCAGTACTGAGGTCTAATCGTGTACCCAAGGCGGTTTGTACGGTTCGCCATGTTCGTGAAGTGAAACGACCATCACGGTCTGAAATGATGCTTAAAGGTACACCATGACGACTTACGATCTCGCTGATGTAGATACGAGCTAACTTCTCGTTCTTGAAGTCCTCGCGAATCGGAATGAAGTGAGATGACTTTGTAAGACGATCATTATTACCCATATGGTGTCATACCCACTGGAGGTGCGAGGTAACCCGGTAATGAAATCCATGGTTATGTTTTCCCACTTCCATACAGGTATTTCGGGTTGGACTAGAAGTCCTGAAGGTCTTTGATGTTCAGCTTTTACTTTGGAACAGGTAAGGCACTTGGAAACAAAAACAGCGATATACTTTTTCATGTCAGGCCACCAGTAGGTGTATCGTAGGTCTTGATACATCTTGTCGGCTCCTGGGTGTACAGAGTACCGTGTTTTGTGCGCCTCATTCATGAGGAAATCACGAAGGTTATCGCGATCAGGAACCCATATGCGGTTTAAATAGTATAGAATATCGTCGGATTTGGTTTCGATTTTGAGTTCAGCTCCACATGACAGTTCATCGCGTACATCATTTTCTGTTACAGAAACATGTTGAACTGCTCGGATTTGATCTTTGATGTCGGTTATGATTTGCGAACATAGAAGACGAATGGAGTTCGCATAACCTTTTCGACTGAGCGCATCGGCCACTACGTTTGCCTTGCCAGGATGATACCGAATTTCACGTCGTAGTCGTTGAGAAGTTCGACCCATCTTCGTTGCCTCATATTCAACTCCTTCTGGTTGAAGATATGTTGAGACTCTTTTGGTCTGTGTATATTTCACACTTAGTACTGTAGAGGTAATGTCTCCATATCTTGAGAGCGAACACAACGGCTCCAAGTTCCAGGTCGTGGGTGGTGTAATTCTTCTCGTGAACCTTGAGTTGTTTGAGGCATAGGCTATCACTTTTCCTCTTTGCATCAATACACAGCCTAGCCCTTGCCCCGATGCGTCGCAATATACCACAAAGTCATCGCAACCCTCAGGGAGTGTGAGGATAGGTGCGTCACAAAGGTTTTGCTTTAGAGTTTGGAAGGATTCCTCTTGTTTAGGTCCCCATATGAAGGGTTTTCCTTTATGAGTCAAAGCCGTGAGTGGTACAGCAATACGGGAAAAATTGGCAATGAAGCGTCGATAGTAACCAGCCAAACCAAGAAATGACCTGACCTCGGTAGGGGTACGTGGCGCTTGCCATTCCTGCACTGCCTTGATTTTTGAAGGATCAACATGAATTCCCTTGTCATTGACGACATGTCCAAGGAATTGTACTTCTCCTAACCAGAATTCGCATTTTGAGAACTTAGCGTAGAGCTTTTCAGTCCTTAAGAGTGTAAGGATGAGTCGAAGGTGTCGTTCATGATCGGATTTAGACTTGGAGTAGATAAGGATGTCGTCGATGAAGACTATGACGAAACGGTCAAGGTAGGGTTTGCATACCCTATTCATTAGATCCATGAAGACAGTGGGGGCGTTGGTTAAACCGAATGGAATGACCTTGAATTCGTAATGACCATAACGAGTCCGGAAGGCGGTCTTTGGGATATCTTCTTCATGTACTCTGAGCTGATGATAACCAGAACGAAGGTCGATTTTTGAAAAGCAGGTGGCGCCTTGAAGTTGGTCTAGGAGGTCATCGATGCGAGGTAGTGGATAACGATTTTTAACCGTTAACTTGTTGAGTTCTCTATAATCAATGCACATGCGAAACGTTCCATCTTTCTTCTTCACAAAGAGGACAGGTGCACCCCAAGGCGAGGAGCTAGGACGTATGAATCCTTTGTCAGTCAGCTCTTGCAGTTGACTGGCCAGCTCTTGCATTTCGGATGGGGCTAACCTATAAGGAGATTTTGCGACTGGTGTAGCGCCAGGTACAAGATCGATGCGGAATTCGACTTCTCTCACAGGAGGGAGTCCTGAAATGTCGTCGGGAAAGACTTGTGGGAATTCTTTCATAACTGGGATATCTTCGAGTTTCTTCTCCTTGTTTCCCTTTTTGACGACGTGAGTTAGGAATGCGACATATTCTTGCGGAGATATCTTAGGGCTTGGAGACAGGACATTAATTTGAGTCCTTTCGAAGGGGTTTCTCCAAAAATACGAAGGGTCTGACCGTCTGCAAGAGGAATGCGAATGAACTTTTCGCAGCACACTACTTCAGCGTGATGCTGGCTGAGCCAGTCCATTCCGATTATAACATCGAAACTTCCCAACTTCATAGGAATGAGGTCAACTGGAAAATCGTGATTGTTTAGAGTGAGGGTATAATTGCGTATAATAGAATTTTACGAAACGGGTTTTCCGTCAGCAACTTCCACCGTTAGAGATTCCATGAGATTTTCACGAGTTTGGTTGAGGATAGGTTCAAACTCTAAGGACACAAAGCTCTTATCCGCACCAGTATCGAAAAATATGGATGCATAACTACCATTGATGAGAAACGTACCGTTGACCACGTTGTTGTCAGCCCTAGCTTGGTTGGCATTGATGTTGAAAGCTCTTCCTCTGGCAGGTGGAGGAGCTTAGTTAGCTTGGTTTACCGGGTTTGCTTGAGCTTGGGCATGGATGATGTTCACCAAGCGTGGACAAGTGTTCCTGAAGTGGTTTGGGTCCCCACAGTTGTAACAAGCTCGCATGGGTTGCATCATGGGGTAGTTGGGTTGGTAGTAAGTTTGGGCTGCGTGTGGTGCAGGTGGTAGAAGTAAGGGTTGTTGGGCTTGACCCACTATCTGATGGTGGGTTTGGGTTGGGGGTTGATTGCGGTTCATTCGTTGAAGAGTGCGACAGGTTTGGATGGTGTGACCCGCACGGCCACAGCTTGTGCAATGTTGGCAGGGGTTTTCGGGAGGGTGATGGTATTGACAACGGTTGCATTTTGGGTGTGGGCCGGTGTATGGCTTTTTAAATGGTGCAGCTGAGGGAGCAATTTGGGTGATTGGTGCAGCGGTGATAGGAGGGTTGGTTTGAGTGACAGCAAAATTCTTGCTGTTTCGTTTCCTCTTACCAGCAAACTTTGAGGAGGAGACTGAGTGGTTTGTAGTTGAGGTCTCTATGGGTGCTTTCTTCTTCTCATCTTTAAATTTGCCGTTTCGGATGCGATTCTCAGTGAGTTTTGTAGCTAATTCCATTGCGGCTTCAAGTGTTGCAGGCGAAGTGCTTAAAACCGAATCTTGGATTTTCGAGGGGAGGCCTCGAATGTAGTGTTCGACTAAGCGGTACAAGGGGGTGAACAAATTTGGGATCATTTGGTTCAGCTCGAGAAATCGCTTATTATAGCAGGTGTGATCTCCTTCCTTTTGTTTCAGCGGTGGAATTCATCTTCCAACTTTTTGATTTCGCTTCTTGGACCGAAGCGTCTTGTCATGAGTTCCCTTAACTCTTCCCATGTTAAGGCCATGGCATCTTCAACTCCTCGTTTACCCTTTTCTGTGTTCCACCAGGTAAGGGCTACCCCAAACAGTCTTCCAGTTGCATAACGTACCTTACGATCCTCGGGACAATCGCAATTGAGGAAAGTGTTCTCCATTTCTTCAAACCAGTGAAGGAGGGCAGTAACACCTTCGGTCCCTTCATACTTTGGGGGATTGCAAGATTTGAAGTGTTTGTAGGAGCACTTTTTGGAAGGAGGGTTGGCGACGCTCTGGTCTTCTTGATTGGGAGGGTTGATGGGATTTGCGGTGAGAGCTTGTTGAACTTGAATCACGATGTCAGGAAGCATTGCGGCCATTTGTTTAGCAATTTGTGTGGCCAAGCGTTCATTTGATCTTCCTGACTTTCTACCTCACGTAGTTGCCTAGCCGACATCTACAGGAACATACATAGGAAGATTGTGAGTTTAAGAAGTTTCTAGGTGTCATGTGTCTTAAAAAGAACGAAAAATAACATAACTGTCAATAATTCAACTACATCCATAGGATGTCTTGGGTTTGCTCATGGTTGGGCCTCCAATGTCCCCCATACCATCGCCTGTGTAGTCATGTGGGCCCTCATAACTATTGGGCTTGGTAGGATTCACATTGGTGTTGGCGGATTAACACTCGCACCACCCGAATGAAAATCGTAAAATATAATTGTGAGATGTATGGTAGGAGGGTGTCCAGGTGTAGACACAATGACAACTCAAAGTGGGGTTAGCTCACACGACGTTTGGTATAGCATGCTTTGGCCTAATAGGTCCTTCGTACTCTCATCGTTAGTCCCCAGGTAGGCAAACTGGTCCTTTATTTTGGATTTATACGAATGCCAAGCCTAGACAGAACGTTCCGACTACCGGTACTCGTACCCTTCCAGTTACTACATGCCCGTCATGAGAACTCACTTTGATGTGATTTGAAAAATACAAAAATCATTGCAAAAATCATGGGAATCGTGAGGTGTGTGCTCTCATGGATATGATATGTTATGAGTATATGATTCATGATGAGCATTGCATAATAACATGTATTTGTGAGCATGCTTGCATAACGTTGAGTGTGAAAATAAACATAAAGCATATAAACATCATGAATTTTGTATGTAACGCATAAACAATTTAAAATTTAATCAACTATAGTATAGGCTCTAAGGGTCTAATAACCTATCCTATATCCCTATAGTCACAAGCTCTGATACCAATCGGTTATAATTGATGATGTTTATATGCTTTATGTTTATTTTCACACTCAACGTTATGCAAGCATGCTCACAAATACATGTTATTATGCAATGCTCATCATGAATCATATCCTCATAACATATCATATCCATGAGAGCACACACCTCACGATTCCCATGATTTTTGCAATGATTTTTGTATTTTTCAAATCACATCAAAGTGAGTTCTCATGACGGGCATGTAGTAACTGGAAGGGTACGAGTACCGGTAGTCGGAACGTCCTGTCTAGGCTTGGCATTCGTATAAATCCAAAATAAAGGACCAGTTTGCCTACCTGGGGACTAACGATGAGAGTACGAAGGACCTATTAGGCCAAAGCATGCTATACCAAACGTCGTGTGAGCTAACCCCACTTTGAGTTGTCATTGTGTCTACACCTGGACACCCTCCTACCATACATCTCGCAATCATATTTTACGATTCTCATTCGGGTGATGCGAGTGTTAATCCGCCGACACCAATGTGAATCCTACCAAGCCCAATAGTCATGGGGGCCCACATGACTACACAGTCAATGGTATGGGGACATTGGAGGCCCAAACGTGAGCAAACCCAAGACATCCTATGGATGTAGTTAAATTATTGCCAATTATGTTGTTTTTCATTCTTTTTATGACACATGACACCTAGAAAATTCTTAAACTCACAATCTTCCTATGTATGTTCCTGTAGATGTCGGCTAGGCAACTACGTGGAGGTAGAAAGTCAGGAAGATCAAATGAACTATTGGCCACATAAATTGCTAAACAAATGGCCGCAGTGCTTCCTGACATCGTGATTCAAGTTCAACAAGCTCTCACCACAAATCCCATCAACTCTCCCAATCAAGAAGACCAGAGCGTCGCCAACCCTCCTTCCAAAAAGTGCTCCTACAAACACTTCAAATCTTGCGATCCCCCAAAGTATGAAGGGACCGAAGGTGTTACCGCCCTCCTTCACTGGTTTGAAGAAATGGAGAACACTTTCCTCAATTGCGATTGTCCCGAGGATCGTAAGGTACGTTATGCAACTGGAAGACTGTTTGGGGTAGCCCTTACCTGGTGGAACACGGAAAAAGGTAAGCGAGGAGTTGAAGATGCCATGGCCTTAACATGGGAAGAGTTAAGGGAACTCATGACAAGACGCTTCTGTCCAAGAAGCGAAATCAAAAAGCTGGAAGACGAATTCCACTCACTGAAACAAAAGGAAGGAGATCACACTTCCTATAATAAGAGATTTCTCGAGCTGAACCAGATGATCCCTAATTTGTTCACCCCCGTGTACCGCTTGGTTGAACATTACATTCGAGGTCTTCCCTCGAAAATTCAAGATTCGGTTTTAAGCACATCGCCTGCAACACTTGAAGCCGCAATGGAGTTAGCTACAGAACTCACTGAAAATCGCATTCGAAACGGCAAATTCAAAGATGAAAAGAAGAAAGCACCCATAGAGACCCCAACTACAAACCACCCAGTCTCATCCTCAAAGTTTGCTGGTAAGAGGAAACGTAATGGCAAGAATTTCGCTGTCACTCAAACCATCCCTCTTATCACTGCTGCACCAATCACCCAAATTGCTCCTCCAGATGCACCATTCAAAAAGCCATATACCGGCCCACACCCAAAATGCAACCGTTGTCAATACCATCACCCTCCCGAAAACCCTTGCCGACATTGCACAAGCTGTGGCCGTGCGGGTCACACCATCCAAACCTGCCGTACTCTTCAACGAATGAACCGCAATCAACCTCCAACCCAAACCCATAATGAGATAGTGGGCCAAGCCCAACAACCCTTACTTCTACCACCTGCACCACACGCAGCCCAAACTTACTGCCAACCCAACTACCCCATGATGCAACCCATGCGAGCTTGTTTCCACTGTGGGGACCCAAACCACTTCAGGAACACTTTCCACGCTTAGTGAACATCATCCATGCCTAAGCTCAAGCAAACCCGGTAAACCAAGCTAACCAAACTCCTCCACCTGCCAGAGGAAGAGCTTTCAACATCAATGCCAACCAAGCTAGGGCTGACAACAACGTGGTCAACGGTATGTTTCTCATCAATGGTAGTTATGCACCCATATTATTCGATACTGGCGCGGATAAGAGCTTTGTGTCCTTAGAATTTGAACCTAGCCTCAACTAAACTCGTGTTAATCTCATGGAATCTCTAACGGTGGAAGTTGCTGACAGAAAACCCGTTTCATTAAATTCTATTATACGCAATTGTACCCTCACTCTAAACGATCACGATTTTCCAGTTGACCTCATTCCTATGAAGTTGGAAAGTTTCGATGTTATAATCGGTATGGACTGGCTCAGCCAGCATCACGCTGAAGTAGTGTGCCGAGAAAAGTTCATTCAGATTCCTCTTGCAGACGGTCAGACCCTACGTATTTTTGGGGAAACCCCTTCGAAAGGACTCAAACTAATGTCCTGCCTTCAAGCTAGAAGATATCTCCGCAAGAACTATGTCGCATTCCTAACTCACGTCGTCAAAAAGGGAAACAAGGAGAGGAAACTCGAAGATATCCCAGTTGTGAAAGAATTCCCACAAGTCTTTCCCGACGACATTTCAGGACTTCCTCCTGTGAGAGAAGTTGAATTCCGCATCGATCTTGTACCTGGCGCTACACCAGTCGCAAAATCTCCTTATAGGTTAGCCCCATCCGAAATGCAAGAGCTGGCCAGTCAACTGCAAGAGCTGACTGACAAAGGATTCATACGTCCTAGCTCCTCGCCTTGGGGTGCACCTGTTCTCTTTGTGAAGAAGAAAGAAGGAACGTTTCGCATGTGCATTGATTATAGAGAACTCAACAAGTTAACGGTTAAAAATCGCTATCCACTACCTCGCATCGATGACCTCCTAGACCAACTTCAAGGCGCCACATGCTTTTCAAAAATCGACCTTCGTTCTGGTTATCATCAGCTCATAGTGCACGAAGAAGATATCCCAAAAACTGCTTTCCGGACTCGTTATGGTCATTACGAGTTCATGGTCATGCCTTTCGGTTTAACCAACGCCCCCGCTGTCTTCATGGATCTAATGAATAGGGTATGCAAACCCTACCTCGACCGTTTCGTCATAGTCTTCATCGACGACATCCTTATCTACTCCAAGTCTAAATCCGATCATGAACGACACCTTCGACTCATCCTTACACTCTTAAGGACTGAAAAGCTCTACGCTAAGTTCTCAAAATGCGAATTCTGGTTAGGAGAAGTACAATTCCTTGGACATGTCGTCAATGACAAGGGAATTCATGTTGATCCTTCAAAAATCAAGGCAGTGCAGGAATGGCAAGCGCCACGTACCACTACCGAGGTCAGGTCATTTCTTGGTTTGGCTGGTTACTATCGACGCTTCATTGCCAATTTTTCCCGTATTGCTGTACCACTCACGGCTTTGACTCATAAAGGAAAACCCTTCATATGGGGACCTAAACTAGAGGAATCCTTCCAAACTCTAAAGCAAAAACTTTGTGACGCACCTATCCTCACACTCCCTGAGGGTTGCGATGACTTTGTGGTATATTGCGACGCATCGGGGCAAGGGCTAGGCTGTGTATTGATGCAAAGAGGAAAAGTGATAGACTATGCCTCAAGACAACTCAAGGTTCACGAGAAGAATTACACCACCCACGACCTGGAACTTGGAGCCGTTGTGTTCGCTCTCAAGATATGGAGACATTACCTCTACAGTACTAAGTGTGAAATATACACAGACCAAAAGAGTCTCCAGCATATCTTCAACCAAAAGGAGTTGAATATGAGGCAACGAAGATGGGTCGAACTTCTCAACGACTAAGACTGTGAAATTCGGTATCATCCTGGCAAGGCAAACGTGGTGGCTGATGCGCTCAGTCGAAAAGGTTATGCGAACTCCATTCGTCTTCTATGTTCGCAAATCATAACCGACATCAAAGATCGAATCCGAGCAGCTCAACATATTTCTGTAACAGAAAATGACGTACGCGATGAGCTGTCATGTGGAGCTAAACTCAAAATCGAAACCAAATCCGACGGTATTCTATACTATTTAAACCGCATATGGATTCCTGATCGCGATAACCTTCGTGATTTCCTCATGAATGAGGCGCACAAAACACGATACTCTGTACACCCAGGAGCCGACAAGATGTATCAAGACCTACGATACACCTACTGGTGGCCTGGCATGAAAAAGGATATCGCTGTTTTTTTTCCAAGTGCCTTACCTGTTCCAAAGTAAAAGCTGAACATCAAAGACCTTCAGGACTTCTAGTCCAACCCGAAATACCTGTATGGAAGTGGGAAAACATAACCATGGATTTCATTACCGGGTTACCTCGCACCTCCAGTGGGTATGACACCATATGGGTAATAATCGAT
This sequence comes from Scalesia atractyloides, assembly GCA_947069175.1. NCBI lineage: Eukaryota > Viridiplantae > Streptophyta > Magnoliopsida > Asterales > Asteraceae > Scalesia > Scalesia atractyloides. Next base: position 70,998,217 of record CAMTDV010000004.1, on the reverse strand, counting down.
CGTCTTACAAAGTCATCTCACTTCATTCCGATTCGTGAGGACTTCAAGAACGAGAAGTTAGCTCGTATCTACATCAGTGAGATCGTAAGCCGTCATGGTGTACCATTAAGCATCATTTCAGACCGTGATGGTCGTTTCACTTCACGAACATGGCGAGCCGTACAAACCGCTTTGGGTACACGATTAGACCTCAGTACCGCTTTTCATCCTCAAACTGATGGTCAATCTGAACGCACCATCCAAACCCTTGAAGACATGCTGCGAGCATGTGTCATAGACTTCAAAGGGAATTGGGACGCTCACCTACCATTAGTGGAATTTTCGTACAACAATAGCTATCATTCAAGTATCGGCATGGCTCCTTTCGAAGCTTTATATGGTCGTAAGTGCCGATCTCCAGTATGTTGGCACGAAATTGGGGAAGCGCAAATCACCGGTCCAGAATTAATTCAAGAAACAACCGACAAGGTCCTTCAAATTCGAAACAATCTTCTAGCGGCTCAAAGTCGTCAAAAGAGTTATGCAGACAAACGACGAAAGCCCTTGGAGTTTGACATTGGTGATCATGTACTTTTAAAAGTATCACCGTGGAAGGGAGTGGTTCGTTTTGGCCAGAAGGGCAAGCTAGCACCACGCTACGTAGGACCTTTCAAGATACTCGAAAGAGTAGGTCCTGTAGCATACAAGCTTGACCTACCATAAGAACTCAACAGAATTCATCCCACATTTCACGTATCAAACTTGAAAAAGTGCCTTGCCTATGAAAATCTCCATATTCCTCTAGAAGACATTCAAGTCGATGAATCAATGCACTTCGTTGAAAGACCGGTAGAAATCATGGACTTTGGAGAGAAGCGTTTAAGGCGAAGTCGTATTCCAATTGTCAGGGTACGTTGGGAGTCGAAACCAGGACCCGAGTTTACTTGGGAACGTGAAGACTCAATGCGCGAAAAATACCCGCATCTCTTTCCAGTTACCACTACTACTTAAATTTCGGGAAGAAATTCCTAAAAGTAGGGGATACTGTAACATTCGTCGAAAAACGGATTTCAAAACCCGCTTCGTTTAATAACCAAGTATTCAGTTATAAATTTTTGTTGCGTATTTATTGTTCAGATTATTTTAAATAATACATAATTAATAAACATTTTAGAATTTAAAAACCATAATTAATAAATAATAATAATAAGTGAATAGAAAATAAAATGGAGCCGCCGGGTCTCGAACCCGGGTCTCCCACAAACACAAACACACACCACACCACTCCGCCACACACTTCACTTGTGATAAACACTGAATCAAATAACACTTAAAGTAAAACCCGAAATCAAAACCGGAAATCAACGCGCCCAGAACTCGCAGTCGCCGGAAAAACCGAGATATCCGCAATTTTGGCTATTTCCTTTTGACTAAAACGCGATAACTGACTTCGACATCAGTTATAACCGATGTCTAACCATCAATTTCAGTCATAACCGTTGGAGACCTTTGACCGCGAATCATGACCCAAATTCGAACCCAATTCAGCGTGTTCTTCCTTATAAATACCCACTCAAACTTCCTGTAAATCTTTCGCTCAGAACCACACTCTCTTTCGAAGCTTTATTCCTTCCAAAGCTCGTCACCGGAGATTTTCATTTTCGTTGGAATATCGCCGGAATCGCTGATCAGAAAACCGCATTCGCTCTTCAGACGGTATAATTGTCTAAGCCTTCTTGCTATCTCTTGATTTATAATCTAATTGCTCAACACAATAATCGAAACTGATAGAACAGTTTATTCAGCCGGAAATCGCAAATCAGAGCCGACGAACACTGCCGGAAATCTGAAGAAAACTCTCCGTCTTGGTATATCATATTCTTTAATCTTTGTTTTCCTATTCCATTTCAATCGATGATAAGGCCGTTGGTCGAATAAGCAAGAACAGTCGGGTGCACTGTTCTGTGTTCTTCTTAATGAAGAAGACGAACTTAAATTGTATATTAATGTAATTAAAATCGGGTATTTAACCGGGTTAGACACACAGTCCAGCGGTGGACTGTGTGCAAATACAAAACACACGTCCCGGGTTCGAATCGCACACGTTACCGACTTTCAGAAATAAAACCAACATTTTTAAAACCTAATCAGATCAAGTCACAGTATATACATAAGAGGAATATAATCCAGTAGTTAAACAGATTAGACACACATCCCAACTGGTTGGGCTGTGCGCACTAGAACCGAAGGTCCCGAGTTCGACTCCGGGTCTCTGCAACCGGTTCGGCCATATAAATCATTTTTAATAAAAACCAAATAAGGTTAAAGTTAATTAGTATATATATATATAATTAAAACAGAGAATATTTCAGGTTAGACACGTAGCTCAGTTGGTAGAGCTGCGTGCACGTATACGAGAGGGCCCGAGTTCGAACCTCACTAGCCGCATAGAATAAACACAGTCTGACCGGTCAAGACCCGGTCAAACCTGACAAAAGTCAACCCTTTTTATTTCATTTTTATTTATTTATTTAATTGGAAAATTAATTAAAAATACTTAAAAATAGGATTTTTAAAGTTAGAAAATTTCCTTAAACTCACAAAAATAAATCTAAAAATCCCATTAAGAGCACTATTTAAAAATATTAATCTCAAAAAAATTTATTTATTTATCGAATCATTTTGTTATTATCTAGGTTAGGTTTTCCCTCGTCGATTGAATCATAAATTCGTACGCATTCATCGTCATCAAAGAACACACCCATTGTGAGTGAATCTCTATCAATTCCCCGTTTTAATCATGTTTTGGGGTGTATCATGTGTCGTACAATTCTTTTATTTTATTTAAACACTTGTGCATACATCATATCCGTGATCAAATGTGTATCAATTGTTGTGTGAATTATATGTAGATTGGATTTATCATTTTTAGTGCACGCATTTCATTAGGCCCATCAGTTCCCCGTGGGATACGGGTTGAGCATCAGGAGCCTCATTAGATCGGCTCCGTTTGATTGAGCCTTGATCTCACATACATCATCATTCATGTCATATACTCATCCAAAGTGGTTTGTGATTGTTTATCTATATATGTTTGCTCACATGTGATTATTGCACGAATTTTCTTTATTAAATAAAACAAGAAATTAGTAAAAATGTTTTATCAAGGTTCACTCGCCAACTTTTGTTGACCCAAAATCTCCCCCGTTTTACACATGATACAGGTGATCCAGCTGAGACAGGAAACACTTAGGAAGGCCTAGAAGAATAAACAAGTTTATGCTTAGGAATAATTATGTAGTTTCAGTTTCTTATAATTGTATGAATTTTGTTTTGGATATTTAAGTTTGTAATTTGAATTTAATAAATATGAAACATATTAGTAAACATCATGAGCTTTGGTGATAACCCAATTATGCCCCGACTTTTATTCCGCTGCGGGTCGGTGTGTGACAATAATATCCTTAAACAATCATTACATTAACAAAATCTCTTAAACAGTAAAATCTGATCCGATCCCCCTAGATTTATTACACTTGGAACTAAACAAAATAAAACAAAACTAAACTACGCAAGCCACATCCAAGCATCCAAGCTACAAAATTCTCACCATGTTCTATACGTTAAAATACAAGTCAATACAATTAAGTAAAGGTGAGCATACGAGTTTGAATAATACTGGCATAGTCAAGAAAGAGTTTGCGAAACAATCTAATTACATATCATGATACACCAAAACACTTAACATAACATAGGCTCATTTCTCATGCTTACCGTGAGATGGCTTGCGCGTCCATCCTAACTAGACCCCGTTGGGTGTAAGCCACACTATAGAACCATACTAGCTAAGGTGGCAAGTTAACGAAAACAAGTCCTAGTAACATGTTTCTAGTATCACGTATAGAGCCTATACAATCAGATCATTCGCGTGTGATAAAACAGTTTTGATTTGTGTTGTGGTTTTGATATAGGAACGTATGTAACACCCAAAAAGTGCGTTAAAGCGAAAATGGGTCAAGTATACTCACTGTGGGTGCGTTTAGGTAAGAGCTCGGGATCTGAGGAGAGTAGAGAAGAACGCCGGATCAGCCTGCATACACGAACGGAAGTGCATCAGTCTCCGAGAAGCTAAAACGGTTAAGTCTTGGTAGGGCAGTAGACAAGTTCGGGTGAACTTGTGTGTAAACACACAAGTTCAAGCGAACTTGTGTAGATTTGGTGAGATTTATAGCCAAGTTCGGTCGAACTTGAGGAGTTTCCTAAGAAACTTGTCAAGTTCGGGCGAACTTGTAGAATATGCTAACTAAAAAGGCAAGTACGGTCTAACTTGTGTATTTTCCTAAGAGACTAGACAAGTTCGGTCGAACTTGTAAGAACGTTGGTGAAGAAACACTCAAGTTCGGTCGAACTTGACCCAAATGGGTACAAGTTCGGTCGAACTTGACCTGGTGAGCTGGTGATTCTCGAGCGAACTTGATGTTTTCGGGTCCAAAATCTTGCGTTTTCGCGTCGTTTGCTGAGGAAAATCGAGTTTAACCCTGTGCTACTGAGCAAACTTAGGTCGGAGAGGTCTTTTAGAGCTGTTTTAGCCGTTTTACAAAAGCGTGGGCTAATCCGGGCGAACTCGGGGTTCGTTCGGTTTAGTCCGGCTTGTGTAAACCAACATAAACGTCCATCTGGGATCTTGAATGATAGATGCTTTGTTTCATACCAGAAAACGAACAAAACATCATCAAAAGTCCGTATCTTGTGTAGAAATCGATGTTTTTCAAAGGTTTTCCTCAGATCTATCACTTAAAAGCCGAGATCTTGCAGATCTCGTGTTGGGAAGTCTCTACTATCGCCAAACGAACTCGTATTGTGTAGATCTAAGCTTAAAACATAAGTTTTTGAAGAAAAAGATGAAGATTTTCGTAAAAGAATGGGTTTGATGAAAACGAAGGCTATGCCTGTGCCAAAATCATTGTAAACCTTTGTAGATCGTTGATAAACGTTGTTGCAGTTGAAATCGGGTTGATTCTTACTTAGAACATGAAGGTTTCGGGTTTTGAGAGCTCTGGGCGAACTTACAGCAAGTTCAAGTGAGTGAACAGAGCTTGGTATTTATAGGAGAAGGCAAAAATGAAGGCTGGTGGAGACCAAGTTCGGCCGAACTTGTACAAATTTACAAGTTCGCGCGAACTTGTAGGTAATTGGGAGACTTGGAGCTAAGTTCGGCTGAACTTGTACAGGTGTGTACAAGTTCGAGCGAACTTGAAGATAAAAGAGATTTTGTTTTCATCAGCCAAGTTCGGGCGAACTTGGTAACACCAAGTTCTAGCGAACTTGACTTATGTTGTTGAATTTTCTTTCTTTTTCGCGTTAAGAGCTCGTTTGGTTATTCGGTTCGCATTAGATAGTTATATTAAGCGTTAAATTAAAGCGTTAAGCGTTATAGTTGATATAATATGTGATTTAGCGATTTGAGAGTGCGAGAGCGATGTGATAGCGAGCGTAATCATAAGCACAAACACACATAACACATAAGTAACATAAAACCACATAAATAACTGCGATTTACGATGCGATGAGGTTAGCGATGAGATTTAATAAACGGTTAGATGCGATAATAACGTACAATACCATAATTTATTAACATAAACTTTATTATTAACCAAATCTCGGAATTACAAAAGATAGGAAAACGGGTAAACAAAATGAAAAGATAACAATCGAACTTTTGAGTTGTTACAGTCTCCCCTACTTTAGGGAATTTCGTCCCGAAATTAGGCAGTAGCTGTAACAAAAAGATGCGGGTACTTGGCCTTCATATCACTTTCCAATTCCCAAGTAAACTCGGCGCCACGTTTGCCCTCCCATCGGACCTTCACGATAGGGATGCGAGAGCGTCGTAGTTTCTTAGTCTCTCGGTCCATGATTTCCACAGGCTTTTCCACGAAATGGAGAGTCTCGTTGATTTGCAGATCTTCGAGAGGGACATGTAGATTTTCTCCGGCGAGGCATTTCTTGAGGTTAGACACGTGGAAAGTCGGATGTACATTATTAAGTTACTCCGGTAATTCGAGACGATAGGCTACTTTACCGATTCTTTCCAGAATCTTAAAGGGACCAACGTATCGAGGCGCTAGCTTTCCTTTCTTGCCGAAGCGAACCACTCCCTTCCAAGGTGCAACCTTTAGGAGAACGTGATCTCCCACTTTGAACTGTAGGGGCTTGCGGCGTTTATCGGCGTAACTCTTTTGACGACTCCGAGCTTTCAAGAGATTGTCTCTGATTTGGAGGATCTTGTCCGTTGTTTCTTGAATTAGCTCGGGACCGGTGATTTGTGCTTCTCCGATCTCGTGCCATGCAATAGGCGATCGACATTTTCTTCCATACAGTGCCTCAAAAGGAGCCATTTGAATGCTGGTATGATAACTATTATTGTACGAGAATTCGTTTAAAGGTAAATACGTATCCCAGTTACCACCGAAATCTATGATACACGCACGAAGCATGTCTTCGAGGGTGCGGATCATTCTCTCAGCCTGACCGTCGGTTTGAGGGTGAAAAGCGGTACTGAGATTAAGAGTAGTATCGAGAGCGGATTGACAGGTCTCCCAGAGACGCGAGGTAAAACGACCGTCGCGGTCAGAAATGATGTCACGAGGCGTCCCTTGTCGTATGACTTCGTCGGTATAGATTCGGGTTAACCGTTCGACCTTAAAGTCTTCTCGTATAGCAATAAAGTGCGCGGATTTAGTGAGACGATCAATGATAACCCAAATGCTATCGTGACCGGATGAAGTGCGCGAGATCTTAGTAACGAAGTCCATAGCTATACTCTACCACTTCCACATCGGGATTTCGGGTTGTTCAAGTAAACCAAAGGGCCTTTGATGCTTGGCTTTAACTTTCGAACAAGTTAAGCATTTCGAGACGTACACGGCGATATCCTTCTTCATGCCCGGCCACCAATACTTAGGATGAAGGTCCTGGTACATCTTGTCGGCACCGGGGTGAATGGAATATCGAGATTTATGAGCTTCGGTCATTAGCAATTCACGGAGATTATCACGATTGGGAATCCAAATGCTATTATGATAGTAATAAATACCATCAGATTTAGATACAAGCTGAGTTTCGGCACCACATTTCATTTCGTCTTGAAGGGTATTCTCGTTAAAGCAGGCGAATTGAGCGGCACGGATGAGGGTTTCAAGTTTAGCACAAACTTGAGAGTCATGAATACCATATACATAGCTTCGTCTACTTAGAGCATCAGCGACGACGTTTGCTTTGCCGGGATGGTAGCGTATCTCACAATCGTAGTCGTTGAGAAGTTCAACCTATCGACGTCGTCGCATGTTTAGTTCTTTTTTATTAAAGATATGTTGTAAGCTCTTATGATCGGTGAAGACCGTACACTTAGTACCTTAAAGGTAGTGTCGCCATATCTTTAATGCAAATACAACTGCACCGAGTTCGAGATCGTGGGTTGTGTAATTCTTCTCGTGGATCTTGAGTTGGGGAGACGCGTACTCGATAACCTTGTCTCGTTGCATGAGAACACAACCAAGACCAAGGTTCGAGGCATCGCAGTAAACGACAAAATCGTCATTTCCGTCGGGTAAAGCGAGAATGGGAGCGTTGCATAGCATACGCTTGAGAGTTTGAAAAGCTTCTTCTTGTTTGGTTTCCCAAACGAAGGGTTTGTCTTTATGAGTTAAAGCGGTAAGCGGAACAACGATTTTCGAAAAGTCGGCGATGAATCGACGGTAATAACCCGCCAATCCAAGAAATGAACGGATTTCGGAGGCATTTCTCGGTGTAATCCAACTCTTGAAGGCTTCGATCTTTGCAGGGTCGACATGAATTCCTTGACTATTAACGATGTGGCCGAGAAATTGGACTTCTTCGAGCCAGAATTTACATTTGGAGAACTTAGCATAAAGGCAATTTCCTTGAAGAAGTTCGAGGACTAAACGGAGATGACGCGCGTGTTCGTCTCTCGACTTCGAATAGATAAGAATGTCATCGATGAAAACAATGACGAAACGATCTAAGAAGGCTTTACACACACGGTTCATCAAATCCATGAAAACCGCGGGTGCATTGGTAAGACCAAAAGGTATGACCACGAATTCGAAATGGCCATAGCGAGTACGAAAGACGGTTTTAGGAATGTCTTCTTCCAACACACGTAACTGATGATAACCGGAACGAAGATCGATCTTAGAAAAACAAGTAGCACCTTGAAGCTGATCAAATAAGTAGTCGATACGAGGAAGAGGGTAGCGGTTCTTTATCGTGAGTTTGTTAAGTTCACGATAATCGATGCACATTCAGAACGATCTGTCCTTCTTTTTCACGAAAAGGACAGGAGCGCCCCATGGCGAAGTGCTCAGGCGTATGAAACCTTTATCAAGAAGTTCTTGAAGTTGGCTTGATAGCTCGCGCATTTTGGATGGTGTGAGGCGATAAGGAGCTTTAGCAACTAGAGTAGCTCCGGGAACTAAATCGATACGGAATTCAACATCATGAGTAGAGGGTAAACCAGGTAAGTCGTCGAGAAAGACTTTAGGAAATTCACAAACAACGGGAACATCTTTATAAGTCTTCTTTTCTTTCTCCGGGTTCACGATATGAGCGAGAAAAGAAACACATCGCTTTTGCAAGCATTTGTGGGCTCGAGTACATGACAAAAGCATCAACTTCTTTGAGGGCGTTTCACCATAAACATGAAGTTGATCACCGTTAGGAAGAGGGAAGTGAATCATTTTATCGAAGCATACAACTTCAGCATGATTTTCACGAAGAAAATCCATGCCTACTATGATATCGAAGCTACCTAATTGCATAGGTATGAGATTGATCGAGAAGACATGGTTGTTGAGATCGAGATTACAACCACGTAAAACAAAGTTAACGGTAACGGTTCCTCCGGTGGCGACTTCCACATCGAAAGTCTTTGGGAGTTTAGCGCGATTACATTTAAAAACCTTTTCGAATTCTAACGATACAAAACAATTATCGGCACCAGTATCAAATAAGCATGAAGCATAAATACCATTAACGAGAAACGTACCATTGACAACATTGTTGTCATTCTGGGCTTGGCGGTGATTCAGATTGAAGGCTATTCCACGCGCAGCTTGTAACACCTAATGGCAACCTCCCAAATGTGGGGCAAAAAAACCTCATCGAGGATAATGGCAACCTCCTACATGTTGGGGCAAAACCTCATCAAGGACGATGAGTCCCTTAGGGGGGTGATTATAACACCTAATGGCATACCTCCCAACATCGTCCGTGGACAGGAGAGATTCCTGGTTCATAAGTAATGCCCTACCTCTAAAATCACCAACGCGTTTTGGGCTTAATGCTAGTGGATGAGAGGAGAACTCCACAGTTAAGCGTGCTCAAGTGGGAGTAGTACTAGGATGGGTGACCTCCTGGGAAGTCTCCACCAGGACAACAAAAAAACAAAGCCGTAAGTTCCTGGATGGGCTACCCATCAGGGGCAAAGCGGACAATATTGGTGATAACGAGGGGCAGGGGTGTTACAGAGTGGTATCAGAGCCACTCATGTGCCGTTCGGGATGTTGAGGCAAAACCTCATCGAGGACGATGAGTCCCTTAGGGGGGGGGGGTGATTGTAACACCTAATGGCAATCTCCCAAATGTGGGGCAAAAAAACCTCATCGAGGATAATGGCAACCTCCTACATGTTGGGGCAAAACCTCATCGAGGACGATGAGTCCTTTAGGGGGGTGATTATAACACCTAATGGCATACCTCCCAACATCGTCCGTGGACAGGAGAGATTCCTGGTTCATAAGTAATGACCTACCTCTAAAATCACCAACGCGTTTTGGGCTTAATGCTAGTGGATGAGAGGAGAACTCCACAGTTAAGCGTGCTCAAGTGGGAGTAGTACTAGGATGGGTGACCTCCTGGGAAGTCTCCACCAGGGCAACAAAAAAACAAAGCCGTGAGTTCCTGGATGGGCTACCCATCAGGGGCAAAGCGGACAATACTGGTGATAACGAGGGGCAGGGGTGTTACACAGCTTGTTGTTGCTGCTGAGGCTGCGGTGGTGGCTGCTGCTGAGGCTGCTGCTGCTGCGGCTCTTGTTTCACGGTGAGGTTTGGGCAAACATTAGCAAAGTGGTTCGGATCACCACACAAAAGCACACTCGTGCCTTTGGAGCTTGCTGCTGGTTGGCTTGAGGAGGAGCAGGTAGAGCTGAAGCGTTGGAGCCTGAGGAGCTGGCTGACGAGTACCACTACGGCAGCTGACTGTAAAGTGGTCGTAGATGTTGCAGTTTTTGCAAAAACGGCAATTGCCACTAGAGATGGGCATAATCGGGTTTTATTATTACCCGGAACCGGTTCGGCTTGGATGTCATTGGAACCGGGTATGGTGTGGAACTGGGTCCGGTTCCTACCCGGGTTCACACCCAAGAATATGGAACCGTGTAGAACCGGGTACGGTATTATGGAACCGGGTATGGTGTGGAACCGGGTATGGTGCGGAACCGGTTCCTGATAGTGTTCAGAACCGGTTCCTGACAGTAAAAACCTGACTTTTACTGTTCAGAACCGGTTCCTGATAAAATGTTACCGGTGGAACCGGTTCCTGATTAAAAAATCGTTTTTTTTTTGTATATAAACCCCTTCCTACTTACCGGTTCCTGATAAATGTTATCGTTGGTGTTTTAATAAAGTTTGTGTAATGTTTCTTTCTATTGTGTTTGTTATGTTTGATTTTTATTATTAGTTACATTGATAAATAAAAATAGTAACAATAATCGGTTAAAATTAAAAAACAAATTAATCGGTTACAATATATAAAAAAAATTAACCGGTTACAAAAAAAAAATAAAAAATTACTCAGAACCGGTTCTAGTAAGATTTTATTTCTTTGATTGTTTACTACCGGCAGGTGCAACACTTTCCGATGAGTTTCTCTTAGGTGGGGTACCTCGGTACAATCGTCGTCCGAATCGTTAGTCTCCACTTCTTCGTCCTCCTCTTCGTCAACAATTTTATGCTCTAACTCAACTTCATCTTCTAGACTAGTTTTATGTTGAACACGATCAACGGCATCCAAATGGTCCTTTAAGCATATTGCCATCTCTAGCGATTCCGGAGTTAGTCTTGTTCTTCTAATTGACAAAACCCTACCACTAAGAGAAAACACACTTTCCGAAGCTACCGTGGAAGCTTGGACCGTTAGTATATCACGAGCCATGGTGGCTAGAATCGGGTATTCGGATTCTTTCGATTTCCACCATGCAAAACATCAAATTTCCTATACTCCTCGGTGGTCATAGTAAGCGAATACTGATTTTTTTATATCTCCCAAGTTCACTTGTTGGTTCACTACCCCTTTGTTGTCTAGCGGTCTCGTCTCTAACGACATTCAACATGGTTATAAGTGGATCCCCGCTTGTTTCATCGTTAGAGGCCGTGGACCGAGACTCAAACAAATTTGTATGATTTTTTTCACTATATTTTTTAAATAATGATCATAAAGTTTGGCCATACACTCATTGAATATTTTTTTTGTTTTTGCTTTTAAAGTTGGATCCTCCTCATGCATATCCAACTTGTCATAAATTTCATCAATTAAAGCTTCAACACCCGGTACGTTTAAAGCTGGATTTAAAGCAGCGGCACATAGAAAAACGGGTGGTAATTCTAAAAAATATTTTTAAAATTTTTGAATCATTGGTCTCGTCATATTCCTTAACATGTCACTAGAATTTTCAAACTTTTTAAAATTAGTTGTTATCAAATACAATTGGTCCACAACTTTAGAACTAGTAGGATAATAAACACCGGAAATCAAAGTCGTTGTAGTTTTTAACGGCTATAACCGGTTCCAACGGTAACATTTTTAACGGCTATAACCGGTTCCAACGGTAATATTATAACGGTCAGGAACCGGTTTCACGTAGGAACCGGGTACGGAAGGGTAGGAAACGGGTACGGTTAGGAACCGGTTACTACCCGATTCAAATGGTAAAATTGTGGAACCGGGTTGGAACCAACGGGTATTTTGAACCCGGAACCGGTTCTACTTAATGTCGGGTAGGAACTGGAACCGGTTCCAGTTCGGTTCTACCGGTTCGGGTTCGGAACCGGTTTATATGCCCATCTCTAATTGCCACCAATGGCATGATGACATGTGGGTGCAGACCAGTGTACGCACGCTTTGCTGGCGGTGCGTTTGGTGCTGCTGATTGGAGTGGCTGGGGGTTCGCTGGAGCAGTAAGAGCAAAGTTCTTGCTCGGGTTTTCCCTTTTTCGACCACGAAGACTGCTCTTTGGCTCTCGGGGCTGTTCGGTAGCAGGAACTGCGGATTTGGTGACTACCTGACTTGCGACCTTGCTGCTTTTAAAGTAACCGGACTGAACTCGTTTGTCATTAATCTCGGCGGCTAGCGGGTAGGTCTCCTCGATAGTAGTAGGGCGTGCTGTTGAACAAAGTCAGCGACGCAATCGGGGAGAGCGTTGAGATACTTCTTGATTGCTTTCTCGGTCGTATCCACTTGACCGGGACAAATGATGCTCAACTGTTTGAAACGAGCGGTGAGACCAGCGTTATCGGGACCATCTTGCTTGATATTCCAGAATTCGTTCTCTAACTTCTGGACCTCGTAGGGAGGACATAATTCCTTGATCATAATTTCCTTAAGTTCCTCCCAAGTGAGTCCGTAAGCTTCGTCGTTCCCACGCCTGTTGCGCTCGGCTGTCCACAAGTCGAGAGCCCTTGATTGAAACACGCCGGTAGCGTTGACAGTGCGCAGAGCCTCGGGACATCCACTCTGGCGGAATGTGACCTCGATAGAGTCAAACCAGTGGAACATGGCACTCGGCCCTTCGGTGCCTGGGAAGGTAAGCGGTCCACATGCTTTGAACTGCTTAAAACTGAAGTGGGGTTTCGGGGCATCTCCCTTGGAGTCAACTGAAGAGTTGCTGCTTACAACATGGATTTCCGAGACAATTTGCAGGATGACTTTAGCTATCTCCTTGGCTACCATTGTAGCGATGCGCTTATCGGCGTTGCTGCGCTGGAGATTTCTACGGGTGTGCGATCCCATTGAAGACATCTACATGAAGGATTCAGATTAGATGAGATTCGATTATAATAGAGTTATGTTTAAATGTTTATTATTATTATTATAATTCATATAAGGCACATAACACATAGGCAAGTAACACGTAGGCAAATAAGTACATAGCACATAAGCACGTAAGCACGTAAGCACATAATCCACGTAAACACACATTTTGCACGTATTCACCTTCTAATAACAATAATGCGTAGCGCGATACGAGATGCGAGATATGCGCGATATGTAATAGCGAGATAAGCGAGATGATACCGCGTATGAGGCACACGTCCTCATAGGCGTAAGCGAGTTAAGCGATTAGTTTGGTTTGTGTATTATTTTAGCGTTTTAGATTACGAGAGCTGTGCGAGTTGTGCATACATTCGATGGAGCGTAATTGCGATAAATCGAGAAATCGATGATATGATAAATCATCAAAGCGATAAATCGAATAAAGCGAAAATTCTCAAAATTTTAAACACGTAAATAATAATAAACTTGATGATGCGTAAATCGACGATATAGGCTTAAATCAATTGGGAGTGTCCGGGGTTTTGAGACGTTGACTACCCAAAGTGATTTGACTACCCTTTGCATTTGGACCCACGCTTTGGCCTAATAGATAAACGTTCTCATCGCAAGCGGCTAACGACGTTTACCCTTCCAGTTAATACGTGTTCCAAACCATTGGCATAACCGAGACTTTGGTGAGATTGAAAGTCGAATTGCGGAATTAGTTACTAAGATGCGTGTTTCACCCCTAACTTAACAACTTTATTCCTAAATAGAAATGGAAGATTTTCGTTGAGGTTTGGATATCACTCCTAACTCAACGAAGGTATCTCGTGAGAGAGAATCGCGGAGTGTGATCTCATCGAGACTTCTCGGTTTTCACACCTATTCTCGACTTGATCACTCGTTCGGTGTGATGCGAGCGTTTCCAAGCGTGTACTATTGTATTAGCCTTAGGAAAGACATATTTAAGCATTTATGGTAAGTAGATTAGCATTTAATTCAAAGATAGGTCAATCGGGTACTTAAACATGCTACTAGGTCGAATCATGGCAATTCTACCTATTATCCTAAAGTTATGGCGCTCTGATACCAATCTGTCACACCCCAACCGATGGCGGAATCATCGGGGTAGTGGCACTAGGCGAACCAGATTGTCTCAAGAGATTCCATAACAATAGATAATAAATCAACAATTAACATCCCATACTATTAAACTCATAATATCCTTAAACAATCATTACATTAACAAAATCTCTTAAACAGTAAAATCTGATCCGATCTCCCCTAGATTTATTACACTTGGAACTAAACAAAATAAAACAAAACTAAACTACGCAAGCCACATCCAAGCATCCAAGCTACAAAATTCTCATCCTGTTACATACGTTAAAATACAAGTCATTACAATTAAGTAAAGGTGAGATACGAGTTTGAATAATACTAGCATAGTCGAGAAAGCGTTTGCGAAACAATCTAATTACATATCATGATACACCAAAACACTTAACATAACATAGGCTCATTTCTCATGCTAACTACCGTGAGAAGGCTTGCGCGTCCATCCTAACTAGACCCCGTCTGGTGTAAGCCACACTATAGTACCATACTAGCTAAGGAGGCAAGTTAACGAAAACAAGTCCTAGTCACATGTTTCTAGTATCACGTATAGAGCATATACAATCAGATCATTCGCGTGTGATAAAACAGTTTTGATTTGTGTTGTGGTTTTGATATAAGAACGTATGTAACACCCAAAAAGTGCGGTAAAGCGAAAATGGGTCAAGTATACTCACTATGGGTGCGTTTAGGTAAGAGTTCGGGATCTGAGGAGAGTCGAGAAGAACGCCGGATCAGCCTGCATAAGCGAACGGAAGTGCATCAGTCTCCGAGAAGCTGAAACGGTTAAGTCTTGGTAGGGCATTAGATAAGTTCGGGCGAACTTGTGTGTAAACACACAAGTTCGAGCGAACTTGTGTAGATTTGGTGAGATTTATAGCCAAGTTCGGTCGAACTTGATGAGTTTCCTAAGAAACTTGTCAAGTTCGGGCGAACATGTAGAATATCCTTACTAAAAAGGCAAGTTCGGTCGAACTTGACCCAAATGGGTACAAGTTCGGTCGAACTTGACCTGGTGAGCTGGTGATTCTCGAGCAAACTTGATGTTTTCGGGTCCAAAATCTTGCATTTTCACGTCGTTTGCTGAGGAAAATCGAGTGTTCATCCCTCCAACCCTGTGCTACTGACCAAACTTAGGTCGGAGAGGTCTTTTAGAGCTGTTCTAGCCGTGTTAAAAAAGCGTGGGCTAATCCGGGCGAACTCGGGGTTTGTTCGGTTTAGTCCGGCTTGTGTAAAACATAAACGTCCTTGTGCTTCAAATCTGGGATCTTGAATGATAGATGTTTCGTTTCATACCAGAAAATGAACAAAACATCATCAAAAGTTCGTATCTTGTGTAGAAATCGATGTTTTTCAAAGGTTTTCCTCAGATCTATCACTTAAAAGCCGGGATCTTGCAGATCTCGTGTTTGGGAAGTCTCTACTATCGCCAAACGAACTCGTATTGTGTAGATCTAAGCTTAAAACAGAAGTTTTTGAAGAAAAAGATGAAGATTTTCGTAAAAGAATGGGTTTTTGATGAAAACGAAGGCTACGCCTTGTGCCAAAATCATTGTAAACCTTTGTAGATCATTGATAAACGTTGTTGTAGTTGAAATCGGGTTGATTCTTACTTAGAACATGAAGGTTTCGGGTTTTGAGAGCTCTGGGCGAACTTGCAGCAAGTTCAAGTGAGTGAATAGAGCTTGGTATTTATAGGAGAAGGCAAAAATGAAGGCTGGTGGAGACCAAGTTCGGCCGAACTTGTACAGATTTGTACAAGTTCGCGCGAACTTGTAGGAAATTGGGAGACTTGGAGCTAAGTTCGGCCGAACTTGTACAGGTGTGTACAAGTTCGAGCGAACTTGAAGATAAAAGAGATTTTGTTTTCATTAGCCAAGTTCGGGCGAACTTGGTAACACCAAGTTCGAGTGAACTTGACTTATGTTGTTGAATTTTCTTTGTTTTTTGCTTTAAGAGCTCGTTTGATTATTCGGTTCGCATTAGATAGTTATATTAAGCGTTAAATTAAAGCGTTAAACGTTATAGTTGATATAATAGCGCGATTTAGCGATTCGAGAGTGCGAGAGCGATGTGATAGCGAGCGTAATCATAACCACAAACACACATAACACATAAGTAACATAAAACCACATAAATAACTGCGATTTGCGATGCGATGAGGTTAGCGATGAGATTTAATAAACGATTAGATGCGATAATAACGTACAATACCATAATTAATTAACATAAACTTTATTATTAACCGAATCTCGGAATTACAAAAGATAGGAAAACGGGAAAACAAAATGAAAAGATAACAATCGAATCGAGTTGTTACAGATAAGTCACTTGAGTTCTGTGATGCAAATATTGTGACTCTATATTTTGAAGAGTGTATAGTTTTTAATGGCCTCAAAAACTATTGTTTGTGCTGGGTGTCTTTTTTGTCAATGTTTGACTCATGGCCTCAAACGACTGATTGGTAGCATTTGAAGAGTGTATAGTTTTTAATAGCGATGATAGTGAGCGCGATAGGAATAGCGTAGCGTAATGCTTTATCACTGCTATCTGATGTTTAGCGCTCAATAGCTAAAATAGCGCCACCTAGACTAAACAGCTGTAATTTTGACCAGTTGCATAAAAAAACCTTAAATTATACTTGTGTAGCTAATTAACCATTATATGATAGAAAAGCATTATATGATAGAATACCTATTTAACGACTTATCTTTTCTTTGATGTTTCAGTAGAATACTATATGATGTAGACTTGTGTTGATCTTCGAGACCCCACTAATAACGAGCTTGTGTTATCGCTCGGTAGCAGTTTAATATCGTAGGTTGATTCAAGATACTACATCATTATTTAATACTACTGCATTATATATAAGCCAGCAAACCTAAATATATGAGAGGTAAACATCGTTTAATTTGCATTTAAGCCGCCTTATGTTAGTGCTTCTCATCTGCAGCTCAAAAATCTCAATCTGAACAGGTTGAGTTTTTTAGTCGGAAATGAGAAGCACTAACATAAGGCCGCTTAAATGCAAATTAAAAGATGTTTACTTTCCGTATATTCAGGTTTGCTGCCTTATAAATAATACATGGATTTTAAATAATGATGTAGTACTTTGATTAAACTCGCACCATGTAAAGTGGAAGGAATAGTCATGCAGCAGCCAATTCTTTCGTGGAATTGAACAAATCATTATCACAAATACGAGGAGCTATGCAGATATCTTGTAAGTTACTCGGTTTACCATTCCATTTCTATACTTCTAAATCTAGCTTAGATATGTTCGCTTCTAACTACAGGTTTTTGCGTTTTGAAGTGAAAGTTCATTTCTTTGTATGTTGTAGTTTGTATAACGCGTTATCTGGACGTTGCTGTTGCCGTTGCCTCTACTGCCGCTGCCGCCGCTTCTACTACAGGTTTGCTTTTTTTACTTTTGTTAGTTAAAGTTTAATGAACATAGATGTATCAATATTAAAAATGTTTTTTTGATAGGAATACATATGCCATTGTCTCTATATACTTACAAGTAATCGTTGTCTTTTTTGCGTGCTATTGAGAGTGATTATTCACTACTGGCATCACCAGAACCGGAACAAATTCAAGAAGAAGTGTCTGACTTTAACGGGACATAAGCACATACATGAACAAGAATTACTTCTTACAAAGATTCAAAGAAATAAGATCCAATATTATGTAGTTATGTATAACATTTAACTACAACTTGAACCAAATGTTGTTTGTTATGTATTAATTAGATTTATTATTAACTTTTCTGCCTACTTGACAATGACTTTGAATCTATATATATAATATAATATATGAAACTATTGGGGGACACATGTCACCCAATGGCTTCAACACAAATGCTTAAAAATCTCCTAAAAGAACCCACAAATTACTGACACGTGTACAGAAGACATTTTAAGAAAATTGAGGGCCTTTTTTTTCAAATTTCCAAAATCAAATTCCTCAACCTCTTTCTCAATCTTCATACGCACACTTTAGAAAACCGTAAAATAAAAATCGACTGCCTCTTAATCTCTCTCAATACTCTACGACAACCTTCAATCGATCTGCAAATCCGAATACCCTATCACTCACGGTAATGTTTGATTTCGTTGATGTTCTTATTGTTTGATTCTGTTTTAATCGTCTGATGTTTGTTGATTTCTATATATATTGACTGTTACTTGATGATCTATAGAGTTATTTAGTAGTAATGTTTGAAGATTGTTATGTTTTTATTGATTGATGATGATTATATTTAGGGTTTTAATCGAAGCTACTATAATCGATTAATCTATGATTTGATTAGTTAGGGTTTTATGCGATTTTTGTTATAATCGTCTAATTTCCTCATTATAATCAATTAATCTATGAGTAGATTATTTAGCGTTTTATGCGATTTTTGTTATAATCGTCTGTTTCGTCTGATCGATTATTGTATTTTTGTTATGATCATCTGTTTTCGTTTGATCAATTATAATTGTCTGTTTTCGTCTGTTTATTTTGTTATAATTGTCCCTCGATTAGAATAAGGATTCTAACGCTTTGCTGGTGTTCGTTTTTTATTTTTTTGTATTGTCCATAGGATGGAGTTTTTGCACACGAAACGTATGAGTATGGTTCTGTTTGTTGTTTCTTGCTCATAGGTATGGCATCTAAATGATTGCTTAATGTACAAAACTACCAAATTATTAATTGTTCAATAAAATAAACTTCAGTTTAATTATTTGATGTTTTGATTCTTTTATAAAGAAGAGTTCACTAGAAACCTATTTGACCTGTTTAATGCTTAGATAGCTTACAAACATTATTTGAAGCATGTTTTGGTGGCTATTGATTTTTTTAAGTGTGCTGCAATATTAAGCCAACTATTCTTTCAAAATTCTTGAAAATTATAGAATGTGGTCCTTTCAGATGTCATTTGAGGATTATGAGTTGCATGTCTTTTACAATTTCTTTACATCAAATATGATATTTTTAGAATCTATTCAGTTAAAATATGGCTACCTTCTCTGGTTTTCTTTAGAATCTGAAAAGAAGCATTCGGAAGCTTTGGAATCAATCAACATAGGGTTCATGGGATCTTGGAGGTAACCTAATTATGTTTTAATGTAAAAATTGGTTTGCTTTTTATGGTTATCATTGGTTTAATTATGTTGCAAATTTGATCCACAAAATATACCACTTTGTGTATGCATCTCATATGTGGCCTGATTGAATTCAAGGTCCATTCCTATGATGAAACTACATCTTTACCATATTATATGATGCAGGTCTTTGGTTATTTGAAGAGGTGTATGTGAGCTTTAACTTGTGGATACTGCTGATGTGGATTCATTATAGAAACTTTCATGAAATCATTTGGATCATGTGGTGGATATATAGCTGGATCCAAGGTTTGCTAAGCGCCATCCTTTTCAACTTCATTGAAGACACCCAATGATTGTATTACACAAAATGTTAGTTCTTGTGAGATCTTTATCAGTTCTACAAGGCATTCTGTTTTTTTTTTCCCGGCTTTTAGTTATAAAACAATTAAATAGATAGTTGATAACTACATAGAAGTTGTTTTGAAATGTAACCTTGAATTTGGATTTGTTGTTTGCTTGAACAGGATGATGATTTGAGTGACGACTTGCTAGAAGATCATTTGACATTTAGCAATGCAGTAGAAAGAAAGGTTAATGTTCTTTTGTTTGTGTAGTTATTTTCTTATATTGGTTTTCTAGCTTAGCCACCCTTGGAGGTGTAGGGCTAACTAAGTTTAAAATATATGTTGTGTTTTTAAATAACACAAAATTGGTTTTTTTAATGGATAAGCCTATTAAAAGATATGTTGTTCTCATGTCTGACTTATTTGAAGATCCTTTTAGATACAGAACTCAAATATCATGTGATTGGCTTAAATCTCTTTGAAAGAATTACAAAACTATACACGTTATTTTCATGGTTTTGTACTAGGGATGAACTCGATATCAACAGGTACCGGTACCGAATATACCTGGTACGGTACCGGTATTTGAGGGTAAAATACCAGTAAATACCGGTACCGAACCGGTATCGAAATTGTCAAAAGTCAGTACCGAATCGGTACCAAAAATGTACTTTGTTCGGTAAATTTGGTACCGGTACTGGTTCGGTAAATTTGGTACCGGTACCGGTTCGGAAGCGTTCCCCGGTACCATTTTCTCATCCCTACTTTGTACAATTACGAGTCATATGAAATTGTACTTCTTTGATTTGACCACATTTTTTTACACATTACTACACATGATTGCCAAATAATTCAACACATATGCATACCCACATGTCCAACCTTATCTCATCTTACATTAATTAACTATATATGAATTGAAAGTGAGCATGAATAGTGTTTTCCTCTTATATAATGATGACATATAATGAATTTAGTGCGAGTTTAATGATGACATATAATGATTTATTGCGAGTTTGGGAAGATAAGTCGGCCTGACGGTTATGTATGTGTTTGTTTATTAAACTTACCCAGGTTTGATTCTTTTTGGGTGCATTTTCTTTGTTTTCCCACTTCTTTACTTCCTTTGCTGATGACACATGTAGTATGCTTTTTACCTGCATTTTACGTCTCCTTATTTTGGTAGTGATAGAAAGAAAGATAAAAGGTTAATCACTTCTGGCTAACGGCTGGCAACATGGGTAGTCAATGACTTGGTGACGGCATAAACAGCAGTTGAGGTCACAACTGCCATACCAGTGAGGCAACCAACCTAAATCAAACAATTACGGTGAGGGTTTTAGATTTTCGGGAGTCTGAGGTAAGAAGGTTGTTTTGATAGGCGTTCTCAATCAGTTAGCGGTATGTTTTTCTTCCTACACCTTTATATAGGTTACTGTTTCGTCTTAATTCATTTTTTTTATTTCCACCATTGTATAGATATTATCGCAGCACATGTGTGTTCTGATTTTGGGTATTTCTTCCCTAAGCCTTTAAAGTTAGAATTTCTAGGGTTTTGTTTATGGGGTTCTGTTTGTCTATACTTTCCTAATTTTAAATCTTTTTTGTTTGCTTTGAGGTTTAATAACTATGAGCTCAAACCTCATGCAGTTCAATTTGATATGTTCTAAGTATTTCAATCATACGCAAAAAAAAAAAAAAATTCAAAGTCAGTGAACCCTTTGAAGAAATTCATATGCTGTAGAAAAAAGGTTAACTCTTTACTTAGGGTGAGAATGATCACTAATAGATTGTAATAACCTGATTAAATCAATATGTGCAGGTGCAAAGACTCTTTGATGCTTGGATTATATAGTCCTTTGAAGAAATATATATCTTGATTAAAAAAAGGTTATCAATTCTTATTTAGCAAGCATTTCATATTCTTTCATTCCTTCTTTGTGTAGGTAATGTTATACTATTAATATGTTACTTTGTGCGTTTTTTACTTGCAAATTTATGGTGACTATATTTCTAAAACGTGTTCATATTGCTATTCCTACATTGAGTATAGAAGATAAGAAAATCAAAGATACAAGGTAATGTTATGCTATTAACATGCAACTTTGTGTCTTCTCTACTTGCAAAATTCTAATTTTCGGGATTTTAATGATTTTGTTCTTTTTGCACAATGTATGTCTTTTTACATAGTATTAAATTTGAATAAAAATAATAGGTTTTTAGTTGAAGACGCGTTTAACGCGGGCATTAGCCTAGTGTCAATATATATCAAATCCCCACAATCTAAATGAACCGAGAATTACTTACTAATTAATATAATAACACGTTACTAAAATCACCCGTGTTTTACACGGGTCCGACTACTAGTATCTAATGCATACAAAAAGATTCACCCATTTAAATTTACATATTCTAATTGGAAATTAGATAAAGGCAAATGGATACACCCTGTTTTTATGTATAAAACTACTATGTTATCACCCGGGATTGCTTCCCGGGTTGGAGAAAGTTACTTGTACTAAAAAACTATTTACGATTAATACATATATAATACATTGAATGCACGGAAAATCAATACGATATGGCCGAATCATAAATAGATAGCTTTATTTGATATCTGATTGCCTTTGTTATCAAAAGGGAAATCCTAAAAATCCCCAAAAAAATATCAGTTATAATCTTAAAACAACAATTTTAGGTTTAGAACGTAATCAAGAACATAACCTGATTGAATGCAATGACCAAACGATCACTCTATTCTCTATCTGATCTACTCTGCCCATAATTCTTCGATGACTTGTTTCTATTCTCTATCTGATCTTCTCATTGTCTGTTCGTTAGCAACAGATGGTGTGGCGCGACATGGTAGACCGGAAGAGATTAGGAAGCAATTGTAATTAGTTAAGACTGTTTCTGAGAATCTGAGACATAAGTTGAAGCTCTATTCAACCGGCCTAATAACCAGATAAAATTCAAAGAACTAAAAGTGAGTCTTGTACTTTCTTGTCAATCCAGTATTCAGCCGACATTGCGGCTCTGATTCCACCAACAATGCATGAACCATAAATCACAATGTCAGCAAGCATGGATAAACGAAGATAAAATAGCAGTCAGAAATGTGCCTTGTCTTCTTTGGAAACCGCTTTTTTTTCACAACCGGTCCAACATTATGCTCGCTTTATGCTGGGTCACCTATTGTGTTCCAGTCCAGTGAGTCCTTGGCCCTTCACTCCCATAGTAGGTCTATAGGCTGAAACAAATTCTCAGTATGTGTAATCAGCTACACATTTAAGAAAAAAGGGGGGGGGGGGGGGGGCATATGAACATAATAATCAAATTATTTGATCAGACCACTTAGTAATCAAGATAAATTTGTATGACATAAGATCCTGATTATACACCTCTCCTAATACATTATCATGGGCACACCAATTAAGCTCTTTTATAAATAAAGATTATTTAACCCTTTAAAACTCGGTGCAGACAATTAAGAGTCTCGTGGCCATGTATATCATATAAAGAAAATGTTTAGAGCTGAACTTAGAAATAATCATCTAGAAAATGTTTTTTTTTTAATATGATATACATACCAATAAAGAGAACCTCTTATAATATAAAGAACAATTTAGACCACCGATCCTTGTTATCAACATAGTAAGTGCTGGACAACATTAGATGGAAAACTTGGAGTTATGGACACTCGCAACTGAATTTAAGGTTCAAAATTTAGTGGACTTTGAGGTTATCGTGTTCCTGCAGTCCTACACAGCGTGCGACGGACTACTAAGATAAAGTGCAGTCACGCATGCATGATTTATCGCTTGGGCTTGTATCGCATCTCCTATCCCATCTATTGACTTGTTTATCATCAAATAACTAAAACCATGCCTTAGATAAACGGTTTATTGGCTTGAAAAACACTGTCCCATGCTTCTTATTGTTCAATGCACCTTGTGCCTTTGCAGTTCGTGTTTGGAGCAAAAGCTACAAATAAATGAATGCATAACAAACACAAAAGTATTCAACACCCATTTAGGAGTGAACATGTATGTTTGTTTAAAACAATACCTCGGTGCTAACCCCTTCATCGTCTTTATATCCAACATTTTTAAGTATCTCATGTTTGGCGTTTAAATCCATTCTTGAGCAAGCAGCTCGAAGTGGTGATAGAAATGCAAGGGAGGAAGCCTATTAAAATATCATTGTATTAAAACAAGAAAACTAAATGTTAATAAAATTTATAGGTAATAAGTGCATTTATACATGTTTATGTCATAAAGTTTAGTAGCATTTGAATCTAAACAAGTATAGTGAAAATATTATACTAAATCAACCATATGTTCCAACTTAGGCATTTTGATGAAAAAAAACTCTATGAAACTTTTTTTTGTCATAAAGTTTAGTAATTTACTCATGTCTACCAGTAAGTAACTTGTAAGTCTTAACCCAACCTGTTTCTACTTGTACAAATTTTCCATTTTCACATATATTTATAAAATCCACATAAATGAATAAAGATTGTGGGTCTGCTAGCACAACCTAACATGCCTCACTTTGACACCTTACCTGACATGTTCTTATAAATGCATAACAATATTTTTTTTTTTCAGGATCATGAAGTTAGTAATTTACAAACTACAAGGTAAAGAGACCATTACAATATTTTTTTTATGACTAATAACTACCAAGTTGAAAAAAAAAACTTTATAAAATTTTATTTTGATTGGAATAAATTTAAACTCAACTTATTACCAAATAACAATATTATGCTTATCAACTTTGAACATCATAATACTTATTAATCAATGTAAAGTGAAAATATACATGGAGCATCAGCAATTAGGTTGAGAGTGTTGTTTCCCCATATTGAAGGGTTTGCACTTTCTTCTTTAACTCACTCGTATACTATATTTTCCCTCTTTTTAATGGGCAGGCGATTGTGTGTGTATTCGCAAGAATCCTATATACAACAACATCTAGTCAAAAGAATACGTCATGATTAAGATAAAAAAAAAAAAACATAAAAATAATATGAAGATTGGGAGAGAAGTATAAAAGTCTTGAACTGTTCATCCATTTGCTGACAATTGTAAAAGAAACACGTCAACATCTACTAAAAAGAATACCTCACAATTATAGAATGACAATTGCAAATGTATCACTCTCTCTTTCCGGAGGCATTACCACGAGAGCCTAGATAAAAACCAAAAGATACAAAACATGAGATAAAAGATGCTCCACACATATTTCTTAAAATATTAGAAAAACCTAACTAACTACATTTTACACTCCACAACGATTTAGCAATAATTAATATAATTAAATAATTTAAACCTACACCATACAATCTATACAAAAAGCCATGTTTGTTCATGTAAAAAACCAAATTTAAGGGGTGTAAGTATAAGCTAGGGAAAAGATTGAACCAATTAAGTAACCACACGAAACAAAAAAATCAAATTGAAATTATTGAAGCAAATTAGATACCTGGGTCAACCTATGTAAAGCAGAAGTTTACTCAAAAAAAAATAAAAATATAAAACATACTAGACATATGGGCTCAAAGCTTCTAACCGATCTTAGACCTATTATGAACGGGTTCACTCCAATCTACCTCCCAATATTCGGGTTCCATCCATCCATACGATCAATCAATCAGTCAATCCCCTCTTTCTCCTTCTCTCTGTCCACCACTGTTGCCTCTGAACCATCCTCATATCGCGATCATCCTCATTCCAATTGAAAGTTTTGAGTAAGTGCTTCCATCCCTCTTTAATTCGGTAAATTTCAAAGCAAACCCATGTCAATTCTTGAATTTTTATGCCAAAAGCCAGAATCTTTCTTCCAAAGTTCGGTAAAAATTGTGCCCCATCAAAGATAAGGGCTTGTTAAAGGGTAATATGTTAATTGGCTTTTAATTTATGTGTTTTTTGTTGCCTAATTGGGTATTTGATTTAGTAGTAAGAGAAAAAGTCTATGAAATGGTAGTGCTTACTGATGTTTGTGAATTGTGAGTTTGTGCAGATAGTTTAGTTATTAATTGTCTAATTTCTGCAAATTATATTCATAATATCATATTGACATTTAAATTTTGGTTATGGTATGGTCAGTGCTAAACAAGCACCATTGACACACTATTCATACACCACACATGTCATACGGGCCGTATGATAGGGCGAATACGATCATACAGGTTGCATGAGGGCCAAATCATAAGACCTGTATGATGTTTTGTACAACAAAAAATGACTGATGTGACATACGACCGGTATGAGCATTTTTCGCCCTGTCATACGACCTGTATGATGTGTTTGATTGTCAAAGAAATGACTGATGTGACCACTTACAAAGTCATACGGCCCGTATGATGTGACAAGTAAGCTGACGTACACTATTGTGGGTGGTGTCTTGATAGCAACACCCTTTTGATATGCTATCTCTTGATGTAACATATTAATCTTGAAAATGGTTGCTCGTGTTTCAGTGGATTTTGAGGTTGACGATGATGTCAACAGTGAGGTGTTATTGACTTCCGCTGACATGGAAATCAGAAAAGTAGATGAAGACGGTATGGTAGGGTGTTCCGTTGAAGCCATGTTTCAAAACAACCACGATATTAAAATTGACCAAGACGAATCAGAAAGAGGCGTGTTTCCATTAGACGGGGCCCACACAGTCAATAACTCGATTATTGTCGGAGAACCATATGTTGGGCAAGAATTTGATTCTGAAGCAGCAGCACATGCGTTTTACAATGCTTATGCTACACGTGTCGGGTTTGTTATCCGTGTGAGCAAGCTATCTAGATCAAGACGTGACGGGACCGCCATTGGACGGGCTCTTGTTTGCAATAAAGAGGGTTTTAGGACACCTGACAAACGCGAAAAAATTGTCAGACAACGAGCGGAAACACGGGTTGGTTGTAGAGCAATGGTTTTAGTTAGGAAAGTAAGCTCGGGAAAATGGATGATAACAAAATTTGTCAAGGAGCACACTCATCCGTTGACACCTGGAAAGGGCCGTAAGGATTTGATTTACGACCAATATCCGGTATGTTTACTTCTCTTAATTTGTGCAATTACCAAATTATTTTGGTTATCTGTTTTATTCCATGTTGCTATAGGTGTTTGAATGTGTGTTTGGAAAATGATTATCAACTATGGAATAATTCAAAACAGACAATCAAATGTAGTAACACATGGAAATATGGTTCTAGGACTTATTCATTTAAATGAAACTAAAGACCTAGTAAGTAAATGAGTGAAAGTGGTTGAGTTCTAAGCCAAATCTGTTTTTAATTCACTTAAATTATTGAAATTTTACAAGAAGTGTTTCTTTCTCAGGCGTATTAAGAAAGGCGCTCCACACGCCAATACGCCATTATGTGGAACTTGTTACAAATGCAACTGTTTTTCAATATAGCAGAACTAACACAGACTTTAATTTGGATTTATCAGTTTACATGTATCATGAAGAATCAAAGTGAGTCAATATCAGTTAGTTAAGGCTAGAGACATGTCAAATTTCGAATAAAAGATGATCTTTTGAGGATATCTAGCTAGTTTTTAAAATGAAGGCAAGATCTTCATAGGATACTAGGATGTTTATAATTCTTTATGGAAAAGAATATATCTTTGTGCCATGTGTTGTTTATTCCATTTGTTTTTAGGTATGTTGTCACATTCGTAGTTGATATTCACAGCTTAACATGCAACTTGATGTTATTAAATAAAGCCTATAGCTATACTCTATAGATTTATCTTCTTTTTTTTTTATAATAAGAGGCGTTCGTGGAAAATGTTATAAATAACGCCAAAAGAATACAAAAAAGGCTCACCCCTTGGTTTAAAAAAGCGTGGGGCGCTAGGCGAGAGCTTCACGTCTGTGAAGCGTCACGTATTTTATAATATTTATAAATTAATTCTAGATAATATTTATCACATGTTTAGTCCTTGAATACTGAAAAATAGGATAATCAAAATAATTTCACATATTTTAGTAACTCTATGTACAAGCTCAACGTACACAAAAATAAAAACATGAGAGTGTTGATCACTTCAGACCCTTGTGGTGTATCATCCGAAAGGACCTCCTCCTCAAACACCACCTCTAGCTGCTGATAATCAATGCCTAAGGTGGATCAAATGTTACAGTATAGTGATGCCGTTCATTCCATTGCAAAAATATCTCCTGAGTAGGGGTCTTCGGGGACTAAATGATACTCATAATCTCACAAATCTACTTCCCCCACAGTTGGAACTTTTCATCCCACTCATCAACATTAGGCTCGTCAACCCTCGTATCTCGATCTCCTAAAGTAGGAAAGAATTAGTACCCTAGATACGGGCCGGACCCGATCAGATGCCTGCGGTGGCTGCATGGTGATCTTCTTAGGCCGGTACTCAAAACGATGTCTTCTGCTTCTGTTACACATGAAAACCCCTTAACCTTGTTGCTTTGAAGTTGAATTATCATGCCGCTTTGGTTGCATGTCCTTCCAATTAACCTGTTTAGCCCCCATTCTTGACTTTGGGTGAGCTGGTACCTTTGATGCTCCAATACCATTACGCAAAACCGTAGGAATAGTATTTTCCCCACAAGGCTGTAAATTGCCCAAGAACCACACACTGAGCACAAGGTAATAGTGTGCTAGTATAGGGTTAGGAGTGTAACATTGTGGTCTATATAAACCACATCTAATGTAACCCTAATTACAACTTCTAATACGATACAATTCTCTGATTTAACTATCAATACCTAATGATCAAAAAACAAGTAACACCTATTGTATATACTATAAGAAGGGAATTAGATCTTTATATGGTGCAGAAACTTCCACCAATACCAGAACATAAGTCACTCCCCCCGTTTTCCTTAAGCATCTATCTCATGCTCACCCGATTTATAATAACGGCCTCCCAACCCGCCTGACATTTTGGCCAATGTCACCACCATACTACAAGCTAAGTGGTAGATCCTGATTTAATATCCAAATGGAAACCCTTTTGGGCTCAAAACATGAATGAGATTCTTATTTGATAATAATCGAAGGCATATTGTTTAATACTTAAGTTCCATGCTCTAAAGCTGATTTCATCCCCTCCTCAGTTTGGAATTTGAAAAAAATAATACAGAGATTTATTAGCGGAAGTATCTTCTGTCCTGTATTTATGCCTCGCACATACGTGTAAAATAAAAACTGATTACCTCATTTCCCTTTTTATATTTGGGTTTGTGAGGACTATTTAGTGGTTTTATATGTAATTAGGGGTAGTGTTAGTTTAATATCTCTATTTTTTGGCTCTAATATCTCTTCATGGTCTGACTGATCATCGAGTGTGAAATTACTAGTTTTCTGTTCTCTTTCATGAAACAACGTCATTTATAACAAAACCAGAGTAAATTAGTGCATACACTAGCTTTCATGTAGGTCCTTTGATCTCCAAGTAATTTAGGATAATTGTATTGTTTATAGAGAAAACAAAAATAAATATTCGATTTTGGTAGCTCTAAATGTTTCAACTTGTTTACTTATGAACCAGTTAATTCGGGTTGTGTTTTATGTAGGGTTAATAAAAGAATTCACTAAAAAAGAAACTGCTCAAATTGGACAAAAGTTGCCCATTTAACCTTTATCAAATATTAAATTATTATTCTAATCATATGATTTCTTTTGTCATAAACTTCAAAATAAATAGGGCAAATGTTCTCTTAGGTCAACCCAGGCCGACCCGTTTTGACCACACCAAAACATTAGTCACTTCGACTTGTTACCCAACTCGCCCACACCACCCATTTGCTACCTTTGTCTATTTTAAGATTACCTCTAATAACATCTCACCTATTCCAATTTTTAATTTGTTTTATGCAGAATGAGCATGATAAGATCCGGGAGCTATCACAACAGCTAGCAATCGAGAAAAGAAGATCAGCAGCCTATAAAAGACATCTAGAAATGATTTTCGAGCACATTGAAGAACACAATCAATCTTTGTCGAAAAAGATTCAAAATGTTGTAAACAACGTGACTGAGATGGAATCCAAAGAGATTGAAGCGCGTAGATAGTAAGCTTGACCCGCTCTTTGGACAGAATAAGTCAAATTCTTTACATACAGGACTCTTTAGGCCACGTCGCGCCTGTTGATTTGCAGCTTTGCCTGTAGGTGCACATTATGTTCTTACTCAATTTATAAACTTTTTTTTTCTTTCATGTTTTGAAAGATTTGTGTACAATTGGAAACCTAATATATAGTAATTAGTTATAGATGTGTTCTTGTTGACAATCTTAGGGAACCTTTTGGATGCCCCTGGGAATTGGGTGATAAATTAATTTCAGTTTAGTGTTCATCTTGGTTCAGTTTAACGCGCATTTTGTGCTGTTTTATACGCGTTTTTTTCCGCTTTTTCTTTCCATTCATTTGAAAAGGTATGGATAATTAGGTGTCAATTCCAACAATATATATAAAATCATGTCAACTACGGTGTAAAGTCGAACGGGTCAAATGGTTTAAAGTGGCATAATGTTTAATTAAAATGCTTATGATGTTTTAAATTGTTTCCTTTAGAGGGGATCCTCTTATTGTTTTAGTATTCTTCTTTTTCTAGATATATACTAATACATCATTATCTAAAAAATAATATAAAGAAAAGATAACAAATATTAGCGGACTGGCCCATCCCAACCTGACCTATTTTTCAGCCCGTCTAACAGGCCTGTTATTGGCCCTTACAAGGCAATAGTCAGTGAGGTTGAAACTAATAGGGTCAATTTGCTTGCACTAAACTGCATAAATTTAGATAACAAGAGTATGGAGTAGCACTAGAACTGGCAATCCTAACCCAACTACTTAAGTTTGAGTTGTTTTGTTTTGGACTTCAAATACAAACTTATAGGCGTCTCTCATGCGAGTAGAAACCAGCGGGTTAGGATAGGCTGATTCAAAACTCAAAAAAAGAGCAAATGGGTTAGGATGGGTAAGAAAGAAAAGTCCGGCGGGTCAGGATGGGTCACTGAGAAAAAGAACAGTTCTTTTACGTTGGTAACACAGGCGTCTCTCATGCGAGTAGAAACTAATCACTCTGCTCACATCTTTTTATGTTCTTTTGGTTCATTTTTTCGGTGCAGTTTTATGTTCTTTTGGTTCATTTTTACGGTGGTTTTGGAATGTGAGTAGGTTAAATGAGTTATTTTTATGTGTTGGTGAAGCTGAATTATGTTTGTGCTGGGAAGTAGGGTTTTGAAATGGAGGTTTTGTTGTTTGTTGTGAAATTAGGGCTGGTTTTGGTGGCTTGATTGTTTGTAGGGTTGAAATGTTGAAGATTCGGGCTTTAGTATTCACTTACTGTTATGTTCTAGAAGATATTTTATGGCGTAGAGTGATTTCGATTTCAGCTGTAGGGTTTTTTGATATTTTTGTTATTGATGCATGATGAATTGAAATATTGAATTTGTATGTTTTCTTTTAATGCTTCTTTGCGACATATAGCCTTTACTAAGTTTAGCCTTATCCATGACATTTCTAGCGATTCAAAAACGACTTGCAGTGGAATGCAAGATTATGTGAAAATGAGAATGATTACAAGGTGTCTTAGTTACTTCTAATTTAGAATGTTTTATATTAGATAATTTAGGGAAGGCTGAACTCTCTAGGTTGGATTGTATGTCTAAATGGAAAAAAAATAAAAATAAGAGAAGGCTCCGACTATGGGACGCAGGGGCTGGATGGAACCAAGGTTCATAGGCTCAATGGGATCAAAATTTTTAAGGACGAGGTGAGTTATCTTGGCGAAATATCATCGTTCACTTGGTGCTGCGTCTTCATTTATTCAGTAGCTAAGGAAGCATTTTATTATATAC
Organism: Scalesia atractyloides; assembly: GCA_947069175.1. NCBI lineage: Eukaryota > Viridiplantae > Streptophyta > Magnoliopsida > Asterales > Asteraceae > Scalesia > Scalesia atractyloides. Next base: position 70,966,711 of record CAMTDV010000004.1, on the reverse strand, counting down.
AAAGGGTGCCTTAAGGTACGGTGTTTGTTTGGCCAATGTTTTGTATGCTAGTCGCTCTGGCTGGTTGGACCCAAGGTTCAAAGGCTCAGTGCGATCGAAGTTATCATAGCTGAGGATCGTTATCCAGGCAAAATATCATTGTTTGAGTGGTGATGCGTCTTCATACATTCAGAAGCATTTTTATAAATTATATATATATATATTATATATATATATATATATATATATATATATTATATTTTATACTTAAGGGTAGTTGTTTGGCCATTGTTTTGTGTGGTTTCTAACCTTTCTTGTTAGCTGTGTGGGCATAAAGTATGCTTCTTGCCTGTTAACTGTTTGATGTCTTCTTAGGGTGTTCCTTATTATGTATACTTAGGTTGGACATGGCATTGAGCTTTCATTGAACATGCCTTTTTCTGCTACTAGTTTTGTATCATCAGCTTTAAGTAGTTTTTTTTCCCAAGTATGTAGTGGTGAATTTCATGAAATGAGTAAAGGGTGTCATTTGTAGGTGAATGGCCAATAGTGTATTATTTCAAAGATCTATGAAGGATGTCATAGATGTTTATTTTGTTTGTGTACATGTTTTTGAAAGCTATTTTGAAATGTGTAATATGTTATTAGTTCTACTTTATCATTAGAAGAAACAGTAAGGGTTTGGTTATCTGATTATAGGATGTCATAGATGTTTACTTTTTTTGTTTTTCTGTTTTTATTCTTATTTTTATTTCTTCTTATTTTTAATATCTTTTATTTTGTTTTTTTTCCATTTTTTATTATTGTTTTTTTTAAATATTTTAGCCGATCCTAATCCTGACCTTTTTTTTAATATGCTCATCTTGACTCGACAACCAACCCATCCATTTTGCAACCTCTAAGTAGCACTTACGCTCATACGCAATGATGAGGCGGATGACAATGGCAACAAATATAACTCCATAAAATGACAACCCGCAACCACCACAATCCGCCGTACCTAACCTCTGTCATCACTTTCAACCTTCGGGCATCACCACAACAATAAGCTTACGGGAAGCATAATATGATGGCCCTTTAAAATGAACTGCACCTTATGGTTAGCACAAAGAAACCGTAGAACAAAAAACCCGAAGTTCTAGTGTATGCTATGCTCAAGATAGCTTTATGACAGTCTACCGTAAAGCTATAACGCCCAAACTTCATTTCCACCTGACCATTTTGTTTTCAAATATTTCCCTAGTCACAAGTTACAAAATGAAGGATTACAAAGACATCCATCTTGACATTGATCAGATGGAAGGATTACAAACAAACACACGGGGCCCATGCATATAGAAACATGTACGATGCACTTAGGCGAATCACACAAAAGGAGGGCTAGGCTGGACTTTACAAAGGAATTGTAATGTCCATCGTGAAGGTTGCACCTGCTGGCGTCGTAACATTTGATGCTTACGAATATACATTTGATTAGGTGGAGTCTATTTTAACTTGATTGTCATATATTTTTGGTAGCAGCGGAACAAAGATTCCAATATGATTAGTTTCAATAAAATTTAACGTGATTGAATTGTAATTTGTAAAACAAGAATCTGAACCTAATTTACACATTTGCTTAAGCTGGCTGGCATTTCGCAGATTAAGAACAAGTTCAAAATAGTACAATAAATACTTGATAAGTGGGTTTCATTCAAGCATTTCATCAAATAGATGGTGTGCATAGCAGGTTATCACCTTGACATAATCAAGATCGAAGAAACCATGACAGTTATACACAAAATGCACATAATCAAATATAGTTATATGAACAAAAGATAAAAAGAATGTTCAAAAAGTAAAGCATTTGAAGCCTCAGGCATCAATCACGACCTAAAAGACACTACTTCATCAATCATTAATTACGTGAAATCGTTTCAAGTGTTGAATAACCATCAACCATTTATGATAGACATGTGATATTTAAAACCAACAACCTTAACGATTAATGACGGATTCAGAAAACTTTTTTCAGTGGGTTCGTTTTTGTATATTCTCACTATTTGTTTCAAAATCATACAAGGTTCTCACTAATTTTTTCAAATTTTTTTTCCAAACCGAGTGGGTTCATGTGAACCCACAAAACATGGCTGGATCCGTCACTGTTCACGATAGTGTGTTCTGGTGACGGTGGTTTATGTTCTCTGGAGATTGTTTGCAGGTGGTAAAAAATTGACAACATATAATGAAGAAGAAGAACCTTTGTGTTTTCTTACGACATTTACTAGGTCAACTGCGGTCAACATACGGTAAATTGACAAAATGGCTCAGAGTGCCAAACAATGACAACCACAATGACTTAGAAAGCTAAAAAAAGTGAGGGCTAATGATGCCAAAATGTGTCAACCACGAGGATGCAAGTTGCTATTAACTCAATAAGGGTTGTGAGAACAAGCCATAAATATAGAACAAAAACACCCAAAAGGAACGATGACAACAAAGAACACACAATAAACAACGAAAACAAAGGGTTTTAGTGGTTGGATTTACACTTATCCATTTATTAATTTATAAAATGGTTTTGTGTGTAAGTTTTACTATTTAACTTTGTACACGTTTCCATACCTTTATGTACTAACATGTAAAGCATACTTGAATTTTCTTTTTGTTTTATTTTATTTTATTTTATTTTTTGATAATTTTTTTCATTAAATTGCCAAAGTAACAAATTACAAACAGTGACAGGTAAGCGGGCAACAAGCTACGTCGCAACCCCCTTTTGAATTTGATCTCAATTCATGTAATTGTTATTTATCTATCCTATGGTTTTACTTATTTTTTTCTATACTTTTCTACCAAAAATTGTACATAGTTGTGTTACTATAATGACATCTTTCTATCATCCATCAACGTTTCACGTCTATTTATTTTTTTTAATTGCAGGTTTCTGCCATTACACGCGGGTCCTAATGACAATTTAGTTTTTAAGATTTCTAAACACATGTTATATTCGGATGTCATAAAAAGTGGATATTATACAATTACTTTGGTCCCTGTGGTTCACCTAAATTACGTATACAATTACGACCCAGAGGACACGCAAATCCACAATCCTAATTATGACATCATAGGGAAGTTGTAGTCTTGCACAACTATTTGTGTACTTAAAACAAAAAATAAAAATAAAAAATCTCAAGTTTATTCACACAACTATGCAGAAAGCTTCATGTAGACATTCTTTATATAGCCATGTCCTCCAAATTACCTGACCACGTACTAAACATCACATAGCCATTTATCAATGAATGTTTTTTTTTTGTTTCTTTTTTATAAATAAAGTAAAAATGTCATTTTAGATGGAATTAACAAATTTTAAAGGTATGTAAATCAAATGCTTTATATTGTGAAAAATATCAAAACTAAACATCAGATGGCCATTTATCAATGAATGTTTTTTTATAAATAAAGTAAAAGGTCAGTTTAGATCGACTTATTAAATTGTAAAGGTATTTAAATCAAATGCTTTATATTGTGAAAAAAATATCAAAACTAAACATCACATAGTCATTTATCAATGAATGTTTTTTATAAATAAAGTAAAAGGTCATTTTACATCGACTTAAGAAATTTTAAACGTACGTAAATCAGGAATATTATATTTGCTCTCAACAATTTATCAAAAAAAGTGTGTGAGAAGGTTCTCTATTAGTGTTTTGATTGGTTGTAGATCGATGTGGGCCAAATTCTTACAAGTTGGAATTGTCAAAGTTAAAGACTAAATCCGTTACAAAATCTAAACCACAAAGACCATCCAATGTACTTTTGGAAAAAAATAGGGACTAAATGCGTTACAAAATGCAAACCACATGGACCTTCTGTGTACTTTTGATAAGCTAGGGCCTAAATCCAAAATTTTTTAAACTACAAGAATCATCCGTATACTTTACTCTTATTATTTATTTAAAACTATATAGTAAATAGAAAGTATGCATGTTTGAATAATATTTAAATATAATGAGTCCTAGATCAAATGGTTTGAGAGGAGGTAATCCAATGACCTTTTAATATGGAAGTTATGGGTTTGGAGTCCTATTTGGTGCAATTTGCTTAGCCCGGCCACCATTTCAGGGAAAACACACCGCCCGAAAGACAACTGTGGTAAAACCTCTGCACACCTTGTAGGGTGTGGATGACCTTTCACCAATGAGTTTATCCGGATAACCGAGACCAAACTTATATAGTATTTGTTGACACTCAAAAAATATATACATTACTATCGATTTGTTGACAATAAAAAATATATACATTATACTATATATAATATAAAAGAACAGGAGATGAATAGTGTTGTACTGCATGTTTTATAAGCTCAACAATTTTTTGTCTTTTATTCTGTGTTGTCATTTATTGTAAACTTTTTCATTTAAAGCCATATAGTTTAACTATTTTATTTTTTTTCCTTTTACTATAATCAAATTACCTTTCTACCCCTAAATAGTTTTTTTACGAACACGTTAATACTGTTTTAGACATATTTTTAAATTTTTTCTTTGCTATAACGAGTGTGGCAAAAGTTTTTTTATTTTAATATTTTTAACGAACACGCTGATACTCTTTTGAACATATTTTTTAATTTTTTTCTGTGCTATAATGAGCGCGTTGAAACCGACCAAGTTTCTATGTTACCTTATTTTTATCTTTTTATTTACTATATCATTTTACATTTGTTACTATTTTGATATTCGGAGCCAAGTTACGACACAAATAGCATAACTCATTAATATATCATTTTAATTAATTTTACAAATTTATTTATCGATTGTGATGGTGTGTTATACATTCTGAATCTAACCGCGTCCTGCGCAACGCGCTCAGATAACTAGTACCCTAGTTACTGTATAAAAATTCTAGGGTTCGATACTTTTAATTCACAGCTGTCTCTCAGTCTCACGCTGCTGAGTGCTCACCTGCCACCGTGCTGCCACCATAGCCAGTGGCAGATCCAGAAACTTTTACAAGGGGTTCACTTTTTTAAATGTTTCAATCTCATATGTCCAAATAAAAAAATTCGGGTTTGGTTTGACGGTTCGGGTCCGGTAAGGTTCATCATATAAAAAAGAGTTAAATGCTATTTTAGTCCCGATGGTTTAGGCCATTTTGCAAGTTTAGTCCAAAGGTTTCATTTTTGGCGTGTGGGTCCAAAAAGGTTTCACTATTGCCATTTTAGTCCACTGAGTTAACTTAATCCATCTTTTCTGTTAACAAGAAGGGCAATTCGGTCATTTTAACGGGAAGGGCAATTCGGTCAATTTATATGTAATTCTGTTAACTAGAAGGGCAATTCGGCCATATAAAACGATGAAGTTAACCCAATGGACTAAAATGGCAACACTGAAACCTTTTTGGACCCACAGGCGGAAAATAAAATATTTTGACTAAACTGGCAAATTGGTCCAAACAACAGGGACTAAAATGGCATTTAACTCCATAAAAAAATACGATACAATAATAAAAAACATTGTCATAATAAATTAAAAAAAATGTAATGTAAACGGAACATCCAAAGGGATGGTGGAGTTAACATTTTGGACTTTAGATTAATTAGCAGAATATGCTGGGGAACCAGAGAGAACCTTCAAAAGTTGTAGCATGAGTCCAAAACATATTGAAAAAGAGTCACACAGAACCATCCCAAAAGTTCTATGGTCATTTAACTAAGATTTTAGTAATTCTTTTCTATTTGAACAAATTATGCAACAAAAGAACTAATCGCTAAACTTGATCCCAAAAAAAAGTAATCAATTTGACTAATAAAAAAAATGCAATTGTAACCAAATCATGCTGCTAAAAGTAAAAAGATGCAAACAGTAACCTAATCATGCTACCAAATAAATATTTCAAACCTCAAAAATCCATTCGGTTTATCAAAACCAACAAATTCATAAGATGTGAGATTCTATAACTCAATTAAAAAGATTAGGAATCCCTGATAACAATATTATTCCACTTACAACTCTTTTGCTATTATAAATTTAAAATAACAAATCAAAATCATGTAAACCATGTTGATCAGATTCAGAAACTTGGGCCAATTTTAATGAAACAGGCCAAGGTTCCACTTTTATGAAATATTAATAACAAGTGTCTCATTTGTTTTATCTCAGCATACCTGGACATCTAAACTGCAAAAGCAAAAATGATAAAACTCGACTCAGGACCTCAAACATATTTACAACCCACTTTACCACTAGACCATTACACACATTTGGCTAAAGGTTCCCCTACAAAGTATTTAAGGGTTCCTTCGTTACTTTCTATATGACTTTACACTATAAATTACAAACCTAACGGTTCCGGGAACCCCCTCTTTGGCAATAGATCCGCCCCGGTCCATAGCTACCGTCGAACCTCACTGCACCACCAACGGCGACCGTTAAATTATTCAATTTTTTCTTCAACTTCTACAGTTGTACAGTCTGCTTTGTGAGCTCTAATCTCCTAATTTTTGCTCAAACTTGTTCCTTTACAACACCATCAAATGCGTATAATATTACAAGATTCAATTCATCTTCTCTAAGATAAATTTGTTAGAATAATGCCTCAGTTAACTTAAAAAACCTAAATTTCTCCCGAATTGTGTTGATTCCAGTATACATTTATCCAGTATTCAGCATGCATGTCACCTTTGCTCTAGGTTTTCATTTTATAGTTTATTATTTAATTATTTATTTTTGTGACAACTTTCAGTTATGTACATTTGAATGTCACCTTATTTGTAGATCAACATTAGATTAGATTAGATTGAATTTTTTTTTATTTTTTAATGATTTTAGTCTGATTCATGTTACTTTCTGGTGTATATTACTATTTAATACTGGTGTGCCTGAACATGAAGGATGCTCAAATGTCTTCCTTATGTCATGATCCAACACCTACTCGAAGAGCACAATCGACATGTCAGCAAGGTGATGTTGCTTGGAACGATGAAACCGAAGGGCAATCCGTGGATGGTAAGAGATTTTTAACATGCCTCTATTATGCAGAGAAACTACATGACCATAAATGTAATTTGATCTGTCAAGCTCTTGAGATAATCAGAATTTGGCACACATTTATAAAAGCTAATTATCTGATAATCACAACTTCAAAATAGCATAAGCACGTGTTACAGCTGATTATCTGATTCTGATTATTTCGTACTACACGATCACTTTCAAAACACTCACCCAAACACACCCTAAGTTTGTAGTGAAACTCTTGTTAATAATGAGTTTAAGAAGGTTATGTTTGTATTCAATTGGGATGGTTATATACTTATATATATATTTGTACTCTTTTTTTTCCTCAGTGGATAAACAACAAACTATATCGGAGGATGACGTTGAAAAGATAGAGCTACCTGCGCGAGGGGAACTAAATACGTGTGAAGCTGACAAAAATCAAGAACCATGTGAGGGTATGCTGTTTGAATCAGACGAAGCAGCAAGAACGTTTTATGATGATTACGCAGGGCGGGTTGGTTTCGTTACACGTGATTTTATCTTCCCGTAAGTCAGAGAGAGACGGAACGATTATTTCTCGCGGACTTGGATGTAGAGGGGATATAGAAAATCACAAAAAGGAGACCATTACGGTTAAGAAAAAGAATAAGGGTAGAGAAAATTGTGCGGCAATGATTTTAGTTAGCGAGAGAAACCCGTGAATTGGGTTGTCAGGAAATTTGTAAAGGAACACAACCATCCACTTCGTGTTTCGGTTTTACAGAGACGACCCCAGTTTGTAAGTTTGCAGTGACTTATGCATATAAGTAATTTCATTTGCATAATATGAAAATATACACAACAATTTTGTGTAGGATGAGAAAGACAAGAGAATTCAGGAACTAAGTGCTGAATTGCGTGTAAAGAAGCGGTTACCTGCAGCGTATCGGAACAACTTCTTGCTATAATGAAAGATGTTGATGGGCACAACGAATATCTATCTTCAAAAGTTGACATTGTACGTAATAACTTAAAAAAGCTTGAAGCAAACATCCTCCAGGGTTCGATATAGACCAACCGCCACATGTGAGGTTAGTAATCTGGTATTTCTTCTTATACGCAATTCCTATACTTTTGTTGCAAATTGATCATTATTCTTGTGAAAATGATATAATAGCTGTATATATATATATATCTATATATATATATTTTAATTACCTCTAGTGACAATCTATATTCCATTCATATGATCAAATTAGGTTGCCTCTTATCGTAATTCTGTAGTTAGTTTCATTTTCTCTAGAAAAACTAGCCGTGGACTCTATGTAAGATTTAATTATGAATTAAATTGCATATAAAGGAGATATGATCATATCAGTTGTTCAGTAAACTTTTACATCTAGAGCCTTTATGCACAAGTTACTTTTCTGATAACTTTTTTTTTTTAAATTTAGTAACAAAACTCACACTCAACATGATCAAGTCTAATATGTTCATCGTTTATATTTTTTTTTTTACTTTTAAGCAACTCTCAGTCTCCCATGGCCCACTTGTATATATGACACATGCTGGAATTCAATTAGTTTTCGTTTGTCGATTGACAAGACTGAATTTTAAGATACTTTTTCTATGTTTTACGAGTTAGAACATAATTTTGCATTATTAGAGAATCGTATGATTTATGTGTATATGTTACGAGTAAGCTGTGTACTATGTGATCTTCTATTTCGACTTTGCTATATGTATAGTGTTTAAAGCATGTATAAGAAGTGGCAAAATAGGTGGGTGAGGTGAGAGATCAAAAGATGTTCGGGGTTGGGTTGACCGTCACAAATGTTTTCAGTTTATTATTATTATTATTATTATTATTATTATTATTATTATTATTATTATTATTATTTTCCTGAAGATTAATTTGTTATGATTACAAAAACAATGTTTATACAGTATTGTTCCAAATATTTGAATAAAACGACTTTGTAGGCATTAAAAATAGACTTTGGCCGACTTTCAACATTTTGACCCATTCCCTTTTCAGCTAATTTCTCCATCATTTGACCTGTTTGAAATAAAATATAACCGAAATCAAATCGATCATAAGTAAATGAATCAAGATTTCCGGTAAAGGCATTGTAAAATTGTAACAGATATGATTCCATTTTGAATCCATGGCTGTTTATTGTGGAAAAAATGCATTTTTATATTATTTTTATTATTTTATTTGATAGGTAAGCGTACCGGCTTTACTCTGGTGTTCTAAAGTAGCGGTAAAAGGGGGGGGGGGGGGGCTTGTATGACTATAGGTATATATCAACAAAGGTGCTGGATCGGTACAAAAAGATGTTGGAATATCCATGTCACCATGATGTCTTTCAAGACTGGTGTCTATATAGCTGTAGATTGCAAAAAGGTGAGTACCTTGATGCCTAGCTTAGTAAAGATTCATGTAGAGGGTACTTGAAGTATATATGAATAGAAACGAAAACCAAGTATGTTAACTAGTTTTCGTTGAAGTACTAAACTTTAGGGGTGGTACCTACGGGTGTCTATTATTTGTATCGCTCATGATAGGTTCGTAAAAGCTCTACCAAGTTGAAGTTAAATAAACTCGGGTTGAAATCAAAGCATGTTTAACAAACGTGGTTAAGCCTAAGCTTCATGCTGATTAGGCTTGCGAGCATAACCGAGTCTATTACTTATATAACTATAACATGTATATAGCTATAATAGGTATATAATATAATATATAGTTAACACTATGAGCACTATATATAATATATATACAACTAATTTGTGCAGGTAGTCTAACAATTGATAACCATCTTTTGGCAAGAACCAAATAGAACCAGTAGCAGGTCCATGAGCTACACCTTGGACCCGATTTTAGGTCCTAATCTTTAGGGCTGGCATATTATGTTAGACATGACCTGTTAAGACATGAACACAAAACAAGTAAATACAAACATGAAATGAAATCTTATCGTGTCAGTTTTTCAAACACGAACACAAACCTGATAATTAACAGGTTACATAAACATGACCTGTTAAGACACGGAAAACTTAACAACGTATCATACGACCTACTAAGACACGAACACGACCTATTATTACATATTTGATATTTAGCCATTAAGTAACTTGTTTAGTGAAACAAAAGTCGCCGATTCACAGAAGTTTTTATATAATGCATAAATACATAATCTTTAACAAACTTAAATAAAAAACCATAAAGTCAAGTCAAATCATAACATTCATTCAAAACAATTTCAAATTCTCATAGGTCTTTCTTCTTAAATCTTTAATTCCAAATAATCATAGGTGGACTTTTCCACTGACCAAAAAACCCTTATACCTTCCAAATTTTAATTTTCAACCCCTATCTTTTCTACAAACTTAATAAATTATCAATTTTACCCCTTCGAGTTCTAACTTTTCATATTTAACCCCCCTCCCCTTTCATTCTTTAGCTTAAAAGGGAAAAAAAAAAACGATTCTCACATGTTTATTTTTATGTAACTTGTTAGTATGAATTCACGTTTGGATGTAAATTTTTTGGAAAGAGTCGAGTCAAATATAATGTGTTTTCATACTTATTTTTATGTATGTTTTTAGTTGGTTCATGTTTTGACGTACATTAAAAAATAATATTTTCCCACATGCTTATTTTAATGTACGTGTCAGTATAAATTCAAGATTCGACATAATTATTTTCGGAAACGAGTTTGGTCAAATATAATACGTTTTCATGCTTATTTTTACGACATTTATGGTGGTTTACGTTTTGACGTAAACTGTCGGGTCAAATATATGGTTGGTCTGCATTTATGGTTGGTCTACGCTAGGGCCGTCTCCAAAAATCGAAGATCTTTTAAGGCCCTGTGCGAGTAGAAAAAAATGGGCCCCTAAGTATAAACTTATATATAAAAAAAATCAATACTATATCAATATATGGCTCCCTAAGTGAGCCAAAACTAAACATATTTCGGATCTTAATGCATTATAATATGCTTTTTTAGATAAGAAGTTAACTTTTGAATGAAAATATGTGTGAAATTGAAGATTATGTACGAAACACATTTTCATTCCGAAACACAACCAAGTAGCAATTTTGAATGAAAATCTGTGTGAAATTGAAGATTATGTACAGATCATCCATTTTCTGAGAAGATCACGTGTATTTTAGGCAATTTCTACCGATATTCAGATTGTAGCCGTGTGTATGCAAGATTTTTGAACGACCGCTCGTGTGAACAACAATGTGATCGAGGCCACTACAAATGGTCATCAGTTGACTATTATGGAGGAAGTTGTTCGAAATGCATTACAGTTAGGTGCATCGGATTATCGAGAAGTGTGCTATAATGCTCAGATTAGCGATAGAGCTCTTATTAGTTTTGGCTACTCGGGAAATTTGCCTACACGACAAGTTTAAAAACGAATGCTTCTTGAAAAAAATGGCGTTTCTTTTACCATGTCATAATGCAGTGTTTTGCTTCAAGAAAGTTAGGAATGGATGGAATGGGTCATAATCGTCTATCGGCTATGATTAGACTTACATTTAACCACCCTGTTCAACTTTGCACGCATGATATTTAAAGCTTTACAAGCTCAAATTGGGTATGAAGAGGGTGATTTCCGTCTAACGATGCTATATCCTCGTTTTCTGATGATTATCTTTCAACATCTTGTTCCGGATCTTCTAATTCATGATGGTTTGGCTCCACTTGTACTTAAAGCTATGGGTAGATGTATTTTAGCGATAGTCGTAAAGCTAACGTATCTACTCATCATGCTTGCCTGATGTAACACCTTTCGTAAAAACCCGCCCCGTAAAATTTCGACACGTGTCCCACTGATCCTCAAATGCCACGAGCTTAACGAGAGGGACTAAACTTGCAACATGTTAAATATTTACCTCTGAGTGGCAAGCTTTAAAATCAAGGGACCAAACATAAAAGAATGCAAATTTCAAGTTCTGGGAGGCGGTTATGGACGCAAGCCAATATGGTTACGGTCCATAACCATTTGAAAGTTTCACGGCCTGAAGGCCTTACGGACCACAAGGCCTCAGCCATACGGTCCGTAAGTGGGTGCCAGCGAGCAGAAACATGGCAGCTTCTGCTCCTACCACCATGAGCATGTTTTGCCACTACTCATTTGCTCTTGACACGTCCGAAAACACATGGTAGCCTCTCACAACTCCTGCTAACACCTGGAGGGACTTGGTTCTTGATCCTCTAGTATAAATAGATTAAGGTTGCAACCATTTTTCTTGCACCTTCTCTCATTTCTCCTCTCATCACTCACTGGAAGTTCCTAGTCCTTGGGAGCATCCTACTAAGTTCTATTTTCGTGCTAGGAGATTGTGTAAGTTCCTTGACTCCCCTCTTTAAGTTTTATTAGGCTCTGAGCCAAAGTCAAAGCGTTGATGTAAAAACGCTTTGACTTTCGGCTAATACCATTACGGTCCAGCCAATGTTTGTAGCGAATGTGGCTACGTGATCGTAATTAGGTAGGTATTAATCCCTCAAGAGGGCACCTCCTGATTACCACGTTTACTTGGTCAATTGACGGGTCAAAGTTATATTAATAAAAAGTCAAACGGGTCAGTTTTGAAATAAATTCATATCTAGCGTTGTAGGTGCTATAAAACAGTTTCAACACTTTAATAACTTGGTAATAAGTATTAGAACATGTCTAAACGTGTTCGGCCCGTCAAGTCCAGGTTTAAGGTCGGTTCGCAACCAAAGTCGCAAAAGCTGACTTTCAGTTCTGACCCGATTTAGCAACCTTAGCTACTGAAATTAGGTTGCATTGTGACCATGATATATTGTACTATAACCCTCTGGAGTTATATGACATGGTTACTTAGTAATCGAGTGTTTATGCAAGTTTCCATATAATATGCCGAATTTTGCTAAAAGGTCCCTGAGAGTTAAAAACAAAGTTTAAACATACATGAGCATAAAATGAGTTATAAACTGATGTACCAAGTCATTTAACTTGTATGAGGCCAACTTTCTGATCTAAAACCTAAGAAATGGTTATTTCGCATAGTTTACGCATTTTTGGGACTAAATTACTCTTAACCACGTTAATTGCTTTAAATATGATTTTGGCCTCAAAACTCTTTACCTACTGATGTAATATCATAATTAGGAATATTTGGGGATGTCAATTTAGATTATAAACTGGGTTTATATACAAGTCCATGTATTAAGTCCTTGAATGACGATATTGCCCTTTCGACACCAAAAAATGGATTTAATCATTTTTAAGGAACAAAAACTATTACCTACTGATGTATTGTATTATACAACATATTTTCATCGTACAAACCTGTTCATAACATCGGTTTCACTCAAATACCATTTAAATCGTCATTTAGCGACTTAATCGCCGTTTCGGCGCATAGTATGGTTTAAAACCATATTAAAGCATCAAGACTTGATACCTACTGATTTCAAAACTTATTTTAAACATATTTACAGTAGGTATATAGTCTAAACTCAGATTCCCAAATAATTCGTCAAGTGATGTGTGAAATGACCAAAATGCCCTTTCGAGGCATAGTTTGGTCTTAAAATCTAAAACCATACACATACTTGATATCCTACTGATATAACATCATAATTAAACTCTTTTTACCGTAAGTTTATGACCATTACATCAGTATGCTCATAAGTTCTTTTATAAGCTGTAAAATGACCAAAATGCCCTTTTAAGGCATAAATTGATTTTAAAACCGTAACGAACCAACATGTGGACAACTTATTGATGTTACCTCATGTTTAAAGTATAATGGCACATGGAACTTGTATAGTACTCACCCGGTTACCCGGTTTCGCGTATATGCGTACGGTTCGGCCTACGTAATTCGTTTACGTAATTTAACCGAAACGGGTTTAACCTTATCATTTTAGTTTCAAAATCCAGAATGTAACATGTTCACCCATATTAAACAAGTCTCCATACTTGTCGGGTTTAAACTACATTCTATTCCGGTCATCGCTTAATCCATCGTTTAGTACCATTATTATTCTTAAGCTACCCGGTTCGAGTCTACAAAGTAGATAGGACCCGTTAGCTTTCTAATTGGTTATAAACACCATCATTTCTAGACTAAGAGCCTCCCGGTAGATTTCCAACTAAGCTTACTTTTTGAATTATCGTCTGAGTTATTTATCTTATTGAAAAATTGCTCAGGTAAATACTTTTAACTTATTTTCCCTATACGGGCTTGGGATACGGTATAATAATACCGCTTGGTCGGCTATGGGATCGTGTTATTGGATTGTGATTTACTAAATCTTCATAACCCGTTTTATTCTGTATTGTTTGATAACTTAAACATTGGGGGTTAACACGACCATGTCTGGGATATCCTTGGCTAATTTAAGTTACTAATGGCCACGACCTTAAGCGCCAGGTGTGGGCATACACCTGACAGATGCTAATGCTAATAAAATATTGAAACCCATTGGTGGATTATTTAAAGTGGTGTGTTGGTTAATCAGGTTATTCGGTTTCTGCACCGCACCCATATGTATTGACAAATATGTAAAACTGTAAACAAGGTACTTTTGAACTATCCCAATTTATTTATAAAATGTGCCAAGTGCACCTAAAACCATTTTCAGAAATGTTTTCAAAATGAGTCAGTTATTAGTATTTACCAGTGAAAACTACGTATTTTCAAAAGATCAAGTTACAGGTGGCAACACGCAATAGATCGGGAGCTGCGCTATAGTGAAAATAAAGGATTTTGCAAATCCCTAGGTTGCTTAAAGTCTGTTGAACAATTACTTTGTATATATTTATTTCGATCCGCCTATGGATCTTTTCATTATAAGCCTTGTAATTTATTTTTGAACTTTGAACACTCGGTTTGTAATAGTAATTTAAAATCCAAGACTTTCGCTATGATGTGTTTGTTTGGTTATGATATTATCAACTACGTCACGATGTTCCCCAACCGGGCCCACCAGGTTACACGTGTAAATCGGGGTGTGACAGGTTGGTATCAGAGCCAACGTTTGAGTGAATTAAACACTAGTCTTTTGTGTTTAATCTCGAAATATACACAATAAGCACATTCCTTAGACTTCCGAGTCTAGGCTTTGACCTAAGGGTACTCATTTCATTATTAAGATATTATTATTGTTTTTGTGTTGTTTTAACTTTTATTGTTACAGAAATCATGCCACCAAAATTTAGGCGCGGAGGCAAGGGCAAGGGTCCCATGAGGGGCCGACCCTCTATGACAGGGCCATCCTTCAGACCGCCTTTTAGACCCTCACTAGCCGGAGCACCTGATTTTCCCAATCACAACCCATATGAAGGATCCGGAGACTCTTCGTCTCCTTTTGAACCTTATAGACATTCTATTTCTCACGAATATTCTCCACCTCATTCACACTCCCAACATTCTTACCACTCTCACCACTCCCACCAATCACACCATTCACATTCTCATTCCCATCAGGAATACGTTAACTTTAATTTTGAAAACCTTGTCAACCAACCCTCACCAGAAACCCCTCCAGTCGACTCACCCACTCATATGGAGGAGGGCTCCAATCCGGAAGAATTCCCCAAACCGGATCCTATGGACACCCAATCGAGCTGTCTAGTGGCTTGAACTCTTTGACGGGATTTCCGTTTCGAGGTCCTGATGACTATGAACAAAGATGGGCGCAGTATGTGTTCGTCAACACACCCTCCTATCACAGCACCCCCAGCATCAAGCCCCATCACCCCATCCTCACCAAGAGGATGTAGATATGCAACCGGTGGATCAACCTCAGCCACCACCCGAGTCCTCACAACCACGCCGAAGGCGTGGTGTACGCATGTCGGTGCGTGTTGGTCAAAGGTCGGGCTCGCTACCACCTTTGCCACCTTCTTACCCTATTATCCCCAAGGACCCACAAATGGGCGGGCCCTCAAACACTTCACCTGTGGAGGTTCCAACCCCACAACCTGCTGCTGAACAATTACTTTGTATATATTTATTTCGATCCGCCTATGGATCTTTTCATTACAAGCCTTGTAATTTATTTTTGAACTTTGAACACTCGGTTTGTAATAGTAATTTAAAATCCAAGACTTTCGCTGTGATGTGTTTGTTTGGTTATGATATTATCAACTACGTCATGATGTTCCCCAACCGGGCCCACCGGGTTACACGTGTAAATCGGGGTGTGACAGGTTGGTATCAGAGCCAACGTTTGAATGAATTAAACACTAGCCTTTTGTGTTTAATCTCGAAGTATACACAATAAGCACATTCCTTAGACTTCCGAGTCTGGCTTTGACCTAAGAGTACTCATTTCATTATTAAGATATTATTATTGTTTTTGTGTTGTTTTAACTTTTATTGTTACAGAAATCATGCCACCAAAATTTAGGCGCGGAGGCAAGGGAAAGGGTCCCATGAGGGGCGAACCCTCTACGACAGGGCCATCCTTCAGACCGCCTTTTAGACCCTCACTAGCCGGAGCACCTGATTTGCCCAATCACAACCCATATGAAGGATCCGGAGACTCTTTGTCTCCTTTTGAACCTTATAGACATTCTATTTCTCACGAATATTCTCCACCTCATTCACACTCCCAACATTCTTACCACTCTCACCACTCCCACCAATCACACCATTCACATTCTCATTCCCATCAGGAATACCTTAACTTTAATTTTGAAAACCTTGTCAACCAACCCTCACCAGAAACCCCTCCAGTCGACTCACCCACTCATATGGAGGAGGGCTCCAATCCGGAAGAATTCCCCCAAACCGGATCCTATGGACACCCAATCGAGCTGTCTAGTGGCTCGAACTCTTTGACGGGATTTCCGTTTCGAGGTCCTGATGACTATGAACAAAGATGGGCGCAGTATGTGTTCGTCAACACACCCTCCTATCACAGCACCCCCAACATCAAGCCCCATCACCCCATCCTCACCAAGAGGATGTAGATATGCAACCGGTGGATCAACCTCAGCCACCACCCGAGTCCTCACAACCACGCCGAAGGCGTGGTGTACGCATGTCGGTGCGTGCTGGTCAAAGGTCGGGCTCGCTACCACCTTTGCCACCTTCTTACCCTATTATCCCCAAGGACCCACAAATGGGCGGGCCCTCAAACACTTCACCTGTGGCAGTTCCAACCCCACAACCTGCTGCTGATCCGATGCCCCAACCGGCAGTTCAACCATCTTCATCGGTTTTGTTAATCTGATTCCCACTTACCCAGATTTATCTGGATATAATGCTGCTTTCTCTGCTCCTTCATTCGATCCATACCTGGAAGCAGCCATGCACAATGCCCTTTATCATTCTCCTTATCCTAGTTACCCACCTTTTTATCCTCCCTATGCGGCTACCGGATATCCACCATATGTTTACGCACCCGACTATGCACCAGCCGCAACCACCTCTACCCCAGCCTCAACCACCTCCAACTCAGCCTCAACCTCAACCACAATTACCCTTTGAGGCCATTCATGAGGCTTTAGATCAGGTCAGGGAGATGCGGCAACAAGTGAAGAAGTCAGAAAAGAAAACGACCAAATTTATCAAGAGACTCTACGAGGCTGTGAAAGGGAGGAATGATGAATAGTTTAGCATTTCTTTTATGTAATTTTTAATTGTCAAAAAGTCCCTGCGAGGACATTGTTATTTTCTTAAAACCTATGCGTGGGTATGTTTTTCTTGTAATTGTCCCTGCGTGGGCAAGATTTTGTATTAAGACCTACTTAGAGGCAAATTATGTAATTTTCATCATTTACATGAGATTTTGGAATTATGCCTTAATGTTCATTCTTATTGCTTCCTTTGTCGTTCGAGCGTCTCAATTTGATTCGATTTTTATCGCTCCGCCATAAATTCCAAGAGATCCTTATTGACGGTCCTTTTTCTTCAACGTGGGAATCTCTAATTGCTGTAGAAGTCCTGACGGTTTCTGATGTGTAGCTTTAACTTGCGAACATGTCAAGCATTTAGCTACATAGGCGGCTATGGATTTCTTCAAACCCATCCACCAATAATTTGACTTTAAGTCTTGGTACATCTTATCACCTCCTGGGTGAACAGAGTACTTAAAGTTATGCGCTTCTTGAAGGATTAGATCTCTAAGTCCTCCAAAAATTGGAACCCAAATTCGTCCATTAAATCTAAGGATTCCATCACCTCTAGGTATTAACTGTTCAACAGTTCCACCTAATTCCTCATTCGTAATATTAGCCTCCATCAGGGCTTGCTTCTGCGCATCAAGTACCTTTTCGTTCAAACTATTTCTGACTTCAATGCTTTTGGCATTAATCCTTAAAGGCTTAGTCCTTTCCTTGTGACTAAGCGCATCAGCAACTACATTTTCCTTGCCGGGATGGTATCGGATTTCACAATCATAATCATTAAGGGTTTCCATCCAGCGGCGTTGTCGCATATTCAAATCCTTTTGATTGAACAGATGTTGGAGGCTTTTGTGATCGGTGTATATAATACACTTTGTCCCGTATAAATAATGCCTCCAAAGTTTAAGTGCAAATACAACGGCATCCAACTCCAAGTCTTGGGTGGTGTAATTCTTTTCATGCACTTTGAGCTGTCATGATGCGTAGGCGATCACTTTGCCTCTTTGCATAAGCACACATCCTATACCAGTGTGCGATGCATCACAATAAACGACAAACTCCTCAATGCCTTCTGGCAAAGTTAAGACTGGAGCATTGCTCAGTTTTTGCTTCAAGTTCTCGAAAGAGTCCTGTTGTTTTGGACCCCAATTGAACTTGATATTCTTGTGGGTCAAAGCAGTCAGGGGAGTGGCTATCCTTGAGAAATTCTCAATGAACATTCTATAGTAACCAGCCAGTCCTAGGAAACTGCGGACTTCAGAAGGCATCTTTGGTGCTTCCCAATTCATTATCGCTTCAATCTTGGCGGGATCGACTTGGATACCACGCTCACTAACCACATGTCCAAGGAATTGGAATTCGCAAAGCCAAAATTCGCATTTGGAGAATTTAGCATACAACTTCTCTTTCTTTATTATTCTAGGATGCACCTTAAGTGTTTCTCGTGATCATCTTGACTACGAGAATAGATAAGTATGTCGTCAATGAAGACAATGACAAACTTATCTAAGTACGGCTTGCAGACTCTATTAATGAGATCCATGAATGCTGCTGGTGCATTAGTGAGCCCAAAAGGTATCACTAGAAACTCATAATGTCTGTAACTTGTCCTGAAAGCGGTCTTTGGGACATCTTCACTTTTAACCTTAAGCTGATGATAACCAGATCTCAAATCTATGTTTGAGAAATAACTTGCTCCTTGCAGCTGATCGAATAAATCATCGATCCTGGGCAAAGGGTAACGGTTTTTTATCGTTATCTTATTGAGCTCTCGGTAATCAATGCACATACGTATTGAACCATCCTTCTTTTTGGCAAATAAGATCGGGGCTCCCCATGGTGACGAACTAGGCTGTATGAAGCCTTTTTCCAAAAGTTCATCGAGCTGGGTTCTTAATTCATTCAATTCTGTTGGGGCTAAGCGGTAGGGTGCTCGTGCAATAGGCACAGATCGATGTAGAATGTCGATCCTAAACTCGACTTGTCTATCCGGGGGTAGACCGAGTAATTCCTTAGGAAAGACATCTGGGTAGTCCGAGATAACGGGTATATCTTCAATCTTTGGCTTATGTTCATCAACGGTATCGTTGATGAGGAAACGACTTATCAGCCCCCGAATCAAATAGAACTATAGCAAAGGTATCGTTGATGAGGAAAGTACCTGTTATAACGTTGTTATCATTGACGGCTTCTCGAGCGTTCATCTGAAAGGCTCGCGCATTTGCTTTCTTATCTCCACTAGACTTTGCATTATCATCCTTTCCATTCTTGGAGTAGTTTGTTTTTATGTGGCCTTTCTCTCCGCATTTATAGCAAGTCGCATCTTTGATATCCCTGCAGTCCAAGGTTTTATGCCCTACCTTTTTACAAATACCACAAGTTTTTGCTTGTGGGTCAAACCTACACTGTCCACCGTGTCTTTTCTTGCGGATTTTACATTCAGGCCTATCCTCAGACCTATTCTGATTCTTATGGGATCCAAACTTTCCTTTCTTCTTAAACCTTTGGGAGTTGTCATCCTCCCTTTTTCTCTTTCCCTCTGTTTCCTTCCGGGCCGACATCCGCCTCACATAATCTTGAGTGAGGGAGAGGGCTAGTTCAACTGCAGACTTATAGGTACTAGGCTGAACAACCTTAACTAAAATCCTGATCTCTGGGGCTAAAGCATTGATAAAGCGTGCAATGCGCTTCGGTTCTGGAGTGACTAGGTATGGCACTAATCGTGAATATGAGTCGAAGTCGGTGGCAAACTTCCGACAATCGAGGTTTTTCATCGTTAGAGCGAGAAAATCAATCTCAATCTTTTCCACCTCATGTGGTGGGCAATATGTGTCCTTAACGAGATCCACAAATTGGGACCATCCCAAGTTATATAGGTGGACCTTTCCCGAAGATTGCATTAAAGCCTTCCACCATATCAGGGCGCTACCCTGAAAGATTGAGATACAAACTTCACAATGTCCTTATCAGCACAACCGCTGATATCCACCACCATCTCGATCTCATCGAGCCATCTCAGGGTCTCAATGGCCCCTTTTTCTCCATTGAAGTTTCGTGGCTTGCACAAGACGAAGTACTTATACGAACAACCGTCAGAGGGAGTGTTGTTTTGTCATGAATTTCCTTTTTTAGCCTCATTCTTCACGCTTGAGGAGTGTACAGAATCCTCTTTCTTATCAGAGGTAGGAGGTTTTGAGACAACCTTTGATATTATCTTAGAGCGAGTAGCACTCGACATGTTAAATTTTTCTAAGGCTTTTTCCATAGCCTTGCTTACGGCTGCATCAATACGAGCCTGGAACTCATCTTCATTCATGACTATATTAGTCCTATTCAGATCATCACCGTTATGATGGCTACTAGCACCGTCTGAATGAGCAATAACGCTTCGGTACTATATGGTGAATTAGGAATCTTATGAGTTAGCCATGGTATGATTAAACAACTTAGGCTTTAGCATTATATTGAATGCTTTGTATATAACTCAGGTCCAAAAAGGACCGTCAAGAAGGATCTCTTTGAATTTATGGCGGAGCGATAAAAATCGAATCAAATTGAGACGCTCGAACGGAAAAGGAAGCAATAAGAATGAACATTAAGGCATAATTCCAAAATCTCATGTAAATGATGAAAATTACATAATTTGCCTCTAAGGAGGTCTTAATACAAAATCTTGCCCACGCAGGGACAATTACAAGAAAAACATACCCACGCATGGGTTTTAAGAAAATAACAATGTCCTCGCAGGGACTTTTTGACAATTAAAAATTACATAAAAGAAATGCTAAACTATTCATCCTTCCTCCCTTTCACAGCCTTGTAGAGTCTCTTGATGAATTTGGTCGTTTTCTTTTCTGACTTCTTCACTTGTTGCCGCATCTCTCTAACCTGATCTAAAGCCTCATGAATGGCCTCAAGGGGTAATTGTGGTTGAGGTTGAGGCTGAGGTTGAGGTGGTTGCGGTTGGGGTAGAGGTGGTTGCGGCTGGTGCATAGTCGGGTGCGTATAAACATATGGTGGATATCCGGTAGCCGCATAGGGAGGGTAAAAAGGTGGGTAACTAGGATAAGGAGAATGATAAAGGGCATCGTGCATGGCTGCTTCCAGGTATGGATCGAATGAAGGAGCAGAGAAATCAGCATCATATCCAGATAAATCTGGGTAGGTGGGAATCGGATTAACAAAACCTGATGAAGATGGCTAAACTGCCAGTTGGGGCATCGGATCAGCTGCAGGTTGTGGGGTTGGAACCGCCACAGGTGAAGTGTTTGAGGGCCCGCCCATTTGTGGGTCCTCGGGGATAATAGGGTAAGAAGGTGGCAAAGGTGGTAGCGAGCCCGACCTTTGACCAGCACGCACCGACATGCGTGCACCACGCCTTCGGCGTGGTTGTGAGGACTCGGGTGGTGGCTGAGGTTGATCCACGGCATTGCATATCTACATCCTCTTGGTGAGGATGGGGTGATGGGGCTTGATGCTGGGGGTGCTATGATAGGAGGGTGTGTTGACGAACACATACTGCACCCATCTTTGTTCATAGTCATCAGGACCTCGAAACGGAATTCCCGTCAAAGAGTTCGAGCCACTAGACAGCTCGATTGGGTGTCCATAGAATCCGGTTTGGGGAAATTCTTCCAGATCGGAGCCCTCCTCCATATGAGTGGGTGAGTCGACTGGAGGGGTTTCTAGTGAGGGTTGGTTGACAAGGTTATCAAAATTAAAGTTAAGGTATTCCTGATGGGAATGAGAATGTGAATGGTGTGATTGGTGGGAGTGGTGAGAGTGGTAAGAATGTTGGGAGTGTGAATGAGGTGGAGAATATTCGTGAGAAATAGAATGTCTATAAGGTTCAAAAGTAGACGAAGAGTCTCCGGATATATGGGTTGTGATTGGGCAAATCAGGTGCTCCGGCTAGTGAGGGTCTAAAAGGCGGTCTGAAGGATGGCCCTGTCATAGAGGGTCCGCCCCTCATGGGACCCTTGCCCTTGCCTCCGCGCCTAAATTTTGGTGGCATGATTTCTGTAACAATAAAAGTTAAAACAACACAAAAACAATAATAATATCTTAATAATGAAATGAGTACTCTTAGGTCAAAGCCTAGACTCGGAAGTCTAAGGAATGTGTTTATTGTGTATATTTCAAGATTAAACACAAAAGGCTAGTGTTTAATTCACTCAAACGTTGGCTTTGATACCAACCTGTCACACCCCGATTTACACGTGTAACCCGGTGGGCCCGGTTGGGGAACATCGTGACGTAGTTGATAATTACATAACCAAACAAACACATCACAGCGAAAGTCTTGGATTTTAAATTACTATTACAAACCGAGTGTTCAAAGTTCAAAAATAAATTACAAGGCTTGTAATGAAAAGATCCATAGGCGGATCGAATAAATATATACAAAGTAATTGTTCAACAGACTTTAAGCAACCTAGGGATTTGCAAAATCCTTTATTTTCACTATAGCGCAGCTCCCGATCTATTGCGTGTTGCCACCTGTAACTTGATCTTTTGAAAATACGTCAGTTTTCACTGGTAAATACTAATAACAGACTCATTTTGAAAACATTTCTGAAAATGGTTTTAGGTACACTTGGCACATTTTATAAATAAATTGGGATAGTTCAAAAGTACATTGTTTACAGTTTTACATATTTGTCAATACATATGGGGTCCGGTGTAGAAACCGAATAACCTGATTAACAGACACACCACTTTAAATAATCCACCAATGGGTTTCAATATTTTATTAGCATTAGCATCTGTCAGGTGTATGCCCACACCCGGCGCTTAAGGTCGTGGCCATTAGTAACTTAAATTAGCCAAGGATATCTCAGACATGGTCGTGTTAACCCCCAATGTTTAAGTTATCAAACAATACAGAATAAAACGGGTTATGAAGATTTAGTAAATCACAATCCGATAACATGATTCCATACCCGACCAAGCGGTACTATTATACCATATCCCAAGCCCGTATAGGGAAAATAAGTTAAAAGTATTTACCTGAGCAATTTTTCAATAAGATAAATAACTCAGCCGATAATTCAAAAAGTAAGCTTAGTTGGCAATCTAACGGGAGGCTCTTAGTCTAGAAATGATGGTGGTTATAACCAATTAGAATGCTAATGGGTCCTATCTACTTTGTAGACTCGAACGGGTAGCTTAAGAATAATAATGGTAATAAACGCTGGATCAAGCGATGACCGGAATAGAATGTAGTTTAAACCCGACAAGTATGGAGACTTGTTTAATATGGGTAAACATGTTACATTTTGGATTTTGAAACTAAAATGATAAGGTTAAACCTGTTTCGGTTAAATTACGTAAACTAGTTACGTAGGCCGAACCGTACGCATATAAGCGAAACCGGGTAACCGGGTGAATCCTATTCAAGTTCCATATTCCATTATACTTTAAACATGTTGTAACATCAGTAAGTTGTCCAAATGCTGGTTCGTTACGGTTTTAAAATCAATTTATGCCTTAAAATGGCATTTTGGTCATTTTACAGCTTATAAAAGAACTTATGAGCATACTGATGTAATGGTCATAAACTTACTATAAAAATAGTTTAATTATGATGTTATATCAGTAGGATATCAAGTATGTGTATCGTTTTAGAGTTTAAGACCAAACTACGCCTCGAAAGGGCATTTTGGTCATTTCACACATCACTTGACGAATTATTTGGGAAACTGAGTTTAGACTATGTACCTACTGTAAATATGTTTAAAATAAGTTTTTAAATCAGTAGGTATCAAGTCTTGATGCTTTAATATGGTTTTAAACCATACTATGCACCGAAACGGCGATTAAGTCGCTAAATGACGATTTAAATGGTATTTGAGTAAAACTGATGTTATGAACAGGTTTGTACGATGAAAATATGTTGTATAATACAATACATCAGTAGGTAATAGTTTTTGTTCCTTAAAAATGATTAAAATCCATTTTTGGTGTCGAAAGGGCAATATCGTCATTCAAGGACTTAATACATGGACTTGTATATAAACCCAGTTTATAATCTAAATTGACATCCCCAAATATTCCTAATTATGATATTACATCAGTAGGTAAAGAGTTTTGAGGCCAAAATCATATTTAAAGCAATTAACGTGGTTAAGGGTAATTTAGTCGCAAAAATGCGTAAACTATGCGAAATAACCATTTCTTAGGTTTTGGATCAGAAAGTTTGCCTCTATACAAGTTAAATGACTTGGTTCATCAGTTTATAACTCATTTTATGCTCATGTATGCTTAAACTTTGTTTTTAAGCTCTCAGGGACCTTTTAGCAAAATTCGGCATATTATATGGAAACTTGCATAAACACTCGGATTACTAAGTAACCATGTCATATAACTCCAGAGGGTTATAGTACAATATATCATGGTCACAATGCAACCTAATTTTAGTAGCTAAGGTTGCTAAATCGGGTTAGAACTGAAAGTCAGCATTTGCGACTTTCGGTTGCGAACCGACCTTAAACCTGGACTTGACGGGCCGAACACGTTTAGACATGTTCTAATACTTATTACCAAGTTATTAGAGTGTTGAAACTGATTTTATAGCACCTACAACGCTAGATATGAATTTATTTCAAAACTAACCCGTTTGACTTTTTATTAATATAATTTTGACCCGTCAATTGACCAAGCAAACATGGTAATCAGGAGGTGCCCTCTTGAGGGATTAATACCTACCTAATTACGATCACTTAGCCACATTCGCTACAAACATTGACTGGACCGTAATGGTCTTAGCTGAAAGTCAAAGCGTGTTTACGTCAACGCTTTGACTTTGGCTCAAAGCCTAATAAAACTTAAAGAGGGGAGTCAAGGACACTTACACAATCTCCTAGCATGAAAATAGAACTTAGTAGGATGCTCCCAAGGACTAGGAACTTCCAGTGAGTGATGAGACGAGAAATGAGAGAAGGTGCAAGAAAAATGGTTGCAACCTTCATCTATTTATACTAGAGGATCAAGAACCAAGTCCCTCCAGGTGTTAGCAGGAGTTATGAGAGGCTACCATGTGTTTTGGGACGTGTCAAGAGCAAAGGAGTAGTGGCAAAACACGCTCATGGTGGCAGAAGCAGAAGCTGCCATGTCTCTGCTCGTTGGCACCCACTTACGGACCGTATGGCTAAGGCATTGCGGTGCGTAAGGCCTTCAGGCGCGTGAAACTTTCAAATGGTTACGGACCGTAACCATAATGGCTTGCGTTCCGTAACCGCCTCCCAGAACTTGAAATTTGCATTCTTTTATGTTTGGTCCCTTAATTTTAAAGCTTGCCACTCATAGGTAAATACTTAACATGTTGGCAAGTTTAGTCCCTCTCGTTAAGCTCGTGGTATTTGAGGATAAGCGGGACACGTGTCGAAATTTTACAGGACTGGTTTTTACGAGGTGTTAAATCAGGCAAGCGTGATGAGTAGATACGTCAGCTTTACGACTATCGCTAAGATACGTCTACCCATAAGTGGAGCTAAACCATCATGAATTAGAAGATCCGGAACAAGATGTCGAAAGATAATCATTAGAAAACGAGGATATAGCATCGTTAGACGGAAATCACCCTCTTCATACCCAATTTGAGCTTGTAAAGCTTTAAATATCATGTGTGCAAAGTTGAACGGCTGGTTAAATGTAAGTCCAATCATAGCCGATAGACGATTATGACCCATTCCATCCATTCCTAACTTTCTTGAATCAAAACACTGCATTATGACATGGTAAAAGAAACACTATTTTTTTCAAGAAGCATTCCTTTTTAAACTTGTCGTGCAGCTTTTAAATGGTCAAGGATTTTCCTAACCTTTTCCGTTGTTTCTAGAACAATCTCTGGACCTGATAGTTGGGCTTCTCCAACTTCGGCCCAACAAATAGGCGTCCGACATTTTCTCCCGTATAAAGCCTCAAAAGGTGTGGCTTTGATGCTTGTATGATAACTATTGTTATAGGAGAATTCAATCAAGGGTAGGTGGTCGTCCCAACTACCACCTAAGTCGATCTCCCATGCTCATAGCATGTCCTCAAGGGTTTGAATGGTACGCTCACTTTGTCCATAAGTTTGCGGATGATAGGCGGTACTAAAGTTTAACCGAGTGCCAAGAGATTGTTGGAAACTTTTCCAAAAGTGAGATGTGTATTTTGTATCTCTATCGGATACAATAGACACAGGCACTCCGTGTAGGGACACAATCTTGTCCACATACATCTTTGCCAATTTATCCAAACTAAAAGTTTCCTTTATTGGCAAGAAATGAGCTGACTTAGTCAGCCTATCGACGATGACCCAAATGGTGTCGTTTCCGCTTTTAGTCTTAGGTAACTTGGTTATCAAGTCCATGGTTATCAGTTCCCATTTCCACGTGGGCATTTCTAATTGCTGTAGAAGTCCTGACGGTTTCTGATGTTCAGCTTTAACTTGCGAACATGTCAAGCATTTAGCTACATAGGCGGCTATGGATTTCTTCAAACCCATCCACCAATAATTTGACTTTAAGTCTTGGTACATCTTATCACCTCCTGGGTGAACAGAGTACTTAGAGTTGTGCGCTTCTTGAAGGATTAGATCTCTAAACCCTCCAAAAATTGGAACCCAAATTCGTCCATTAAATCTAAGGATTCTATCACCTCCAGGTATTAACTGTTCAACGGTTCCACCTAATTCCTCATTCGCAATATTAGCCTCCATCAGGGCTTGCTTCTGCGCATCAAGTAGCTTTTCGTTCAAACTATTTCTGACTTCAATGCTTTTGGCATTAATCCTGAAAGGCTTAATCCTTTCCTCGCAACTAAGCGCATCAGGGACTACATTTGCCTTGCCGGGATGGTATTGGATTTCACAATCATAATTATTAAGGGTTTCCATCCAGCGACGTTGTCGCATATTCAAATCCTTTTGATTGAACATATGTTGGAGGCTTTTGTGATCGGTGTATATAATACACTTTGTCCCGTATAAATAACGCCTCCAAAGTTTAAGTGCAAATACAACGACACCCAACTCCAAGTCGTGGGTGGTGTAATTCTTTTCATGCACTTTGAGCTGTCGTGATGCGTAGGCGATCACTTTGCCTCTTTGCATAAGCACACATCCCATACCAGTGTGCGACGCATCACAATGAACGACAGACTCCTCAATGCCTTCTGGCAAAGTTAAGACTGGAGCATTGCTCAGCTTTTGCTTCAAGGTCTCGAAAGAGTCCTGTTGTTTCGGACCCTAATTGAACTTGATATCCTTGCGGGTCAAAGCAGTCAGGGGAGTGGCTATCCTTGAGAAATTCTCAATGAACCTTCTATAGTAACCAGTGGATCAACCTGTCACACCGGGTGAGGCCATTCATGAAGCATATCCACCTGGTGCTCTGATACCAACTTGGTTCTCTGATAGGTTTGAAAAACATACACGTGTCTAAATTTTATAGGTGGTTGCTTATTCCCCAACTGGGCCCACCAGGTTACACGTGGAAATCGGGGTGTGACACCTGAACTTCATCCGATGTTGCGTGCTATTCTGGTTGAAAATTACAACCAAGAAAATGATGTTACTTGGAGAAACATCTCTGCGGGTATTAATCAGATTTTTGGAGCGGGTGAAGATGAAGATGGTGCAGCGCCCGTTATTCTTCAACAGCCGGTCGTTGTTTAACCTCAGGTTAATCTTCAACAACCGCACGTCTAAAGGAAAGGGTATTCTAGTAGAGGAAGAAGACAATGTCGAGATGTTGTCTGAAAGAAAATACTTAGCTTTGGTACGTAAGGATTTATTGGGCAACTATCAACCAAAGGACAACAAAAACTTTAAGATTTTCGTGAAAAGGTCGGTTCCTCTTCCGAGTGGGCCTCACGCTTGTCTCTTTGGAATGAGAAGACTACTGATTTGGATAATCTTTCAGATGATTCTTCTGACAACGAAAATGGTGGAGATCCGGTGTCACACCCCTATTTCCATGCGTATCCGGTAGTCCCAGATGGGGAATATCGTGACGTAGTTGATAACATCATAACCAATCAAACACAACACAGCGGAAGTCTTGGATTTAAATTATTATTACAAACCGAGTGTTCAAAGTTCGAAAGAATAAATGACAAGTCTTGTAATGAAAGATCCACAGGTGGATCGAAATAAATATATATACAAAGTATTTGTTTAACAGACTTCGGGCAACTAATGACTTGCAAAATCCTCTTATGTCACTACCAAGCAGTTCCCGGCCTATTTCGTGCTGTCACCTGTAACTTGATCTTTTGCAAAATCCTCTAGTGAAAACTGACGTATTTTCAAAAGATCAAGTTACAGGTGACAACACGAAATAGGCCGGGAGCTGCTTGGTAGTGACATAAAAGGATTTTACAAGTCCTTAGTTGCCTAAAGTTTGTTAAACAAATACTTTGTATATATATTTATTTCGATCCGTCTGTGGATCTTTCATTACAAGCCTTGTAATTTATTCTTTCGAACTTTGAACACTCAGTTTGTAATAATAATTTAAATCCAAGACTTTCGTTGACCCGTCAATAGGTCTAGTAAACGTGGTAATTAGGAGGTGCCCTTTTAAGGGATTACGATTACATAGCCATGTTCGTGCCGAACAATGGCTGGATCATAATGGTCTTAGCCAATGGTCAACGCGTTTTTACGATAACGCTTTGACTTTGGGCTTAAAGCCTATAAAAACGGAAAGCAGAGGTTAGGAACACTTACAAGAGGTCCTAGCTTGAACTAAGAACTTAGGCGGAGTCTCCCTTTAGATGGGAATCTCCAGAGGAAGAAGAAGGATTGAATTTAGAAGAGGTGCAAGAAATGAGGTTGTACCAAGGGTCTATTTATACTTGAACAAGGTGCATAGGATCATTACAGGTGTTAGGGACAGATCCGAGATGATCATAAGTGTTTTTGGTCGTGGCATGAGCAGCTAGAAGGTGGCAAACTCGCGGATTTGTGCTAAACATGCAAGCTTCCACGACAGAACTGGTTAAAGTGAAAACTGACGTATTTTCGAAAGATCAAGCTACATGTGACAACACAAAATAGGCCGAGAGCTGCTTGGTACTGACATAAGAGGATTTTGCAAGTCCTTAGTTGCCCGAAGTCTGTTAAAAAAATACTTTGTATATATATTTATTTCGATCCGCCTGTGGATCTTTCATTACAAGCCTTGTAATTTATTCTTTCGAACTTTGAACACTCGGTTTGTAATAATAATAATTTAAATCCAAGACTTCCGCTGTGATGTGTTTGATTGGTTATGATGTTATTAACTACGTCACGATATTCCCCATCCAGGTACACGTGGAAATATGGGTGTGACAGGTTGGTATCAGAGCCAGGTTCGAGTGTATTAAACACTAGTCTTTTGTGTTTAATCTCGAAAATACACAATAGCGCATTCCTTAGACTCTGGAGTCTAGGCTTTGACCTAGGATTACTCATTTACATTGTTTTATTTGTTATTATATATATATATATATATATATAATATATTTGTTTAACTTGTTTTTGAATCAGGAATCATGCCACCAAAATTCAGATGAGGAGGCAAGGGCAGAGGTCCCATGCGGGGCGAACCTTCCATGACAGGACCATCTATTAGACCTTCCTTAGCTGGATCGTCCAACATACACAATTTCAACCCTTATGAAGGATCGGGTGATCCTTCTTCACCATGGGAACCCTATCGACATTCTATATCCCATGAGTACTCACCACCCCAATCCCACTCGCAACATTCTCATCATTCACCCCATTCACACCACTCCCATCACTCCCATTCTCATTCTTTCCAAGGAAACTATAACCCAAACATCTACTTGCGTTCACCCTCGGTTTCTCCTCCGGAAGATTCTCCAGAACCCATGGAATAAGATTCCGACCCTAAGATGCCTCAAACAGGATCAATGGGGCACCCTATCAAACTGTCCGGCGGTTCGAACTCATACGCTGGAACCCCACATCACTACCCCGATGACTTTCAAGAGATATGGGGACAATATATCTTCTACAATACCCCATCTTACCACAACATACCCTCTTATCATACTCCTCAACAGGAACTACCTCCGCCTGAGGAAGTACAAATGCAACAGGTGGAGCAACCACAACCACCACCTGAACCACAACCGCCAAGAAGACACGGGGCGCGCATGTTGGTCCGCCTAGGACCGAGAGTAGGGTCGCTTTCACCCCTACCTAACCCTTACCCAACTATCCCCGAGGACCCACAAATGGGTGGACCCTCTCATATTTCACCATTTGTGGAACACCCACCACAACCATCCGTTGAGCCTTTGCCTCAACCACAACAATCTACCGTTGGGCCTGCGACCAATTACCACCACTACCACCATCGGGTTTTGAAAACCCAATTCCTTCATATCCAGATTCGTCTGGATACAACCCTTTCGCTTTATCTTCTTGGCTCCTAAATATATTCACCAGGCACCATCACAGGATCCCTATGTTGAGGCAGCTGCTCACAACGATCTTTCCCTTCTCCATTTCCACCATATTCTACCATACCATACTCAGCTGGTGGATATCCCTTTTATGGGTACCATCCTTCGGGTGCACCTCCACCCTATGTATACCAATACCCAGGTGCGTTACAACCTCAACCCCAACCGCAGCCACAACCTCATGCACCAGTACTTGAGGCTATGCAAGAAACGCTGGAGCAGATAAAGGAATTTCAGCGGAAAACTGAAAAATCGGAAAAGAAAAACAAGAAATATTTGAAGAGATTTGTGAGGATGATTAAAGGGAAAAAGGATGATTAAACCTCTTGTATTTTGTTACGTAATTTTTTTTTCTACTTTTTCCAAAAGTCCCTACGTGGACATTGTCTGTACTAAGTCCCTGCGTGGACATGTTTATTTTAAGTAATAGTCCCTGCGAGAACAAAATTTTGTTATTAAAAGTCCTAATTTTAGGCACTATTGTAATGATAGTTTTATTTTAATGAAGAGATTCTGGAATTTATTTTATTTCATCCATTGTTCAAGCGAACGTCTCGATTTTAATTCGATTTTTATTGCTCCGTTATAAATTCCAAAAGATCTTCTTGATAGTTTACACATGCCAAGTGATAAGGTCACATTAATTGGCAAAATAAATGGTAGTTAAGATGGAATAATCTTCTACCATGATAGTTAAGGAAGATCATCCATTCTATCTAGAGGTAGTAACTATGTTCAAACCTCTAAGCCTCTATGGTCAATGCGATCATGGCTAATATGTCAAACCATTTTAAGACATCATTCTATGTTAATATTCAAGTAATATCGACACTCCTGGCAGTGTGACATGAGGAACCACACTAGCCATCAAAGTATTCGAATTTTGATTTGAATGTTATAAGTCTAAATGATCAATGAGATCTAGACTAACAATCATCATTGTGGTGATAATCATTCGACACCCATTAGTGGCGTATTACCTACGGGTTATAATATAACATCCACTGGTGATGTAGTGCCTACGGGCCATCTATAACATGTACATTAGTGACATTGACAGTTGTAGTCTATGACTCTCTATTCAAATCTTGTTAGTCTACGTGTCAAAGGCCGTTGTGTCATACCTTTTGTCCTTGTGACAAGCTCTCAAGCTAACCTAAATTATCAGTACGACAACGACAGATGCGACATTATGATCCACTATCTAAATTC
The DNA here is from genome assembly GCA_947069175.1 of Scalesia atractyloides. Classification (NCBI taxonomy): domain Eukaryota; kingdom Viridiplantae; phylum Streptophyta; class Magnoliopsida; order Asterales; family Asteraceae; genus Scalesia; species Scalesia atractyloides. The sequence continues at coordinate 70,934,462 of CAMTDV010000004.1, read as the reverse complement.
CTGGACTATGTCCGATATTATGAATATCTATGATGGTTCTTGTGAGACCTAGGATATGAAAAGCATTCATTCGAAATGCTAAAGCCTAAATGGTTTAAATCATACTATGGCTAACGCATAAAATACCTGTTTCGCAGTTTAGCATCGAAGCATTAAATGGCTCAGTCCGATAGTGCTAACAGTCGCCACGCCGATAATAGTTGAGACAAGGCGGATATAGTTATTAATGAAGATGACTTCCAGGCTCTCATATATGCAGCCGTAGGTAAGGCTATGGAAAAAGCCTTTGAAAAATTTAATATGACGAGTGCTACTCACTCTAGGTCTGTATCAAAACCACTCTCGAAACCTCCTGCCTCTGAAAAGAGAGAAGGTTATGTGCACTCCTCAAGCGTGAGGAACGAGGCTAAGAAACAGGAAGTCGTTGACAAAACTAATACTTCCAAGGACTGCTGCTCGTATAAATATTTTTGTCTCATGCAAGCCACGAGACTTCAATGGAGAAAAAGGGGCTATTGAGACCCTCAGGTGGCTCGATGAGATTGAGACAATAGTGGATATCAGTGGCTGCACTGATAAAGATATTGTAAAATTTGTATCACAGTCTTTTAAGGGTAGCGCCCTAATTTGGTGGAAGACCTTAATGCAATCATCAGGAAAGGTCCACTTGTATAACTTGGGATGGTCCCAATTTGTGGACCTTGTCAAGGACATGAACTGCTCATCACATGAAGTGGAAAAGATTGAAATGGACTTCCTTGCTCTCACAATGAAGAATCTCGATTGTCAGAAGTTTGTTACCGACTTCGACTCATACTCCAGGCTAGTGCCATACTTAGCCAATGCATTAATAAAGCATGCAATACATTGAGGTTGCGGATGTAACGCACCTAAGTGTTGGTATACATAGGGTGGAGGTGCACCCGAAGGATGGTTCCCATAAAAGGGATATCCACCAGCTGAGTATGGTATGGTAGAATATGGTGGAAATAGAAAAGGGAAAAGATCGTTGTGAGCAGCTGCCTCAACATAGGGATCCTGTGATGGTGCCTGGTGAATATAGTTAGGCAGCCCAGAAGATGAAGCGAAAGGGTTGTATCCAGACTAATCTTGATATGAAGGAATTGGGTTTTCAAAACCCGATGGTGGTAGTGGTGGTAATTGCGTCGAAGGCCCAACGGAGCTTGTGGTGGTTGAGGCAAAGGCTCAACGACTGGTTGTGGTGGGAGTTCCACAAATGGTGAAGTATGAGACGGTCCACCCATTTGTGGGTCCTTAGGGATAGTTGGGTAAGGGTTAGGTAGGGGTGAGGTCCTAGGCGCACCGACATACGCACCCTGTGTCTTCTTGGCGGTTGTGGTTCGGGTGGTGGTTGTGTTTGCTCCACCTGTTCTGTTGCATTTGTACTTCCTCAGGCGGAGGTAGTTCCTGTTGATTAGTATGATAAGAGGGTGTGTTGTGGTAAGATGGGGTATTGTAGAAGACATATTGTCCCCATCTCTCTTAAAAGTCATCGGGGTAGTGATGTGGGGTTCCAACGTATGAGTTCGAACCGCTGGACAGTTCGATAGCATGCCCCATTGACCCTGTTTGAGGCATCTCGGGGTCGGAATCTTCTTCCAGGGGTTCTGGAGAATCTTCAGGAGGCGAAACGGAGGGTGAACGCAAGTAGATGTTTAGGTTATAGTTTCCTTGGAAAGAATGAGAATGGGAGTGATGAGAGTGGCGTGAATGGTGTGAATGATGAGAATGTTGCGAGTGGGATTAGGGTGGTGAGTACTCATGAAATATAAAATGTAAATAGAGTTCTCATGGTGAAGAAGAATCACCCGATCCTTCATAAGGGTTGAAATTGTGTATGTTGTACGATCCGGCTAAGGAAGGTCTAATAGATGGTCCTGTCATGGAAGGTCCGCCCCGCATGTGACCTTTGCCCTTGCCTCCTCGTCTGAATTTTGATGGCTTGATTCCTGCTCCAAAAACAAGGTAAACAAATATATATATATATATATATATATATATATATATATATATATATATGATAATAAATAAAACAATGTAAACGAGTAATCATAGGTCAAAGCGTAGACTCGAGAGTCTAAGGAATGCGCTATTGTGTATTTTCGAGATTAAACACACAAGGCTAGTGTTTAATTAACTCGAACCTGGTTTAATTCACTCGAACCTGGCTCTGATACCAACCTGTCACACCTCTATTTCCACGTATACCCGGATGGGGAATATCTTTACGTAGTTGATAACATCATAACTAATCAAACACAGCACAACGGAAGTCTTGGATTTAAAATATTATTACAAACTAAGTGTTCAAAGTTCGAAAGAATAAATTACAAGCTTGTAATGAAAGATCCACAGACGGATCGAAATAAATATATATACAAATTATTTGTTTAACAGACTTCGGGCAACTTAGGACTTGCAAAATCCTCTTATGTCACTACCAAGCAGCTCCCGACCTATTTCGTATTGTCACCTGTAACTTGATCTTTTGAAAATACGTCAATTTTCACTGCTAAATACTAATAACCGACACATTTTGAAAATGTTTCCAAAAATGGTTTTAGCTGCACTTGGCACATTTTATGAATAACTTGGGATAGTTCAAAATGACCTTGTTTACAGTTTTACATGTTTGTCAATACACGTGGGTCCGGTGCAGAAACCGAATAACCTGATTAACCGACACGCCACTTAAATAATCTACCATTGGGATTTAATATTTCATTTGCATTAGCATCTGACAGGTGTATACCTACACCCCGCGCTTTAAGATCGTGGCCATTAGTGACTTAAATGAGCCAAGGATATCCCAGACACGGTCGAGTTAACCCCCAATGTTTAAGTTATCAAACAATACAGAATAAAATGGGTTATGAAGATTTAGTAAATTACAATCCGATAACATGATCCCACACCCGACCAAGTGGTATTATTATACCGTATCACAAGCCTGTATAGCCTGTATAAGGAAAATAGGCTAAAAGTATTTACCTGAGCTAATTCTTCAATAAAGTTAATAACTCAGCCGACAATAAAAAAATAAGCTTAGATGACAATCTACCGGAAGGCTTTAGTTTGGAATGATGGTATTATTAACCAATTAGAATACTAACGGGTCCTATCTACTATCAGCTAAAGGTTAGAAGTGAAGATGTTCCAAAGACTGCTTTTAGAACGAGATACGAACATTATGAATTCCTAGTGATGCTTTTCGGGCTCACTAATGCATCTGCAACATTCATGGATCTCATGAATAGAGTCTGCAAGCCTTACCTAGATAAGTTCGTTATCGTTTTCATTGACGATATACTTATCTACTCTCGTAATCAATCCGATCACGAGAAACATTTAAGGTGCATTCTAGAGTTATTATAAAAGGAGAAATTGTATGCAAAATTCTCTAAGTGCGAATTTTGGCTTCGCGAAGTCCAGTTTCTTGGACATGTGGTTAGTGAACACGGTATCCAAGTTGATCCCGCCAGGATTGAAGCGATAATGAATTGGGAAGCACCAAAGACGCCTTCTGAAGTCCGCAGTTTCCTAGGACTGGCTAGTTATTTTCGAAGGTTTATTGAAAATTTTTCAAGGATAACCACTCCTTTAACCGCTCTAACCCACAAGAATATCAAGTTTGACTAGGGTCCAAAACAACAAGAATATTTCGAGACTTTGAAGCAAAAGCTAAGCAATGCTCCAGTCTTAACGTTACATGAAGGTATTGAGGAGTTTGTCGTCTATTGTGATGCATCGCACATTGGTATGGGATGTGTACTTATGCAAAGAGGCAAAGTGGTCACCTACGCATCCCGACAACTCAAAGTGCATGAAAAGAATTACATCACCCACGACTTGGAGTTGGGTGCCATTGTATTTGCACTTAAACTTTGGAGGCATTATTTATACGGAACTAAGTGTATTATAGACACTGATCACAAAAGCCTTCAGCATTTGTTTTATCAGAAGGACTTGAATATGCGCCAACGCCATTGGATGGAAACCTTTAATGATTATGATTGTGAAATCCGATATCATCCCGGCAAAGCGAATGTAGTCGCTGATGAGCTTAGTCACAAAGAGAGGGTTAAGCCTTTAAGGATTAACGCCAAGAGCATAGAAGTCAGAACAACTTGAATGAAAAGTTGTTTGATGCGTAAAAGCAAGCCATGATGGAGGCTAATATTGCAAATGAGGGATTATGTGGAACTGTCGAATAGTTAACATCTGGAAGTGATGGAATCCTCATATTCAATGGACGAATTTGGGTTCCAATTTTTGGAGGAATTAGAGATTTGATCCTCCTGGAAGCACATAACAATAAGTACTCTATTCACCGGGAGGTGATAAGATGTGCCAAGACTTAAAGTCTAATTACTGGTGGATGGGTTTGAAGAAATCCATAGTCACCTATGTAGCTAAATGCTTGACGTGCTCGCAAGTTAAAGCTGAACATCAGAAACCGTCAGGACTTCTACAACAACTCGAGATTCCCACTTGGAAATGGGAAATGGTAACTATGGATCTGATTACCAAGGACCAAACATGGTAATGATACGATTTGGGTTATTGTTGATAGGCTGACTAAGTCAACACATTTCTTGCCAATTAATAGACGATTAGCTCGGATAAATTGGCTGAAATGTATGTGGACGAGATCGTGTCCCTACATGGAGTGCTGATGTCTATTGTATCCGATAGAGATACCAGATACACCTCTCATTTCTGGAAAAGTTTCTAGCAATCATTAGGCACATGGTTGAACTTTAGTTCGGCTTATCATCCGCATAATGACGGACAGAGTGAGCGTACCATTCACACTTTGGAAGACATGATACGTGCATGTGTGATCGACTTAGGTGGCAGTTGGGATAACCACCTACACTTGATTGAATTCTCCTATAATAACAGTTATAATACAAGCATCAAGGTTGCACCTTTCGAAGCCTTGTATGGGAGAAAGTGTCGAACGCCCGTCTGTTGGGCAGAAGTTGGAGAGGCTCAACTATCAGGACCAGAAATTTTCCTAGAGACAATAAATAAGATTATTCAAATTCGCGACCGTCTCAAAGTTGCCCGAGATAGGCAGAAGAACTACGCGGATAAGAGGCGCAAACCTCTTCAGTTCCAAATTGGGGACAAAGTGTTACTGAAGGTATCGCCTTGGAAATGCGTCATGTGGTTTGGCAAAAAGGGCAAGTTGAGCCCAAGATATATAGGGCCGTTCGAGGTAATCGAACGAGTCGGGTCCGTAGCCTAACAGCTCAAGTTACCCTAAAAGCTAAGTGGGATTCATAATGTATTCCACATTTCAAATCTAAAGAGATGCTTAGTGGATGAATCGCTAGCAATGCCGCACGAGGATGTGCAAATTGACGAAAACCTACGTTTCATCGAGAAACTAATAGCGATCAAAGATCGACATGTCAAAAAGCTTCAAACAAAGCATGTGCCTATTGTAAAATGGGATACCCGTCGAGGCCCCGAGTATACATGGGAAGCCGAGTCCACTATGCGACAAAAGTATCCCTATCTATTTGAATAAATCTCGAGGTCGAGATTTCTTTCAAGGGGGTGAGGATGTAACAACTCGTAAAAACTCGTCCTATAAAATTGGGACACATGTCGCGCTGATCCTCGTTGCCACGTAATGGCCAAGAGGGACCAAAAGCGTCAACATGTTTAGTTATACCTGTGAGTGACCTTCCAAACGAACCCGAAGTTTAGCAATGATCGGTTATGCTTCCAAGTATACTTAAACCTAACCTGAAGGACTAAAGGTGCTTATCTTGAAAGTTAATATGGGTTTAATAAGTCCAGGGACTAGTTGTAAAGGATGAAACTTGTTTGACTGATTCTAACATGGGTCATGGCCCGCGACCACCTGGCCCATCTCTCTCGCGGCCCGCGAGAGAGTGCTAGTGACAGCAAACCAGTTCTGTCATTGCAACTTGCATGTTTAGCACAAATCCGCGAGTTTGCCACCTTCTAGCTGCTCATGCCACAACCAAAAATACTTGGGATCATCTGGGATCAGTCCCTAACACCTGTAATGATCCTACGCACCTTGTTCAAGTATAAATAGACCCTTGGTACAACCTCATTTCTTGCACCACTTCTAAATTCAATCCTTCTTCTTCATCTGAAGATTCCCATCTAAAGGGAGACTCCACCTGAGTTCTAAGTTCAAGCTAGGACCACTTGTAAGTGTTCCTAACCTCTGCCTTCCGTTTTATAGGCTTTAAGCCCAAATTCAAAGTGTTATCGTAAAAATGCTTTGACCATTGGCTAAGACCATTATGGTCCAGCCATTGTTCGGCATGAACATGGCTACGTGATCGTAATTAGGTAGGTGTTAATCCCTTAAAAGGGAACCTCCTAATTACCACGTTTACTAGACCTATTGACGGGTCAGCGAAAGGCTTGGATTTAAATTATTATTACAAACCGAGTGTTCAAAGTTCGAAAGAACAAATTACAAGGCTTGTAATGAAAGATCCACAGACGGATCGAAATAAATATATATACAAAGTAATTGTTTAACAGACTTCGGGCAACTTAGGACTTGCAAAATCCTCTTATGTCACTACCAAGCAGCTCCTGGCCTATTTCGTGTTGTCACCTGTAACTTGATCTTTTGAAAATACGTCAGTTTTCACTGGTAAATACTAATAACCGACACATTTTGAAAATGTTTCCGAAAATGGTTTTAGGTGCACTTGACACATTTTATAAATAACTTGGGATAGTTCAAAATGACATTGTTTACAGTTTTACATGTTTGTCAATACACGTGGGGTCCGGTGCAGAAACCGAATAACCTGATTAACCGACATGCCACTTAAATAATCCACCATTGGAATTTAGTATTTCATTTGCATTAGCATCTGACAGGTGTATGCCTACACCTCGCGCTTTAAGATCGTGACCATTAGTGACTTAAATGAGCCAAGGATATCCCATACACGGTCGAGTTAACCCCCAATGTTTAAGTTACCAAACTGTAACAACTCGCAAATTCATTGTTAATTTGTTTTATTCTATTTTCGTGTATTTCGTTTATACCGATCGTTGCACTCTGGGATTTGATTAAATGAAATGGTTTATGTTTGTTAATTATATTTTCATCACAGCAATATCGCATCTAATCGTTTATTAAACTCAACGTTAACTCAAACGCAATCTCAAGTAACTGTGTTACGTTAATAGCCGAGTGTGTTGTTGTACAATAACCACTTGTGCCATCGCATCACTTATCTCATCGCATCGCAAAACGCAATTAATTATGCGGATTATGTTTTGTGAGTATTATATTTATATATGTTATTGTTTATTATCGCTAAAACGCTCGCACGCTCAGGCAACTCGCTTTCTCTCAATGCAATGGTAATAAAACGCTTAACGCTTCGCTAGAACGCTTAACATAACTATCTAATACGAACCGAATCACCAAAGGAACTCTTAACGCGAAAATAACGAACAAAACTTGCCAATAGGCCAAGTTCGGCAGAACTGGTGCATCACAAATTCGCCCGAACTTCACCAGGCTTCCAGAATTCCCCACATCCAGCAAGTTCGCTCGAACTTGCAAACTTTCAAGCAGAACTGGCCAAGTTCGCCCGAACTTGTGCCAAGTTCGCTTGAATGTGTGACAAGTTCGCCGAACTTGATCCCAATCAGCTATATTTTCACCTCACCTATAAATACCCAACACCTCCATTCGTGCACTACTTGCTGCAAGTTCGCCCGAAACCTCCCGAAACCGAAAACCTTTGATCTCCAAGTAAGAACCAACCCGTTTCATGCAAACAACAAAGTTTTACTACGATTTTGCACAAGGTTTTACCTTTGATTTCATCAAAACTCTTCTGTTTACGAAAATCTTCATCTTTTTCTACAAAACTTCTGTTTTTCACTTAGATCTATACTTAGATCTAAGTAAAACCTTTTAAACATCGATTTTTACACAAGATTCGGACTAAATGATGTATGTTTCGTTCACTTTGAAGTGGAACGAGGCGTTGTCAAGCAAGATCTCAGATCCGGAAGCACAAGGACGAATTGTCACTTTGCACAAACTGGACTAAACCGTACGAACCATCATTTTCGCCCGGATTAGTCCAAGTTTCTGTAAAATGGCTAAACTCGCTCCAAAAGACCTCTCCAGCCTAAGTTTTACTCAGTGGCTTAAGGTTGGAGGGATGGACACTCGATTTCCTCAGCAAACGACGCGAAAACGCACGATTTGGTGACCAAAACAGCCAAGTTCGCTCCAAGGAGATCAAGTTCGCTCAAAGTTGTCACAGATCTGTGACCAACTTCGCTAGAACTTGACCAAAACTCAAGCAAATTAGTCAAGTTCGCCCGAACTTGTCCAATCTCCAAAAGAATCAGACAAGTTCGCCCGAACTTGCATCATCTTCAACAGAAATAAGGCAAGTTCGCCCGAACTTGTCCAGTTTCTCAGGAAACCAGACAAGTTCGCCCGAACTTGTACTTCCAGTAAGCAAAACAGTCAGGTTCGCCCGAACTTGTACCAAATCCAAAAGATTTGGTACAACTTCGCCCGAACTTGTACTCTGCTTTTTCATGTTTCGACCGTTTCAGTAATTCGGAAGACTGATGCACTTCTGTTCGCTTACAGGCTGATCCGGCGCTCCTTTCAATCTACATCAGATTTCGTCTCTCTCCCTAATCGCACCAGCTGTGAGTATATTTGAACCCCTTTACGCTTAAACACACTTTTGGGTGTCACATATGGTCTTATATCAAATCACATCAAACAACCCAAACGCTTATTTGCAATCCGCTATACATGACTATACGTGAAATCTGCTGAATTGTATGTGTTACTTGATTGCCAGTACGCCACCCTTAACATGATAGCTAGCTAGAGGTTGACCCACCACCCGGAGGCCCGAGGTTGTTAAGGCTCACATTTTTATTTCGCATTTATTTTCTCTTTAGGATGTGGCAGTTGTTCGCATGCCTCGATCAATCGCGGTTTGTTGGTTTACTTGAATCTAGTAGATACATAGTTCACAACTCTTACGTATGTCATGCAGTGTATGCTAAACGTTTTTATATCTATTTTGTACGCAAACCTGTATGCTCACCTTTACTTAATTGTATTGACGTTTTATTTTAACATATGTGGCAGGTTGAGGATATTTGCTACTACTGCATTTGGTTTAGGATTTGCCTATTAGTAACTCATATAATAAATCTAGGGAAGATCGAACTTGATATGTTTTAAGGGATATTATGTTCTGTAATAATTGAATGGAAAATATTGGTTGATTGTATGGGAAGTTGACTATTTAAATATTGTCTTGTTACTTGTTATGGAATTTCTCTTGAGACAATCTGGTTCGCCTAGTGCCACGCCCCGATGTTTCCGCCATCGGTTGGGGTGTGATACAAACAATACAGAATAAAACGGGTTATGAAGATTTAGTAAATCACAATCCGATAACATGATCTCACACCCGACCAAGCGGTATTATTATACCGTATCCCAAGCCCGTACAAGGAAAATAGGCTAAAATTATTACCTGAGCTAATTCTTCAATAAAGTTAATAACTCAGCCGACAATCAAAAAATAAGCTTAGTTGACAATCTACCGGAAAGCTTTAGTCTGGAATGACAGTATTATTAACCAATTAGAATACTAACGGGTCCTATCTACATCACAGACTCGGACCGGCTAGCTTAAAAAGATATTTACGGTACTAAACGCTAGATTAAGCGATGACTGGAATAAAATGTAATTTAAACCCGACAAGTATTAAGACTTGTTTAATATGGGTAAACATATTACATTTTGGATTTTGATAAGAGAATAATAAGGTTAAACCCGTTTTGGTTAAACTAGTCACGTAGGCTTAACCGTACGCGTATAAGCGAAACCGGGTAACCGGATGAGTCGTAAAAAAGTTCCATATGCCATTATATTTAAAACATGTTATAATATCAGTAGGATATCAATATGTATGCCGGTAAGGTTTTAAAATCAAATTACGCCTAAAAAGGGCGTTTTTTATGATTTGTAAAAGGAGCTTGCAAGTAAACTGATGTCATGGTCATAACATTCTGTAAGGGCAATATAGTCATTTAAGGAATTAATACATGAACTTGCGTATAAACTTAGTTTATAATCTGAATAGGTATCCCAAAAATCCTAATTATGATATTACATCAGTAGATAAAGAGTTTTGGTGTCAAAATTATGTTTAAATCATTTTATACGCCAAAAGGGCGATTTGGTCACTTTAAAACGTAAATTACGCTTATTTAATCAAAACTCAGTTTATGACCAAAATGTTACCCTAAAAAGTAGTTAAAATTTTATCATATCAGTTTACAAGCCATTCATATGTTCGTAGTTAAAACCTCATTTTTAAGCTTGAAGGGCATTTTAGCAAAATTTGGCATAACTAACGGATACTTGCGTACAAACTCGGATTACTATGTGACCATGTAATATAACTCCAAAGGGTTATACTACAACCTAACATGGTCACAATGTGACTTAGAATCAGTAACTAAGGTTGCTAATTCGGGTCAGAACCGAAAGTCAAAGTAAAAGTCAACTTTGTGACTTTCGGTTGCGAACCGACCTTAGACCTGGACTTGACGGGCCGAACATGTTTATACATGTTCTAATACTTATTACCAAGTTATTAAAATGTTAAAACTGATTTATAGCACATACATTATCATATATGAATTTATTTCCAAATCTGACCCAGTTTGACTTTTTATCAATAACTTTGACCCGTCAATAGGTCTAGTAAACGTGGTAATTAGGAGGTGCCCTTTTAAGGGATTAACACCTACCTAATTAGATCATGTAGCCATGTTCGTGCCAAATAATGGCTGGACCATAATGGTCGTAGCCAATGGTCAAAGCGTTTTTACGATAACGCTTTGACTTTGGGCTTAAAGCCTATAAAATGGAAAGCAGAGGTTAGGAACACTTACAAGAGGTCCTATCTTGAACTTAGAACTCAGGTGGAGTCTCCCTTTAGATGGGAATCTCCAGAGGAAGAAGAAGGATTGAATTAAGAAGAGGTGCAAGAAATGAGGTTGTACCAAGGGTCTATTTATACTTGAACAAGGTGCATAGGATCATTACAGGTGTTAGGGGCTGATCCCAGATGATCCCAAGTGTTTTTCGTCGTGGCATGAGCAACTAGAAGGTGGCAAACTTGCGGATTTGTGCTAAACATGCAAGCTGCCACGACAGAACTGGTTTGCTGTCACTGGCACTATCTCACAGGCCGCGAGAGAGATGGGCCAGGTGGTCGGGGGCCGCGACCCGTGTTAGAATCAGCCAAACAAGTTTCATCCTTTACAAGATTAGTCCCTTGACTTATTAAACCCATATTAACTTTCAATTTAAGCACCTTTGGTCCTTTAGGTTAGGTTTAGGTATACTTGGAAGCATAACCGATCATTGCTAAACTCCGGGTTCGTTTGGAAGGTCACTCAGAGGTAGAATTAAACATGTTGACGCTTTTGGTCCCTCTCGGCCAATACGTGGCAACGAGGATCAGCGTGACATGTGTTGGAATTTTATAGGACGGGTTTTTTACGAGGTGTTACATCCGAATAGTAGACCGCGTGCAGTTTCAGTTTCTGAGTCTAACCCAGTTGTGACATATAAAAGATGAAGATTGGCAAAAGTTCAAACTCAGCTCCCAGGTCTTGGGGTTTGGAGAACGTTTCATTAGTTGAAGTTCCAGCTGTAGCAGTCTCTACAGTTTCTGGTGGCTTATCTTCTTTGGGTATTTATCTTTAGCACAATATCAGCTGCTTTGCCTGTTCCTAGTACAACTGTTGTTGTATCTGTTGCTAGTGTTTCTTCTCATGGCTTGTCTTCTAGTTCAAGTCTTCCGTTGATGACATCCAGTGTGTCCACTGCTCCATTATTTTCTTTGTTTCCATCCCTTCTGGGTTCTAGCAATCTGTTTGCTACATCAGTGGGAATTAGCTCTTCTATGATGCCTTCGGTTTCTCTCGTGGTGCCTCCTGGTTCTTCTTTGAGCTTTGTTCTTCCTAGTGGTACTCAAACTACTAGTCCTCGAATGAAGAAACCTACTACATCAGTGTCTACTCCAAAGTCTTCAAAAAAGATTCGTCCAAAAGTTGCCTTTGGTCATAGATCTACTTCTCCAAGGCCTTCAATTCCATCTTCGGCTCCACAGCCTAGGGGTGCATTGGAAAGTGGTGGCAAGTCTTCTTTTCAAGAGTTTGTGCGGGATAAAGTTGCTGAAGCTTATCGCGCAATGCAAAGACTATTGGTGCATAATGTCTATCGTCTAAGTCTGGGATCGAGTCTGTATCGTATAGGGTTGAAAATGTTAGATTTTGTGATATTTATGAGGTATTGAGACATTACCTTAAACATTTCAATTGCAGTCAAAAGATTCCATAATTGGAACATTACCTTAAAGTCGAACCTTCATCTGTTTGTTGATACGGTGGTATTAACTTGAGCTCTCAAGGTCTCGCACAACCCAGATACAGATATCAATTACGCTATACTCACATGTAAGATGAAATCTAGGGAATCTTGATACGTGAGTATCGACTGATATGGGAACCATAGTTAAGTCAAGTTTCTTAATTCTACATAACATATCTTGGAACAATTGAAAATGTGTTGAAGTTTAAGAGGACAAACATATCGACAATCTAGGTAAACAAGTTTAAAACTTAGAGTCATCAAAAGGTCAATGGTACTGGTGATATGTATCAAACAACTGATATGATCCTTATACACGAATTCATAAAAATATGTCTGTAAATTGTTTGTACAAAGATTCATTTTGATTACAGATTAAAACAAAAAAAATTTCAGTGTGTTTTAGCATAAACTTTCTAAAAATCAAAGATTTTGTTTCTATCTTGTTTTTCAGCAGCCAATGATGGAAAGTGGATCTTCGAAGTCCAGAAAGGTGCTAAAAGTTGAGAATTCTGATGACAGCGGGTTGGAGCTAATCTGTATAATCAAAATAAACAAAAACGATTAAAAGTTCATTAATTTGAAACTTTAAAATGAAGAAAAACATCAGTTTGTTTATAACGGGTCAAACCGAGGTCACTAACTTGGACTCGGCAAACAAATTGGTTAACCAAGGTCATTAACTTGGACTTAGTCAACTGAGTGGATTTTCAAAACTGGTAAACATGTGAAAGTACAAGGGTTAAAGTGTAAAAGTTGAAAAATTTTGAAATAAACCTAGACCAGTTCGGCCGAAGTTAGGTTAGATGTATGTCATCAGATTTTGATAACTTCGGGCAAAGTTATGCATTGAAAGTTTGTTTGTTTTGAGAGTCAAGTTCCCCCAAAGTTACCTAGACTATATATAGACTAACTTCAGACAAACTGTCATTCATCTGTTTGATCTGTTTTGAGCGAACTTAAGTAATTGAGCGAACTTGTTATTTTGCAACTAAGATACCGTTATACTGCCCGATTGTTGACTGAATCTAGGTGATTAGCACACTTAGATCCATGGCAGAGGTGATGATTTGTTCTAAAACCTTTGAATTTTAGGTGTATTCGACATGTCGGTCTTTTATATGTTTAATCACATAGATTTAGGGTGTTTGAATTAAAATTGATCGGCCAAAGTTGTTAAATAACATGTTTAAATCACAAATAAATCAAAATTTTGAAATTTGGACCCTGAATGCTTGTTGCAGGTTTGAAATTGGATTGGGGAAGACGACTAGTTCGCCCGAACTTGTTCATGTTGGTTTAACCAACTTCGGGCGAAGTTGTTGTAAAATGTGAATTAAATCCGAAATGTCAACTTCGAGCGAAATTATTAAAACCTGATTAAAATCTTGTCAAGTTCGCCCGAAGTTACTTTAATATGTTTGAAATATTATAATAAGGTCAAGTTCGCCCGAACTTATCCTGAATTGTTATAAAACCTGTTTATTGTGACAAGTTCGCTCGAACTTATTCTGATTTGAAATAAAACATGTCATTTTGATAAGTTCGAGCGAAGTTGTTCAAGTTGTTGGTAAAATTTGTAAAATCTTGCTAAGCGTTTGTGATTTTCATGTCGCAGGTTGTTCGGTGGTTCTAGACGGAAGTTAGTACGCATATAGCAGTTTCGATAGAATGTTATAAAGAAAGGAGTTGAAACAGAATGCACCGGAAGTCTTCATTCATACCGAAAGAGTATACATCTTGTCAGGCAACCGGAGTTCCTGGAGAGAATCCGGCAGCACCTCCCCGTAGGGATTGCAAAAACTTAAACAACAAATGAACACACACCACTTATATATAGGATTACAAGTTCGCTTGAAATGTGCATTGGCCAAGTTCGGGCGAACTTGTCCACCACATGACAAGTTCGGCAAACTTGTTCCCATTTTCACTATAAGCTTCGTACTTTGGTCGTGTGTTCGATTCTAACCTATACAATATTCAACACACGCTATATCTAGCCTATTCGACAAGTGACGAACACAAAGTGCATCAACAGATTCCCCCTTGTTCGTTATTGTCGAAGCTTGATCTTGATCTTCAAAACTCTGAGCCGTGTTTGAATATTCTGCAACTTCAATCAAGGTGTATGTCGATGTCGTCGAGACGCGTCAACAAATTCCCCCTTAATTGATGATCCGGGCTTGCATTATCAACATTTACTTGACCGACAAATTTTCTTGAATAATCATCAACTCGAAGTAAATCAATGCAGCTACTTCTCTGTTCCGACATTAACCACATCCGAGTTCAGTTTTTGAATAAGCACTGAGCATCGAGAGTTTATTCTGCACACTCTTAATATATCAAAAACTCAACCGGAAATTGATAGAAACTTCAAATCACCCCGGAAAACTTCAAATCAACAAATACTCTCGGAAATCTGAAATCCCGATTTCCGTAATCGCAGTGAAGCACCCTTCAGAAAGATTTGATCAGCAAATCGGTAATCTGCTCAATCAGCAAATCTTCATCGGAAACAGATAATATGGTAAAGCATCAAATCTGAGAAACACACGTCTGTAATCAGAATCACATTCTTCTTCTTTAGTCACAATGCCAGATATATAGCTATCTCTAGAAGACCAGCGTAGCTTAATCAACAAACATCGTCATCCAACGGCGGTTAGTCCAAGAAGAATGATTCATCTGCTTGAAGACTAAAAATAATGACCACCAAAGGCTATCATCAGTTATATCTTGAATAACCTCAGATCTCCTTGGTAATTTTGAAACTATCCGATACACCGGAGCTAGTCATTAATTCCTAAGATCATCACTAAATGTCTTGAACGTCCTCAGTTCCTCACTAGTATTTAATGACTGCTAATCCTGCTAACTACCCCTTCACCGGAGATCAGGACTCTAACCCTTAAGTATCAATCTGTATCAAGATCTAAAAAATCTGAACTTCCTGTGATCACGGAATCCCAAATGTATAGCCTCTTTTATCAGCAACTGATACATAGCTTTGTTTGAAAGATCCGATCCCATAAATCATCATCTTTAATCATGGTACCACGTACCCCACGGGGCAACCGAAACTACAGAGAATCCTTATCTCTGGGCGGTTAGTCCAGTCAATAATTCATATGCAAAGCAGATTTAAAGATAGGCAGTCGAATGTGCACCCGCAAAATACGCACGACTCAAGGTTCAATCCATAACCACGACCTCATAATCTGATAAACAACTCCTCCAAGACTCAGTTATGTAACCACCCGCTTTCAAACTAGACATCAACTTGAGATCACCAATGAATCTCGATCCTCTGCATTTCCCAGTTAATGCAATCGGTAGCCACCCGGATACTGTTGCAAGAGTCACGAATTTCAAAATGCCGAAATCTTGTAAAATTTTTATTCCCCCTCATTTTTGCAAATTCTGACCATACTGAAATTTTCACTAAAATTTCCCCTCAAATCCGGAATTTTCGGTATTCATCAAATGCGGATTTAACGTTTAGGCCCATTACTAATAACTATACCAAAAGTTCAACATTCAACATCGGTATCAGTGACTATCCTGATATCTTCACAATTTTGCAATCATATCATCAAATATGTACTCTGAAGCTCTAGACGGTGTCCCCGAACATCCCGGTTCGGCCATCGAAAACTTGAAAAAATTTCTATCGCCAATTTTTTTAAGGCTCCATGTACAAGTTCGTGCGAACTTGTCCACCCAACACCAACTTGTGCGAAGTTGGTCACCACATAACAAGTTAGGGCGAACTTGGTCACCACATAACAAGTTCGGGCGAACTTGGTCACTACGTTACAAGTTCGGGCGAACTTGGTCTCTAAAAACCAACCTTTTCACATTTTTCGATCCAGAATCCTTATTTCTTTGAATTTCGAGATGATTACACGATAGATCTGGTCAAAAATGGTTTTCTAACAATCTTATCCATTCAATTTTACTTTTTATCCGTGGATTGTATGTTTATTTCATGTTTTACGTCTAAAACTCCTCCTAAAGTCCGTAAATGTCCAAATTCGTGAGCTTAGGTGATAACCGTAACTCTGATACCATTGTATCCGTGATCAGGCGGTTCTAGACGGAAGTTAGTGCGTATATTGCAGTTTTGGTAGAATGTTATTAAGAAAGGAGTTGAAACAAAATGCAGCGGAAGTCTTCATTCATACCGAAAGAGTATACATCTTGTCAGGCTGCCGGAGTTCATGGAGAGAATCCGGCAGCACCTCCCCGTAGGGATTGCAAAAAATCAAACAACAAATGAACACACACCACCTATATATAGGATTACAAGTTCGCTTGAAATGTGCATTGGCCAAGTTCGGGCGAACTTGTCCACCACATGACAAGTTCGGGCGAACTTGTTCCCATTTTCACTATAAGCTTCGTACTTTGGTCATGTGTTCGATTATAACCTATACAATATTCAACACACGCTATAATTAGCCTATTCGACAAGTGATGAATACAATGTGCATCAACAAAGACAAGGTAATCAATGACAATCAGGATGTTATCAGAAAGCAGCAAAAGGAATTGTACGAGCTCAAAAAGAAAGATGAAACAACGAAAAACAGATAATGGGTTTATTTCTTCAATCTAAACGTCAAGCTATTCAATTAGGTTTTCTTATCAATAGGGATGAATCTTATTCCTCTCGACATGAGACTCTTTCTACCACTACTGATCAGATTCGTAGGATTGTTGTTGAACTTGTTGAGCTCTCTGCTGCTCAGGGGTAGAATACTCCTCTACAGGTCCAAGCCAAATGCAAACTGGATGAGTTGAAAAAGATTCAGGATGACTTAGATAAAGACAAGGATCCCAATGCTTCGTAGAAGGAGCAGGCAAGTAGCTCACTAGCTAACTGTATGAGTTGAAAAAGATTCATGATAACTTGGATAAAGACAAGGATCCCAACGCTTCGTAGAGGGAATAGCCAAGTAGCTCACAAGCTACGGAAGCTGCAACCAATGCTGCAGCTGAGGGGGAGTCAGGTACGGGCGTAGGTGGTAGTGGAGGTAAAGGCCCAGTCGAGGGTGATCGTGAACATATAACTGGAGAGCATTTAATCTCAAATGACGATTTAGAGAAAGATGATGAAGTAGTGGGAATCGTTGAAGAACTCCGATCAAATGAAGACGCCGATCATGTTGTAATGAGAAAATGGGCAAATGTGTCATATATTATAAATGTGCAATACGTTGATAGAGTGGAAGTGGATTTTGAATATTTGCGGGGTAAAGCTTATAATGATACACCATTTGAACCAAATTCCAATCCTGAGCCGATTCTTAAAAAAGTTCAAAGGGTCTCTAACTAAAAAACACGTTTTGGGCGTATCAGTGGAGAATAGTCGGGCCAAATCTGGAGTTGGGATTTCGATGAGCAGAACAACTTGGTCTTGATCAAACGAACAGATGGAGTTCAGTACTTCAGGCCACGCTTCAAAACTCTAAGTTCTCTTCCAGCATATGATCTTCATCATATTACTCGGATCAATTTGAACACACCAACTTCTAACGTATTTATCAGAGCATTGAAGAAGGTTTTAAAAAAAGAAAGTAGAATAAGCAAGCGGAACCGGTTCAAGCCTGATGTGGGTCGTCGAGTTAAAACGAAAGATAAGTTCACCGGAGAAACCAAGTACAAGGTTGTGTACCGGCTCGCTTTGTATTTGAGAACAATTCCGTTGAGGCAATCGATCTTGATAGTGTGGAAGGAATTGGGTATTGGTACGTTGATGGTAGAACGGGTGAAGCTGTGATCACAAAGAAGAAAGTTACTGAACTGATTTTTAAAGTGTTAGATCCAATGTGATTAGTGAACTTCAAACTTTCTGATCTGAAGAAGTTGAAATGTCTGTCTCTTGATTACTTGAAAGAAGACCGCGAGCTTGCTCTTCTGTTTATTTTGGTTGTTCAGTTCTGTGTGAGGAACAAGGTTGGAAAAGGAAGTGACTATTCAAAGATCTGATCTTCTCAAGACTTGTAGATCCCACATGTATCAAGGTAGAGTCTGTAAGTGCACCTGTTGATCATAAATCCTGGATTCTGCATTATGGAGTTTCTTCAGGGTCTTACTTGTAATAATTGAATAATTTATGTTTTTGTCTTGTCCGAATTTGTAAGGTTGGGCCCGAATATGTTATTAATCGAAGACCACTCCTTTAGTTTATCATGAATATAGTTCGAATATGTTAAGCAGATTTTGTAGTGTCCAAATTTATTGAGTTACAAACCCGGACTAGGTATGATTGTAAGGACTTATGTGTCCGTGTTTATGGTCTTGTATTTAAACTCCCAGTGAATGAATGCGCAACACACGACTTTTGAAGATTTATTTTTCTGTGCAAGTTTCTCTCTTGTGTGTGAAGCAAAACCCTAGCTACTGTGTGTTCTTGTGTGTGTTGGTAATCTGTGAATACTTTGTTGATTCACAGATTGTCCATCATCATCTCAGTTATTCTACACCTTCTACATCGTGGGCTTAGCAGCAGTTTGTATCACGTGGTGGATTCCGCACAACGTGTGAGTTGGTGGTTCGTGTTTGTTATCCTGTTCGGGTGTTCAAGGCCCGTAGGTGTGCTTACAACGTCGATAGTGGGTGGCGGGAACAATGTCGGTGACGGTGGGAACGGTGGTCGGTGACGGTGGCGGGTGGTGGCGGCGATGGCGGGTGTTGACGGTGATGGTGATGGGTGGTGGTTGGCGACGGTGTAAGTGGTGGCAGGTGGTGATGACGACAGATGGCAGTGGTTACCGGTGATGGTGGTGGTGTTGGGAGGTGAAGGGTGAGATAGGGAATGGATTGAAAAAAACAAGAGGGTGGATGAAATGAGCTTGAGGGAATTGAATGCCTTTTTGTAATGGGTGATTTCATTACCTTGGCCAAGCAAACACATTTTTTTTCATTCCCTCGCAGTAGTTCATTCTATTCTATTCTGCCTCTCATTCCGGCATACTAAACACTACCATAGTTTTATCGAGGAGGAACATGACTAGAAACATTTGGAGTAGGGTACCTTAGGATTGTTCACTAATATTTAGCAAGCAACACTACTTAAAGGATTTGGAGTGGATACCTTGGGATGAGTTTGAGTTATCTGATTATCGATTAATGTTAAGCGATATTATATGTTCTATGAGCTCATCTACACTAACTTGGTTAGAACCTACAAAATAAAAACAAACATATACCTTCAATTAATATAATATTATGAAAAAAAACTTATAAAAATTAAGGGACGAGACATTACAACAATCTCCAAAAAGCCAATCTTTTGTTTATATTAGAGCCTAAATGGAATCTTTACTAAGTTAACTTCGATGTTCATTTAGTACTCTTGCACTTGCACTGAATCTAGACTCCGATGCAAGAGTAGATACAAGAATTGTCAAAATGTCTCTTTCCATCTTCGCAGGTGCAGGATTTCTAAACTCATTGGCTTTCCAAAAAGCCAACACATCAAGTCTCAAGTTCCTGTCAATTCTTGACTACTTCAAATACAATTGTAGTTTAGACTTTTTGTTAGTTGTAAAATCTTTACTTTGAAACTGATCAAAATCCAAAAAATGAACAATAGAAAATTAGTTAATCAATATTAAAAGACAATATACAAAAAAATATATGAACAAATAAATAAATTACCTTAAGTCTTGCTCTCACTCCATAGACATGTGTTAATTATCTTTTGTATCCTCACCCCTTTTCCTAGAATTTGAAGCACGTGTTGAATCATCCCTTGTATCCTCACCGACATTTAACATGAAATATTCATTAAAAGTAGAAATAAAAAAACTGATCTAACATTTGTATATTCACAACGTCCCTTTCCATACACTATACTTGTGAATAACTCCAATCGATAAAGTTCGACTTGTATTTAGGATCCAACACCACAACTGTGGCTAATGTAAGTCTAAAATTAGATCAATGTGTCTGAAATTTCGCCATCATCAACTCTGTCTATTTCTTATTCAAGATCCCTCTTACTAATCAAAGAACTAGTAGATCTATTCTGTCCAAAATAGTAATGGGTATGGGTTTAAAATTATAATCTATAATTTGATGATCAAGTCGATTTTGTAATTATAAGCTCATTTGAGACCAAACCGGAATAAGGTATATCCATTCTCATTGATAAAGGGTCATTGAGTATATCTAGATAGATACTATGTGGATCGCTACGTCGTTACATTCCATTTAGGATTCCGAATAGGCAAAATCGGACCTGCCTTTTAGATCCCTATTTACCTCGTTGGGCTTCTATTTACCAATTTTTTTATATACTCTTACCCTCGTATAAAGTCAGATACGCCATAAAAAGTGTGGATAATTCAAGTTTGTAGTCGGATATTTGGTACTCGAAAAAACATTTGCCACATCATAAAATACTCCAAGAAAAGTTCATATATTTTCAATCTTATCCCACTCTAATGCATTTGGACAATGCTTAAACTTAAAATCACTTGATTCTAAATGGAAAAAAAGGCATTTTGATAATAAAGGGCATTAAAAAGGTAGAATTCCACCTAGTAACGTCTTGCTTTGACCCCTTTTTCTTTTATAATAGAAAGAAACTGAACACAATCCAAAAACTTGTCCTTTCGTTATAAACATTTCACGTACTTGATACTCTCTCTAACTTTGTAAACACACTCGTCAATTTCCTTTAGCCCATCTTGCACAATAAGTAAAAAAATATATTCACAACATCCCAAAGCGAAAAAATGCACTTCGAAATAAGTGGTGATTTTGTATTTTAATTGTTCTCTCAATAGTCAAATGAAAGTGTCATAAGAAAAATAATATTTTTATTTTCTATGCCTCGCTCTACTAGAATAAAAAAACACGTTTTCACATAAAGCAACACCAATACGAGGAGGCGACATAAAAGAAAATGATAAAGATCTCTTTTGCAAAACTCAATGTTTATTAATAAAATGAACTCTAATTGCTAAATACCCATCAGTAGCAATAGAAGTCCATAAGGTTAAGCATAGCCTCCTAAGTGATTACATAAGCATGTCTTTCTTAAATATATTTTGTAAATTAGATTTTACAGTATTCCCAGAGATGATATTCACATCGGGTTGCAAGTACTTAAACAAATCTTCAAATGCTTTGTAGTCTACAAATGATAAAAGGCAATTCTTGCATCACAATAGCAACTACAAGCATTTCACGGAATGTATTTTGACTAAAAATGTATGACTTTAACTTCATGTTACTATTTAAAAGCATTTGACCAACATCTTTAAAAGTATTACTAAAGCATAATGTTTTCTGTTGAGAAGTATCTCCTGTACCTTGCTTACTATTATACATGATAACATGATTACATTTGTTGCACTTGCATGGAATCTTTCCACCTACCACTTTCTTATCAAGTTTAGTAAAGTATTGCAACATTAGGGATCTTTTCTTTCGTTCTCTCTTTGCCCATGGTTTTTTACATCACTATCGTTTTTATCTTCTACCTCCACATAGTCAACCTCATCATCTTCCATATCCAATCATGAGGTATCATTATCTAAGTCAACCTTAATATAATCAGAAATCATACACAATAAAGAAAAAAAAATACATAAAGTTGCACAAAAATTTGATAAGAAAGTGGCAGGTGAAAAGATTCCATATAAGTGCAACAAATGTAATATGTTATCATGGATGATAGAAAAGCAAGGTAGGGGAAATATTTTCTCGACACATAACGACCTGCATTAATACTACTTTTATAGATGTTGGTCAAATGCTTTTAGATAGTGACATGAAGTTAAAGTCGTCTACTTTTAGTTAAAATACGTTCCGCCAAATGCTTGTAGCTGCTATTGTGATGCATGAATTGCTTTTGTCATTTGTAGATTATAAGGCGTTTAGAGATTTGTTAAGTACTTGCAACCCGATGTGAATGTCATCTCTAGGAATACCGTAAAATTTGATTTACTAGATATGTTTAAGAAAGCCAAGGAAAAGATAAAAGACACTGCTTATGGAATCACCTGGAAGGTTATGCTTAACTTCGAATTTATGGACTTCTATTGCTACCGATGGGTATTTTGTAATTACAATTCATTTTATGTATAAATATTGGGTTTTGCAAAAGAGAGTTTTATCATTTTCTTTTATGCCACCAACTCATACCTGTGTTGCTTTATGTAAAAAATGTTTTCTATTCTAGGCTTCTAGTAGAATGGGATGGGGCACAAAAAAAAAATAATTCTCTGTGACCTTAAATATTGCTTCCTCATCTAATGCACTTTCATTGGCCTTTTGAGAGAACCATTGAATACAAAATGACCACTTCTTTCTAAGGGTGATTTTTTCACTTGAGATGTTGTATACAGATTTTGAACTTGATTGTGCAAGATGGGCTAAAGGAAATTGACGAGTGTGTTCGCAAAGTTATAGAGAGTATCAAGTATGTGAAAGGTTTACAACAAAGGAAGGAAAAGTTTTTGGATTGTGTTCAGTTCCTTTCTATTGAAAAGAAAAAAAGGATTAAGGCAAAACATTACTAGGCGGAATTCTACCTTCCTGATGGTGCCCTTATATTATGGACGTGCCTTTTGCCATTTAGAATTAAATGATTCTAATTATAAGCATTGTCCAAACACATTAGAGTGGGATAAGACTGAAAAGATATGTATTCTTCTTAGAGTATTTTATGATGTGACAAATGTTTTTTAGGTACCAAATATCCGACTGCAAACTTATACTATCCACACATTTTTATACCTTATCTAACTTTATATGAGGGTATGAGTATATAAAAATGGCAGAGTTGATATAGAGAAGTTTCAGAAATATTGGTCTTATTTTAGTTTTACATTAGCCATAGCAGCAATGTTGGATCCTAGATACAAGTTGCATTTTACCGATTGGAGTTATTCACAAGTATATGGAGAGGGACTATGAATATGCAAATATTAATCAGTTTTTTGAATTTTACTTCTAAAGAGGATGTCATCTTAAATGTGGTGGAGATACATGGGACGATTCAACACGTGTTTCAAATGCTAGCAAAGGGGGTGAGGATACAAGGATGATTCAACAAATGCCTATGGAGTAAGAGACTTAAGTTAATTTGTTTGTTTGTTCATAAATATATATATATATATATATATGGGTTGGTTATCGTACAATATTCCTTAACGTCCGATGTGTGCAAGATGAAATTACGCACGTTATAAAACTCAAAAACCCTAATCATGCATGTTGAAAACCATAATCACGCATGTACAAAATCAGAAATCACTCATGTTATATCTTCACAACGTACGTTAAGCAAAATTGTACGTTGAGCAAAATTGTACATATATATATATATATAGTCTTTTAGTTTTAATTATCGACTAACAAATTTTCTATTATTCATTATTAGGATTTTGATCAGTTTCAAAGTAAAGATTTTATAACTAACAAAAAGTCTAAACTACAATTTTATTTGAAGGACTCAAGAGTTGATAGGAACTCGGGGCTTGATGTGTTGGCTTTTTGGAAAGCGATGAGTTTAGATATCCCACACTTGCGAAGATGGCAAGAGACATTTTGACAATTCTAGTATCTAGTGTTGCATCGGAGTCTAGATTCAGTGCAAGTGGAAGAGTACTAAATGAACATCAAAGTTCACTTAGTAAAGTTACCGTTGAGCTCTAATATGCACAAAAGAATAGCTATTTGGAGATTGTTGTAATGTCCCGTCCCTTAATTGTTATAAGTCTTTTACATAGTATTATATTAATGGTATATGTTTGTATTTTGTATGTTCTAAGCAAGTTAGTGTTGATGAGCTCACAGATGATATAATGTCGCTTGACATTAGTCGTTAATCGGATGTTCTAAGCAAGTTAGTGCATTCCATTTCTTTGTTCCTCCTTGCTTTGCAATGTTGTCTTTGTTGTACTTAGGGCAATTTGGCTTGATGTGCCCTTTCTCGCCACAACTGAAACAAGTGGCATCTTTCAGATCCTTACAATCTAGGGCCTTGTGCCCCATTTTCTTGCAAATGTCGCAAGAAATTGCTTGCGACTCAGCTCGACCCTGACCTCTGTGTCGTCGATTGCAATTCTTGCACACCGGTCGGTTATCTGACTTATTCTGGTTCCGGTTGAACCCAGACTTTCCTTTCTTGTTCAACCTATGGGAGTTATCATCCTCCCTCTTCCTTTTTCCATCATTTTCGGATATGATGGATCTATGCCTTTTTAGGTCCTGAGTAAATCAAAGCTAGGTCTACAGCAGGCCTATAAGTTTCTTGCCTTGAAGTCCTAACATTTCCTTTAATCCCCGACTCTAAACCTCCAATGAAACGTGCAATGCGTTTGGGCTCAGGTGTGATTAAATAAGGCACAATCCTTGACAGAGAATTGTAGTCGGACACGTACTTCCGACAGTCCAGATTCTTCATAGAAAGAGACAAGAAATCTGATTCAATCTTTTCCACCTCGTGAGGTGGACAGTATCCTTAACCAAATCAGCAAACAGACCAACTAAGATTATACAGATACACCTTGCCTGCAGACTTCACCATGGCTTTCGACCATATCAGGGTATCGCCTTGAAGGATTGTGCAGCAAACTTCACTATATTCTTATCAGCACAATCGCTGATTTTAATGATTGTTTCCATCTCATCCAACCACCTGAGAGCTTCCACAGCTCATTTCTCCCCGTTGAAATCCTGGGGTTTACAAGTCCAAAATATTTGTAAGAGCAACCTGTAACAACTCGAAAATTCGTTGTTATCTTTTCATTTGTCTTTCTGATGTACCTATCTTTTGTAATCCCGAGATTCGGTTGATAATAAAGTTTATGTTAATTAATTATGGTATTGTACGTTATTATCGCATCTAATCACTTATTAAATCTCATCTCTATCTCATCGCAATCGCAACGCAATTACTTATTTGGTTTATTGGAATTATGTGGTAATATTAGTTACGTGTTCATATGATAATTGCGTGCTAGTCAAGTTCGGCCGAACTTGGCTCTCTTTCTCTCAGAATCTCTCAAGTTCGCGCGAACTTACATGAATACATGCAAGTTTGGCTGAACTTGACTCCCATCAGCCCTCAACTTACCTTCTCCTATAAATACCCAGCTCTGTTCTCTCATTTGAACTTGCTACAAGTTCGCCCAGAGCTCTCAAACCCGAAATCCTCTGTTTTCTAAGTAAGAATCAACCCGATTTCAGCTACAACAATGTTTATCAACGATTTACAAAGGTTTACAACGATTTTGGCACAAGGCATAGCCTTCGTTTTCATCAAAACTCTTCTATTTACGAAAATCTTCATCTTTTTACTAAAACTTCTGTTTTATATTAGAATCTGAGTAAAACCTTTCAAACTTTGATTTTGACACAAAATACGGACTTTTGATGATGTTTTGTTCATTTTCTGATATGAAATGAAGCATTTATCATTCAAGATCCCAGATCTGGAAGCACAAGGACATTTATGTTGGTTTACACAAGCCGGACTAATCCGAACGAACCCCGAGTTCGCCCGGATTAGCCCACGCTTTTGTAAAACGGCTAAAACCGCTCTAAAAGACCTCTCCGACCTAAGTTTGCTCAGTAGCACAGGGTTGGAGGGATGAACACTCGATTTCTTTAGCAAACGACGGAAAACGCAAGATTTTGGACCCGAAAACATCAAGTTCGCTCGAGATTACACTGATTTTGTTAGCACAGCATGTCAAGTTCGCTCGAACTTACCCTCTAAGGGTCAAGTTCGGCCGAACTTGAGTGGAAATGCACAAAAATTCTCTTCTGAAACCCCCAAGTTCGCTCGAACTTGTCAAGTTTCTCAGGAAACTTCAACAAGTTTGGCCGAACTTGTCTCACCTATCAAGGTTAACTTGGCAAGTTCGCTCGAACTTGTCAAGTTTCCTTGAGAAACTTGCAGGTTCGCCCGAACTTGACTCTCAACTCACCAAAACCATGCAAGTTCGCTCGAACTTGTATGTTTACATACAAGTTCGGCCCAACTTGTCTACTGCCCAACCAAAACTTCACTGTTTCAGCTTTTCGGAGACTGATGCAC
Source organism: Scalesia atractyloides (assembly GCA_947069175.1). Taxonomy (NCBI): domain Eukaryota; kingdom Viridiplantae; phylum Streptophyta; class Magnoliopsida; order Asterales; family Asteraceae; genus Scalesia; species Scalesia atractyloides. Next base: position 70,907,909 of record CAMTDV010000004.1, on the reverse strand, counting down.
TTCCGTTCGCGTATGCAGGCTGATCCAGCGCTCCTCTTCACCTCTCGGCAGTCGTCTACTCTCTCCTAAACGCACCCAACAGTGAGTATACTTGACCCATTTTCGGTTTAATGCACTTTTTGGGTCTTACACACAATACTGATGTTCCTATATCAAAATCACATCACAAATCAAAAACTGTTTATCACACGCGAATAATCTGATTGTATATGCTCGATACGTGATACTAGAAAATGTGACTAGGACTTATTTTCGTTAACTTGCCTCCTTAGCTAGTATGGTACTATAGTTTGGCTAACACCCGACGGGGTCTAGTTAGGATGGTCGCGCAAGCCTTTTCACGGTAGTTAGCATGAGAAATGAGCCTATGTTATGTTAAGTATTTTGGTGTATCATGATATGTAATTAGATTGTTTCACGAACGCTTTCTCGACTATGCTAGTATTATTCAAACTCGTATGCTCACCATTACTTAATTGTATTGACTTGTATTTTAACGTAGTAACAGGTTGAGGATTTAGCTTGGATGCCTCGGATGTTGCATGTGTAGTTTAGTTTGTTTTGTTAGTTTGTTTAGAATGGTTGTAATAAAATCTAGGGGAGATCGAATTGGATTTATGTTAAGAGATCTTGTTGAAATGTAATGGTTATTTTAAAGTTTTATGAGTTTGATAGTATGGGATATTGAATGTTGAATATTATCTTTGAAATGGCTGTTATGGAAATCTCTTGATCAATCTGATTCGCCTAGTGCCATTACCCGATGATTCCGCCATTGGTTGGGGTGTGACAGATTGGTATCAGAGCGCCATAACCATAGGATAATAGGTAGAATTGCTATGTTCGACCTAGTAGCATGTTTAAGTACCCGATTGACCTATCTTTGACTTAAATGTTAAACTACTTGCCATAAATGCTTAAATATGCCTTTCCTAAGGTTAATACAATATACACGATTATGAAACACTCATATCCCACAAACGAGGATCAAGTTGAGATTAGGTGTGATAACCAAGAACTCTCAATAAGATCGCTCATTCCACGTATTACTCATCACGAGATATCTTCGTTGAGTTAGGAGTGACATCCAAACCTCGACGAACATCTCCCTTTCTATCTAGTGGAACGCCCGATGTGATCGGTGAGCGTGGCCACAACTAGGAATGATGTTGTTAAGTTAGGGGTGAAGCCCGCATCTTAATAACGAAATTCCGTGCTTCGATTTTCAATCTCACCAAAGTCTCAGTTATGCCGATGGTTTGGAACACGTATTAACTGGAAGGGTAAGCGTCATTAGCCGCTTGCGGTGAGGACATTTATCTATTAGGCCAAAGCGTGGGTCCAAATGCAAAGGGTAGTCGAACCACTTTGGATAGTCAACATCTCAAAACCCCGGACACTCCCAATTGATTTAAGCCTATATCATCGATTTACGCATCATCGAGTTTATTATTATTTATGTGTTTCAAATTTTGAAAATTTTCCCTTTATTCGATTTCTCGCTTAATTGTTTATTTCTCGCATTATCGATTTCTCGCTTTATCATTTTACGCTCCATGAACGCACGCACTACTCGCACAGCTCTCGAAATCTAAAACGCTAAACTAATACACCAACCAAACTAATCGCTTAACTCGCTTACGCCTATGAGGACATGTGTGTCCTATACGTGGTATTATCTCGCTACTGTATATCGTTTATATCTCACCATTTTATCGCATCTCGAACGCACTACGTTTTACTTATGAGAAGGTGAATACGTGCAAAATTTGTGCTTACGTGGAATGTGTGCTTACGTGCTTATGTGCTTACGTGCTTATGTGCCTACATGTTTACGTGTCTACGTGCTTATGTGATTTTGTGCCTTGTATGAATAATAATAATAATAATAATAATAATAAATAATAATAATAATAATAATAATAATAATAATAAATATTTAAACATAACTCTATTATAATCGAATCTCATCTAATCTAAATCCTTCGTGTAGATATCTTCTATGGGATCGCACACCCGAAGGAATCTCCTGCGCAACAACGCCGACAAGCGTATCGCTACAATGGTAGCAAAGGAGATAGCTAAAGTCATTCCGCAAATCGTCTCGGAAATCCATGCCGTGAGCAGTAACTCGTCAGTCGACTCGAAGACTGAGAATCCCAAGCCGCGATTCAGCTTCAAGAACTTCAAGGATTGTGCACCTCTCGCCTTCACGGGCAATGACGGACCGACTTCTATGTTTCACTGGTTCGATGCTATTGAGGTCACTTTTAGGCAAAGTGGATGCCCCGATGACCTCCGCACCGTGAACGCTACCGGAGTCTTCCAGTCCCATGCTCTCGACTGGTGAACAGCTGAAAGAAACAAGCGTGGAAATGATGAAGCCTACAGTCTATCTTGGGAGGAACTCAAGGAAGTAATGGTGAAGGAGTTCTGTCCTCCGCATGAAATGCAAAAGCTCGAGAATGAGTTTTGGGGTATCAAGCAGGATGGTGCCGACAATGCTAGTTTTACTGCTCGGTTTAAGATTTTGAGCATCATCTGTCCCAGCCAGGTTGATACGACAGAGAAAGCTATCAACAAGTACATCCGTGGTTTACCCGAGTGCGTTGCAAGTTTCATGAAAGTTGCTCGTACTACAACCATCGAGGAAACCTACATGCTCGCCGATGAGATCAACGATCAGTGAGTTCAGGATGGTTATTTCAAGAACTCTGCTAAAGTCGCCAATCAAGCCGTCATCGAACCAACCGCTGCTACCGATCATTAAGTGAACCAAAGGGAAAGCGTCAGAGATGCAAAAGAGGAAACCCGAGTAAGAACTATGCTCTCGCCGCTCCAGCAAACCCTCAGCCGCTTCAGTCAGCGCTCCGAACACACCCCAGCTAAGCGTGCGTATACCGGACCTCACCCTCTATGCCCTAAGTGCACTTATCATCATGCCGTTGGTGGCAACTGCCGTTTTTGCACAAACTGCAATATATACGGCCATTTTACTGTGAGTTGCCGATCAGGTCCTCGTCAGCCAACTCCTCAGGCTCCAGCAGCTCCAGCTTTACCCGCTCCTCCTCAAGCCAATCAGCAGCAAGCTCCAAAAACACGTATGTGCTATGTGTGTGGTGATCCGAATCATTTCTCCAATGTCTGTCCGAATCGTCCTGTCAAGCAAGAACAGCCAGCACCGCAGCCTCAGCCGCCGCAGCAGCAACCACAAGCTGCGCGTGGCAGAGCCTTCAATCTCAACCACTGCCAGGCCCAGAATGACAACAATGTTGTCAATGGTACGTTTCTCATTAATGATATTTATGCTTCATGTTTAATTAATACTAGTGCCGATAATTGTTTTGTGTCGTTAGAATTCGAAAAGGTTTTAAAATGTAAGCGCGCTAAACTCCCAAAGACTTTCGATGTGGAAGTCGCCACCGGAAGAACCGTTACCGTCAATTCCGTCTTACGTGGTTGTTCTCTCGATCTCAACAGCCACATCTTCTCGATCAATCTCATATCTATGCAGTTAGGTAGTTTCGATATCATAGTAGGCATGGATTTTCTTCGTGAGAATCATGCTGAAGTTGTTTACTTTATAAAATGATCCGATTCCCTCTCCCAAACGGTGATCAACTTCATGTATACGGTGAAACTCCCTCAAAGAAGTTGATGCTTTTGTCATGTACTCGAGCACACAAATGCATGCAAAAGCGATGTGTTGCTTTCCTCGCTCATATCGTGAACCCGGAGAAAGAAAAGAAGACTTGTAAAGATGTTCTCATTGTTTGTGAATTTCCTAAAGTCTTTCCCGACGATTTACCCGGTTTACCCCTTACTCGAGATGTTGAATTTCGTATCGATTTGATTCCAGGTGCTACTCTCGTTGCTAAAGCTCCTTATCGCCTCGCACCATTCGCAATGCGCGAGCTATCAAGCCAACTTCAAGAGCTTCTTGATAAAGGCTTCATATGCCCGAGCACTTCGCCATGGAGCGCACCCGTCCTTTTCGTGAAAAAGAAGGATGGATCGTTCCGTATGTGCATCGATTATCGTGAACTTAACAAACTCACGATAAAGAACCGCTACCCTCTTCCTCGTATCGGCGACTTATTTGATCAGCTTCAAGGTGCTACTTGTTTTTCTAAGATCGATCTTCATTCCGGCTATCATCAATTACGAGTATTGGATGAAGATATTCCAAAAACCCCCTTTCGTACTCGCTATGGCCATTTCGAATTCGTGGTCATGCCTTTTGGTCTAACCAATGCACCCGCGGTCGTCATGGATTTAATGAACCGTGTGTGTAAAGCTTTCTTAGATCGTTTCGTCATTGTATTTATCGATGACATCCTTATCTATTCAAAGTCGAGAGACGAACACGTGCGCCATCTTCGTTTAGTCCTCGAACTTCTTCAAGGAAATCGCCTTTATGCTAAGTTCTCTATGTGACATCCCGGTTTTTCATGTACTTTAAACGCACTACTTTATTGTTATTCATCCCTACGCTAATTTAATTCAGAGAATTAAATTACGCGCTCGTAATAACTACGCTAACTTTAGTATTTAGGGAATACACGATGTTTGGGAGTTTAACAGGTTGTATCTGAATTACATGCTACGTGTTATTAGACGTTTGTGAATAATTGTCGAGTCGTATTATTTGTAGTTATTTATCAGATTATAATGACCGGTTAGTAAATTCTATTTATAAGCCTAACCGAACCAAGCCTGTGAAACATTTCGACTTTGCGACCAAGCAAACCCAACCTGCCACCCACACCCCCTTGCGGCCCACACTCCTTGCGGCCCAAGAATAGCCCAACCCCCCCTAGCCTCTAGGTATGTATATGTATGATGCATGGGGTGCTCAAAAAAATAACAAAACCTAAAACCTACTCCCTTGTGGTGTGCGACGGCAAGCAGCCCCCCTCTCTCGGTCGTGCAAACAGCCCACATCCCTCGGATCGAATCCAAGCTTGTCCCGGTTCGCTAGTTGTCATCGTTTAAGGTTAGGGTTTTTTCAATTTTGTTACGATTCATGTGATGATCTTCTGTAGAATTGATTATGATTATGTGCTCGTATGATTGTTGTTATGAAAAGTGTTGTCGTGTATGACTAGTTCGGATGAATATGCGAATCCTTGCGGTTGTGATGATGTGTTTGAGTATTAAAATCGTAGGATGCGTTTTATCTATAAAGATCATGATATATGCTTCTGGTTTGCATGAATAATGATATATTAGATGATATCCGATACAATAACCTGCTATAAATCGATACAACTAACTGTCGTGGCTGTTTAAACATGTCCTAATACAATAAAGTCGAAAACGGAAAGCTGATTGACATTTACAGCCAACTTCAGTTGGCTGTAACCTGATCATTATTTATCGAAAAGTGGATTTTCTGAAGCCTAAAACATGTATTTTTGAAAAACGCTTCAAATGGAGCTGGATTCATATTTTTCTGAGGTCGTTTGCTATTTTTGAATGACCATTTAGGGCAGCAGCTGAAGCTGCGTAAATTCTGCAGAATTTGCAGGTTGTTTATCGAGTCGGATCTCATAGTCTGTATGGGGTTAGGTCACGAAATCTGTACAGCAACTGGAGACGAGAGTTTCTGAAAATCTCCCACTGGAATTTCGTTAACCGGATGAACGATGATTTTTAAATGATTTTTCTCGTGGACTGCAGTCAGAAAGCGACGAATCTGACTGCAGGCTAGTATATAAATTTTTATAAATAATTGGTAAGATTTAGGATTTGAAAATTTTACACTAAATTTTACAGGCTAATTGACACCCTCTGTAAAACGATTGGAATTTGTGGAGCATGAGAACTATTTTATAAAAATTCTTGAAAACAGCCCGGTTATGAGTGTACAAGCTGAAACATGATAACTTGCGTTTGTGTGTATCTAAGTGTTGAATGAATTATCCTGTGTTTATGACAAGTTGATTTGGTCGTTATTTTGTATGGTGATACTTTGCATGCATGATTATGGTTTCGAATTGGTTATTACTGTGCCGTACTGTGTGTTAGTTATGCATAGGGTTTTGTGTCAGTGTGTTCACACACTAACTTTGAATCGGTTGACATGTTAGGACGCGATTAGCGCTTCCATCCTTTGCTTATTATGCGTTTATCTAACGAGCAATTTAAGATGAGTTCACAGCCCCTATTTTATCCGGTTTTGAACAGCAGGGGAGAAACATGTATACGCTCTACAACTCAATCTTTTACGTTATGCGAAATTAACACCGTTAACTATTCGGTAACTAAGTTAATGTTAATGTATGTTATGGTCACTAAGTAGCTTTATCACGGAAGTCCACAACCAACTCTCGGATCGTTAGTATTGGGTTAGATAGCGGGGAGATTATAGCAGTACTACTGGGCCCGACAAGCCCCACCCGAGCTAGTCGCGCTAGCTTATTCCCCAATGGTCAACGGTGATTAATTTGGCCTAACTTTCGCCATGGTCAGTGATAGACCTGGCAACACAGAGGCAAAAACAGTCAGCTCGATCGCGAACTCCTACGTGACGTAACTTTAGGCTCGCTACCTACATGTTAACATTGAACTTATTTACGAACCAACATTATTATTCCATGTTAGGAAAAATGGAACTATGTCGTTATTCCGGATTAGGGATAACGGGGAAAACCAATCTTTTAAACTGAACATGTGAACTTATAAAACTGTGAACTCGCTCTTCTTTAATGTTGACACTTGTTTCTTTGCATGTTTCTCAGGACGCTAGGTGCACTCACTTCGCATTTTTATCGAGTCTTTATTAACGATTATTTTTGGGATTTTGGTTTTGGCGTTTATGTTGGCGCCCGTTACTTTATTCTAATGCTTCCGCTAAACTTTGAAACCTTGGAACTTTGAAAATGACTATGCATGTTTACAATAAATGTTTTTGGAAAACGCTTAAATAAATCATATAGAGTCGTTCGACATTGCTAGTGTCTGAGATTCTGGTTTGATCACACGCCTCGCGGTAATACTCCGCAAGTGGAAATTGAGGATGTGACAGATTGGATCAGAGCCAGGTTTGCATTTAAAGTAGACCTAAACTATAGCTGTTACACGACACTAGACTTAGTTGGCACCGAACTGTGATATCTTGTTATGTGTTTATAACTAAAATTGTTCTATATATATATATATATATATATATATATAGTGATATACGCAGCTCGTAACTAACTACACCAACCCAGCAGGTATGTCACCCCGACAGATCTCGACAATCAAGGGCGCCGGGGAAGGCACCCATTGTCGAACCCTCACCATCTCGTGGCGTGGAGACACGCTCAGCTGCCAGGAAAAGACTTGCTCTAGGAGGGGAGTCGGCCTCCCGTCCAACCACCGTTGTACCGGTCAAACCGGTCAACTCTTCAGGAGTGGGGACGATCTACTTAGAGTTGTGCTAAGGAAACAACAGGAACAGCTGGAGAGAATGCAAGAGACTACTGAAGCACAGGGATGGCTGATACGTCAGCTGACTGGTAAAAATGAATAGCTCGAGGAAGATCAAGATGAGAATAAGAGAGTTCGAAGCATTTTAGCTAAGGACCTTCGTGCTGAGCAGCTGAGGGCTGACTGGCTCGAAGATAGAGTTCTTGAGTCCAGTTGGAGGATTCACGAACTTGAGCAGAACCAAGCACCACCTATCCCAGTACCCGCACCAGCACCGGCCCCTCCAGCTCTAGTAGAAGACGAAGAGGAGGATCCAGAGGAAGACCCGGAGGAAGAAGAGTCGGAACAGGACCCGGCTGTTGAAGCTGAAAACGCTGAAGAGGAAGACGGCAGTGATAGCGACTTGGGGGATGGAGACATAGATGACTAACTCGTCTCGCCAATCTCTGTTTTGTTTCCTTTAGTTTGTTTGTTTCCACTTATGTTTGAACTTGGAAATTTTATAATTAAACTGATATGTTTGGTTGGTATTTTGTGAGACATTACAATTTATTTAATCGAATGTTCCTTTTGATTGTTTAATTTGTTGGGTTGACATAAATTATGTAATCATTGAAGTGTGGAATATGATAACTATATTGGATATATACTTATCGGTGTGTGTTTGTGTTGTCTTGCGAAGATCTGAAATGGCAACCGGTCGTCGCGGGAAATCTCAACATGTCAGCTGAAGAATTGGCCGCTTTAATCCAACAACACGTGAATGCTGCTCTGGCAGGTGTTCCTAACCCACCAGCAGGTAACCATTATTAAATTTTCATGGGAAAATCTAATAGTTTGGCTAGTAGACTTTCTCGCTGACTACCTATCCTCTATCCTCAGGAGGGGGTCTTAACCCCCACAAGATGTTCTTGGATGCGAAACCGAGCAAGTTCACGGGAGTTGAAGGACCCATAGGACTGGTCCGTTGGGTCGAAAATTCTGAATCGGTTTTCACAATGTGCAATTGCCTCGAAGCTAATAAGGTCAAGTATGCTGCCTCGATGTTGGAAGATGGGGCATTAACCTGGTGGAACGCACAAGTCCAAAAGCGTGGGCTTGCTGCGGCGAACGCAATGACCTGGACCAAGTTCAAAGCTCTAATCAAGGAGGAATACTGTCCGCGGGATAGAGTTCAGCAATTGGAACAAGCATTATGGAACCACAAGATGGTCGGGTCAGAAATTGAAGAATACACGGCAAGACATCATGATCTGGTGTTCCTTTGTCCCGATTTGGCTAACACCATCGCTAAACGACTTGAGTTTTATCTTGGGGGCATGGTAATGTCTAGCAACCCTACGACGGAGCAACAAGCGATTAGGCTGGCACATAAACTCACCGATAAGGCGGTGGAGCAAAGGAAGTTGCCACCTAGGGGTGCAACTGAAATTGTCCCTGACAACAAAAGGAAATTTGAAGACTCACCTGCTCGGCAGTCTTCATCAGCCCAGCCACAACAAGCAAACCAGAAGCGGTCCAACAATTTCAACAACAATTGGGGTCACAACAATCAGTCTGCCAACAACACCCAGAACTCGAGCGGCTATGCAGGACGGAAGCCGCAATGTAATCGTTGTAACCTCCATCATCACGGCCCTTGCGCCGGAAATCGTGCCAACGATGTGGCAAAGCAGGACACGCGGCAAAGGATTGTCGCGGGGAGATTATGTCACGACAGAATCAGAACCAGCCCCAGGGTCAGCAGCAGGGTAATAACCGGGGATGCTACCAGTGCGGTAGCATGCCCATTTCAAGCGAGACTGCCCGCAACTTCGCAACAACAACAATGGTGGGAATAATAACAACAACAACAACAACAATGGCAACAATGGAAATGGTGGACAGGAGGTGCCAAAGGACGTGCATTCACGCTAGGCTGTGGGGAAGCCAGAAACGACTCGAATGTGGTCACCGGTAAGTTTTCCACTTAACGATGATTTTGCTACTGTACTTTTTGATACGGGTGCGATAAGAGTTTTATATCTGAGTCTTTTAGGAAGAACCTAAATCTCACACCTAAACCCCTAAAGACCCCTTACGTCATAGAACTAGCCAATGGTAAATCTGTAGATGTGACTCATCTAGTGACCGGCTGTCAACTCAAACTCATGGGTCACACCTTTACCATTGATCTGATGACAACTACTCTGGGTAGTTTTGATGTGGTAGCCGGAATGGACAGGCTATCCGACGTTCGAGCTGAAGTTTCCGAATTCCGCTCTCTCTCGACGAAGTCTTAATGGTGCAAGGCGAGAAGGCAGGCGTCGTCACGAACATCATCTCTTACATGCAAGCTCAGAAGTATCTTTGGAAGAAGAACTCTTTTGCTTTACTCGCACTGGTCACCGAGCAGTCTAAGGACGAGAAGCGGATTAAAGATATCCCCATCGTCCGTGACTTTCCCGATGTGTTTCCAGAGGAGTTAATCCTATCGCCAAGGCCCCGTACCGCTTAGCTCCAGCAGAGCTGCAAGAGCTGTCTACCCAACTTCAGGAATTGTTGGAAAAAGGATTTATCCGACCCAGTACTTGGCCATGGGGAGCTCCGGTCCTTTTTGTCAAGAAGAAGGACGGGACCTTCCGCATGTGCATCGACTACAGGGAACTCAATAAGGTTACGGTCAAGAACCGGTACCCATTACCTCGCATCGACGATCTTTTCGACCAACTTCAAGGGTCAAGCTACTACTCCAAAATTGATCTACGGTCCGGTTATCACCAGCTACGCGTCAGGGAGGAGGATATCTCCAAGACGGCATTTCGCACTCGGTATGGCCATTACGAGTTCTTGGTCATGCCCTTCGGTCTCACCAATGCACCCGCGGTGTTCATGGACCTCATGAACCGCGTGTGTAAGCCGTATCTCGACAAGTTTGTCATCGTGTTCATCAATGATATACTCATCTACTCTAAGGGTGAGGAAGAACATGCTTAGCATCTGCGGTTATTGCTGGAACTACTTCAACAGGAGAAACTAAATGCCAAATTTTCGAAGTGTGATCTCTGGATTCGGGAAGTTCAGTTCCTCGGCATATCGTGAATGAAAAGGGTATACACGTTGATCCCGCCAAGATCGATGCTATCAAGAACTGGGAAGCACCTAGGACACCGACAGAGATCCGCCAATTTTTGTGTTTGGCTGGTTACTACAGACGTTTCATCGAGGAATTTTCCAAGATCGCACAACCGCTTACCACTCTCACTCAGAAGGGCACCAGTATGCTTGGGGTGACAAACAGGAAGCAGCATTTCAATTACTGAAGCAGAAGCTTTGCAGTGCGCCCATTTTGTTCTTACCAGAGGGGACAGATGATTTTGTGGTATATTGTAATGCTTCCATTCAGGGATTGGGATGTGTGCTCATGCAACGTGATAAGGTCATCGCGTATGCATCCCGACAATTGAAGGTCCACGAGAAGAACTACACGACACATGACTTGGAATTGGGAGCAGTTGTGTTTGCACTTAAGATTTGGAGACACTACCTATATGGAACAAAGTGCACAATCTACACGGATCACAAGAGCCTCCAGCATATTTTTGACCAGAAGGAGTTGAACATGCGACAGCGTCACTGGGTCGAACTCCTGAACGATTATGAATGTGCCATTCGGTATCATCCGGGTAAAGCTAACGTGGTAGCTGATGCCCTCAGTCGGAAGGAGCACTTGAAACCTCGTCGGGTACGAGCACTACAGTTCACAATTCATTTTGGGTTACCCGAACAGATACGCGACGCGCAGCTAGAAGCAGTTAAGGAAGAGAACATAAAGGCCGAATCTGTGGGAAAGATGGAACGCGATTGGGAAGTGAAACCCAATGGTACTCGGTATTTCATGAATCGTATATGGGTACCTCTCTAGGGAAACCTCAGAAAGCTAGTTATGGACGAAGCTCACAAATCTCGATACTCTGTCCATCCTGGTTCGGATAAGATGTATCAAGACCTTAAAGTCGCGTACTGGTGGCCCAACATGAAAGCGGATAAAGCCACCTACGTGAGCAAGTGTTTGAATTGTGCGAAAGTCAAGGTGGAATACCAGAAGCCATCAGGGCTACTTCAACAATCTGAGATCCCAGTGTGGAAATGGGATCAGATCTCGATGGACTTTATCACTAAACTCCCGCGAACTCCGGGTGGTTGCGATATCATATGGGTGATCGTGGATCGCCTAACTAAGTCTGCACACTTCCTAGCGACCAAAGAAATAGATAAGATGGATAAGTTGACTCGCATCTACATTAAGGAAGTAGTTTCTCGGCACGGGGTGCCAACGTCCATCATTTCAGACAGAGATGCTCGTTTCACGTCCAACTTTTGGCGGTCACTTCAGAAAGCGTTGGGTACACGCTTAGATATGAGCACAGCTTACCACCTGGACGGATGGTCAAAGTGAAAGGTCCATTCAGACCTTGGAGGACATGCTTAGGGCATGCGTGGTAGACTTCGGGAACAGTGGGAAATCCATCTGCCTTTAGTGGAATTCTCGTATAACAACAGTTACCATACGAGTATTCAGGCAGCACCGTTTGAAGCATTGTACGGTCACAAATGTAGATCACCGGTCTGTTGGGCAGAAGTCGGTGACAGTCAACTCACAGGTCGTGAGTTGATACTTGAGGCTACTGAAAAGATTGTGCAAATCAGAAACCGCATGGCAGCGGCACAGGATCGACAGAAAAGTTACGCTGATCAACGACGCAAACCGCTCGAATTTCAAGTAGGTGACCGCGTCCTACTGAAAGTGTCACCCTGGAAGGGTGTAATTCGTTTTGGGAAACGAGGCAAACTAAATCCACGTTACGTAGGCCCATTTGTAATTTCGAAGTGTAACGGGCCCGTAGCTTATCAGTTAGACCTTCCTGCCGAACTCAGTGGAGTTCACAACGTTTTTCACGTGTCCAATCTGAAGAAGTATCTATCAGATGAAACCCTAGTCATTCCATTGGATGAGATTCAAGTGGATGAGCAACTGCATTTTGTGGAACAACCTATCGAGATCATGGACCGTGAGATAAGACTCGAAGGCACAGCAAGATACCGATCGTCAAGGTTTGTTGGAACTCTAAGCGTGGACCGGAGTTCACGTGTGAAAGAGAGGACCAAATGAAAAGCAAATGTCCACACCTTTTTGCAGCTGAGCAGCAATCTGATGTTACCGTCAACTGAATTTCGGGACGAAATTCTTTCAACATGGGTGACAGCCTGGGATTTCCTTGTACCATTCTAACAAACTGAACATTTGCGCGTTGCACTCTAAACCGCGTTTACTCAATTTTCGGGACGAAAATTCTTTCAACATGGGGATAATGTGACATCCCGGTTTTTCAGGTACTTTAAACGCGCTACTTTATTGTTATTCATCCCTACGCTAATTTAATTCGGAGAATTAAATTACACGCTCAGCAATGACTACGCTAACTTTCGTATTTAGGGAATACACGATGTTTGGGGGTTTTAATAGGTTGTATCTGAATTACGTGCTACGTGTTATTAGACGTTTGTGAATAATTGTTGAGTCGTATTATGTGTAGTTATTTATCAGATTATAATGATCGGTTAGTAAATTCTATTTATAAGCCAAACCGAACCAAGCCTGTGAAACGTTTCGACTTCGCGACCAAGCAAACCCAACCCGCCACCCACACCCCCTTGCGCCCACACTCCTTGCGGCCCAAGAATAGCCAAACCGCCACCCCCTAGCCTCTATGTATGATACGTATGATGCATGGGGTGCTCAAAAAAATAACAAACCCTAAAACCTACTCCTTGTGGTGTGCGACGGCAAGCAGTCCACATCCCTCGAATCCAATCCAAGCTTGTCCCGGTTCGCTAGTTGTCATCGTTTAAAGTTAGGGTTTTTTTCGATTACGATTCATGTGATGATCTTCTGTAGAATTGATTATGATTATGTGCTCGTATGATTGTTGTTATGAAAAGTGTTGTCGTGTATGACTAGTTCGGATGAATATGCGAATCCTTGCGGTTGTGATGATGTGTTCGAGTATTAAAATCGTAGGCTGCGTTTTATCTATAAAGATCATGATATATGCTTAGGGTTTGCATGAATACTGATATATTAGATGATATCCGATACAATAACCTGCTATAAATCGATACAACTAAGCGTCGTGGCCGTTTAAACATGTTCTAATACAATAAAGTCAAAAACGGAAAGCTGATTGACATTTACAGCCAAATTCAGTTGGTTGTAACCTGATCATTATTTATTGAAAAGTGGATTTTCTGAAGCCTAAAACGTGTATTTTTGAAAAACGCTTCAAATGGCGCTGGATTCATATTTTTCAGAGGTCGTTTGCTATTTTTGGATGACCATTTAGGGAAGCAGCTGAAGCTGCGTAAATTCTGCAGAATTTGCAGGATGTTTATCGAGTCGGATCTCATAGTCTTTATGGGTTAGGTCACGAAATCTGTACAATAACTGGAGACGGGATTTTCGAAAATCTCCCACTGGAATTTCGTTAATCGGATGAATGATGATTTTTAAATGATTTTTCTCGTGGACTACAGTCAGAAAGCGACGAATCTGACTGCAGCCTAGTATATAAATTTTATAAATAATTGGTAAAGATTAGGATTTGAAAATTTTTCACTAAATTTTACAGGCTAATTTACACCCTATGTAAAAAGATTGGAATTTGTGGAGCATGGGAACTATTTTATAAAAATTCTCGAAAACAGCCCAGTTATGAGTGTACAAGCTGAAACATGATAACTTGCGTTTGTGTGTATCTAAGTGTTGAATGAGTTATCCTGTGTTTATGACAAGTTGATTTGGTCGTTATTTTGTATGGTGATACTTTGCATGCATGATTATGGTTTCGAACATGTTATTACGTGTGTCGTACTGTGTGTTAGTTATGCGTAGGGTTTTGTGTCAGTGTGTTCATACACTAACTTTGAATCGGTTGACATGTTAGGACGCGATTAGCGGTTCCATCCTTTGCTTCTTTTACGTTTATCTAACCGAGCAATTTAAGGTGAGTTCACGGCCCCTATTTTATCCGGTTTTGAACAACAGGGGAGAAACATGTATACGCTCTACAACTCAATCTTTTACGTTATGCGAAATTAACACCGTTAACTATTCGGTAACTAAGTTAATGTAAATGTATGTTATGGTCACTAAGTAGCTTTATCACGGAAATCCACAACCAACTCTCGGATCGTTAGTATTGGGTTAGATAGCGGAGAAATTATAGCAGTACTACTGGGCCCGACAAGCCCCACCCGAGCTAGTCGCGCTAGCTTATTCCCCAATGGTCAACGGGTGATTAATTTGGCCTAACTTTCGCCATGGTCAGTGAGACCTGGAAACACAGAGGCAACAACAGTCAGCTTCGATCGCGAACTCTTATGTGACGTAACTTTAGACTCGCTACCTACATGTTAACATTGAACTTATTTACGAACCAACATTATTATTTCATGTTAGGAATAATGGAACTATGTCGTTATTCCGGGTTAGGGATAACGGGGAAAACCAATCTTTTAAACTGAACATGTGAACTTATAAAACCTGTGAACTCACTCTTCTTTAATGTTGACAGTTGTTTCTTTGCATGTTTCTCAGGACGCTAGGAGCGCTAGGTGCAGTCACTTTGCATTTGATCAAGGCATTTTCATCGAGTCTTTGTTAACGATTATTTTTGGGATTTTGGTTTTGGCGTTTATGTTGACGCCCGTTACTTTATTCTAATGCTTCCGCTAAACTTTGAAACCTTAGAACTTTGAAAATGACTATGCATGTTTACAATAAATGTTTTTGGAAAACGTTTAAATAAATCATATAGAGTCGTTCGACATTGCTAGTGTCTGAGATTCTGGTTTGATCACACGCCTCGCGGTAAATACTCTGCAAGTGGAAATTGAGGGTGTGACACTCTAAATGTGAATTCTGGCTCGAAGAAGTCCAATTTCTCGGCCACATCGTTAATAGTCAAGGAATTCACGTCGACCCTGCCAAGATTGAAGCCGTCAAGAGTTGGATTACACCGAAGAATGCTTCTGAAATCCGTTCATTTCTTGGATTGGCAGGTTACTACCGTCGGTTCATCGCTGACTTTTCAAAAATCGTCGTTCCGCTTACTGCTTTAACTCATAAGGACAAGCCTTTTGTTTGGGAAACCAAACAAATGAAGCCTTTCAAACTCTCAAGCGCATGCTATGCAACGCTCCCGTTCTCTCTTTACCTGACGGAAATGACGATTTTGTCGTTTACTGCGATGCCTCGAACCTTGGTCTTGGTTGTGTGCTTATGCAACGAGACAAGGTTATAGCGTATGCGTCTCGACAACTCAAGATCCACGAGAAGAACTACACAACCCACGATCTCGAACTCGGTGCAGTTGTATTTGCATTAAAGATATGACGACACTACCTTTAGGGTACCAAGTGTACGGTCTTCACCGACCATAAGAGCTTACAACATATCTTTAATCAAAAAGAACTAAACATGCGACAACGCCGATGGGTTGAACTTCTCAACGATTACGATTGCGAGATACGCTACCATCCCGGCAAAGCAAATGTCGTCGCCGATGCTCTAAGTCGACGAAGCTATGTGTATAGTGTTCGTGACTCTCAAGCTTTGAATGATCTCGAAATCATGATTTGCTCCGCTCAATTCGCTTGTTTTAACGAGAATACTTTGGAAGAAGAAATGAAATGTGGTGCCGAAACTCAGCTCGTATCCAAGCCTAATGGTATTTATTATTATCTCGATCGTATTTGGATTCCCAGCCGTGACAATCTTCGCGAATTGCTAATGACCGAAGCTCATAAATCTCGATATTCCATTCACCCCGGTGCCGACAAGATGTACCAGGACCTTCGTCCTAAATATTGGTGGCCGGGCATGAAAAAGGATATCGCCTTGTACGTCTCAAAACGCTTAACTTGTTCGAAAGTTAAAGCTGAACATCAAAGGCCCTCTGGTTTACTCGAACAACCCGAAATCCCGATGTGGAAGTGGGAGAGTATAGCTATGGACTTCGTTACCAACTTCCCCGCACTTCATCCGGTCACGATAGCATTTGGGTTATCGTTGATCGTCTTACTAAATCTTCGCACTTTATTGTTATACGAAAAGACTTTAAGGTCGAACGGTTAGCCCGAATCTATACCGACGAAGTTATATGTCGACACGGTACGCCTCGTGACATCATCTCTGACCGAGAGGTCGCTTTACTTCACGTCTCTGGGAGACTTTTCAATCCGCTCTCGGTACTACTCTCAATCTCAGTACCGCTTTCCACACTCAAACCGACGGTCAGACTGAACGAACGATCCGCACCCTCGAAGACATGCTTCGTGCGTGCATCATAGATTTTCGGTGGTAACTGGGATACGCATTTACCTTTAATTAAATTCTCGTACAATAATAGTTATCATACCAGCATTCAAATGGATCCTTTTGAGGCACTATATGGAAGAAAATGTCGATCGCCTATTGCATGGCACGAGATCGGAGAAGCACAAATCACCGGTCCTGAGCTAATTCAAGAAACAACCGACAAGATCCTCCAAATCAGAGACAATCTCTTGAAAGCTCAGAGTCGCCAAAAGAGTTACGCAAACAAACGACTCAAGCCCCTGCAATTCGAAGTGGGAGATCACGTACTCCTAAAGGTTGCACCTTGGAAGGGAGTGGTCCGCTTCGGAAAGAAAGGAAAGCTAGCGCCACGATACGTAGGACCCTTTAAGATTCTGGAAAGGATCGGTAAAGTGGCCTTTCGTCTCGAACTACCGGCGGAACTTAATAATGTACATCCGACTTTCCACGTGTCTAATCTCAAAAAGTGCTTAGCCGAGAAAATCTGCATGTACCTCACGAAGATCTGCAAATCAACGAGACTCTCCATTTCGTGGAAAAGCCTGTGGAAATCATGGACCGAGAGACTAAGAAACTACGACGCTCTCGCATACCTACCGTGAGGCATTCAAATGGCTCCTTTTGAGGCACTACGACGCATCTCGCATACACGCTCTCGCATACATTTCGTGGAAAAGCCTGTGGAAATCATTTACGTTTAATCGAATTCTTGTACAGTAATAGTTATCATACCAGCATTCAAATGGCTCCTTTTGAGGCACTAAATGGAAGAAAATGTCGATCGCGTATTGCATGGAACGAGATCAGAGAAGCAAAAATCACCGGTCCCGAGCTAATTCAAGAAACAACGGACAAAATCCTTCAGATCAGAGACAACCTCTTGAAAGCTTGGAGTCATCAAAAGAGTTACGCCGATAAACGCCGCAAGACCCTGCAGTTCGAAGTGGGAGATCACGTACTCCTAAAGGTTGCACCTTGGAAGGGAGTGGTCCGCTTCGGCAAGAAAGGAAAGCTAGCGCCTCGATACATAGGACCCTTTAAGATTCTGAAAAGAATCGGTAAAGTAGCCTATCGACTCGAATTACCGGAGGAACTCAACAACGTGCATCCGACTTTCCACGTGTCTAACCTCAAGAAGTGCCTAGCCGAAGAAAATCTCCATGTACCTCTCGAAGATCTGCAAATCAACGAGACTCTCCATTTCGTGGAAAAGCCTGTGGAAATCATGGATCGAGAGACTAAGAAACTACGACGCTCTCGCATACCTATCGTGAAAGTCCGATGAGAGGGCAAACGCGGCGCCGAGTTTACTTGGGAATTGGAAAGTGATATGAAGGCCAAGTACCCGCATCTATTTGTTACAGCTACCACTTGAATTTCGGGATGAAATTCCCTAAAGTAGGGGAGACTGTAACAACTCGAAAATTCGTTGTTATCTTTTCATTTGTCTTTCCGATGTACCTATCTTTTGTAATCCTGAGATTCGGTTGATAATAAAGTTTATGTTAATTAATTATGGTATTGTACGTTATTATCGCATCTAATCGCTTATTAAATCTCATCGCTATCTCATCGCAATCGCAACGCAATTACTTATTTGGTTTATTGGAATTATGTGGTAATATTAGTTACGTGTTCATATGATATTTGCGTGTTTGTGTGTGTTTGGTTATGATTACAATTGCTATCGCATCGCTCTCGCACTCTCGAATCGCTGAATCGCACTATTATATCAAGTACAATGCTTAACGCTATATTATAACGCTCAATATAACTATTTAATGCAAACTGAATCGCGAAATGAACACTTAACGCGAAATAAACGAAGAAAACCCAACTTTTGGGTCAAGTTCGCTCGAACTTGTTGTTACCAAGTTCGGCCGAACTTGACTGGCCAGCTAACTCTCTCCCAAATCTCAAGTTCGCTCGAACTTAACCTCAGGGAGGTCAAGTTCAGTCGAACTTGGCTCTCTTTCTCTCAGAATCTCTCAAGTTCGCGCGGACTTGCATGAATACATGCAAGTTCGGCCGAACTTGACTCCCATCAGCCCTCAACTTACCTTCTCCTATAAATACCCAGCTCTGTTCTCTCATTTGAACTTGCTGCAAGTTCGCCTAGAGCTCTCAAACCCGAAACCCTCTGTTTTCTAAGTAAGAATCAACCCGATTTCAGCTACAACAACGTTTATCAACGATTTACAAAGGTTTACAACGATTTTGGCACAAGGCATAGCCTTCGTTTTCATCAAAACTCTTCTGTTTACGAAAATCTTCATCTTTTTACATAGAACTTCTGTTTTTCACTCAGATCTATGTTTAGATCTGAGTAAAACCTTTCAAACTTTGATTTTGACACAAAATACGGACTTTTGATGATGTTTTGTTCATTTCTGATATGAAATGAAGCATTTATCATTCAAGATCCCAGATCTGGAAGCACAAGGACATTTATGTTGGTTTACACAAGCCGGACTAATCCGAACGAACCCCGAGTTCGCCCGGATTAGCCCACGCTTTTGTAAAACGGCTAAAACCGCTCTAAAAGACCTTTCTGACCTAAGTTTGCTTAGTAGCACAGGATTGGAGGGATGAACACTCGATTTCCTCAGCAAACGACGTGAAAACGCAAGATTTTGGACCCGAAAACATCAAGTTCGCTCGAGATTACACTGATTTTGTCAGCACAGCATGTCAAGTTCGCTCGAACTTACCGTCTAAGGGTCAAGTTTGCCCAAACTTGAGTGGAAATGCACAAAAATTCTCTTCAGGAACCCCCAAGTTCACTCGAACTTGTCAAGTTTCTCAGGAAACTTCACAAGTTCGGCCGAACTTGTCTCACCTATCAAGGTTAACTGCAAGTTCGCTCGAACTTGTCAAGTTTCCTTGAGAAACTTGCAAGTCCGCCCGAACTTGACTCTCAACTCACCAAAACCATGCAAGTTCGCTCGAACTTGTATGTTTACATACAAGTTCGGCTCAACTTGTCTACTGCCCAACCAAAACTTCACCATTTCAGCTTTTCGGAGACTGATGCACTTCCGTTCGCATATGCAAGGCTGATCCGACGCTCCTCTTCACCTCTCGGTAGTCGGTTATTCTCTCCTAAACGCACCCACAGTGAGTATACTTGACCCATTTTCGCTTTAATGCACTTTTTGGGTCTTACATACGTTCCTATATCAAAATCACATCACAAATCAAAAACTGTTTATCACACGCGAATAATCTGATTGTATATGCTCGATACGTGATACTAGAAACATGTGACTAGGACTTATTTTCGTTAACTTGCCTCCTTAGCTAGTATGGTACTATAGTTTGGCTAACACCCGACGTGGTCTAGTTAGGATGGTGCGCAAGCCTTTTCACGGTAGTTAGCATGAGAAATGAGCCTATGTTATGTTAAGTATTTTGGTGTATCATGATATGTAATTAGATTTTTTCGCGAACGCTTTCTCGACTATGCTAGTATTATTCAAACTTGTATGCTCACCTTTACTTAATTGTATTGAATTGTATTCTAACGTATGTAACAGGATGAGAATTTTTAGCTTGGATGCCTCGATGTTGCATGCATAGTTTAGTTCGTTTTGTTAGTTTGTTTAGAATGGTTGTAATAAAATCTCTAGGGGAGGTCGAATTGGATTTATGTTAAGAGATTTTGTTGAAATGTAATGGTTATTTTGAAGGTTTATGAGTTTGATAGTATAGGATATTGAATGTTGAATATTATCTTTGAAATGGCGTTATGGAAATCTCTTAATCAATCTGATTTGCCGGCTACTGGCCCCATCAGAATGAGCCATTTTATCTGCTTGACACTAATCACCAAAATATTTTATTAATTTCCTTTGTATTTGGTGTTTTATTATGCATAAGATTATGGTATTAATTCACCATATAATCTTTTAAAAATTTTTGACATGAAAAATTCTTCTCCTTATAGGGCTAGTGGTCACAGTACCACTTTTGCCAGGCATACTTTAAAAATATTACGGCACAAATGGCCTAATACAGGGGGGTAATTAAATATGGCACCACCGGCCTGTCACGAAGGACAAAAATAAAAGTAGCACCAATGGCTTGACGCAATGACTTGAGATATATTAGCCTTGATCTCCAAAGATCATACGGCTTCGAGGTTTGAACGAAATCTATTACCTCTGGACAGCGAGTCGTCGCCCGCCTCTGTCATTGTCACTAATGGACATAAATCATAGCTTGTAGGCATTACATCACTTGACGGATGTTACATTATGATCATCGCATTGATGATAATAGCCAGAATCAAACTTGATTATATAGACTATAAGGTTTGGACATGGTCCATCATCTACACGGCTAGTGTGGTTCCTCAAGTCACACTGCCAGGAGTGTTAACATTACATGAGTGTTAACTTTAGAATAATTGTCTTAAAATGGTTTAAATGAGCTAGTCATGATTGCATAGACTAGGAGGCTTAGAACTTAGTTCACCGCCTCTGGATAGAAGGGATTATCAACCTTAACTATCATGGTAGAAGGCTTTACTACTTAACTACATTTTCGCCAATTAATGTGACCTTATCACTTGGCGTTGTAAACCATCAAGAGGATCTTCGGTAATTATTATAACTGATCATAAATTTTAAGTTAAGATCAAGACGATCGCTTGAACCACTTATGAAGCGGAATACGTAAATAAATAAATCCCCAAAAGTTCCATTTAACTAATGACTTACAGTTACATTGGTGCCTAAAAAAATAGGACCTTTAAATATAAAAATTGTCTTCGCAGGGACTAATACTAAAGATAATGTCTACGCAGGGACTAAATAAAAATAAAGCAATGTCCACGTAGGGACTTTTGGAAATAAATACATAAAGATTAAATACAAGGATCTATCAATCCTTTTTCCCCTTGACTATCTTCACATTTCTTCAGAAGTTTGCTCGCTTTCTTTTCAGATTTTGCAGCTTTATGTTGATTTTTTTCCATCCTTTCCAGGGTCTCATTCATAGCCTACAATGAGGATGGTGGCGGTGGTTGCGGCTGAGGTTGCGGTTCTGGTACAACCGGGTATTGATACCCATAAGGTGGAGGTGCAATCGAAGGATGATATCCATAAAATGGATATCCACCAGCCGAATATGGTATAGTTGAATATGGGAAAGGGTAAAGATCATTATGTGCAATTGCCTCTAAGTAAGGGTCCTGTGAAGGTGCCTGGTGAAGGTAGTTAGGCAAACTAGAAGTGGCAAAAGGATTATATCCAGATGGATATGGATATGAAGGGATAGGGTTTTCAAAACCTGGTGGTGGTTGTTGCCACTGGTGATGGTAGCAGGTTAACCGCTGGTTGTGGTGTTGGTTCCACCACAGGTGATGTGTTGGAGGGTCCACCCATTTGGGGATCCTCGGGAATTGTTGGTAAGGGCTAGGCAAGGGTGGAAGTGACCCTACACTTGGTCCTAGGCGCACCGACATGCGCGCCCCACACCTTCGTGGCGGTTGTGGTTCAGGAGGTGGTAGCGGTTGCTCCACCGGTTCCATTGGTACGTCCTCAGGTGGAGGTTGTTCCTGCTGAGGAGCATGGTATGATGGTGTGTTGTGGTAGGAATGGAGTGTTGTAGAAGACTACTGCTCCCACCTTTGTTGGAAATCATTGGAACCTTGGTATGGGGTCCTCTACATAAGAGTTTGAACCGCTGTACAGTTCAATTGGGTGACCGGGAGATCCGGTCGGAGGCATCTCGGGATCAGAATCCATGTCCATGTGGTCTGGGGAATCTACATGAGGGGTGACAGAGGGTGAATGCAAATAAATGTTTGGGTTATACTCTCCATGGTAAGAGTGAGAGTGTGAATGATGGGAATTATGAGTATGGTGGGCATGGTGCAAGTGATGGGAGTGGTGTGAGGAATTTGGTGGTGAATACTCGTGTGAAATCGAGTGCCGAATCGGTTCCCATGGCGATGAAGCCAGATCCCTCATAGGGGTTATAGTTATGTATATTTGAAGAACCTATCATTAAAGGTCCGCCCCGCAATGGACTCTTTCCTTTGCCTCCTCTAACTCTTACTCTTTGCGGCATGATTTCCTGTTCCCAAAAAAAGTTAAAACAAAACCACGCAAGAATAAATTAAACAATGCAAATGAGTAATCCTTTCGGCACTCGATTTCTCACGAGTATTCACCACCAAATTCCTCACACTACTCCATCACTCGCACCATTCCCACCATACTCATAATTCCCATTATTCACTCTCACTATTACCATGGAGAGTATAACCCAAACATTTATTTGCGGTCACCCTCTGCACCCCTCCTGTAGATTCCCCGGACCACATGGACGAGGATTCCGATCCCGATATGCCTCCGACCGGATCTCCCGGTCACCCAATTGAACTGTCCAGCGGTTCAAACTCTTATGCAGTACCAGGTCCCGATAATTTCCAACAAAGGTGGGAACAGTACGTCTTCTACAACACTCCGTCCTACCACAAGGGCATCATCATACCATGCTCCTCAGCAGGAACAACCTCCACCCGAGGACGTACCAACGGAACCGGTGGAGCAACCGCTACCACCTCCTGAACCACAACCGCCACGAAGGCGTGGGGCGCGTATGTCGGTGCGCCTAAGACCAAGGGCAGGGTCACTTCCACCCTTGCCTAGCCCTTACCCAACAATTCCCGAGGATCCCCAAATGGGTGGACCCTCCAACACATCACCTGTGGTGGAACCAACACCACAACCAGCGGTTAACCCGCTACCATCACCAGTGGCACAACCACCAAACGTGGAACAGCCACCACCGGGTTTTGACACCCAATCCCTTCATATCCATATCCGTTTGGATATAATCCTTTTGCCACTTCTAGTTTGTCTAACTACCTTCACCAGGTACCTTCACAGGACCCTTACTTAGAGGCAGCTGCACATAATGATCTTTACCCGTTCCCCTTTCCCACCATATTCAACTATACCATATTCGGCTGGTGGATATCCATGTGATGGATATCATCCTTCGGTTACACCTTCACCTTATGGATATCAATACCCGGTTGCACCACAATCGCAACCTCAGCCACAACCACCACCACCATCCTGATTGGAGGCTATGAATGAGACCCTGGAAAGGATGAAAGAAATTCAACAAAAAGCTGCAAAATCTGAAAAGAAAGCGAGCAAACTTCTGAAGAAATTTGTGAAAATAGTCAAGGGGAAAAAGGATTGATAGATCCATGTATTTAATCTTTATGTATTTATATTCCAAAAGTCCCTACGTGGACATTGCTTTTATTTTTATTTAGTCCCTGCGTGGACATTATCTTTAGTATTAGTCCCTGCGAAGACAATTTTTATATTTAAAAGTCCTATTTTTTTAGGCACCAATGTAAATGTAAGTCATTAGTTAAATGGAACTTTTGGGGATTTATTTATTTACGTATTCCGCTTCATAAGTGGTTCAAGCGATCGTCTTGATCTTAACTTAAAATTTATGATCAGCTATAATAATTACCGAAGATCCTCTTGATGGTTTACAACCGCAAAGTGATAAGGTCACATTAATTCGCGTAAAGGTAGTTAAGTAGTAAAGCCTTCTACCATGATAGTTAAGGTTGATAATCCCTTCTATCTAGAGGTGGTGAACTACGTTCTAAGCCTCCTAGTCTATGCAATCATGACTAGCTCATTTAAACCATTTTAAGACAATTATTCTAAAGTTAACACTCATGTAATGTTAACACTCTTGGCAGTGTGACTTGAGGAAACCACACTAGCCGTCTAGATGATGGACTATGTCCAAACCTTATAGTCTATATAATCAAGTTTGATTCTGGCTATTATCATCAATGTGATGATCATAATGTAACATCCGTCAGTGATGTAATGCCTACGAGCTATGATTTATATCCATTAGTGACAATGACAGAGGCGGTCTACGACTCCCTGTCCAGAGGTAATAGATTTGTTCAAACCTCGAAGCCGTATAATCTTTGGAGATCAAAGCTAATATATCTCAAGTCATTGTGACAAGCCATTAGTGCTACTTTTATTTTTGTCCTTCGTGACTGGCCGATGGTGCCATATTTAATTATCCCCTGTATTAGGCCTTTTATGCCGTAATATTTTTAAAGTACGTCCGACAAAAGTGGTACTGTGACCACTAGCCCTATAAGGCGGAGGATTTTTCATGTCCAAATTTTTAAAAAGATTATATGATGAATTAATACCATAATCTTATGCGCAATAAAACACCAAATACAAAGGAATTTAATTATAATATTTTGGTGATTAGTGTCAAGCAGATAAAATGGCTCATTCTGATGGGGCCAGTAGCCGGCGCAACGATGATAATGCGAACGATAAAATCATCATAAGTAAAGACGATTTGCAAGCTTTGATTACCGCAGAGGTTGGCAAGGTACTAAAGGATCATGCTGATAAACAACTGGAGTCGAGTGCTTCTCACTCTAAACATACATCCAAACACACCTCTAAACATACTAAACCGCTCTCAAAGCCTCCTCCTTTAGATAAAAAGGAGAACTCAATACACTCTTCAAATGTGAAGAACGTGAGGCGAGAACACCACCACAAGACAGATAACAAGGACGGTTGCTCCTACAAATATTGCACGTCTTGTAAACCCCGGGATTTCAACGGGGAGAAAGGAGCTGTGGAAGCTCTCGGGTGGTTGGATGAGATGGAAACAATCATTGAAATCAGGGACTGTGCAAAGCAAGGAGGAAAAAAGAAAGGGAATGCATGCGCCTTTCAGATGAACGCTAGGGAAGCGGTTGACGATAATAATGTTATACCGGGATACACGTGGAAATCGGGGTGTGACAGGTTGGTATCAGAGCCAACGTTTGAGTGAATTCAACACTAATCTTTTGCGTTGATCTCAAACTACACAGTAACACATTCCTTAGACTTCCGGTGTGTTGCTCTGTGTTGTTTGGTTATGATGTTATCAACTTACGTCACAATACTCCCCACAGGCCCACCGGGATACACGTGGAAATCGGGGTGTGACATAAACCACTTCGGTACGAGCACTAGGAATGATTATTCAGAGCCTGTTTGTTTACATCTGAATGGCTCCATTCAGAGCCTACCGCTGAATCGGTTAGAGGCTTGGCTATTTGGTTCATAGAAACTTCACCCTCTGAAAGAAACCATTCAGATCTGAATGGTTCAGCTATATTTGAGGTCTGAATGGAACTTTTGACAAGCCTGCCCTTATACCCTGACAAAGCAATGCATCTTCCTTCTTCCACACCACAGCCCCATTCCTCTCCTATCATCCACATATCGCCGCACCTCCTCCACTGCTCCTCCGTCCCGCCCCTCTTCCACAGCGCCGCCACCCTCCTCCACAACCTCTCCTCCACAGCGCCGCCACTCACCTCATCAGTCGACACATCCCCTTCAACATCGCCGCCTCCATCTCCACTACCTCCTCCATCTCTCCTCTGTAGCTGTTTTCTCTTCTGTCTCTCCTCCATAGCCGTTGTTCGTCGTCTCTCCTCTGCAGCCGTTGTTCTTGTCGTCTGTCTTCCACAGGTGTTGTTCTAACGTTGAACCCTGTTTAATTTTTGGTGTTATTTTCATTGTTTAATAGTATCGATGCAGTTATGTATAATGTGCAAAAGTTTTATATATATGTATGATTAGAAACATATTGTAAAATGTTTGGTTATATTGGTATATTGATTTTGTTGCAATTGTATGATTGGATATATAAATATGATGTTAATATTTTTATATATATGTATGATTAGAAACAGATTGTAAAGTTTGATGTAACGTTGTGATGTTGTAAAAGTTTGATGTGCGGATTAGTTCAGAGGGGTAAAAATGTCATTTTGCACAGTTATTCAGAGGTGCAACCAAACAACACTTTACATGTTCAGCACTTATTGGTTCAGAGCCTCTTACCCATTCAGACCTCTTATTCATTCAGCACTTATTGGTTCAGATGTTACCAAACAGCCCCTCAGACAAGTCTTAAGGACCGAATCCACGTTGCCCGGAACGAAGCACTAAGTGAAACTCAGCTCGTGAATGTAGAGTTACATTGGAATGAAAGAAACTTTGAAACAAAAACTGATCAAGTATGTTACATTAAAGATCAAATATGATCCCAACTCTTCATAACCTATGAAAACTGATCATGGATGAAGCACATGAATCTATGTATTTTATTCACCCGAGCACAGATAATATGTACCAAGACATTAAGAATTTTACAGGTGGCCAAGCATGAAGAAGGATGTAGCTACGTATGTTAGTAAGTGCTTAACTTATGCCGAGTCAAGGCTGAATAACAAAAACCATCGGGAATTTTACAACAGCCGGAAATTCCCTAATGGAAGTGGGAATAAATCATGATGGATTTCGTAACCCACCTTCCTAAGACACCTGAATGCCATGCTGCAATTTGGTTGCCGCGAACATTGAACCAAAATCGCACACCTCATACATATTCACACTAACTACAAGATGGGGAAATTTGCAAAACTTGACACTAACGAAATCGTGTCATGACATGGAGTACTTATTACGATCGTCTCGGATTGAGATAGTCGTTTCACTTCCCATTTTGACAAGAATTGAAGTAAGTAACGAGAACCTAAATCGACTTAAGCACACTTATCACCCTCAAACCGTTGGGCAATCTGAACGAACCATTCAAACCTTGGAAGATTTACTAGTAGCCTGTGTTCTAGACTTCAGGGATGCTGGGATCAACATCTCCTACTAATTGAATTCTAAATGATGATCTGATGTGTTTTAGAGATTAGAGAGAGGGGATGTGACATTGAGAGAAAAAGACAAAAATACCCTTTTGAATTAAATTGATTATAAGTGATGTGTTAAATTCTACTGGATGTGAGGAGTTCTCATGGTTTTCGCAACTGGTAGTGGTTTCTACTTGAACCGAATCCTATATATATATCTGATATTCATAACGGGCTTTAGCCGTCTTAACTAAGCCTCATTTCTCATCGTAGAGGATACTTCAAAGTAAGGCCCGACCCAACGAGTTTGAACTCAACACATAGTAACCCTTTGATAAGTTGAAGGATGTAGGCAGTCCCTTTCAAAGTGGGCAAGTCTCGTTTAAAGAAGTTCAAAAGAGACTTGCCCACTTTGAAGTTTGAAAGGGACCTTCACTGCCCAACGTCCTTCAAGTTGATCAAGATACTTTCTGCTACACATGGTCATCTCTTTTTTTTTTTTTTTACTCTCATATACACTTGCATATTGATATAGATATTGGTTTTGATGAGAACGAGAATGGAGAACTGTCTAACAAGTTTTTCCTAGTGTTTACAGCCTCAACATACGCCAGAAAGAAATGTGACTGATTCATCTTCTTCACCGCTGTAACGTTCTACGTAACAACATATCCACTTCTATAGCAAGTCATCAATTATTAAATCACCAACGCCGTCACTGGATTGTCTTTCCTCCCTTTCCTTGAACAAATTTAGTACAAAAATAGAATTATATTTATTCAGTGCGACAGAAAAAAAACTATTGAATGCATACTGTAGATGTTCATATATTTCAAAATTCAATAATCTACTTCTCAAAATTGTTGAATATGTGTTACTGAAAGCTATGCTAGTTTGAGGATAACCTGAACCAGGGTTCATTTTTTATTTGTAATTTGTAACTTTTAATATATAGTATTTTATATAAATTTATTTTAACATAATTTTATTTTCTTTTATATTTTTTTTTGTAAACAATCAAATGCAATATGACATTATTATTTTAGATATGTTTTAGTTTGTGATAATATAATAAATTATATTAGGCAACTACCATAAAAAAATATTATACTTTTTGTTCTCTCACCTAGTTGTGTTTGTTTACGTGTTCTTTTGTTTTCATACATAGCATGTATATACTATATCCTAAAAAAAGTAGAATGACTAATGTGTTATTTAACTTTTTTCTTGATTAGGAATTGTGTGACTATTTAAATTAATGAAACTGATATTATTTTGATTGCAACAAGGTTTTTGTCATATAATTTGTTATAATATAGATATCATTAAAATGTAACTAAAAAAATAAAAACAACTAACCACATTACAAAAGAAAAAAAAACAAGATGTCAAAATAATTTGCTTATGTTTCTTTTTTTTATATAAAGTGATTGTCAATATTAGTATAAGCGATAATCAAGTTATTATAAGTTATGTCACAAATTTAGTTAAAATCGACACGTGAATGAACTTTTTATGTGCAAAATATCATTGAATGACTTTTGTAAGAAAAAAACTAGAAAGTACAATGTTCTTTAAGGTATTTGCCCTATTATATTTAGTTAGTTTGTGTTAAGTTTGAGGGAAAATCACGAGAATAGCCAAGACTTGGTCAAAGTTTCAAAATACCATTGAAACATAGATGCGCTTTCACGAATTCTCACGTAGCTCAAATTAAAAGTTAAGAACTTTCCTTACGACCAATCACCTTTTACCACGTGTGCTGCTGTCCCCTCAGCCTCTCTCTCTATCATCTTGTCTGCTCCGATCCTTAACGCGTTGAAAAATCACCACCGATTCAAACACCTTTTCCTGCTATATATAAACTTTCCACCCATTCAATCCTTTTCAAATTCTCTGCAAACACATAAACAATTGAAATCAAATAATTCTCTGCAAACATGAGTCCATCTTTAGTTCGTTTGATGCTTTGTCTGCTGAATTCTTGGGCCAATTTGTGAATAACTTCAACAACAAGCAACCTGCTGCTAGTGCTCTATTTTGTCTCTTGCTAAAGCTATAGCTGCTGAGTGGTGGTTTAAGGTGTTGGTTGTGGTGGGTGGTGGTGCTCGGTGAGGGTGGTGGTGCTCGGTGAAGAAGAAGATAGGGAATATGGTGGGAGTGGTGAAGAAGAAGAAGATAGCGAGTTGAGAGAGAGAGACTGAGGGGACAACAGCACACGTGGCAAAAGGTGATTGGTCATGAGGAAAGTTCTTAACTTTTAATTTGAGCCGCGTAGAAATTCGTGAAAGCCCATTTTATGGGGTGTCAACTGGCTATTTTTGAATCTTTGACCAAGTCTTGGCTATTCTCGTGATTTTCCTTAAGTTTTATCTCCGATAATTTTATAAAGTAAACACATTACATCAACTTATTCAAATTTATATAAAACTATTATATATTCTAGGTAAAAATAAAACAAAATTTACTCTATATAAAACAAGAAAATAATTTGAGAAAATCATCGTTGTATCGTTTTTTTTTTAATTACGGCAACCTAAATCTCTTATCATTTGCTCAAAATGAGCCTTATAACTCTTGAAAGTGACGACATTTCAATACTATACTACCATTGGATTACATGCCCTTTTGTACTTACCAGGGAATTGTTAATTTATTTTTTTGTTAACTCGAGGCCTGGTTCACACCATCAGCCCATGTAGTTAGAAGAATATTAACTTTCTTCTCGTTAGTAAGAGCATCTTTAATGCATTTTCACATAACGCACGTTCAGTAGTCTACTTAATTAACAATGCATTGATTGCTAAAACACACTTATTTTCTCTACAATACGTATATGCTAAGATCTGAATCAGTTCGTTAGAAAATATTGATAATACTAATGTTAATTACAATATTTTTTTTCAGTTTTATTCTGTTATATACTTGTACAATATTTCCGATATTTCATTGCAACATTCTAGTCTATTGAAATCAACCCACGAATACGCTTTAACAGTGAGTACTAAGCATCGGCTTCTTTGTAGACCGCTCTTGTGGCTGTAAATGTTAATCTTACTATGAATATAAACTAGTCAAGCCGCTCTTGAACTACTTGAAATTGGCTTGTTAAAAGCTTAAATGAGCTTCAGCCTATATTATGCACAAAATGAGCTTAGACAAGCTCCGGGTCAACTCATTTACACCCCTTTAAGCAACCTTAGCCTTATATGGGTTTCTCCCATGGGTTGGGATTGATCATACACACAGATAGGTCACCCTACAAAGGGACGATTTTTTCCCCTAAGTCGGCATCACCGAGAACAACTTTACTATAAATTACCGTAAAAGATTACAGAGGTTACACGTCTAAGAATAACCAAAAATTTCTGCGTGTTTGCGGTTATAACAAAAAAATAGTCCTCGGTAACTACAAGTAAAGCTACAAGAGACCGTCAAGAGCACATCTAATCTCTGCAGTCAGAGTGAACTAGTTATGCAGAAACTGTAAAGTTTTGTCGCACAACAGGTACATGTTTCATCATCAAGTTGATTTCACTTTGCGAGATGGAGGACGACGGAAAAGACTGATGAGATCATCCAAACCCTGTTGAAGGATATAAATACGTGCACATTTTATAGTAATGTTTTTTTTTCTCAAATTAAAATTCCGAAATGCAATAAACATAAGAGTGGTGTATCCTAAAGTGCCAATATGGGGGTTCCATTTCAGTCAAAATAACTTGTGAATAAAATGATGAAGGGCTTTCATGTAGATAAGGGGTGGCAGAAAATCCCGAACTTTACAAAAACCCATGTAATGAGTAACTGATACTCACCGGATATGGGTCACAGGTATTAACAAACTCTAATCTAATGACGCAATTTTGGTGACTTTTGATCCGTTTGACCGGTTTCCTTTAAAAGAAGGTTTTTTATGCACCCTAGATAGGCCCATTTTAAGTAAATGGGTAGAAATTGGCACCTACACCTAAAGGTTTAGCAAACGAGATCATACCCTGGTAGTTATGACGAGGATACTGAAAAGGGTAATCAAGTATGAACCGAGAACAAGTAGCAAAAGCAAGTCAAATGTTACACTGGCAACCTACAATACAGTCAAGGTGCATACAGTTAACATGATAAAGAGACAAGTGGGTAAAATCAACAATTAATTGTATATAAACGTTTATATGAAATGGAAATAACTTCACCTGATAAATCTGCAACGTGTTAACAGTTGAATCATAAAAGGTGAACATCCCATCAATCACGTCATGTTGCAAATTCACTTCTACAACGTGATCTGCTAATTCCTGAAATCAACAAATAGATTAATTTGTAAGAACAAATTTAAATTTGAAATTGTATCAAAATGAAAATACCTTTTTCAATGCCATTATAAATGCATGGTCCTTCGAGAGAAAAGGTGCGACACGAGGTGTTTTTGATAAAAGGTCAAGCCATGATCCTATGTAAGAAGGATTGACCGCCAAACTACTGTTATCTGCAAATATATTGATGTTCTTCCCCTCGTGACCATAGATATGCCTCTGCATATAATAGTTGTTTAAGCAATTTTCACACTTCTATTAATTTTAAATAAAAAGAAATGTAATTATGCATAAATGTCCACAAATAATAATTATCTATTTAATAAGAGTCTTACAGCAAGACTCTCGGCGACCAATTTTACGCTCCGAACAACTGCATCTTCATTGACAAATTCCCTGATGACAAAGCAAACTAAATAAATATTGGCAAGATCAGAAAAATGATTCTCCTTATTATATGGTTTAAATAGAAGGTAAAGATGACAACGTTTCCAAAAATTCAAATTTTAAATTATTCACCTTTTATCAGAAACACCTCCTGTATTTTCCAGTAAATTCGGTGCAACAGAAAGTCCAGAGAGTGTGGCTGCAGTAACTCTTAACCTTGAAAACTGTTCATGCTCCCATGCAACCTGCGTGTATGCATAAAATCAAATCGTTTCCTAAACTGTATGATACATGCAACGCATTACATTAACAGCATACATATGCTCTTAATTTACTTACTCGGGAATTGGAAACATTTATTTTCTTGTGCTTTAGCCCAACTTTAAGGCCCAATTCCTCAGCGACGTTGGATAAACCCTGCACACAAAACAGAATTTACTTTTGAACAAATTAGGCATGTTTTGAAGGTTGATATTTCCAAGGATGTTTTTTACACACTTGCCTCGAATATTTGCTTTACATAAGCATTCTCTGGAGGTTTAGAAACATGAAGCCATAACCCATTTTCCCCTGAGCTAAGACTATTTAGGCAGATAGCATAATCAATACTTTCACGTAAACGCTGATCAAAACTTCTGAGCCACTGCAAGGAATAAAACATAATGATTGGCAAACTAGAGAAGAAGAAAAAAAGGAAAGAAAAAAGATGACATGTAGTAAATTTGGCAAGATGGGTGGGTCACACAGTTTGAATAATATGAAAATCAGGTTAAAATTGAAACGAGTAGATTCTATATGCCGGGTCGGGTTGGTTTGACCCATAAACACTTTGTTCAATTTAATAGATAATGTATGTGTAATTAACTAATTATCAAACTATAGTAATATAATACAAATCTAATTGTTTGAATAAAGATACACACCTTGTGAGTTCCATTGTAGTTATAAGGCCCACCAGACGTCAGCCCAAAGAGTATGTTATACCTTCCTCTCGTGTTAGGGTTGGAATATAAAATAGAAAATAATCTAGCAATTTCAAGAAGTGCCACTACACCACTTCCATTGCTATCACTTCCAACTGACAATGCCTGTAATTGACAATTTCAAGACACGGTTAAGTAAATGTAATGTGATTCTAGTAAATGAAATAGAAGGGTAATCTCAATATTACCGAAGCTGCACCAAATGTATCGTATGATGCCACGATGGCAATAGTTGGGAGTTGGTTTGAATCCCCGTCAGCTTTCAATCCAGGCAACCAACCCTGTAAAAAGTTAGTTTAGCATCAGAATATAGCAAATTAGCCAGGGCTCTTTTTGTTTTGTCTTAAGCCAATATGGGTTTGATCAAAACAGATAATTTCATGGTATAGATTGAAATGGACTGCAACAGGTTGACCAGAAAACACTTTATGTGCATTTTTTAATTAAGTTTGTGAATTACTAGTGTGTTAAACTGTTAATTAGGTTTACAAAGACTATTTTTGTAGATTTATTATGTGAATTATTGGATAAAACAATTCTCCTATCCTACGCATTAATAAAAAAGAAAACACTTTAAATGTCTCATCCTGTTTGACCCGTTTGGCCCATGTGACATGTTTAGCGCATAACCCAAATCGGCCAATTCATATACAAATAGATAAAGACTGCCACCTATACATTGTGATCTCTCTTACTTATCCTGCTTTGCACACGACTATAATCTAGAATGGTGTTGTTTAATGGGTGGGCATTGATTATAGTATGAACATAACTGATCTAAAGTTTCTGCCTCCTTAGATTGGGTATGTACTTGTGTTATCTCACACTTTTTGGTTTTCAGGTCACTTCTAAACTAGCTTAGTCGTTCGGTTTTCGAACTTTGCAACTTTATGCAATCTTTACATCCATTCAGGCGCCTTTTAAAGAGTTTAAACTTTAAAGTATAAACTAATTAGAAAACCGTATCTTTTTCATAAATCTCTTGAAAATCAATTTCACAATGAGTGTCGTCAAAAGATATTTCATCCCGTTTGACACATGATGTTCAAAGTTCAGTAGAATCAACCCAAACCTTATATGTTCTATGTTCTATGACAAATAAATTCTACTTATTGAAAGATGTATTAATTTATCTTAGCATTTATTCCCTAACATAATCACAAGATATATTGCTTGGTTGGGTTATGTTCCGAGTAGGAACACTTCAATTCTTCAACAAATACAAGTATATCGAATAAATGATTAAATGTAATTACGTAAAGAAGAAAAACCTGAATGTTTGTAATTGTGGGAGATGCAAGTTTCTTAGGAGCCAGTGACGTAACAATAAGCTTGTATCTGCAATTATAGAAAGGAATGCAACCAAGATCATCACCAATATCCAAACTACATAACCGAATTAAGTTAAATGTACTATAAAAACTTCATGGATCTTTTATATATGAGCATAGAGCAGAAAAAATTTAGATCATAAAGATATATATTGGATGTGTAGAAGATTTTCAGAAGGAATATAATGACATGAATTGCTATTGAAACAATAATTGCTCAAGCAGTTATGACAATGTATCTATATGCATGTTTAATGTGGATAATAGAAGATATGATAATACTTGCTAAAGCAGTTATGACAATGTATTTATAGCATAAAATACAATGTAAAAGTGAGCTCTCTACTGGTCATACTATAACATGATTAAAACGTGAGCTGTAAGCATATAAATTAGATACTAACCCGCCAGTAGTTGCCGTTGCAGGCTGACCAGCTGCATCGTTTCTCTGGATATCAGCTAACACGTTAGCTAAATCTTCATCTTCGAAAGCAAAATACACAGGATACTGTAAGATGAAAACAGAATTAAATAACAAGATAGCATAAGTGAATCATAGGAAAAAACATTAAGCACCATATGCTAACTTGTGAAGAATTAAAACTTTCTTAAACTATTTACGCATCAAAGTTCATAGTCGAACACGATCTTTTTGTTAACAATGCAACTGCGTATGCAAAAAGATAAACGGTTGTTATGCGCATATATTGTTCACTCACTTGAATAGTAGAATGTATTAGCTTCTGCTCTAAATCCGCCAACTTTTTCTTCATATCCGTGTAATCACAGTCATCACCAACAGTTTGAGTGTTATCGAAACGAAAAACTTGAGGAAGTAGAAGTAGTAAGCCCCCTAAAGGCTTTCCCTGTTCAATATATTCTGCATATGGTCAACAATAGTTAAAAAACTGAATCAGATAATTATAGACATGACAATGAAAAACCTTTATCCCAAACTAGTCAGAAAAAGTTTGAATAAATACAACAAACGATTCAACAAAATTATATTCAGATAAATATTGATACTTTAAGCGAGATAGGATACAAAATGAAGAGCTATGCACCCACACATAGATCCTATAATCATTTCAGATTTCATAATTTAGCATCTCTCAGTTTATGTCAAGGAACTCATCACATTGCTTCAATTTCAAACAACAATTGATTTCATCTTCTGCTTTTTTTCCTCTGTGAATCTGTCACACTCCCTCTCTTTGACGTCAGATACCACCTCTCGTTTCAAGTCTTAAATTTTAAAATACAATTAGCTTGAATTCCAACTTCCATCGACTTCAAATTCAGCCAACAGGTAGGAAGAAAGAAATAACACTTCTAAAAACCAACATTCATATTCATACTATAAACAAAAGCGAACACAACTCTTATCATTAAAATGCATCCAAAAGTTCAGCTTCGAAAATAGTAGCACTCGCAACAGCCTAAACTTTAGAAACAGCGGGTAAACATCCCTTTAAATTCTGGTTAAATATATTTTTATTAAATGGGACGTAACTATATTTTTATTAAATTATAGCCGATCTATCTGCCACTGACCGTTTGCTACCTTTGTAACTTTGAATCACAACTTTCATGAATCTGCTCAAATAAGTAAAGTTGCAAATCAACGTCATAATAAAAGTGAATCAGTTTGCATCTCAAGCATATTCACCTTCTTACCGATCCTAACACCAATCAACAACACTTTTATCAATATCACCTAAATCAATCAAAATAATAAATTCCAAAATCTATTCACAGACAGCAGTTATGCATATCAAACTGATCTAACTCTCTAGATTTACATAACAAGCTGAAACCACACATAATCCATACGCTAAATCAGATTCAATGGAGATCACATCACTTTGCATCTGGAGTATATTCAGCTTCCTACCGATCCTAAAAACCTATCACCAACACTTTTATCAATTTCACCTAATTCAAAGTCAATACACTAAATCAGATTCAACGGAGAACATTTAATCCGTTTGCATCTCAAGTATATTCAGCTTCTAACCGAATCTAAGCACCAATCAACAATACTTCTATCAATTTCACCTAATTCAAACTCAATAAAATCCAAAATTAAACTGATCTTACACTCTAGATTTACATAACACGCTCAAAAGTCAAACCGCACAAAATCAGATTCAACGAAGATCATGAACTCTACAGTTACCTCTAACAAAAGTTTCATTCAATTCACGCAGAGTAAGTACGGCCACAGTACGAGACAGATCGGAACCAGGAGGAGAGAACGAAGAACCGGCGTGATGATTAATGGATGCAGCACGAGATCCGAACGGAGCACCGGAGATATCGTACTGGATGAGCCGGTAAACGTCAACGACGGTGGATGCATCGCAGAGCTCAACGCAGGCGATTAGAATGAATACAAGTGTAATGATCGAGTAGAATGATTCGAGCACGTGTCGTCGTCTACCTGCTGCAATTTGTGGATCCGCCATTGATGAAAACAAGAAGCTGGGAGGATGTGTGTGTGGACTAGGGTTTAATAAGTTAGCAGTAGTGACGACAGTAAGGAGATGATGACGATCGCATATGATATGACTCGTGTGTTGAGTTTCTCGCCGAACTTGCCGAGTGTGTAAGAATTTTCTTTTTGTGATCTTCATATATGTTTTGTTGAACGGTTAACGAATCCATCAAATAAGTTATTAGTGGAATTCACTTATTGTGATACACTCGTCTTCGAACAAGTGAAAATATTTTCCTAGTGCAAAAGCTCATGAACACTCGACTAAAGGGACGACAGTGTGATGAGGTAAAACCCGTTCGGTTCAATAATCGAACTAGGGATCGCCCTTACTCGCCCAGTCTCTCATCATCACCTGGGGCAAAAGCCCGTGAACACTCGCTTGAAGGCACGACAGTGTGGTGAGGTAAAACTCGTTCAGTTCATGGATCGAACTAGCGATCGCTGCCTACTCGTCTAGTCTCTCATTATCACCGGGTGTTGCCGAAAACTAATGGGGGTAGCAGGAACTGAACCTGGGTATTTTGAAAACCCAAGTCTCTCCCTTACCACTCCACCGCAATCTCGTTCACATTTTTTTCACATGTTAAGATTATGATTTGTAGAATGTTAAATACATGAATAGCATAAGATGGTGTTTTAATATCATTTATGTAGACGAAATTGCATAATTCAACCTTTATGTTATATCCAAACTGCACTTCGTACCTTTCACTACGAAATCAGTGAAAACCAACATTTATGTTCATGTTTTGCTACAGGTTCAACCTTTAACACAAACTCTGTTAATATTCTTAGTTAAGTCACCTCACATGTAAAGCATGTGAGGGCTTTTTACTCATTTTACATATTCTTTTAACATTAGTTTTTTTAAATAAACTACAATGGTAAGTATTCTATAAATGAGGGATCATATTGCAATTTTTTAAAAAACAAACTGTCTGTACTCCATCTCTCTAGAAAACTAGTTTTCAAAGTGCATGTAATGAGGTGGGTGCATGCGTCTCTACATTCAATTGTTTTTCCGCATCCTTCAACACCAAAACACACACTCAAATATCTCATAATTATATGAGATTATGCAAACATTGTTTCCATTTTGGGTTTTCGTATAAATTGTTCAAACTTATATGAAATTGATTCACAACTGAGAGAATTAACCAGATGCTGATGTGCTTGTGAAGTTGGTAAATTTTGAGACTTTGTTATTGTTGCGATCTGAAAAAAGCCGCTAAGGGTGTGTTCTTGTAGGTACGACTCACTTTTTACCTACATTATTCATTTTTGTTTCACATTTGATCCATTTTTTGTGGGTTTTTTAGATTAATAATCATTTGTTGGGAATCTTGGTTTCGTTAGATTGGATTATATGTAAGAAATTTGGGTGAGAATTAATTGATTAAACAATTTAGAATTGTTTTATATGCTGGAATCTGGAATTAACATTTGAGGTGAAATTTAGCACAGCAATTGTTTGATTAAATGTATAAAAGAGTTTCTTGATTTGTGAAGATTACTTTGTGAATTTTGATTTCTGGTTAATTAAGCCTTTTCATTTTTTTTCTCTGTTTTTTTTTCTCCAGGGTGGTTTAATTTGATCAAATTATGCAACAAAAGGGTTGAGAAATCAGAAATCTGTTCATATGTGGATTCAAGAATCAATTTTGATGACCCGAATGTCGAAAACATCAGCGTCTTTGTGGATGATTTTCATGTTATTAGTCTGTGTTTCGGCATCTGATATTGGGTTCTCAGGGTGAATACCTAACGAAGAGAGCGAGATGGAGTCCATACAATTTGTTTGTTTTTTTAAAGAAATTGCAATATGGTCCCTTATTCATATAATACTTACCATTTGTAGTTTATTTAAAAAAAAAACTAATATTAAAAGAATAAGTAAAATGACTAAAAATCCCTCACATCATGTGAGGTGACTTAACCAAGAATATTAACAGAGTTTGTGGTAAAGGTTGAACCTGTAGCAAAACATGAACATAAGGTTAGTTTTTGCCGATTTCATAGTGAAAGGTACGAAGTGCGGTTACAATATTGATGTTGATTTCTGCAATTTTGTCTTTATATTATTTACTAGGCCATAGACCCACGTATTACACCGGTTATGTGAGTATTTATATATAATTTATAAATCTCTAAATACATCATATGACTGAAATTGCATTTTTACATATGATAGTGGAAACGATCAATTAGAGTCGTATTTTGTCGGAAAGATTCAACTGAGTAACATGTTTCATTTTTTAAAAAGCAAAACCACGAAATAACCAAATGTGTCAAAAGTATTTGAATGCTTAAAATGTCTTAATCGTTTTATTAAAAAGAAATCTTATATTATACTTTTGATACGCTACTCATAAACAATACATCACACATTACAAAATGTGTGTATATATATAAAATAGAATGCACAAAAGGTGTTGAAACGTTGCCTAACATGACTCAAATCGTTTTGACCTGTAAAAATCACCCGTTTTGATATGAACCCGTCACAACCTCAAAAGAAGGATAAATAAGAATCAAACACTTCCCATTAAAAAGAATAAAAAAATCCTATTACAAATTGAGTAGTCCATAATATTCACCTTAAACATAAATTAATATGAAATACAAGAATAAATCAGAAACCACAACTACTATGTGGAATATGAAATTTATAGATCATATAAAAAAAACTTAAGCATAGTTATTCTTATTGAAATTATAGATTTTAAAATTATAGATAAATGCCGTTAAAATGAATTTTTTTTAAAAATTAAGTATTAATAAAACCTTAAGTATTTTTTTTTAATCATTAATCTTAAATTTTAATTAATATCAATACTAATAGCATAATATTATTAATAATCGTTAATTAGAATTATATATTAACTAAATATATTATTAATGATTTGAAGACAAAAA
This sequence comes from Scalesia atractyloides, assembly GCA_947069175.1. Taxonomy (NCBI): domain Eukaryota; kingdom Viridiplantae; phylum Streptophyta; class Magnoliopsida; order Asterales; family Asteraceae; genus Scalesia; species Scalesia atractyloides. The sequence goes on along the minus strand of CAMTDV010000004.1, from coordinate 70,867,931 downwards.
TGCTATGTGGCATTAATTAGAATTTTGAATGAGAAAATACCATATGACATTAGTTCGAGATTTTTATTAGAATTAGATTTCTTACTCTAATTTACACCAATATTCTTAAGCTCCTTTTTGCTTAAGTTTGAAACCATGGCCTCTAATTAATTGCCTATGTGTAGCAGGCTAGTCATGTATCTTACTCATTTACCTCAAGTACCCAACTGGCCAATGGAATTCTGCGACCTCAAAACTATTTAAAGTATCCAAACTAAAGTACTCAATCTCATGGGAGCGTCTTACCCCAAGTACTCACCATATATTTTTGAACAACACAATACAAAAACTAAATTTAAAGATTAATTCTAAAATAAAGAGGTACATAAAAACTAGTTGCTTAAATTACTTAAAATTTAAATTTAAAACTACATGATTAAATGTAAAACTTAACAACTAAATAAAACAAAAAAAACTTAAACAATTAAAAGTACTTAATTAAAACAGAAATTGCATATTATATTAAAATTCTAGTCACCAGGATGGCTTTTCCCAAAATTTATCAAGCCGAAACATGATTAAATAGTTGGGTCGATAGCGCATCTGGTACTTGCAATGGACAACCAGAATCGCTTGCTTTTCTGTTATGTTGCCACTACCATTAATTGCCTCGTTGTAGTAAATCTACGAGCCATGCCATTGTCAACCCATTACTATGAATAAATTTGGTTCCACCCAAATGTTGACTGGATTTTTCAAAGGCGACACTCATCCAAGCCATAGTAAAGGCAACTTCTTTTTCTTCGGTCCAATTTTTCCTAGCCATTTGAGATTGGGTGGTAAAATTCAGAGAAAAATTAAGTTGTAGATAAGAAAATTAAATAGTAGAATTGTGTGGTAAGAATAGGTTAAATGGAGAGATATAAATAGTATAAAAATGTGTTTTTTAACATCCCCATTTTTCGTGAGATGAAGATATAAATTAAATGTAAATATCAAATCTCTAAAATGAGTTTATATTGGTAAAATAGTATTTTTATAAAAAAAAAAAAAATACTATGATGGAATTTAATAAAAAAGGATTTATATTGCAAAGGGGCTAAACCTGATTAAAACTAATGGTTGTGCTGAAAAAGGGAAAACACACGTTTAAAAGGGTGATAAACAAAAAAAAGAAAATAAAGAAAGAAGATGGGCGTGACCAGGAGGTCACCCCTGTGCGACTGCCAAGGGAAAAAGAGATGGGGGTCAATTTCACATGGGGAATCATGGAATTAAAGGGTTAAAGTATGGATTCTGCCTTCTTTGCTCGATTCTAGGGCTCGAGTAAATGATTTCTTAAGTTATGTTGATGGAATTCAAAGTTAAGGTTCTTGGGTGTGTGTGGCCTTAAAACCCACGAATTTGGGTCTCCATTTGTGTGATTATGGTGGAAATATTTTGAATTTATGGACTACAATGATTGTATGTGATTATTAAGTTATGGGTGTGGTTGCATGTTATAGTCTAGATGTCAAATTATATAATTTGGTGTGTAAAAGGTGTAAACATAGTGATTTATGTTAGGTTTTTACATTTTCGCATAGTTATGGTGATAGTTGATTAATAAAAGTACAACCTTAATTATAGTTTCAAGTTGCATGTGCATGCTGAATATCGGTTAACTAAAGCTTCATAACCATAACAATAACCGATTGGTCGGTTAACCAGAGCTTCATAACCATAACCATCATTATGTTGGTTATGTGTTAAAATCGGTTCGGTTATTCAGTTATGGTTCGTTAATTTGCTCACCCCTAGTTCCTATTATAAATTTAATTTTAATATGTAGCTTTTATATTTCATTGCGACATTTGTTGTCACAGCCCCGGCCCCACCCCGGGAGCGGGAGCCGTGAACCAGTCAGGTGATACCGGTGGTTATCTTGAAAATATTACAGCGGAAATTTCATCAGGACCGTAGTTAGGAAAAATATCAGAGTTTAGAAACACTGGATTTTATTTATTAAACAAATGGGAATAAACTCATGTTTTATAAAGGTAGCTTTTAATAAGGGATAACCCGAATTCATAAAACAACGTTTCTTAATTAAATTGATAAAATACGCCACTTCTTTGAGCCTTCTGGTGTTGTCCCACAACTCTTACTCAGATCTACTGTAATTACCTGAAACATGTTTAAAAATATTTTTGTCAGCAGGAAATACTGGTGAGTTTATTCTATTTGTACAAAATGACACTTTCTTATATTCACAGCATTGAGAGTTTTTACATTTGTTTATCTTTACCAAACTACCATTGGCTAACTCATTGTCCAATAGTAAAAAACTATTTTAAATAGTATGTGTCACTCGGTGGCAGTTCCTGTGACTGTGGTCATATCACACATTGGCTAACCATTGTCCAATGGTGAAGCTTATCAAGTAATGTATACAAAACCCCACATACTGACAGTAGTTTCCTAGTAGGAATACAAAGACTTAATCACTGTAATATAACTTGGAAAACATTTAGGTTTTGTAAAAGCATAAAAAGAGAATGACTCACTTTGCAGACTTAGGTTTTCAGTAGTAGCCTCCTGGTCTATTCCTGAGTTCCTAATAATAATACAATGCACGCGTGTTAAGTAAAATAATCCAAGTCACTTTAGCCATACAACACGAGACAGAACCCCAACAAACTTAGTTAGCCAGAGCCTCCATGCGTTGGTGGGTCCTAAATCAATCGGGTAGGGTAACGAATTAGTGATCGGGGTTAAAATACTTACACGGGGCAGAGCTTCGCAGGTTTAGGGGTTTTAGGGGGTGTAGTGCAATAAATGGGGGATTAGTTCGTCAAAATTCGATCGAACTAGTGCAAATGTTTCTGTCCCACGCCTGCCTTTATATAGCCCGAATGGGCTTCTCCTGCGCGTCGCGCCAGGAAACCATGCTTCCCCGCGTGGCGCGGGGGAGGTTGCCCTGGCTTAGGTTGCCACGTGTCCAGGGTAGGTTTGACACGTGGCGCCTTCGTGTGACACGTGTCCTCGGCCGCCTTTTTCGCCCAATCGCGTGTTTTTCTTGATTTTCATGCCGACACTTATTGCGTATGCTCGGGTCTTGATCCCAAATGGTTCGGTTTTTAATTGTGAATCTAACAAGTGTACTTTGGTGCGTTAACGTCAAGTTTTCTTAACCGCTAAGTTTTCTGATTCAGTATACAAGTTTTGGTGCGCGTACTTGGGTTGTCGTCGGGACTATTTTTTAGGGTTGTTACATTTGTGTATCAAGTAATTTTTCTAATTTAATCAAATATATTTATAGTGACGAACATCAAGCGTCTCATGAACTACTACTTAGTCAACACTTGAAGGATAGTCATACTTGCACCTCGAGATGTTTTCGAAGGCAGTTTTGAATGGAAAAATAACTGTTATTGTGAACTTTGAAGTTTAGAGAGAAATTATGAGTGATTTCAAACGACTTCTGATGCAAGGAGCCGCCAGAGTTTTACATCATTACAAAAGTGAACATTAGCTATACAACAGCTAGCATACCGACACGCTTGATGATTGAGATAACATCATGTGAAAGCTTACATAATGTTTGTGATGGTGTTATTAGTTTGTATTCAAAAGAATATCTTTGTAGACCGAGTTACACCAACATTCAACGTTTATGTGCTGCCCATGATCGATGACATGGCTTTTCCAGGAATGATAGGGAGGATAGATTGTATGCACTTGCCTTGGAATGATTGTACACGAGAATGGTGAGGTTAATTCAAAAGGGGTGATTATAAGACTCCGATGATTATGCTTAAAGTGATGGTGTCTCAAGATTTGTGGTGTTGGCATGCTTTTTTGGACACATTGGATCAAACAACGACATCAACGTCATCGACCGATCGCCTTTATTGAATAGTTATTTGGATGGAACCGCCCCTCTTTGTACTTTTATCGTATATCTTGCGGAAGGGATATTCCATTGATGTGAAAGCATAATGAAGATGTTACCGTTAAAAAAAGTGAATACGTTGTTGCATCCTTCTGAAAACAATTTAAAACGTATGTTGTAGTTTCAAGAAAGCACAAGAAGCAACACGAAAGGATGTTGAACGAGTTTTCGGGGTCCTAAAAGGTAGGTGAAACATACTTCAACTGTGATATCCCGGGTTTTTCGGATAACTTACACGTGATATTTGTCGAATAATATATGCTAAGTATGCATGAATTAAATACGTGTTGTGTGTTGTGTGGATTTTTAGTTATATATGTATGTATAATAAATATGTATACGAACGGAATCGAAATCGCAAACACAAACCGAGATCAAACCTTAAACCCAAACCTATCTCGGCTGCAAGATCAAGCCGCAAACCCTTTGTGAACAACTCAAATCATTCTCGGTCGATATCAAGCCCAAGACCGCAAACTTATTTTGTTTAAAACCAAACCCAATCCAACTCAAACTAATCGGCCACATGATCAACCCAAACTAACCCACCCTAGTCCCTCGGCCGCGAATCCAGGATCAAACCATAACCTTTATCCCCTTTTTGCACCTATATAAACAAACCCCATGCATGTTTCATACACATACACACAACCCTAAACATAAACTGCCGTCGGCAGCCTTACTCTCATCCCTCTTGATCGCGAACATCTTCTCTCCTTCAGCATCTCGATCTGATCAGCTTTGTTCAATTTCCCGGTCGCTAACAGCTGGTCCCTTTCAGCCTCGGTCGCAACAGCTTTCCTGTTCTTTTCTGCCGGTCGCAGCAGCAACCATCGCCATCTTCAGTCTCGGTCGCAACTATCCAGGATCACCGGTTCCTTAACATACTCACGGTTCGATTACCTTATCATTAAAAGCCTAGAATTTATCATATGTTGCTAGATCATAGTCGGGTATATGTGTACTGATTTTGTTGTTCTCGGATGTGCATGATTGAATGAGATGGATGATTGTATTGTTTCGGATGTATATATATATCTGCTTGAACGAATTGATCAGTTTGTTTTCGGACTATATGTGCTTACAAGTAGTCTGCTGAATTGACTGTATGTATACGCATGATTGTTTTCGGATATTAGATGTATTATATGTAATCGGCTGAATTAATCATTGTTGATATGCATGTATACTTGTTTGCGGATCTCATGAGGTTGCAAGTGTGTTTTGTTATAATAACTAGAAGTTATTGAGTAGGGTTTGCATGGATAGGTTATTAGTATTAATCTATGATTAAAAATCGGTTCTTGATCGCCTAGGCTACTCCAACAACCTGAGATCCCAGTGTGGAAGTGGGATCAGATCTCAATGGATTTCATCACTAAACTTCCGTGAACCTTGGGTGGTTGCGATACCATCTGGGTGATTGTGGATCGTTTAACTAAGTCCGCACACTTCCTAGCTATCAAAGAAACAGATAAGATGGAGAAGTTGACTCGCATCTACATTAAGGAAGTAGTTTCTCGGCACGGAGTGCCAACGTCCATCATCTCAGATAGAGATGCTCGTTTCACGTCAAACTTCTGGCAGTCACTCCAGGAAGCGTTGGGAACACGCTTGGATATGAGCACAGCTTATCACCCTCAGACTGATGGTCAAAGCGAAAGGACCATACAGTCCTTGGAAGACATGCTTAGGGCATGCGTAGTGGACTTCGGAAATAATTGGGAAATTCACCCGCCTCTAGTAGAATTCTCATATAACAACAGCTATCACACGAGTATTTCGGCAGCACCGTTTGAGGCATTATACGGTCGTAAATGTAGATCACCGGTCTGCTGGGCAGAAGTCGGTGACAGTCAACTCACAGGCCCTGAATTAATACTTGAGGATACTGAAAAGATTGTACAAATCAGAAACCGCATGGCGGCGGCACGAGATCGACAGAAAAGCTACGCTGATCAACGACGCAAACCGCTCGAATTTCAAGTAGGCGACCGCGTCCTACTAAAGGTGTCACCCTGGAAGGGTGTAATCCGCTTTGGAAAACGGGGCAAACTTAACCCACGGTACGTAGGCCCGTTTGTAATCTTGAAACGAATCGGACCCGTAGCATACCAATTAGACCTTCCCGCCGAACTCAGTGGAGTTCACAACGTATTTCACGTGTCAAATCTGAAGAAGTGTCTATCAGATGAAACTTTAGTTATTCCATTGGATGAGATCCAAGTGGATGAACAACTACACTTCGTGGAAAAGCCTATTGAGATCATGGATCGTGAGATCAAGACTCGAAGGCACAGCAAGATTCCAATCGTTAAAGTTCGTTGGGACTCTAAGCGTGGACCGGAGTTCACGTGGGAAAGAGAGGACCAAATGAAAAGCAAATACCCACACCTCTTCGCAACTGAGCAGCAAACTAACGATACCAGTACCTAAATTTTCGGGACGAAAATTCTTTCAACATGGGGATGATGTGACAACCTGGAAATTTCTCATACTTTCGTGTACTATTGTTGACTAAGTTCTTGTGCATGGCACTTGGAAATCTTTGTGTATGACACTTGGGAATTTCTTGTAACGTTGCGTACCATTATAAACGAACTAACTCTTTGTGCGTGGCACTCTAAACATGTACGTTACATGCTAAACCGCGTTTACTCAATTTTCGGGACGAAAATTCTTTCAACATAGGGATAATGTGATATCCCGGGTTTTTCGGATAACTTACACGTGATATTTGTCGAATAATATATATGCTAAGTATGCATGAATTAAATACGTGTTGTGTGTTGTGTGGATTTTTAGTTATATATGTATGTATAATAAATATGTATACGAACGGAACCGAAATCGCAAACACAAACCGAGATCAAACCTTAAACCCAAACCTATCTCGGCTGCAAGATCAAGCCGCAAACCCTTTGTGAACAACTCAAATCATTCTCGGTCGATATCAAGCCCAAGACCGCAAACTTATTTTGTTTAAAACCAAACCCAATCCAACTCAAACTAATCGGCCACATGATCAACCCAAACTAACCCACCCTAGTCCCTCGGCCGCGAATCCAGGATCAAACCATAACCTTTATCCCCTTTTTGCACCTATATAAACAAACCCCATGCATGTTTCATACACATACACACAACCTAAACATAAACTGCCGTCGGCAGCCTTACTCTCATCCCTCTTGATCGCGAACATCTTCTCTCCTTCAGCATCTCGATCTGATCAGCTTTGTTCAATTTCCCGGTCGCTAACAGCTGGTCCCTTTCAGCCTCGGTCGCAACAGCTTTCCTGTTCTTTTCTGCCGGTCGCAGCAGCAACCATCGCCATCTTCAGTCTCGGTCGCAACTATCCAGGATCACCGGTTCCTTAACATACTCACGGTTCGATTACCTTATCATTAAAAGCCTAGAATTTATCATATGTTGCTAGATCATAGTCGGGTATATGTGTACTGATTTTGTTGTTCTCGGATGTGCATGATTGAATGAGATGGATGATTGTATTGTTTCGGATGTATATATATATCTGCTTGAACGAATTGATCAGTTTGTTTTCGGACTATATGTGCTTACAAGTAGTCTGCTGAATTGACTGTATGTATACGCATGATTGTTTTCGGATATTAGATGTATTATATGTAATCGGCTGAATTAATCATTGTTGATATGCATGTATACTTGTTTGCGGATCTCATGAGGTTGCAAGTGTGTTTTGTTATAATAACTAGAAGTTATTGAGTAGGGTTTGCATGGATAGGTTATTAGTATTAATCTATGATTAAAAATCGGTTCTTGATCGCCTAGGCTACTCCAACAACCTGAGATCCCAGTGTGGAAGTGGGATCAGATCTCAATGGATTTCATCACTAAACTTCCGCGAACCTTGGGTGGTTGCGATACCATCTGGGTGATTGTGGATCGTTTAACTAAGTCCGCACACTTCCTAGCTATCAAAGAAACAGATAAGATGGAGAAGTTGACTCGCATCTACATTAAGGAAGTAGTTTCTCGGCACGGAGTGCCAACGTCCATCATCTCAGATAGAGATGCTCGTTTCACGTCAAACTTCTGGCAGTCACTCCAGGAAGCGTTGGGAACACGCTTGGATATGAGCACAGCTTATCACCCTCAGACTGATGGTCAAAGCGAAAGGACCATACAGTCCTTGGAAGACATGCTTAGGGCATGCGTAGTGGACTTCGGAAATAATTGGGAAATTCACCCGCCTCTAGTAGAATTCTCATATAACAACAGCTATCACACGAGTATTTCGGCAGCACCGTTTGAGGCATTATACGGTCGTAAATGTAGATCACCGGTCTGCTGGGCAGAAGTCGGTGACAGTCAACTCACAGGCCCTGAATTAATACTTGAGGATACTGAAAAGATTGTACAAATCAGAAACCGCATGGCGGCGGCACGAGATCGACAGAAAAGCTACGCTGATCAACGACGCAAACCGCTCGAATTTCAAGTAGGCGACCGCGTCCTACTAAAGGTGTCACCCTGGAAGGGTGTAATCCGCTTTGGAAAACGGGGCAAACTTAACCCACGGTACGTAGGCCCGTTTGTAATCTTGAAACGAATCGGACCCGTAGCATACCAATTAGACCTTCCCGCCGAACTCAGTGGAGTTCACAACGTATTTCACGTGTCAAATCTGAAGAAGTGTCTATCAGATGAAACTTTAGTTATTCCATTGGATGAGATCCAAGTGGATGAACAACTACACTTCGTGGAAAAGCCTATTGAGATCATGGATCGTGAGATCAAGACTCGAAGGCACAGCAAGATTCCAATCGTTAAAGTTCGTTGGGACTCTAAGCGTGGACCGGAGTTCACGTGGGAAAGAGAGGACCAAATGAAAAGCAAATACCCACACCTCTTCGCAACTGAGCAGCAAACTAACGATACCAGTACCTAAATTTTCGGGACGAAAATTCTTTCAACATGGGGATGATGTGACAACCTGGAAATTTCTCATACTTTCGTGTACTATTGTTGACTAAGTTCTTGTGCATGGCACTTGGAAATCTTTGTGTATGACACTTGGGAATTTCTTGTAACGTTGCGTACCATTATAAACGAACTAACTCTTTGTGCGTGGCACTCTAAACATGTACGTTACATGCTAAACCGCGTTTACTCAATTTTCGGGACGAAAATTCTTTCAACATGGGGATAATGTGATATCCCGGGTTTTTCGGATAACTTACACGTGATATTTGTCGAATAATATATATGCTAAGTATGCATGAATTAAATACGTGTTGTGTGTTGTGTGGATTTTTAGTTATATATGTATGTATAATAAATATGTATACGAACGGAACCGAAATCGCAAACACAAACCGAGATCAAACCTTAAACCCAAACCTATCTCGGCTGCAAGATCAAGCCGCAAACCCTTTGTGAACAACTCAAATCATTCTCGGTCGATATCAAGCCCAAGACCGCAAACTTATTTTGTTTAAAACCAAACCCAATCCAACTCAAACTAATCGGCCACATGATCAACCCAAACTAACCCACCCTAGTCCCTCGGCCGCGAATCCAGGATCAAACCATAACCTTTATCCCCTTTTTGCACCTATATAAACAAACCCCATGCATGTTTCATACACATACACACAACCTAAACATAAACTGTCGTCGGCAGCCTTACTCTCATCCCTCTTGATCGCGAACATCTTCTCTCCTTCAGCATCTCGATCTGATCAGCTTTGTTCAATTTCCCGGTCGCTAACAGCTGGTCCCTTTCAGCCTCGGTCGCAACAGCTTTCCTGTTCTTTTCTGCCGGTCGCAGCAGCAACCATCGCCATCTTCAGTCTCGGTCGCAACTATCCAGGATCACCGGTTCCTTAACATACTCACGGTTCGATTACCTTATCATTAAAAGCCTAGAATTTATCATATGTTGCTAGATCATAGTCGGGTATATGTGTACTGATTTTGTTGTTCTCGGATGTGCATGATTGAATGAGATGGATGATTGTATTGTTTCGGATGTATATATATATCTGCTTGAACGAATTGATCAGTTTGTTTTCGGACTATATGTGCTTACAAGTAGTCTGCTGAATTGACTGTATGTATACGCATGATTGTTTTCGGATATTAGATGTATTATATGTAATCGGCTGAATTAATCATTGTTGATATGCATGTATACTTGTTTGCGGATCTCATGAGGTTGCAAGTGTGTTTTGTTATAATAACTAGAAGTTATTGAGTAGGGTTTGCATGGATAGGTTATTAGTATTAATCTATGATTAAAAATCGGTTCTTGATCGCCTAGGCTACTCCAACAACCTGAGATCCCAGTGTGGAAGTGGGATCAGATCTCAATGGATTTCATCACTAAACTTCCGCGAACCTTGGGTGGTTGCGATACCATCTGGGTGATTGTGGATCGTTTAACTAAGTCCGCACACTTCCTAGCTATCAAAGAAACAGATAAGATGGAGAAGTTGACTCGCATCTACATTAAGGAAGTAGTTTCTCGGCACGGAGTGCCAACGTCCATCATCTCAGATAGAGATGCTCGTTTCACGTCAAACTTCTGGCAGTCACTCCAGGAAGCGTTGGGAACACGCTTGGATATGAGCACAGCTTATCACCCTCAGACTGATGGTCAAAGCGAAAGGACCATACAGTCCTTGGAAGACATGCTTAGGGCATGCGTAGTGGACTTCGGAAATAATTGGGAAATTCACCCGCCTCTAGTAGAATTCTCATATAACAACAGCTATCACACGAGTATTTCGGCAGCACCGTTTGAGGCATTATACGGTCGTAAATGTAGATCACCGGTCTGCTGGGCAGAAGTCGGTGACAGTCAACTCACAGGCCCTGAATTAATACTTGAGGATACTGAAAAGATTGTACAAATCAGAAACCGCATGGCGGCGGCACGAGATCGACAGAAAAGCTACGCTGATCAACGACGCAAACCGCTCGAATTTCAAGTAGGCGACCGCGTCCTACTAAAGGTGTCACCCTGGAAGGGTGTAATCCGCTTTGGAAAACGGGGCAAACTTAACCCACGGTACGTAGGCCCGTTTGTAATCTTGAAACGAATCGGACCCGTAGCATACCAATTAGACCTTTCCGCCGAACTCAGTGGAGTTCACAACGTATTTCACGTGTCAAATCTGAAGAAGTGTCTATCAGATGAAACTTTAGTTATTCCATTGGATGAGATCCAAGTGGATGAACAACTACACTTCGTGGAAAAGCCTATTGAGATCATGGATCGTGAGATCAAGACTCGAAGGCACAGCAAGATTCCAATCGTTAAAGTTCGTTGGGACTCTAAGCGTGGACCGGAGTTCACGTGGGAAAGAGAGGACCAAATGAAAAGCAAATACCCACACCTCTTCGCAACTGAGCAGCAAACTAACGATACCAGTACCTAAATTTTCGGGACGAAAATTCTTTCAACATGGGGATGATGTGACAACCTGGAAATTTCTCATACTTTCGTGTACTATTGTTGACTAAGTTCTTGTGCATGGCACTTGGAAATCTTTGTGTATGACACTTGGGAATTTCTTGTAACGTTGCGTACCATTATAAACGAACTAACTCTTTGTGCGTGGCACTCTAAACATGTACGTTACATGCTAAACCGCGTTTACTCAATTTTCGGGACGAAAATTCTTTCAACATGGGGATAATGTGATATCCCGGGTTTTTCGGATAACTTACACGTGATATTTGTCGAATAATATATATGCTAAGTATGCATGAATTAAATACGTGTTGTGTGTTGTGTGGATTTTTAGTTATATATGTATGTATAATAAATATGTATACGAACGGAACCGAAATCGCAAACACAAACCGAGATCAAACCTTAAACCCAAACCTATCTCGGCTGCAAGATCAAGCCGCAAACCCTTTGTGAACAACTCAAATCATTCTCGGTCGATATCAAGCCCAAGACCGCAAACTTATTTTGTTTAAAACCAAACCCAATCCAACTCAAACTAATCGGCCACATGATCAACCCAAACTAACCCACCCTAGTCCCTCGGCCGCGAATCCAGGATCAAACCATAACCTTTATCCCCTTTTTGCACCTATATAAACAAACCCCATGCATGTTTCATACACATACACACAACCTAAACATAAACTGCCGTCGGCAGCCTTACTCTCATCCCTCTTGATCGCGAACATCTTCTCTCCTTCAGCATCTCGATCTGATCAGCTTTGTTCAATTTCCCGGTCGCTAACAGCTGGTCCCTTTCAGCCTCGGTCGCAACAGCTTTCCTGTTCTTTTCTGCCGGTCGCAGCAGCAACCATCGCCATCTTCAGTCTCGGTCGCAACTATCCAGGATCACCGGTTCCTTAACATACTCACGGTTCGATTACCTTATCATTAAAAGCCTAGAATTTATCATATGTTGCTAGATCATAGTCGGGTATATGTGTACTGATTTTGTTGTTCTCGGATGTGCATGATTGAATGAGATGGATGATTGTATTGTTTCGGATGTATATATATATCTGCTTGAACGAATTGATCAGTTTGTTTTCGGACTATATGTGCTTACAAGTAGTCTGCTGAATTGACTGTATGTATACGCATGATTGTTTTCGGATATTAGATGTATTATATGTAATCGGCTGAATTAATCATTGTTGATATGCATGTATACTTGTTTGCGGATCTCATGAGGTTGCAAGTGTGTTTTGTTATAATAACTAGAAGTTATTGAGTAGGGTTTGCATGGATAGGTTATTAGTATTAATCTATGATTAAAAATCGGTTCTTGATCGCCTAGGCTACTCCAACAACCTGAGATCCCAGTGTGGAAGTGGGATCAGATCTCAATGGATTTCATCACTAAACTTCCGCGAACCTTGGGTGGTTGCGATACCATCTGGGTGATTGTGGATCGTTTAACTAAGTCCGCACACTTCCTAGCTATCAAAGAAACAGATAAGATGGAGAAGTTGACTCGCATCTACATTAAGGAAGTAGTTTCTCGGCACGGAGTGCCAACGTCCATCATCTCAGATAGAGATGCTCGTTTCACGTCAAACTTCTGGCAGTCACTCCAGGAAGCGTTGGGAACACGCTTGGATATGAGCACAGCTTATCACCCTCAGACTGATGGTCAAAGCGAAAGGACCATACAGTCCTTGGAAGACATGCTTAGGGCATGCGTAGTGGACTTCGGAAATAATTGGGAAATTCACCCGCCTCTAGTAGAATTCTCATATAACAACAGCTATCACACGAGTATTTCGGCAGCACCGTTTGAGGCATTATACGGTCGTAAATGTAGATCACCGGTCTGCTGGGCAGAAGTCGGTGACAGTCAACTCACAGGCCCTGAATTAATACTTGAGGATACTGAAAAGATTGTACAAATCAGAAACCGCATGGCGGCGGCACGAGATCGACAGAAAAGCTACGCTGATCAACGACGCAAACCGCTCGAATTTCAAGTAGGCGACCGCGTCCTACTAAAGGTGTCACCCTGGAAGGGTGTAATCCGCTTTGGAAAACGGGGCAAACTTAACCCACGGTACGTAGGCCCGTTTGTAATCTTGAAACGAATCGGACCCGTAGCATACCAATTAGACCTTCCCGCCGAACTCAGTGGAGTTCACAACGTATTTCACGTGTCAAATCTGAAGAAGTGTCTATCAGATGAAACTTTAGTTATTCCATTGGATGAGATCCAAGTGGATGAACAACTACACTTCGTGGAAAAGCCTATTGAGATCATGGATCGTGAGATCAAGACTCGAAGGCACAGCAAGATTCCAATCGTTAAAGTTCGTTGGGACTCTAAGCGTGGACCGGAGTTCACGTGGGAAAGAGAGGACCAAATGAAAAGCAAATACCCACACCTCTTCGCAACTGAGCAGCAAACTAACGATACCAGTACCTAAATTTTCGGGACGAAAATTCTTTCAACATGGGGATGATGTGACAACCTGGAAATTTCTCATACTTTCGTGTACTATTGTTGACTAAGTTCTTGTGCATGGCACTTGGAAATCTTTGTGTATGACACTTGGGAATTTCTTGTAACGTTGCGTACCATTATAAACGAACTAACTCTTTGTGCGTGGCACTCTAAACATGTACGTTACATGCTAAACCGCGTTTACTCAATTTTCGGGACGAAAATTCTTTCAACATAGGGATAATGTGATATCCCGGGTTTTTCGGATAACTTACACGTGATATTTGTCGAATAATATATATGCTAAGTATGCATGAATTAAATACGTGTTGTGTGTTGTGTGGATTTTTAGTTATATATGTATGTATAATAAATATGTATACGAACGGAACCGAAATCGCAAACACAAACCGAGATCAAACCTTAAACCCAAACCTATCTCGGCTGCAAGATCAAGCCGCAAACCCTTTGTGAACAACTCAAATCATTCTCGGTCGATATCAAGCCCAAGACCGCAAACTTATTTTGTTTAAAACCAAACCCAATCCAACTCAAACTAATCGGCCACATGATCAACCCAAACTAACCCACCCTAGTCCCTCGGCCGCGAATCCAGGATCAAACCATAACCTTTATCCCCTTTTTGCACCTATATAAACAAACCCCATGCATGTTTCATACACATACACACAACCTAAACATAAACTGCCGTCGGCAGCCTTACTCTCATCCCTCTTGATCGCGAACATCTTCTCTCCTTCAGCATCTCGATCTGATCAGCTTTGTTCAATTTCCCGGTCGCTAACAGCTGGTCCCTTTCAGCCTCGGTCGCAACAGCTTTCCTGTTCTTTTCTGCCGGTCGCAGCAGCAACCATCGCCATCTTCAGTCTCGGTCGCAACTATCCAGGATCACCGGTTCCTTAACATACTCACGGTTCGATTACCTTATCATTAAAAGCCTAGAATTTATCATATGTTGCTAGATCATAGTCGGGTATATGTGTACTGATTTTGTTGTTCTCGGATGTGCATGATTGAATGAGATGGATGATTGTATTGTTTCGGATGTATATATATATCTGCTTGAACGAATTGATCAGTTTGTTTTCGGACTATATGTGCTTACAAGTAGTCTGCTGAATTGACTGTATGTATACGCATGATTGTTTTCGGATATTAGATGTATTATATGTAATCGGCTGAATTAATCATTGTTGATATGCATGTATACTTGTTTGCGGATCTCATGAGGTTGCAAGTGTGTTTTGTTATAATAACTAGAAGTTATTGAGTAGGGTTTGCATGGATAGGTTATTAGTATTAATCTATGATTAAAAATCGGTTCTTGATCGCCTAGGCTACTCCAACAACCTGAGATCCCAGTGTGGAAGTGGGATCAGATCTCAATGGATTTCATCACTAAACTTCCGCGAACCTTGGGTGGTTGCGATACCATCTGGGTGATTGTGGATCGTTTAACTAAGTCCGCACACTTCCTAGCTATCAAAGAAACAGATAAGATGGAGAAGTTGACTCGCATCTACATTAAGGAAGTAGTTTCTCGGCACGGAGTGCCAACGTCCATCATCTCAGATAGAGATGCTCGTTTCACGTCAAACTTCTGGCAGTCACTCCAGGAAGCGTTGGGAACACGCTTGGATATGAGCACAGCTTATCACCCTCAGACTGATGGTCAAAGCGAAAGGACCATACAGTCCTTGGAAGACATGCTTAGGGCATGCGTAGTGGACTTCGGAAATAATTGGGAAATTCACCCGCCTCTAGTAGAATTCTCATATAACAACAGCTATCACACGAGTATTTCGGCAGCACCGTTTGAGGCATTATACGGTCGTAAATGTAGATCACCGGTCTGCTGGGCAGAAGTCGGTGACAGTCAACTCACAGGCCCTGAATTAATACTTGAGGATACTGAAAAGATTGTACAAATCAGAAACCGCATGGCGGCGGCACGAGATCGACAGAAAAGCTACGCTGATCAACGACGCAAACCGCTCGAATTTCAAGTAGGCGACCGCGTCCTACTAAAGGTGTCACCTGGAAGGGTGTAATCCGCTTTGGAAAACGGGGCAAACTTAACCCACGGTACGTAGGCCCGTTTGTAATCTTGAAACGAATCGGACCCGTAGCATACCAATTAGACCTTCCCGCCGAACTCAGTGGAGTTCACAACGTATTTCACGTGTCAAATCTGAAGAAGTGTCTATCAGATGAAACTTTAGTTATTCCATTGGATGAGATCCAAGTGGATGAACAACTACACTTCGTGGAAAAGCCTATTGAGATCATGGATCGTGAGATCAAGACTCGAAGGCACAGCAAGATTCCAATCGTTAAAGTTCGTTGGGACTCTAAGCGTGGACCGGAGTTCACGTGGGAAAGAGAGGACCAAATGAAAAGCAAATACCCACACCTCTTCGCAACTGAGCAGCAAACTAACGATACCAGTACCTAAATTTTCGGGACGAAAATTCTTTCAACATGGGGATGATGTGACAACCTGGAAATTTCTCATACTTTCGTGTACTATTGTTGACTAAGTTCTTGTGCATGGCACTTGGAAATCTTTGTGTATGACACTTGGGAATTTCTTGTAACGTTGCGTACCATTATAAACGAACTAACTCTTTGTGCGTGGCACTCTAAACATGTACGTTACATGCTAAACCGCGTTTACTCAATTTTCGGGACGAAAATTCTTTCAACATGGGGATAATGTGATATCCCGGGTTTTTCGGATAACTTACACGTGATATTTGTCGAATAATATATATGCTAAGTATGCATGAATTAAATACGTGTTGTGTGTTGTGTGGATTTTTAGTTATATATGTATGTATAATAAATATGTATACGAACGGAACCGAAATCGCAAACACAAACCGAGATCAAACCTTAAACCCAAACCTATCTCGGCTGCAAGATCAAGCCGCAAACCCTTTGTGAACAACTCAAATCATTCTCGGTCGATATCAAGCCCAAGACCGCAAACTTATTTTGTTTAAAACCAAACCCAATCCAACTCAAACTAATCGGCCACATGATCAACCCAAACTAACCCACCCTAGTCCCTCGGCCGCGAATCCAGGATCAAACCATAACCTTTATCCCCTTTTTGCACCTATATAAACAAACCCCATGCATGTTTCATACACATACACACAACCTAAACATAAACTGCCGTCGGCAGCCTTACTCTCATCCCTCTTGATCGCGAACATCTTCTCTCCTTCAGCATCTCGATCTGATCAGCTTTGTTCAATTTCCCGGTCGCTAACAGCTGGTCCCTTTCAGCCTCGGTCGCAACAGCTTTCCTGTTCTTTTCTGCCGGTCGCAGCAGCAACCATCGCCATCTTCAGTCTCGGTCGCAACTATCCAGGATCACCGGTTCCTTAACATACTCACGGTTCGATTACCTTATCATTAAAAGCCTAGAATTTATCATATGTTGCTAGATCATAGTCGGGTATATGTGTACTGATTTTGTTGTTCTCGGATGTGCATGATTGAATGAGATGGATGATTGTATTGTTTCGGATGTATATATATATCTGCTTGAACGAATTGATCAGTTTGTTTTCGGACTATATGTGCTTACAAGTAGTCTGCTGAATTGACTGTATGTATACGCATGATTGTTTTCGGATATTAGATGTATTATATGTAATCGGCTGAATTAATCATTGTTGATATGCATGTATACTTGTTTGCGGATCTCATGAGGTTGCAAGTGTGTTTTGTTATAATAACTAGAAGTTATTGAGTAGGGTTTGCATGGATAGGTTATTAGTATTAATCTATGATTAAAAATCGGTTCTTGATCGCCTAGGCTACTCCAACAACCTGAGATCCCAGTGTGGAAGTGGGATCAGATCTCAATGGATTTCATCACTAAACTTCCGCGAACCTTGGGTGGTTGCGATACCATCTGGGTGATTGTGGATCGTTTAACTAAGTCCGCACACTTCCTAGCTATCAAAGAAACAGATAAGATGGAGAAGTTGACTCGCATCTACATTAAGGAAGTAGTTTCTCGGCACGGAGTGCCAACGTCCATCATCTCAGATAGAGATGCTCGTTTCACGTCAAACTTCTGGCAGTCACTCCAGGAAGCGTTGGGAACACGCTTGGATATGAGCACAGCTTATCACCCTCAGACTGATGGTCAAAGCGAAAGGACCATACAGTCCTTGGAAGACATGCTTAGGGCATGCGTAGTGGACTTCGGAAATAATTGGGAAATTCACCCGCCTCTAGTAGAATTCTCATATAACAACAGCTATCACACGAGTATTTCGGCAGCACCGTTTGAGGCATTATACGGTCGTAAATGTAGATCACCGGTCTGCTGGGCAGAAGTCGGTGACAGTCAACTCACAGGCCCTGAATTAATACTTGAGGATACTGAAAAGATTGTACAAATCAGAAACCGCATGGCGGCGGCACGAGATCGACAGAAAAGCTACGCTGATCAACGACGCAAACCGCTCGAATTTCAAGTAGGCGACCGCGTCCTACTAAAGGTGTCACCCTGGAAGGGTGTAATCCGCTTTGGAAAACGGGGCAAACTTAACCCACGGTACGTAGGCCCGTTTGTAATCTTGAAACGAATCGGACCCGTAGCATACCAATTAGACCTTCCCGCCGAACTCAGTGGAGTTCACAACGTATTTCACGTGTCAAATCTGAAGAAGTGTCTATCAGATGAAACTTTAGTTATTCCATTGGATGAGATCCAAGTGGATGAACAACTACACTTCGTGGAAAAGCCTATTGAGATCATGGATCGTGAGATCAAGACTCGAAGGCACAGCAAGATTCCAATCGTTAAAGTTCGTTGGGACTCTAAGCGTGGACCGGAGTTCACGTGGGAAAGAGAGGACCAAATGAAAAGCAAATACCCACACCTCTTCGCAACTGAGCAGCAAACTAACGATACCAGTACCTAAATTTTCGGGACGAAAATTCTTTCAACATGGGGATGATGTGACAACCTGGAAATTTCTCATACTTTCGTGTACTATTGTTGACTAAGTTCTTGTGCATGGCACTTGGAAATCTTTGTGTATGACACTTGGGAATTTCTTGTAACGTTGCGTACCATTATAAACGAACTAACTCTTTGTGCGTGGCACTCTAAACATGTACGTTACATGCTAAACCGCGTTTACTCAATTTTCGGGACGAAAATTCTTTCAACATGGGGATAATGTGATATCCCGGGTTTTTCGGATAACTTACACGTGATATTTGTCGAATAATATATATGCTAAGTATGCATGAATTAAATACGTGTTGTGTGTTGTGTGGATTTTTAGTTATATATGTATGTATAATAAATATGTATACGAACGGAACCGAAATCGCAAACACAAACCGAGATCAAACCTTAAACCCAAACCTATCTCGGCTGCAAGATCAAGCCGCAAACCCTTTGTGAACAACTCAAATCATTCTCGGTCGATATCAAGCCCAAGACCGCAAACTTATTTTGTTTAAAACCAAACCCAATCCAACTCAAACTAATCGGCCACATGATCAACCCAAACTAACCCACCCTAGTCCCTCGGCCGCGAATCCAGGATCAAACCATAACCTTTATCCCCTTTTTGCACCTATATAAACAAACCCCATGCATGTTTCATACACATACACACAACCTAAACATAAACTGCCGTCGGCAGCCTTACTCTCATCCCTCTTGATCGCGAACATCTTCTCTCCTTCAGCATCTCGATCTGATCAGCTTTGTTCAATTTCCCGGTCGCTAACAGCTGGTCCCTTTCAGCCTCGGTCGCAACAGCTTTCCTGTTCTTTTCTGCCGGTCGCAGCAGCAACCATCGCCATCTTCAGTCTCGGTCGCAACTATCCAGGATCACCGGTTCCTTAACATACTCACGGTTCGATTACCTTATCATTAAAAGCCTAGAATTTATCATATGTTGCTAGATCATAGTCGGGTATATGTGTACTGATTTTGTTGTTCTCGGATGTGCATGATTGAATGAGATGGATGATTGTATTGTTTCGGATGTATATATATATCTGCTTGAACGAATTGATCAGTTTGTTTTCGGACTATATGTGCTTACAAGTAGTCTGCTGAATTGACTGTATGTATACGCATGATTGTTTTCGGATATTAGATGTATTATATGTAATCGGCTGAATTAATCATTGTTGATATGCATGTATACTTGTTTGCGGATCTCATGATGTTGCAAGTGTGTTTTGTTATAATAACTAGAAGTTATTGAGTAGGGTTTGCATGGATAGGTTATTAGTATTAATCTATGATTAAAAATCGGTTCTTGATCGCCTAGGCTAATCGCATGAACGAGTTATACGAACTTATTATAAAGAGATGCTGAAACAGGATGCTGATTAAAAGTTACAGCCGACTTCATCTGGCTGTAACTTGGTCGTTAGTTGTCGAAAAACGGAATTTCTGATGTCTAGAACATAGAGATTTGAATAAGGAATCTAATGGCGCCGGATTCATAATTTTCTGAAATCGTTTGATATTTTTAAAGGGCCAAACAAGTTCAGTAGCTAAAGCTGTTAAAATGCTGGAATTTTGTTGATTGTTTATCAGGTTAGATTTTAAAATCAGTAGAGAGTTGAGTCATGATTTTTGTACAGCAACTAGGTATAGAAATTTCTGGGCAACTCCAACTGGAATTTTGTTAATCGGACGATCAGTGATTTTTAAATAAATTCTTCCGTGGACTGCAGTCAGAAAGCGGTAAATCTGACTGCGGCTTAATGAATTAATATTTATGGCTAATTGGTAAAGATTTAGGACTTGGAAAAATTATATAAATTTCTATGGTATGAATGTCACCAACTGTAAAAATATGGGAATTTTTGGAATGTTAGAACTATTTTATAAAAATCCTAGAAAACAGCTGAATAATTGAGTGTTAAGCAGAAAGTTGATAACTTGAGATTTTATGCATTAAAGTGTTGCATGGATTTGGAATATGTTCATGATAAGTTGTTTGATTACTATGATCACATGAGAATACTTGCATGCATGTTTGAGTGTTAGATATGTTGTTTGTGTGTATCACTTTGTGAGTAAATTTCGTGTGGAATTTGTATTGGTGTGACTACACACTGACGTGGAAATTAATTGGTTTGTTAGGACGCAACTAGCGGTCCCATCTCTTATAACATCTTTGCTACACTAACCGAGCAAATAAAGATGAGTTCACGGCCCCTAACTTTATCCGGTTTTTAAACAACAGGGGGAGAAACATGTATACACTCTCAAACTCAAACTCTTTACGTTATACGAATTTAACGTCACATAACTATACGGTAACTAAGTTAATGTTAATGTAATGTTATGGGCACTAAGCAGCTTTATCACTTAAGTCCTCGACAATCTCCTCGGATCGTTAGTATTTGGGTTAAATAGCGGGGGAATTATAAGTAGTACTACTGGGTCTGACGAGCCCCATCCGAGCTAGTCGCGCTAGCCGACCGGATATGGTCAACGGGTGTATGATTGGCCTAACATCGCCATGGTCATGTGATAGGCCTGGCAAAACGGAGGCACAACTGTCAGCTTCGATCGCGAACACTTAGTGACATGACTTTAGGCTAGCTACCTATATACATTAATATTGAACTTAATTACGGATCAACTTAATATTCCGGGTTTGGAATATTGGAAACATCAACTTATTATCCCGGGTTGGGGATAATGGAAGCAACAACTTAATATTCCGGGTGGGGAATATTGGAAGCAACAACTTATTATTCCGGGATTGGAATAATGGAACTGATACGTTATCCCGGGTTGGGGATAACGGAGTAACAAACTATAACCGAACAAACGAATTTATGAAAACCTGTGAACTCACTCATCTTTAATGTTGACACTTGTTTCTTTACATGTTTCTCAGGACGCTAGGAGCTCTAGGTGCACGCACATGCATTGAACAAGACATCTTTATCGAGTCTCATTTATTAATATTGTTTTGGGATTTTTCATTTGTTTTGGCGTTTGTGTTGGCGCCCGCATCATTACTTATTTATGCTTCCGCTCAAATTTAAAACTAATGCTCTGCGAAATATTGGTAATTGATATAAAATCTAAAATGAACGATTTTGGAAAACGTATTATCAAACCATGTAGAGTCGTTCGACGTACTAGTGTTTCAGATTCTGGTTTGTTCACACGCCTCGCGGTAGAACTCCGCAAGTGGAAATTGAGGGTGTGACATCAACAACCTGCAAAGTCACTACATCCCCGGAAGATTAGAAAAATCATGTACATGTGTATAATCCTACAAATATGATTTTGGATCACGATGATGTTGTAAGATCTCCAGAACACATAAAGTATCCTCCAAACGAAAGAATAATAATTGAAGTCAATACTTTACTGTCACACCCTCAATTTCCACTTGCGGAGTTTTACCGCGAGGCGTGTGAACAAACCAGAATCTGAGACACTAGTACGTCGAACGACTCTATATGATTTGATAATACGTTTTCCAAAATCATTTGTTTAACCATTCATTGTAGATTTTATATTGTCTTAGTTAGTTTCAATGTTTAGCGGAAGCATTAGTTTTTATGGTTGAGCGGAAGCATAAAAATAGATAGAGAAATGGGTGCCAACACAAACGCCAAAACAAATGAAAAACCCAAAACAATGTTTGTAAATGAGACTCGATAAAAGGTGTCTTGATCAATGCAAGTGAGTGCACCTAGAGCTCCTAGCGTCCTGAGAAACATGTAAAGAAACAAGTGTCAACATTAAAGATGAGTGAGTTCACAGGTTTTTATAAATTCGTTTGTTCGGTTATAAATTTGTTTCCCCCGTTATCCCTAACCCGGGATAACGGTTTAGTTCCATTATTCCCAACCCGGAATAATACTGATAGTTCCATTATTCCCAACCCGGAATAATACTGATAGTTCCATTATTCCTTACCCGGAATAATAATGATGGTTCCATTATTCCTTACCCGGAATAATAATGATGTCCCATTATTCCTAACCTGGAATAATAACGTTGTTGGTTCCATTATCCCTAACCCGGGATAATATTGTTGATTCGTAATTAAGTTCAATGTTAATATATATAGGTAGCTAGCCTAAAGTTATGTCACGTAAGTGCTCGCGATCGAAGCTGACTGTTGTGCCTCCGTGTTGCCAGGCCTATCACTGACCATGGCGAAGTTAGGCCAAATTATTCACCCGTTGACCATACTCGGTCGGCTAGCGCGACTAGCTCGGATGGGGCTTGTCGGGCCCAGTAGTACTACTTATAATTTCCCCGCTATTTAAACCCAATACTAACGATCCGAGAGATTGTCGAGGACTTGTGTGATATAGCTGCTTAGTGACCATAACGTACATTAACATTAACTTAGTTACCGAATAGTTAAGTGACGTTAATTTCGTACAACGTAAAGAGATAGAGTTGTAGAGTGTATACATGTTTCTCCCCCTATTGTTTAAAACCGGATAAAGTTAGGGGCCGTGAACTCACCTTTAGTTGCTCGGTTAGTGTAAGACAGAAGTTGAAATGATGGGACCGCTAATTGTGTCCTAACAAGTCAATTGATTTCAAGTTAGTGTGTGAACACACCAATACAAATCCTACACATAATTAACGCACAAAGCAGTACACACAATCAAAATTCCTAACACTCAAACATGCATGCAAGTATCCTCATATGAAGATAGTGATCAAAACAATCTATCATGAACACAATCCAATCCATGCAACACTTTGGTGCACACATTCACAAGTTATCAAGTTTCAGCTTACATACTCATAATTCGGCTGTTTTCGAGGATTTTTATAAAATAGTTCCAATGTTCCAAAAATTCCAATTATTTTACAGGAGGTGACAACTATACTGTAGAATTTTATATAAATTTTTCAAGTCCTAATACTTTACCAATTATCCATAAATATTAATATACTAGGCTGCAGTCAGATTCGTCACTTTCTGACTGCAGTCCACGGAAGAATTTATTTAAAATCATTGTTCGTCCAATTAACAAAATTCTAATGGGAGTTGCCCGGAAATTTCCATATCTAGTTGCTGTACAAATTTCATGATTCGACTCCCTACAGATTATTAAATCCAACTCGATAAACAACTAACAAAATTTCAGGATTTTTACAGCTTTAGTTACCGAACTAAATTGGCCACTTGAAAATATCAAACGACTTCATAAAAATATGAATCCAGCGCCATTAGAATCGTTTTTCAAAACTCTACGTTTTAGACTTCAGAAAGTCCGTTTTTCGACAAATAATGACCGAGTTACAGCCAGTTGAAGTTGGCTGTAACCACCATTCAGCAATCTGATTCAGCACTTTATCACAATCTAACTCGCTTAAACCGTCGATACATTGAACATATGCGATCAAGAACAGAATTTCAAATCATATACTATCATATATATCATACCCATGCAAACCCTAATCATAACCTATAGTTTTTATCAATCAAAACGCAGCCTATGTTTCTAGATTTCCGAAAACATCAAACTTGCAAACTATGATAAATCAATCGATTAACAACATAACACTACATTCAACATGATCAAGAGTTTATGATTCTATTATAACTTGCAAATAATGATAACCCTAACCTTCCACAATGGTGATTAACGAACCGGGAGTGAGGTGGGACTTGATTCGGATTGAAGGAGGATCGCGACCGAGAAGGGAGGCTTGTTCGCGACCGAGAGATGAAGCCAAGCTGTTTGCGATCGAGATGATGAAGGAAACGGCTGCCGTCGGCTGTTTCACAACTAGGGTTTTTGTGTGTTTTTGTTTTGTGAAACCAAACTCATGCATGTATGTGTATATATAGCGCAAATGATGAAGGTAAAGGGAATGGGTTTGCGGTTTGGGGTGCACGCGGCCGAGAGGGTTTGGGTGGGGCGGTTTGGGTTTAAGACTTGATCCCCAAGTTTGGTTAACTCCTTGAGTCGCAAGAAAAGAGACCGGCTCGTGTCGCGGTTCGGCTCGATTTGTTTATATATTTATTATATATATATTTCGTAACTAAAACAAATCACGTAATCGAACATCACATATTCACCAACTCACAAACGTTTAATACACATAGCACGTAATTCGTTTGACAAGTTCACGAAATTATCGTAATTATTTCGAGCGTGCAAATTTAAGTCTCCGAATCAATTTAACGTAGGAACGAATAACCGTGAAGTAGTGCGTTTAAGATATCCGAAAAACCGGGATGTCACATTTACGATCATGAACGACCCACAATAACCTTAAATCAGATCTTATCGAGCATTTGTAGCATTGGCACTAAACGTACGTCCAAACGAATATCTAGGTTTTTTTAATTAAAATGTTGTAGGTTGTTTTATTGCTAAAGTTATTGTAATTAAATTTATGTTTTTTTTTGTTATTTCATTGTTGTATTTATGTAATTTATATTTTTAATTATAATAAAACATTTTAAATATAAATGTTTAAAGTTTAAAATAAATTATTAAAATAATTTAGCTTAGGGAATTATGGAGAGGTTTGTGACGACACCATGCATTTTAGAAGAAACTAAAGGAAAAGCTTGCGTGACATACAAGGAATTATGAAGAAAATGAGATGTCTCATTCCTTCCTAATAAGAGATGGCATAAAGCTATTGATTTGTACAGCGTCCAAGTTGCTAAGCTTAGTAGGTATACATGTATTATAAATATATGTTTTAGTTATGACAAAAGATCGTTTAATTCTTATACTAGATCCATCCACTTTTAATTATTGTTTTGGGTGAATATCATATCCATCCCAAACCAGCAAACGATCTCCAAATAATACAATACCAGAAAATTATATTAAACTAAGTGAAACTTCTAATATCTCACTATATAAAAGATATCGGAAAGTGGGAACATTCTTAATTTCTTATATTTTAATTGTGTGTATCTTAGCGCCTAGAACTTTAATTATTTTACATTTTTTTATAACAGTTGACTAAGTCAATAAAATTTTGTTGAGCTCTGACGATATCATACAATTTTTTATTTTATTTTTTATTTTGTGTTTTCTAACACCGCACGTCCACACTAAAGAAAACAACAGAACTCAAAAGTTACATCAACTATCTCAGTAGTATGTTTTTATGAGTCAACGTGTGAACTCATGAACTCGTCAAAAGAAATCCAATCTTCAATCTCCAACATGTCTTTGTCAACAACTGACTGTGTTGTACTGAAACCCCCATCCTGTTGAAGTATATGATCCCAATCATCCATAGCAACATCTTCTGAAGTCACTTGAGTTGTGTAAGCAAATGGTAGTGGTGCAGCATCAACAAGCGATTCGGCTGAAGTAGAATTTGAAGGAACGTCATAATATCCAAAACTAGTTGTAGCAGCGGACATGGTGCAATTTTGTGGAACGATCAGATCAAACACTGGAGATGCATAAGCGCGCGATTGTGCAACATAAACATGTGAAGTGTTGGAAGTAGAGGCTGTAGCACCATGTGAATGATTTTGTTGATATTCACCAGTTGAGTTGGTTAACGGAAGTTCAATTTCTTCACTTGCAAACACTTGACGAGGAGCTTGAGCTATACTGTTCTTTGTCTCATTAGTACTTTTGGTCTTATAAATCTTGCAGATCACCCAATTAGTTAAAACCTGCATAAAAATTTAAGTGTGAGTAGAAAACCGATTAATTAAACCAAAAGCAAATTATATGACATAACCGAATTGAAACAACTGAATCATACAAAAAAATGACGGCTCGTTTATATATATATATATAGAAAAAGTTTAAAATACAAAAGTTCTTAACGAGCGAAGCGTACGCGAGTAGCAGTATAACGTGCATGATTATGCTACAACATGTGTAATTAGGGTTTTTGACCATGCGTGATTTTGTTCTTTTAACCATGCTTGATTTTTGTGGTCTAGCGTAATTAGGATTTGTAAATTATAACATGCATGCGTAAGTTACTCGCGTACGCTTCGCAT
The DNA here is from genome assembly GCA_947069175.1 of Scalesia atractyloides. Classification (NCBI taxonomy): domain Eukaryota; kingdom Viridiplantae; phylum Streptophyta; class Magnoliopsida; order Asterales; family Asteraceae; genus Scalesia; species Scalesia atractyloides. Next base: position 70,841,067 of record CAMTDV010000004.1, on the reverse strand, counting down.
GTTAAGCAGCTATTGTACGTTAACCTTCAACTATATATATTCTGAAAACCAAATTAATTATAACTTATAATCAATTAATCATTAACAACAATAAATTATCCCCAAAGTTTGAGCCCCATATTCGTTATTTTGTACGTTTTTTTCCAGTCCAAAAATGTCTAAATTGCAAAACCAGGAAAACAAAACCATACGGTTTTCTAAAGCCCAAAACCCCTTTATAGAATAATGATTGTTATAACATTTATGCAGTTTAATTACAACCCGTTTGACTCGTTTTTATGATTGGTTTAATCAGGTCATGTTCATGTTACAAGACGTGCTCCATATTAGGGTTAATGTCTTTTAAACAAACAAATTCTAGGATTAATGTTTGGGTTCTACACCGAATCGGTCACATACCTTATTATTGTCTTGTCGGCTTTTAATCGGAAGATTTGGATCTTTCATAGCATACTCCTGCATTAGCCATGGTGTCTTGCAACCCTTCCTGTCACGATATTCTAAACCTCTTTTCGTTCCCACCACTCGTTTTCCAGTCACATCATGATGATAAACTGTATATTTCTGACTTGCTTTCCAAACCCCAAAGTCCCCGGTTCTTCTATTCGGTACATTCCCCTTTTGGTATTTTCGCTCTCTTGGTGTAAAAAAAATACCATTTGTCATCACAAGCTCGGTGTTGACCTATTATCAAAACACAACAATATTCAAGATTAGTTAATATACGCTACACATATATATATTATTCAAATTATATATATAATCTATGTTGGTATAAGTTTTACTTACTTGTAAGTTCCTCAGGACTGTGGTTGTAAAGATTGACAGCGTATATCCGGCATTCAGGATGTTTTCCGGTTTCAATCTTTGGTTTTAAGTAGTAGAGTATGAGTTCTGAATCTGTTGGGCAAAACCGATAGCCCGGAGGCAGGTTATCGAGATAATCTGGCTGTTGTTGACATGTTCGGAACGATTTGATCCATGAATAACGTGGTTAATCGAGTAGGATTATATGAAGAAGATAATACGATTGTAGAGGTTGATGAATGACAACATAAACTTGCATGAAGAATAGGCACTACTTGATTTATATATAGCATGAAAGGGGATTATTATCTTATCTTATATGATCTGTTAATGTAATGTAAGCCTAAAGTATCGCTATTTTATTTATCCAATATCGGTATCTGTTAATATAAGCCCAAAGTATCGCTATTTTATTATCGGTCCAATTATCAATAATGTTTGCAATTAATTTCCTGGCTTCTTTATTTCGTAAAATACGCACTGCTCAAATTTTGAAACTATTTAGTAGTTATAGTTATTAGAATCATATCCCTAATTTTTTACTACTGCTAAAATTAAAAATTTGAAACTATTATTAAAATACTAGTCAAATGTTGAAACAACTAGTGCGCCGCCCGCGTTGAGGGCACTAAATCGAATATCTCTTCGTTTAATAACATGTATGTCTTTATTTTGGCTACATATATATGCTACTTTTAACACGATATCAAAAAAATATATATCGAGTCAACCAATTAAACCAAAACACTACCATAGTTTGGCTTAAAATATAACTAAAGTGATGGCAAGCATGTAATTTAGAGCTGGGGGCAAAGCAATAATTTGTCAGGACCAATTAGCGAGTGCTAGGCAGCTGTTTGACAAGAATATGCCAAGAAAAAGATGGCAAAATTGCAATTTTAAACTGGGGTAAAATCGTAATTTTGAAATTGAGGCAAAATCATATTTTGAACTGAGGGAAAACCATGAATTTATTTTGAATTGGGGTAAAATCGTAATTTTGTACTAAGGTAAAATCGTAAATTTTATCTGGGGCAAAACCAAAACTTTATTTTGTACTGAGGGCGAAATCGTAATTCTAAACTGGGGATAAAATTGTAATTTGACAGGGCTATATCTGAGGGCAAATCCATTATTTTATTTTGAAATGGGGCAAAATCATAATTTTAGCTGATGGCAAAATCATAACTTTAAGCTGGAGGCAAAATCAAAATTTTATTTTGAACTGGGACAAAATTGTAATTTTAAGCTGAGGATAAAATTGTAATTTGACACGATAAATGAAGAAGCGACCAACAGCAGCTTGACATTGTTTCTCATCTTCCTTTTGTAAGTATAGATAACTATTATATACAAACTTAAAAAAAATACTTTTTCCTTGCCACCATTTTTGGCCAATAACCAAACAATACTATTCCCCTATAGGTATATGTAGTTAATTAGTTGATCTCTTGCCCGCGTTGCGAGGCGATGGCCGAATAATGAGCGAGTGTTAGGTAGCTCATTGACACGGAAAAAAATTAAATCGAGTCAACCAATTAATATAAAACATTTTTATAGTTTTGATAAAAAAACTAAAACAATGATAATATTATAATTTTTAACTGAGAGAAAGTTGTATTTTTTACTGGGGTAAAATCGTAATATAAATTTGAACTAAAGGTACAATCGTAATTTATAAGTTGAAGGCAAAACCATAATTTTATTTTGAACCGAGGGCAAAAGCGTAATTTTGAGTTCGGGGAAAAACATAATTTTATTTTGAACCGGGGCAAAAACGTAATTTTAAACTGATGGCGAAATCATAATTTTTAAACGGGGGAAATCATATTTTTAGCAGAGGGCAAAATCGTAATTTTAGATAATATTATTTGCAAATGATTTCCAAGCTTCTTTATCGCGTTAAACTAATACTCAACTTTTGAAACTATTTATCAGAATATCATATCCCTAATTTTGTGATGATTTTTTTTGTTTACAAAGATCATGTCATTCTTGTATTAAATGCATACACTCACTTTTAGTTAGCGTCATCGGTGTATCCGCAATACCATCTCATCAATCTCCAAATACTTACAAATAATTCTATTAATTAAACTTTGGGTTTGTGAATGAATCGAAAACGAACATAAACGTATAATCATAAACATATAACCAAATGGATTTTGTAGTTCATGTTCATTTATTAAGAAAATAGGCATGTTAACTCATTCGTTTTAATCCTAAATGGACAGCACGTACGTAAATGGGCTCGAACGAAAATAAACAAATAAACTTAAACGAACATAAATGAACATAACTAAACTAACCATAACACACACAAATAAACATAACTGATCTAGCCACAAATGAACACGAAACATACTAAAGGTAAGTAGCTTTTTTAACATATATGAATTAGATCAATTACGATAAATTCCGTTGTAAAGCCTATTTTATTATTACTAAAATGTCTAGCTACCAATTAGTTATATTCATATAAGTAATTAGAATACCCAATTTATGTTTGTATTTAGATATATATAACCGCTGATGTATTTATTAAAACTTAAACGCGTAAATGGTCGAACATAAATGAACGAACAAATCGTGTGTTCACGTTCTTTCATTCAGGTAAATGAACAAAAAAATGTGGTCATGTTTATTGGTTTTCTAAATAGACGAACATAAACAAACTTTTCGAACAAGTTCACGAACAGTTTTTGAATGTTCGGTTGGCCATAAGTAATCGAATTCAGTGAAGAAACAGCATTTGTATAATGTTATATTTTGGGAACATGTTAATCCGTTTACATACCAAAGTTTGACAACTCCTATGATAACCGAAAAAAGTTATGTTTACTTTTAATAATATAATAATAATAAAATATTAATATGATCGTTGAAAATGAGAAATTTCCAAAGATGGAAATATGTAAAAGATAGATTTTGTCAGACAATTTGTGAATCTTCTTTGAATAAATTATTTGTTTACATGCATTATTATCTTTGCAAAACTCCTTACAACTCTAGAAACTCCATTTTCGCTTTACAAAAAAGAGACCCAAATCATTCATTTTCTTCGCCCCATTTCTCATGTTCAATTCATTTCTATAATATTCCTTACTTATTTTAAGAAAACTAGGTTCTGGTAACCATAACTGAAACCGAACACCATACCAACACCACTTTTCATTCACCATCATGCCTAATAAACCACTTAACTATCTCTACTAAACCACTAGAAGCTTTAACCACAGAAAACATACTACCCGAAACCATTTCCGGTGAAGAAATACAAACTCCGGCGTTACTTACCTATTTTCCGACCAGGGGCGGCCCTGAGGGTGTGCGGGGAGGACCACCGGCCAGGGCCTGTGATTCTGGGGGCACATTTCATAATACGGTGCCCTCATTTTTTTAAGAAAAAGGAAAAACTTTCACTAGGAACTTACTAATCAAGGAGTAATTGAAGTGAAGAGTAGTTAAAAAGAAAAAGAATGATAAAAACTTTTCACCGGAATTTTTTTCCGACTGGTTAAATAGTTGCAGCGCGGCAAGATCTCGAGGGGAAAGAGAAAAGAAAGTATAGTGTTTTATATTAATTAAGCATCCCTAAAAAGCTGTGCATTCCCTTCTAGTCATTTTAAACCTTTTATTTTCCTTTTTTTTCTATCAATACAAAAATACAAAAAAAATAATAATAATAATAATTAACGGCAAACTAAAGCTAGCTATAATTTTACTTTTCATTTAATTATGTATTTCTTAGTATATTAACTTCGCTGACTTTTGGTATTTCTTCTACTTTAATTTTTAGCTCAATATATATATATTATATATATATATATATATATATATATATATATATTATATTATTTCAAATATCAAAAACTTTTGTTGAATTGGTTTTACCTAACCTTTTTAAGTCAACTTGTTTTGATCCATCTTGTTTTAACCCAATTAACTTGTTTTACCATTAATTGTCGATTAGGCGCTAATTTGTTAGAAATTTTTTCGATTAGTTAGGACTAAGGGGCACATTTTTTCGAGCTCGGACAGGTCATCAGAATTCTCAGGGCGGCCCTGTTTCTGACGACGTCTTTCGTAACCGAAACGTGTTTTTGACCAAGGTAACCATAAACTAAATATCTATTTTTGATACTTTAAGGTTAATCTATAATGAAATGGAATATAGAATTTATTATGTAAATGTCAGTTTTGTATAAAAGATGTTGAAGAAGAACATAAACCAGTGAACTGAGTAAATAAATAATTAGTGAAGTTGTTTCTTCACAATAGCTCATATTGCCCAGTTGGTTCAACACTGGTTTACAACCAAGAGATCACAAGTTCGAATCCTACTGGAGACATATATTTTTACCAGATCTGATTTCGTAAAAACATCATATTTTCTGATGAAACATTAGAATTTCATAAAAACATCAGAATTTATGTTAAATGCACCAGAATTCTAATATAAAACATCAGAAATCATAAATCAAACATAAATCACTAAGTGGTCTACTGGTTAAAACTCTGATTTATAACCTAGAGGTCTTGGGTTCAAATCTTGCAAGAGATATTCTTTTTAATACCCCAGAATTATATTTAAACCCATCAGAATTCTAGTTAAACCCATCAGATTTCAAAATACATATCAAAAGGTGGTGAAGTCCAACTGATTAAGTCTTGGGACTTAGAAACTAAAGGTAACATCAGAATTCTTATTTAAATAATCAGATTTATAAGACAAATATAAAGGATTAAGTGGCTCAAGTCTTTTTACTTATAACTATAGGTTACAAATTCAAATCTTGTAACTAACATTTATTTTTAATTAATGTTTCTTTTAACTAAACATATAATTAATGTTTATTTACTTATTTTATTACGATTATACAACTAAAAATAACATGATGTTTTATTAGTAAATACAAATATGATTGAACACATATTTATAGTAATAATGTTTTCTTTAAGTTTAAGAAAAACTAATATATATAAATGAGTTCTTAAGCATTTAAACTAGTCATGGGTTAGATAAGAGCTCTAAACAGATATACTTTTTAGGGATTATTACATATATCCCCCTCTATTTTAAACCTTAATTATATATTTACCTAATCAAAAACTAAATTACATATTTCTTCCTTTTGTAGCAAAATGACACAAATACCCTCACAAACATAGAAAAACCCCTATGACCTTTTTGTTCCCTCCTCCCACTCCGTTGCTTCATCTTCCACCGGCGACCACAGATTCTGACTGGCGACAAGAACAGAACAAGGGACCAACAATCGTTCGACAACAACCACAAACCATCATCGTTTGACGACAACCACGGAAACCATCGTTCGACGACAACCACAAACCAACCATCGTGCGACGTAACAGGTTCATTTTTTATTATTCTCACGACTTAACAAGCGTTGTTTGCTATTCCACTATTCATACTCCAAGCCTAAACGAGGCCAAACGAAAAGGTCAGATTTTGATTTGGAATTTGAGGGTTTAGATTGGAGATTCCAGTTTAAACAATATCATTGTCGTTTGCAAATTAGGGCCTGTATTATAGGGATTGTATGGGGTGATTATATTCACAGTATCAATGGAAATGAGAAGGGTTGAATTATGCACCTGAAAAGTAGTTTTGGTGAAGGAAATTGCGGAATCCTGGATAAAGCTTCAAATCACCATGGATTCCATTGGAGGCTTCGTCATATAGAAGGCAATAATGTATGATTTTCCCTTCCCCTCTTTTAGATACATTTTCTAATTGATCAGATACTATTTGGTTGAATAAATTGATATAATTTATCACCATGAATGATTGTTATAATTTGTTGTTCGTTTTTTTTTTCGTTTTTGATCGAGTATGATGAAACTGTTGTTACCTGTCTACAGGGAGATCAAGTTTTGGAACAGTGTAGGAAAGGATTGAACAAATTACGGAAGCATGATTGAGCATTTTAAACATATGCAGCATTGTTAAGAAGAATCGTTGTGTTTCTGATTCTGTTTGATTGTGTTTTTGATTCCGGTGCGTTGTACGTTTGTTTCCGGTGCCGGCGACTAACCAAGTACAGATGTTTGTTAGATTGTGTTCTTATATACGAACTTTGTGTTAGTAAGATTGTATGTGTTTTTATGAAAGTTAAATGCATGTTCATTGTTATTACTATGATTACCAAATAGATCTATTGCAATTGTAATCAAAATTGATCACTTTTAACTTATTGGGATGCTTCCAAACTCAAGAACAGACTATGTTTACATTTTGCTAGCTATCACATTAATTAAATTTGCTTTATCCAGTAGTTACATAATAATGTGGGTGATCGATATTGGCCAAAAAAGTAAAAAAAAAGGACTTAAAAAACTGAAAAAAAGAAGTAAAACAACTGAAAAAGAGTTACTCATTAAAAATAGGTAAATTTGTACCTATTATGGTTTAGTAAAAAAAAGGGTAAAATAGTCATTATCTAATCTATTTTTAAGAAAATGGGTATATTTGATATTTTTAACTTTTAGGAAGGGGAAATATGTAAATAAAATTTTAGGTTGTATATACGTAATTTATGAAGTTTGTAGAGGGTATATGTAATTGCCCCTACTTTATATTATAAACAAACACAGTCTTATGAATACATGAACACGGTGTAGGTTTATACAAACACGCTTAAACAAGACTATTATTATAAGACACCAAATCAAGAAACAAGGTACGGATCTTAACCCTCTCCCTTTGTTATCTGGTTCGTTTGCTATAAACCCTAGTCTATATTGTATGTATATATATTATCTCGAAAACTCTAACATCTTTGATCCTCGATTCATTTGACCGTCCGTTCATTTCTTACTCAAATTGAAATTGTTATTCGACTTGACAACATGCGATAAGTTTATGATTATATTGTGCTCATTGTCGCATGTCCTATACTTATAATATCTGTTAATGTTGTTAGTATTATATTCATTTCTGATTACATGAGATCTGCTACCCTAAGCTCTCTGGCTCCTCTCGTGACGGAGTTATCAGTTCACGGCGTCCCTAGGTACAAGTGTGGTACATAGCGACTAGGAGGCGTATGGTATATCCTAGGTATGTTTCTGAGATCAATGACGGGTAGGCCAACCCCACCGTCTCATGAGACAGACTTTGTGGCTGTCACCTCTGTTTAGCTTTTGGGTACTTCCGTATGATATGATTCAGTTTAGTTCAGTTCAGTTATATGTTATGCTTTGCTGTGTTGTGCTTTTTATCAGTGATACCATTTAGTCGTTTATTTGTTTGCTATCTGAGCCTATTATTCCGTATTAGGCTTTTGGCTCATTCCGTATATTTCATTTCACTACAAGTTCACATGTTACTTTGGGCGGGATGAAGAGTGAAGAATAAACCTAGATGCTAACCGAAGATGGTTGTCACTTTTATAAAATAAATATGTATTTTGGGCCTTAGGGCTATGAACCATCTTTAGAAATGTAACCCTAACTTTAATTAATGGAATTATGACTTTTGTTCTAATCCACTATTATAGTGACACGTCAACCCATCTGGGTTGGGGTGTTACAGCTATGGTACCAGAGAAAATGCTCTTTCCTGTAGAAAACTTAAACTCTAGTAATTAGGCATCTGAGGTTTGGGGTAGAAGTGTAGGATGGAATTCTGCTAATTGTTCATAGTTACTCTTCACCGCTTTCATATTCTAACTCGTGCATCTACTTTTGATAGATGTCTCCTCATCGACAAACCCATAGGAACGCCCACACAACTAACCGTCAGCCTAACGGCACTGCCTCAAATGAAACTTCACCTGACCTAAACATGGTTTCTGCTATCAACCAATCATTTGCCGGACTACTTTCGAACCTCTTTGCTCAGACTATAGAGGCTGTTATGCAACCAACTCAAGGACGCGCTAACCCTAATTCTGGGGTCGTCGTTGGTGAGAATACCACCAACAACACTTCTGAAGGCATCCATGTGTGGCTCCGTCATTTCCAAAGGCAACACCCATAATCGTTCAGCCACGCTGCTACTCCGATCGATGCACGAAACTGGATAGCCTATATAGAGAAGATCTTTGAGGTACTGGGAGTTACAGATCAGTACAACGTCAGGTTGGCCACCTTTAAGCTTGAAGATGGTGCACAGACTTGGTGGGAAGGATACAAACAAGTCAAGAGAGGAGATGTTTACGCCGCCACTCTTTCATGGGCTGAATTTCGTACCATCTTCTATGAGAGGTATTTCTCGACTGCTAAAAGAAAAGCTCACATCAGGGAGTATGCTAGTATTCGACAAGGGATCAACGAGCCTGCTTCGGAGTTTATTACCTGATTCTCAAGGTTGGCCTGTATTTTGGGGGAAGCAGCAGGATCTGCCGCAGTTCAAGCTAAGAAGTGCAAATGGGAAGTTAATGATCGAATTCGGAAATCGATCATGTTCATGAAGTTCAAGGACATCACTGAGGTGACGGATGCAATTAAGACTTTAGAGTTCGAGTGAAAAGAATTCTTGTCTTGAACTGGGGAAAACAAGAAGAGATACAAGGATGGACTTCCAAACAGGCTACGGGCTAGTCATCCACTGCTGCAAACCATCGGGATCGTAGAATTCAAGTGAATCAAAACCCTAGAAATCAGACACGTATTAGGAAGCCAAGGCCTCTTAACCAAACACCTGTCCAGAATCAGCCACAACCAAATGGAGGACCTAACAAGGCTCAATCAATGAACCAGAATCAGACCACGAGGCCTTTATGCAATACTTGTGGCAAGAAACATCACGGTGTTTGTCGTAGGGCTGCGGGAACATGCTTCAGATGTGGCGAGACTGGTCACACGATTAAAGACTGTACCAAGCTGGATACTAAGAAGATTACCGGAGGGAATGTAGCACCACCAAACACTGGCTGAAGAGTGTTTGCACTTTCTGCTACAGATGTTGCTAACACCTCGGGTACTTTCTGGAACCCTTCAACTTGGTGATCGTAGTATCTATGTGTTATTTGATACGGGAGCGACACATTAGTTTCTAACTCATTCACTAGATACCTTAAGATCGCAACGACACCATTAGAACACACTTTGTCTATTTCTACTCCTATGAAGAACTCTGTCCTGGTCACTCATGTTTATGAAGATTGTCCTATCCGTATAGAATCCGTTGTGTATAACGCGGATCATTTTCCAATGCATATGTGCGACTTTGATGTGATCCTTGGGATGGATTGGTTAACTCGCCACTGTGTGGCTATTGATTGTTATTCTAAACTTGTCATATTTGGCAATCTATGACGTCCTGATCTTATTTATCAGGGGATTCAACCCCATAAACCTCTTAAGATTATTTCTGTGCTCAAATCTCATAAGTTAATCACGCACGGTTGCGTTGGATTCTTAGCTTCGATTAGAGACACCTCTGTTATTGGAAATGGCATCGATAGCCATCATGTTGTTCGTGAGTATCCTGACATATTTCCGGATGAACTACCGGGACTACCACCTGATCGTGAGATAGAGTTCACTATCGACTTGATCCCTGGTGCCGAGCCTATCTCTAAAGCACCGTATCCATTGGAACTGAAGGAGTTGAAGGAGCAATTGCAAGAATTGTTAGATTTGGGGTTCATAGGACCAAGCGTTTCACCTTGGGGTGCACCAGTCTTATTCGTCAAGAAGGATGGTAGTATGCGGTTGTGTATTGACTACCGTGAGCTAAATAAGATTACCATTTTCAATGGGTACCCGCTACCCCGCATTGATTATCTCTTTGACCAACTTAAGGGTGCCAAGTTTTTCTCGAAGATAGATCTCCGATCCGGTTATCATCAACTAAAGATCAAGGAAGAGGATGTTCCTAAGTCTGCCTTTCGGACTCGCTATGGTTACTACGAGTTCTTGGTTACGCCTTTTGGGCTAACCAATGCACCTGTTGTCTTCATGGACTTGATGAATCGAGTATTCCATGATTTCTTGGAAAAATTCGTCATAGTCTTTATCGACGACATCTAGTTGTATTCTAAGTGCCAAGAGGAACATGAAGGACATCTGCATGCAGTGCTGGGAACACTGTGACAGAAGAAGCTATACGCAAATTTTTCGAAATGTGAGATTTGGCGCAACCAAGTAGCATTCTTGGGCCATATTGTGTCGGCAGATGGAATCAAGATGGACCCCTCCAAGATTGAGGCTATAACGAACTGGCCTAGACCCACTTCTGCTACAGAGGTACGAAGTTTCTTGGGCCTAGCCGGCTACTACCGAAGGTTTGTTGAAGGATTCTCCACCATTGCCTTACCCCTCACACAACTTTTGAGTAAAGGAGTTAAGTTCTCACGGAACGAGGAACGTGAAAAGAGCTTTGAAGAATTAAAGAAACGCCTCATATCTGCTCCGATGCTCACTCTCCCTTCTGGATCAGGCAGTTATCAGATCTATAGTGATGCTTTGAAGAAAGGATTAGGTTGCGTGTTAATGCAACATGGGAAGGTTATTGCTTATGCATCGCGTCAGCTAAAGCCCTATGCAGTTAATTACCCGACGCATGACTTAGAACTAGCTGCTGTTGTCTTTGCATTGAAGATATGGCGACACTATCTATATGGCGAGACTTGCGACATCTTCACTGACCACAAAAGCCTCAAGTATATATTTACTCAGAAGGACTTAAATATGAGGCAAAGAAGGTGGTTAGAACTCTTGAAGGATTATGACGCTAATATTCAGTATCACCCTGTCAAGGTAAATGTCTGTAGCTGATGCTTTAAGTCAAAAGAATTTCGGAATAGTGTCTGCCTTCATACTCAACCTCGCATTATCTCGGATCCGATAAGATGGATATCGGACTTCACGTTGGCAAGATAGATGGCTATCTTGAAAAAATGCACAGAAGCAGGATGGAGAGTTATGGGCGATTGTGCAGAACCTCGAGGTGGGTAAACAATCTGAATTCCACATAGATGAACATGGTGTGGCAAAAGGCTACGTGTACCCAATGATTCTGCCCACCGCGAGTCACTGTTAGCCGAGGCTCACAGCTCACCATTTTCTATTCACCCTGGATCTACGAAGATGTATCGCGACTTACGTGTCACACCCCAACCGATGGCGGAATCATCAGGATGTGGCACTAAGTGAACAAATTGCTCAAGAAAATCCATAACGACTATTAAGATAGCAATATTTAACAAGGTTCAATTTCCCATAAAATCAAACAAATATTCATACAATAATCCAAACATATTACAAAATTCTTGAACAAAAAGTAGAAACTAGATTTAAGTGGGTTTCTAGAGAGTCCTAATCTTGATTCGAGACGGTCTGCATTTAACCTGCAACATACGTTACAAAGTATTCGTGCAAGCTAGTCCATTGCACAAGTGACTGTTCTTGCGTGTTTTGTGAGACCATAATTGAGATCTCGTCTGAAACGGATGTAATTTCGAGTCCATTTCGTGACGGTTTGACAGCAACTCGTTCCACTACTTGGTGAAAGAAACTTTAGTCGGTTTGATCCGTTTTCGTGTGAAAAACGATTTATAAAATAGTTTGTTAAGATAAACACTTTGTGAGCTTGAAACAACAAGGTTTCAGATCTGAGAAACCAAGGTTAACTCAAACATGCTCGGTTAAGTGTAAATCTAAGTTAAAATAGAAAGTTTGGTGAAAAAGATGAAGATTTTCGTAAACAGAAGAAGTTTAGATGAAATCGGAGATAAACTCGTGTAAAATCATTGTAGAAATCGTTGTGATTCGCGTGGAAAACGTAGTCTTCTTACTTGGATCAGAAAAAAGTGGGTAGGAGAGATTCCGTTCGAAGTGGCAGCGAGCTAAGAATGAAGTCTAAGTGTTGTATTTATAGGAGAGGAGATGGAAGTAGTGACTGGTAATATTTTCGTGCAAAAATGCCATTTTTTGCCCAAAAAGCCATTTTTCGTATGAAATTGGTCATTTTCGTACGAAATTAATTTTTTTTAGTTAAATGTGTTAAGTGTCATAGCGAAGTGTTAAGCATTTAAATGGAATAAATAAGCGAGATAGTATGCGTCTCAGTTCACCAAGTCTTGTGAGTGTCGCGTTGTTGTGTAAGCGAGCGAGTAGTCTTGGAAACATCACGCAATTATCATAGTATTAGCGAGTGCATTTAAGCGTTATGAAGTGCGATGTAGTGCGAAAGTATGCATATAGCGTAGTAAGCGATATAGTTTACATTATGATCCGAATCTCTGGTGCTAGGCGTAACGAGAGTAACGAGCTGCGAAAATGCGGGTTGTTACAGTCTCCCCTACTCTAGGAAATTTCATCCCGAAATTTATTCGAGAGGAAGACTTGAGAATTAACACAAATGATAACGACAACTAGCGATAAGGCGTTAGCATAAGTTGAGGATGAATGAGCGATCGATCGAGGATTGACGAGTGAAAGCGTCTCGGTGGTGTAGGGAATCGATGAGTAAAAGCGACTTAACTGACTCGTGGTTGATAACTCACGAGTTGGAAATTTTTCTCACAACGTGGCGTTAGGCTGAGTCGATTTCACATTGTAAGAAAGGATTTCACTTGCCCAAAGGTTTTTATAAAAATCAAAATATTTAGAAAAGTTTTCCATTTATTTCCAAAACATAACGGTAAAAACAATTTTTAACAGTATAAAAAGTTTAATTAGCGTCTAACCCACATGACATCTTTCCACGAAAGTTTGTTAATATGGCTAAAACACTTATATATAGGAAGTACAGCGGCATATCCACCATGTTTTAGCCATATCGCCTCCGTCTCGTGGAGCGATGTCAGGTGTGCCGACATATTAAGGATAGATTTCGATAACCTTGGTCCAAGCGGCAAAAGGTCGGACCAAGTTTGAAAAGAAGACCAAGTAGACTGAGCGGAGAAGCTGATTGCAAACTTGGTTAGAGATAAGAGTGTGCGGGAACGGTTCAGCGATTAGAATAGCGGAGCGATAAGAATGAGAATACGATAAGCGTTAAAGCGTCGAGAGGGGGGAGTGATAAGCGAAGCAATAGCGTTAAGCGTCGAGAGGGAAAGCGATAAGCGAACAAACGAGTCGAGGAAACGATAAGAAGATAGCTACTCGAGAGGGGAAAGCGAAATAAGCGAAACTGGATAGCATTAAAGCGTCGAGAGGGGAAAGGGATATGCGAAGCGAGGTAGATTTCAGCGAATGTATGATTGCGTTGCTCTAGATTTTGACAAATCTAGCGTTTGTGTAATCGAGAAGTGATGGATGTTACGCCTTGCGAAGGGGTTTCGCGTGTGAAAATAGTCACCATAATATTAAAGGTCTAATAACGTTTAACTACACATGGAATTTCTCCATGAGAGTTTGTTAGCATGGCAAAAGCACTTATATATAGGAAGTACCAGCGGCTTATCCACCATGCTTCGACCACGCCGTCTCCGTCTCATGAAGATATGTCACACTTTGTCGACATGGTTAAATGCTTATATATAGGAAGGACCAGCGGACTTATCCACCACGTTTTAACCACGCTTTTAACGCTAGGGCACAATTAGAATTCACTACGATTCCCATGTAGACGCCAAGATAATCCTGTGTGCACCCGTGATTATTTGGTGTTTGCATGTTTATCGTAACTTATTATAAAGGCGCATAGTAGGGGTAAAAAAAATTATATCGTGATATACTATATATCGTTAGTAATAAGATTTAGTGTGTGTGCCTAGACTAAGTAATGACTCGAGAGAGAGAGAAAGATGTCGTCATATGTTGAAACGACATCACACGATAGAACAATTAGAAAGCAAAGTATTAATGTCAAAACTCGTACCATTAACAACGTTGTTCTGCGCCTGGTCGGTGTTGATGTTAACGACTTTTGCTGCTGGGGCTGCGCTGCTGGTGCTACTGGTGCGGCAGATCCTAGGGCTGCGAGTTGAGTCGGCGGTGCTGGAAGTACTAGCATCCCATGTTGTCATGGCCCTGTGCGGCAATGGCTGGTGAAGTGACTGTAACAATTGCAGTTGTAGCAATAGCGGTAGTGGTTCCAACCTGGTGGTGCTAAGTACATCTCTGACACTGAGGGAGAGTTCCAGTGTAAGCACGCCTTGGGGGAGGCGCAATCGTTTGGAGAGGTTCAGGGTTAAGCGGTGCAGTTGCTGAGTAATTGAGCCTCGAGCTCTTTCTCTTGGGCTAGGCTCGGTGGTGGCTTGCGGTGGTGTTGCGTCGTCGGATGGTTCAGCGGTAGCTTGATTAAGTTTCTTGGTGGAATTCTTGGAGAAGAATCCAGCCAAGATTCGCTTGTCATTGATCTCTGCGGCCAACTGATAGGTTTCTTCGATGGTAGCCGGTCTTGCAGCTTCGACAAAAATCACCCACACACTCACGCAAAGCACAGAGGTACTTTTTGATGGCCTTTTCAGAGTGTCGACTTGATTAGGGCAAATAATACTAAGCGTTTGAACCTTGCTGTGAGGCCGGCGTTGTCACCTTCAACTTGATTGATGTGACAACCGTACTTTTCGGCTTTTAATTACGTGATTAACAAACGTTTAAGGAGATAATAAATAGTTTTAAGACACGTATTAACTTAATTAGGCATTTGAAATGCCTAGGAACGCCTATCTAACTTTACAATGTGCGTATGGTGATTTTCAGGAAAACTGCTGAACGACAAGCGACAACGAACTAACACCGGAAAAAAATACTGACAAGGCCGACAAACATGAATTTTATACGTATAATTTATGCGCATGAACTTAGTTTTGCGAATTTACGGTGTTTCGAATGGCATAAAACGTTACGTGTATTAAAACGCAACAACATGAATGCACCGGCAACGAAACGAAAGCATTGGATTCATGTATCACCTTCAAAACTGAAATATTATGACAAATTTAGCTTCGTAATTTAATTTTACTATTTGCGTAGGCCAAATCAAATCGAAAAACGGACAAGAAACGACAACCGTGTCATTTTCCGCAATTTTAACGCAACCAACGAACAAACACGTCAAATGACGACTACCGACGCTAATTTACGTAGTTTCAACCCTAAAACTTTATTATACAACGTTTTACAACATTGGGAACAAAAACGGGCCTTGAAAACGGGCTCAGAGCCACTCAAAAACCGCAAGAATCGGGCTCGTGGGCCTTGGCCAAACCTTCAAAACCCTAACTATAAATATCAAACACACACTACACCATAACCACACACTAACTTTCTCTCTCTTCACACCCTTCTCTCCCTGCTCTCTCTCTCTAAAAAGCCGGTGACCGGCGAAGACCCGGCGGCGACGGCCGGCCGACGCGGCGGTGCGACGGCGGCCATCCGGCGTCCGATTTCCGGCCAAGAACACCTCTACCCCCTAAACCAACCCTCCTGATTCCAACCGCGCTTTTCGGTTTTCGAGTTTCGAAGTTGTTGAAACTGTAAGGAGACTCCGGCGGAACTCCGATCGACTTTCCGGCGAACGAGTTCTAAACTTCTAACCTTGGGGAGGCTTAGATCGGAACCTTAGGAGCGTTTATACTCGTTTTCAAGAACTTTTGGGCTCCGGCGATTCTACGGTAACACTTATAGCCTATCTTCTTCTCCTCTTCTCTTTCAAGATCTGCAAGAAACCATGCTTTCTGGTCAGTTTGTTGTTTCAGGGGTGTCGTAGACGAAGATGTGGCAGTGGGTGGTTGACGGCGGAGGTTGGTTATTGTAGTGGTGGCCGGTGTAACACGGGGTGGTGTATCGCGACGGTAAACGGCGGTAGTCGTGGTTCCACACGATGACGGAACAAGAACCGTAGCTGGCGGCACTAGGGCCGCCCGGCGGCAATGGCGACAGTGGTGGTTATGGCGTGGTTTGGTCTTGGCTAGGTTCGGTTCAGATTCACGTCGGTTCAAGTTCGGGTCGGTTTAGTTTTGGGTTCCGGGTCAGATTTAAGTGGACTCGGTTCAACTCGGTATGACAACGAGTCAACTCGGTTCAGTTTCAACTCGGTTTTGGTTCGGGTTGGGTTACATAGTTAACTCGGTCAGATTTGGTACGAGACTCGGTCAGACTCGGTTAGAGTTAACAGCAGTCAAACGAGTTGACTCGGTCAACATGGGTCAAACTCGGTCAACAAAAGTCAACTGTCGGTCAACATGGTCAGCACGAGATGCGGAATGTCATAGGTTGCACGCTAGCAAGCTCACGTTCTTGGAACGACATTACGGAATCACATTAAGCTAGCTTTGCACAAGGATATCAAGGTGAGTTCATAACTTCCACTTTTTACAGTTTTTACATTTTTATAAATGTTTTCGGGGGTGGAAAGACATGCAAGTTTTGCAAAAGTACACAAAAGTTCAATGAACAAAAAGATTCATATTTCTAAACCATGATGCGAAAGGATTTTGATTAATTAAAATGGTTTACGAAAGGTTTATACTCACCATACCGGTTTTACAAAACACACGCATATTTTCAGAACGTGATGAGTTTCATGGCTAGTGACGGGAATGTCTTAGCTACATACAGACACAGGGACTGGATTGTCCTACATACAATTAAGGGGACTGGTTGGTCCTGCTTACAGACTCAAATAGGCTAGGCCCATTCTTACTTGTGCGAGGCACGAAGACACAAGGACTGGTTTGTCCTACATACAAATAAGGGGACTGGTTGGTCCTGCCTATAGACACATGGACTAGATTGTCCACTACTCAACACTAAGGGCTGTACGGGCGCTTAAAACTGTATAGTGAAGTCCTCGCTACATATTGCAACTATAACCTCCTGCTAGTCTATCGTCTTGAGTAAACGGTTTGGCGAGGCACTTACTAGCTTTGGGTGGGTTATAGGCTCATGCGGCCATGTTGTCTTTGTCGTACGCAGACATCGACGGGTAATCAAATATTACAAAAACAAGGTTTTATATGACATGCCTAAGGAAATGGTTTGAATACGTTTTCCCAACATTACTTGAACCGGTTATCAAAAAGATTTGTTTTAAATCTTTTCTAAACAAACAACTATGAACTCGCTCAACTTTATGTTGATTTTTCGCATGTTTCTTTCTCAGGTTTTCAAAAGTCAAACTATGGCACGGTTGGAATAGGTGAACCCATTTGGAACCTGAGTACTTAGCAGGCGTTCAACTTTCTAAAAGTGTTAGCTAATATTAACTTCCGCTGTGCAATGAAGATACCAGTCAGATCACGCCCGGCTCTTATGTAATCAATTTATCGGGGTGTGACACTTGATATCCGAAAATTCATTTTCTAGCTTCTGGACTTTGTGGGGAGGGCAGTATTCTTCCTTCATGAGCTCTTTCAACTCATCCCAAGTTAGCACATAAGCTGCATCATTTCGTGTTTGTTACGCTCGGCTGTCCACCGGTCGAGTGCTCTTGATTGAAATACTCCTGTAGCACACGTGGTACGAAGATGCTTGGGGCACCCACTCTGACATAGGTTAACCTCGATAGCATCGAACCACTGAAGCACCTGAGATAGACCTTCTTCGCCTGTGAAGACCATCGGTCCACAAGCTTTGAACTGCTTGTAGGAGAAAGTAGACTTTCGTGCATCGAACTTAGAGTCTTCTGATGTTTGAGAATTGCTGAGGTCTTGAACTTGGGTGACGATTTGAGGAATAACCTTGGCCATTTCCCTGGTCATGAGTGAGGCGATCCTCTTATCGGCATTTCTCCTGGCTTGACGTCGCGAGTTGGAAGCGTTTCAAGACATCTAGACAAAGAGATTTTGAATGAGATTCGATCATAATGATTTTGAAATTGATGCGATTTAGCGCGTTAAAAACTTGTTATAGTTGATATAATAACACGTATTTCTAAGATCACATTGGAAAACACATATTTCCTAGATTCTCACGTATTCACATAAGCACATGTAACCACATACTATATATGTATATTTTTAGATACGTATATACTTGTAGGTATAGCGCGAGGACGCGGTTAAGAGAGTTGTTATGATTTAGTTATGTTGCAAGTATTAGCTCTTGTTTTAGATTCCGATGGCTGTGTGAGTTGTGCGTTAATCATGGTAAGACAAAATCGGTAAAAGTAGTAAGCGAAAAGCGACAAATCGAAAACATTAGAAGTTTAAAATTCGTTGAAATGTGCGTGAAACATATGAAAATCGATGATGCGTAAAATCGACGACTGCAGGCTTAAAATTAATAGAGCTTCCTGGGTTTTGAGACAGCGACTACCCAAAGTGATTCGATCATTCCGTTGAGTTTGGGCACACGCTTTGGCCTATAGGTAAATGCTCTCACCGCCTCACGGCTTACGGCATTACCCTTCCGGTTACTACGCGCCCCAAATCCGCGAAATAGTCGAGACTTTGGTGAGATTGAAAATCATCGAGTGGGACGAGTTTTCAAGGTTAGGGTTTCACCCCTAACTTAATAACTTCGAATCCCTGATCGTGGTTTCCTCCTGGACCCATCAGGAGGTTTCCACCGGATAGAATGGGAAATTTCCGTTAAGATGTGGATATCACTCCTAACTTAACGGAGAATTTCGTGCTAATAGGAATACGCAAAGTGAGTGATTCATCGAGAGTTCGCGGTTTTCACACCTAATCTCGACAAATCGACTCGTTTGTGATGTACGAGTATCTTTGCAGCTTCGTGTGTTGTGTCCAAGTCTTAGGAAAGTCTTCGTATAGTATTTTAAGTCCAAAGACAATGTTTTAATCGGATAAGCAAGGAATAAGCACATAGTTTCCTACTACAGACTAGGCAATTTACCTAATTCCCTATAGTTATGGCTCTGATACCAATCTGTCACACCCCAACCAATGGCGGAATCATCGGGATGTGGCACTAAGCGAACAGATTGCTCAAGAAAATCCATAACCACTATTAAGATGACAATATCTAACAAGGTTCAATTTCCCATAAAATCAAACAAATATTTATACAATAATCCAAACAGATTACAAAATTCTTGAACAAAAAGTATGACAAGTAGATTTAAGTGGGTTTCTAGAGAGTCCTAATCTTGATTCGAGACAGTCTGCATTTAACCTGCAACATACGTTAAAATAATGTTAATACAAAAATGTATTGGCGAGCATACAGGTTTTGATATAATAGCATAGTAGAGAAAAGTGTCGTGAAATACCGTATACATAAACGAGATACAACACAACATATAGTTAATCTAGACATATCACATGTTAATGTTCCAAGATGACTACGATGGAGAGGTACGATGCTCATAACTAGACCCCGTCGGGTGTGAGTCGAACTATAGTACCATACTAGTTAAGTTGGAAATTAACCAGAGAATGTCCTAGCATCACGTGTAAATACGTATAACAGATATTCGCGTGTGATAAATCAGTTTAGCGTGTGTTGTGTACTTTTTATATGAACCTATGTTACACCTAAAAAGTGCGTTAAAGCGAAAAGGGGTAAAGTATACTCACAGTGAGTGCGTAAACAGCAAGACACGAGCGAGATGGAGTGAGGAGAGTGTCGGGTCAGCCTGCGGGTAGAGACAGAAGTGCATCAGTCTTCGGTAGTGTTGAAACAGTTGAACGGAGAGTGCGCACGGAAACAGATTCGTACGAAAATGGAATTTCGTGCGAAAGTATTCCGTGCAGAAATTTTCATGCGCAAATTTTTGTGCGAAATGTATTTTCGTGCAAAAATGCCTATTTCGTGTCCAAAATCGAGTGTTCTTCGCGTCCATATTCAGGAATCGAGTGTTCATCCCTTCAGCCTTAGGCCACTGATCGAACCTTGTGCCGGAGAGGCCTTTAGAGCTAGTGAGTCGTTTGTGGAAACTCGGACTAGGTCGTACGAACCCAAAGTGATTCGTGCAAGCCAGTCCAGTTTGCACAAGTGACTGTTCTTGCGTCTTTTGTGCGACCAGAACTAAGATCTCGTCTGAAACGGATGTAATTTCGAGTCCATTCCGTGATGGTTTGACAGCGCCTTGTTCCACTACTTGGTGAACAAAACATTAGTCAGTTTGATCCGTTTTCATGTGAATATCAATTTATAAAACAATTTTGTTAAGATAAACACTTTGTGAGCTCGAAACAACAATGTTTCATATCTGAGAAACCAAGGTTAACTCAAACATGCTCGGTTAAGTGTAAATCTAAGTTAAAATCAGAAAGTTTGGTGAAAAAGATGAAGATTTTCGTAAACAGAAGAAGTTTAGATGAAATCGGAGATAAACTCGTGTAAAATCATTGTGATTCACGTGGAAAACGTAGTCTTCTTACTTGGATCAGAGAAAAGCGGGTAAGAGAGATTCCGTGCAAAGTGGCAGCGAGCTGAGAATGAATGTCTAAGTGTTGTATTATAGGAGAGGAGATGGAAGGTAGTGACTGGTAATATTTTCGTGCAAAAATTCCATTTTTTGCCCAAAAATGCCATTTTTCGTACGAAATTGGTCATTTTCGTACGCAATTAAATTTTTTTAGGTTAAGTGCGTTAAGTGTGTTAGCGAGGTGTTAAGCGTTTAAATGGAATAAATAAACGAGATAATATGCGTCTCAGTTCCCAAGTCTTGTGAGTTTCGCATTGTTGTGTAAGCGAGCGAGTAGTCTTGGAAACATCACGCAATTATCATTTTATTATCGAGTGCGTTGTAAGCGTAAGCGTTGTGAAGTGCGATGTAGTGCGAAAGTATGCGATGTAGCGTAGTAAGCGATATAGTTTACATTATGATCTGAATCTCTGGTGCTAGGCGTAACGAGCTGTGAAAATGCGGGTTGTTACATTACGTCAATACTTTTGGTGGAATGGCATGAAGGAAGATGTTGCCCGATACGTAAGTAGATGTCTCACTTGTTAGCAAGTGAAAATCGAGCATCAACGAGCAAATGGTTTGTTGCAGCCATTGGATATCCCCGTATGGAAATGGGATGAAATCTCGATGCATTCATTACGGGTTTGCCAAGGACGTTGAAGAAGAATGATACTATATGGTTGGTTGTTGATAGACTATCCAAATCAGCTCACTTCTTACCGATTCAGCAAGGATTTTCGGTCAAGAAGTTGTCCAAAATTTTCCTTCAGGAATTTATTTGACTCCACGGCACACCGTCTTCAATTGTTTCGGATAGAGATCCAAGATTCACTTCACGATTCTGAAAAGGTTTCCAAACAGCTTGGGGAACACGATTGAAGTTTAGTACTGCTTTTCACCCGTAGACAGACGGACAGTCAAAACGCACGATCCAGACTTTGGAAGACATGCTTCGTGCTTGTGCACTTGAATGGACTGGAAACTGGGATGAATACTTGTGTCTTGTTGAATTCGCCTACAACAACAGTTGGCAAGCAAGTATTGGTATGGCACCTTTTGAACTCTTGTATGGTCGGAAATATCGAGTACCGATATGTTGGGAGGAAGTTGGAGAAAAAATCATTGAAGGACCCGAGTTGGTCCAGATTACTAATGAGAAAGTCACCATTGCACGCGAGAAACTGAAAGAAGCTCAAAGTCGATAAAAGAGCTACGCAGATCAACATCGACGAGCACTCGAGTTCAAAGTTGGTGACCATGTATTTACGAAAGTATCACCCTGTCGTGGTATCCGTAGATTTGGTATCAAGGGAAAGCTTAGCCTCGTTTTATCGGTCCGTTCGAAATTCTAGAGAGAGTTGGAGAGGTTCTGTATCATCTAGCATTACCGCCTTAACTTTCGCATGTTCATAACGTCTTTTATGTGTCCTTGCTGAGAGGATACAATTATCACTCGCTACACGTCATTAGTTATCCGTTGCTTACCATTCATGATGATCTTTCTTATGAGGAAGAACCTGAAGCTATTTTAGACCGTCAGGAAAGGGTTATGCGTAGGAAAGTGATTCCTTTCGTTAAGGTTCTGTGGAAGAACCATACTGAACGAGAAGCAACCTGGGAAATCGAGGAATCAATGCGCTCTGCATATCCTAATCTCTTTGAGTCATAGAACCTTTAGTCCAGGTAAATATGAACCTTGCTTTGTTTGCGTGGTGAAATTTCCGTTCTTTCTGTGTTAACTTATAGCTTGGTTTATGTGGATATCTCTTATCCGTGATTAGATATTTGTGGTAGATATTAGTATCGATAGTTACTCTGTTATCCGTTGACTTTCCTTATGGTTTTGTATGTATGGTAGAAGGACTATTAGGGCATGGTTGTAAGGTAATTGACAATTACGGTCATGAACATAATTGTGAATTACATGTACAAATGTGTAGTTTTGGTATTCCTATCATATATATCAGTGTATCCGTCATGAGACCCTCATCTTGATACTACCATATTGATCAGTATCCTTATCGGCAAATTTCGAGGATGAATTTTCTTTTAAAGGGGTAATAGTTGTAATAACCGAAAAAAATCATGTTTACTTTTAATCCTAACAATAATAATAATAATAAAATATTTGTTTACATGCATTATTATCTCTGCAAAACTCCCTACAACTTGCATCATCTAGAAACTCTATTTTTGCTCTATATTCCTTCGCCCCATTTCTCATACTCAATTCCTTTATATAATACTAGTTTAAGAACCCGTAAATTTCACAGGTTGCTAAAAGTAAATTGTATAATATTTAACGGTGTTGACCTAAAATTTGAAATGAAAGAAACATTCACATCCTCTTTGTATGTATTCAAATGCTTCACAAACAAAACTTGAAACCTTTTCGTATTACTGATCTTGCATGCAATATATAAATTAAAAGTTTAACTACATGTGTACTACTCGGGTTAAACAATTCTTCGAATATTGTAAACAAATCCATCAATTTTCGAAAAAAACTCCGTTCTTCACGCGCGTTGCGGCGCTCCATATCTAGTTGCTTAAGTGTATGTACATTTAACTTGTTTCATCCTAACTTAACTGATATAAGCGTATACATCCTAAATGATAAAGACATGTATATATTATAGTTAAGTCACCGAAAAAACCTAGACATTGCCTTGTTTTAACAAAAATATAATATCACAGTCTGCTTCTCTGAGTGGTCTTCCATAATCTGCATAATGACAAATAATGAAAATTTCAAAATTTCACATAGGGCTAAAACAATTTGGTGTTTCCAAGAGTGGAGGATATCACAAAGAAAGTTATACTTCTCAATTATTTCATGTAATGTCTTCTTTGTTATTCCCTTAACCTTGACCATTGTCACCCAAAACAAACAACCATCGCCTTACCACAAATAAGCTTTAAGTAGTGAACTTATAAGTAATAACATAAAATTAAACTCGGGAAAAACCATTTTAAACAACGAAGTTCATATTGAAAACCAAACTTGTGAAGATAATGTGATGGAATTGAACTTACTTGCGCATGCCATCCTAGATGGCTTTTAAAATCCCACCCGGGCATCTCTCGTGCAGGTTCAAACATCTTTCCATACTACTCAACATGACGTGGTCAACTGTTGCAAAAGCTTTAAACCCTTGCGAAAGAAATCCAACTGCTCAAGGAAGGGAGTGAAGGAAAATCTCAAAATCAATTAGTATAATAGTATCCATCTCAGGTGAAAAAAATGCTACCTGTTTGACCGGTTCCTTTTAAGTTAAATTTCATTAATTTTACCCATTATAACATATACCAAGTCGGCCCAGTTATAAGTAATGGATCGAAATAGCCACCTCATAATAATTTGTACAAAAGACACTGGCGAGTAGCCTGTGTTAAAAGAATAAGCAATAGTCCCTCATTGAGCGACTTGACCGGAATTATACATAATCTAGCCACGCCATAATACTCATATTGATAGGTTTTGTGTAACTAAATGTTCCGCGTTTTCATTTCTCACCTTTCCCTTTTCTTTCTATCGTGTCATCATGTTTTGATACACCTCTCTAATAGTGATGTGTGCAATCAGGTCAATAAATTTTTTACATCAAAATATACCTTTTTCCCATCACATTGAAGTTTCATCTCCTGCATCACTAACACAAAACAAAATAAGAGACTCATTTTGCTGGTCTATTAATCATAAAAAGAGTTTGGTTAGAAAGTATGCAAATGGTAACAGAAAAATAATGGAGCCCGAATGATTATCCAGATGATGTATATGTAATTGTTGTGATCATTTATGAATGCTAACCTATTAAGAGAAATATGTTAGTGCTATTAAAATAAATATAAAAAACACACAACAATAACAACAATCTTACATATATATTAGCACTTTTTTTCAGTTCGAGTTGTGTATTCCCTAATGTTGATAACACTCTTCCTAAACTAAGTGAATGTCAAGCAAAAGTTTGTATAAAAACTAAACATCTGCTAAAAAATAACTTATCTAACACAAATTTAACCTAAATCAAACACGAATCATAAATAAACCATAAAGAAACATCAAATATCAAGAACCCTACATTCAAAACATGTGTACCTTTATTGCTAAATCATTAGACGCTAAAACTAATAAAACTAATCTTGGTTATTTGAAGTTACAAATAGAACTGTTGTAACTGAAAAATACAGCCGTTATCACCGGGAGAACTCCAACACCACAGCCGTTATCACCGTCTGCCGAAGCGTCAAAGATCCGGACCCTACTGATGTCCCCATGGCATTCACCACATCATTTGCGCCATCGCTTATAATGGTTGTTTAGACACCCTTACCAGCCCCAAAACACTCCCACACAGCTGCCTAAGATCTCACCTTTCTGCTACGCCATTACTCCTAATTTGATCTGTAATCGATCCCAAGACTGCACCTTGTTGCACATCGATGTTGTCCAATTGCTATTCTCTTATGGTAGTCGTCAACCCTACTATCTGATGCTATTTCAGTACCATTTGTAGCCCATAAGAACCTTATACGCAGCCAGAAACAGCCCGGGTCGCTGCTGCCCCCATTTACCAGCATTTGCTCTTGAAACCAGCATAGGATTCATGCAATATTGTCTCGTTCGCTGCACTTTTATGGCAGATTTATGTCGCCGTTTAGCGTTGTTAATTGGCCACCAATCACCACCCGATTCAAGCACCACGCCACCGTAACAAAACACTGCCGCCCATCATCTGTTTGTCTCCGCATCCGCCGATACTGTGACAAATTTTTAGTTATATATTTCAAATCTTACAAACTTGTATATCCACATAAAAGAAACAGGGCAATAAAAAAAGTCACCTAAAGCGCAAAGATGAACATTTTTACCTGAAACCAAAGGCAGTGACAATTTGCATATATGTATCATAATTGCGACATCATACTTGCCGCAACTGCCCTAGATGATGGTAAATCAAGATTTGTGTCAGATGGCTAAAACATTTATTCGGATTCAATCTCAACATATACTACATATTTCATCAAATGAAATTAAACATAAACATAAACAATAACAAATCAAGGAAACAATACCTGAAAGAGCAATCGGAGCGGTGCAGGTTTTACTAACGGCATCGGCGATGACTTGAGAAACCACTCCGATATACGACGGGTGACGTTGCAACCGCCTATAGTGTTGAATAAACTAAAAACTATAAAGTGTTGAATAAACTATAAATTATAAAGATAAGCATGGTCTGGTTTGGTTTTATATGTGTATGTAACATTTAATAAAAAATAAACAGTCGCTCTTGCAGTCCGGTTCGAATTTATATGGTCGGTTTACGTTATAAACCGCAAACCAACCATTTGTTACGGTTTCAGTTTTGGAAACTGACCGACCTAAAAATAAATTTAAAAACCAACCGCGAAACCAAACGATAACCAGTTTGGATGGTTCAACGGTTTAAAATAAACCATGAACACCCCTATTCAGACATACATTATGTAAACTCTATAATAACAACCTTTAAAAGTTAAATATATTGAAAAGAAGATGAAATGATGAAAGCGAAAAGGTACCTAAATAGTGAGCCGGACTTTTAGTAACTCAAGCGGATACGTGAATATGGTAGAGTTAATCCCAGCAACCACACCAGTAATCAATGACTCGGGTAGACTTGGTGCTCTCCTCCATTGCAGAAATAAATTACAAACTTGTATTTGGCTAAATAGCAATGCCACATCAGCCTATGTCGTTATTTGGCGTTGTAAATTGGCCACCAATCACCACCCGAAGCAAGCATCACGCCACCGTAACAAAACAATGCAGCCATTGTCTTGTTTGTCGCCACATCCGCCGATCGTATCTATTCCGATAAGAAATATGACAAATTTCGACTAAACTTGTTTTAAAAAGGTGTGAGTCGCTCCGAAGCGTTTTGGTTCCAAAAGCTTTAAGCGAAGCTTGAAGCACGAAGCGAGAGCTTCACGTATACAAAGCACTCAAAATAAAAAAAATATTTGTACACATCAATATGACCTATTCTACTTGCTAATCAATAATAAACACAAAAACATTATTGAAAAACACACTTAACACATAAAAAACATAGTTAAAACACAAATTAAAGAGGGAGGGAGCGGCTGAAGATGTTAAAAGAAGGCTAAAGTTTTTTTTAGAGTAAAGAAGTAGCAGGCCTCATTTAAACTCTGTGACTATTGGGCCTAAATAAAAAACCCAAATGTGACCTGATTTGGCTGAAGCGTTGCCTCAAACCAATAGCGCTTCGCGCTTAAAGCTCACCTCAAAACGCTTCACGTGTTTTGTCAATCTACTCGTAATCACACAAATCACATGGTTTAGACAATGCAAGCATCTGAATAAACAATAACAATTCAAAGCCCAAATCAAAATAAACGAACCTGAACCTTGATAAGCTGGGGTGCAAACCTCCATTCAGCCCTAAAACATATAAAAAATATTTTAGCAAACAGGAAGCCACGAACAGAGTAACCCGCTACCACCAGATCAAAGAAACCAAGTGCTTTAGCTATGCGTCAGTAACATAAATCATGGGTAAATTATTAATATTAGTACTATGATTATTGCTATTATAATTATTATTATTATTATTATTAAAATATTTAAATAACAAGTTTAAATTGATGCAAAAAGATGATGACCCTAGATACAGGTTCATGTAAGAAACATTGAAGTCTCACTTGGTGTTTGACCTTGTGCTCATTACTATAGCAGTAATTGTCTCACTTAGTTTGTGTTTCGCTATTGGCTTATTCATGTTTTTCTCGCTTTCTTTCAGGAATTCTAGTAACACTTTTTAATCTCCGTTTCCGTAATTTCATTTATCATCATAAAAATGACGTTAGTAAAGAGATTTATAAGGTTTTTGTGTATTTGAATACAACTGGAAGATGAGCGGAACAGCTCTTGATTACCACCGGTCGATTAATCTTCAGGCATGGCAGTTTATTAACCACACAGTGTGTACGTTTTCCACTTCCCATCTGCAAAACATTTACAACAAATAAAGATATTGCGACCATATACTTCTCACCTTCTCTTGAAGAAAACCTAAAAACGTCCTCCATGTTCTGCAAGTTCATAGTTTTCTAATAAGGACCAGTCTCCAAATCAAATAATTCCCGATATCAATTATGCCCTAATTTTAAGAACAATTAGGGTTACCAAACGGGACAACAATTGATGAAGACACAAAAATCTGGATACGAAAGATAAACTGGTAGAAACATAACATGAATAGAATACAAACCTAGAGCTATCGATTCGGAGGGAGGTCGGTGGTAGATTTCTAGAAAAGGAAGAGCTCAGGTGAGAGAGAATCTGGATCATCGGACCCTCCTCTGCCTTTTGTTTACTCTTGATTTTAGCGTCGTCACCTTCCTGTCGCCGGCGAAATTAACAACCACCTCCCGTGTTGCATCTAAACGAAAGAGAAGATCAGACAACACGCATGGGTACCTTACCACCGGTTCAAGCTCGACAACCATCTGCCGCCGATGTTCAGATAAGATCGGCCGATGTTCAGATAAGATCGGTCGGTGGAGAGTGGTAAGCGGCGGTGGATGATTTAGGGTTTTTGAGAAAATGTGAGAACGTGAATAATGAATGAAGAGCGCGTGAGGGATGGATAAAAGAGAGGAGAGGAAAAGAGAATGGCGTCCAAAATAGAGATGGGCATAAAAACCGGTTTCGAACCCGAACAGGTAAAACTGAACTGGACCCGGTTTTAGTTCCTACCCGACATTAAGTAGAACCGGTTCTGGGTTCAAAATATTCGTTGTTCCAACCCGTTCCACATTTTTATCATTTGAATCGGGTCGTACCGGTTCCTACCGTACCCGGTTACTACCCTACCCGGTTTCACTAGTACCCGGTTCCACCAATACCCAATAATGCAGTTCCAGTAGGAACCAATTATAGCCGTTATAATGCTACCGTTAGAACCGGTTATAGCCGTTATAATGTTACCGTTGGAACCGGTTCCTGACCGTTGGAACCGATTCTATATATAGTGTTTAGAAATCTATTGTTTAGCACACAATTTCTCATATCTATTCTTCTTGTTACATTTCTTTCTTGTTCTTTTTCACATACTAATCAACAAATGGCCTCAAAGAGTTCCAAAAACGCAAATTCCCAGTCCGTTAACAATGTTCCTCAAGATCAATCGGTTCCATATGTGGTTGGAACATTGTCTCATAATCCTACTAGTTCTAAAGTTGTGGCCAATTGTATTTGATAACAACTAATTTTAAAAAGTTTGAAAATTCTAGTGACATGTTTAGGAATATGATAAGACCAATGATTCAAAATTTTAAAAATATTTTTTAGAATTACCACTCGTTTTTCTATGTGCCGCCGCTTTAAATCCAGTTTAAACGTACCGGGTGTTGAAGCTTTAATTGATGAAATTTATGACAAGTTGGATATGCATGAGGAGGATCCAACTTTAAAAGCAAAAACAAAAAAAATATTCAATGAGTGTATGGCCAAACTTTATGATCATTATTTTAAAAAATATGGTGAAAAAAATTATACAAATTTGTTTGAGTCTCGGTCTACGGCCTCTAACGATGAAACAAGCGGGGATCCACTTATAACCATGTTGAATGTCGTTAGAGACGAGACGGCTAGACAACAAAGGGGTAGTGAACCAACAAGTGAACTTGGGAGATATAAAAAAAATCAGTATTCGCTTACTATGACCACCGAGGAGTATAGGAAATTTGATATTTTGGCATGGTGGAAATCAAAAGAATCCGAATACCCGACTCTAGCCACCATGGCTCGTGATATACTAACGGTCCAAGCTTCCACGGTAGCTTCGGAAAGTGTGTTTTCTCTTAGTGGCAGGGTTTTGTCAATTAGAAGAACAAGACTAACTCCGGAATCACTAGAGATGGCAATATGCTTAAAAGACCATTTGGCCCAGAATAGGCCATCTGGCCAAAGTGAATTCTTTTAGTATAATAGATAGATTCCTTCCCTATTTTAAGAAAACTAGGTTCCGGTAACCGAAACCAAACACCATACCGACACCATTTTTCATTCCACCACCATGCCTAATAAACCACTTAACTATCTCTACTAAACCGCTAGAAGCTTTAACCACGGAAAACATACAACCCGAAACCATTTCTGGTGAAGAAATACAAACTCCGGCGGTACTTACGTATTTTCCGACGACGTCTTTCGTAACCGAAACGTGTTTTTGACCAAGGTAACCATAAACTAAATCTCTGTTTTTGATACTTTAAGGTTAATCTATAATTGAAATGGAATATAGAATGTATTAGTAAATGTTAGTTTTGTATAAAAGATGTTGAAGAAGAAGATAAACCAGTGAACTGAGTAAATAAATAATTAGTGAAGCTGTTTCTTCACAAAGGTCATGTAGCCCAGTTGGTTCAGCAGCTGGTTTACAACCCAGAGGTCACAAGTTCGAATCCTGATGGAGACATTTTTTACAAAATTCTGATGTAATGCACCAGATCTGATGCAATACCAGATTTTCGTAAAAAACATCAGATTTTCTATTTTCTGATGAAACATCAGAATTTCGTAAAAACAGAATTTCTGTTAAATTCACCAGAATTCTAATATAAAACACCAGAAATCATAAATCAAACATAAATACTAAGTTGTCCACTGGTTAAGACTCTGACTTATAACCTAGAGGTCTTGGTTCAAATCTTGCAAGATACATTCTTTTTAATACACCAGAATTATTTTTAAACCCATCAGGATTCTGGTTAAACCCATCAGATTTCAAAATACATATCAAAAGGTGGTGTAGTCCAACTTGTTAAGTCTTGGGACTTAGAAACTAAAGGTCTTGGGTTCAAACCTTGCTGGTGACATTATTTTTATAAGATTTTCTAATCATTAACATCAGAATTCTTATTTAAATAATTAGATTTATCAGACAAATATAAAGGATTAAGTGGCTCATTGGTTAACTATTTTTACTTACAACCTATAGGTCACAAGTTCAAATCTTGTGACTAACATTAATTTTTAATTAATGTTTATTTTATTTAAACCTAAAATTTAATGTTTGTTTACTTATTTTATTACGATTATACAACTAAAAATAACATGATGTTTTATTAGTAAATACAAATATGATTGAACACATATTTATAGTAATAATTATTTCTTTAAGTTTAAGAAAAACTAATATATATATATATATATATATATAAATGAGTTATTAAACAGACTTGGGCATTTAAACTAGTCATGAGTTAGACAAGATCTCTCAACAAACATATATACTTTATATTATAAACGAACACAATCTTATGAATATATGGACACGGTGTATGTTTATACAAACACGCTTAAACATGACTATTATTATAAGACACCAAATCAAGAAAGAAGGTACGGATACTTAACCCTCTCCCTTTGTTATCTGGTTCGTTTGTTATAAACCCTATTCTATATTATATGTATATATATTATCTCGAAAACTCTTACGTATTTGATCCTCGATTCATCTGAACGTCCGTTCATTTCTTACTCAAATTGAAATTGTTATTCGACTTCACAACATGCGGTAAGTTTATAATTATATTGTGCTCATTGTCGCATGTTCTGATACTTATAATATCTGTTAATGTTGGTATTATATTCATTTCTGATTACCTAACCCTAAGCTCTCTGACTCCTCCCGTGACGGAGTTATCAGTTCACGGCGTCCCTAGGTACAAGTGTGGTACATAGCGACTAGGAGGCGTATGGATATATCCTAGGTGTGTTTCTGGAGATGGATGATGGGTAGGCCAACCCGCACCATCTCATGTGACAGATTTTGTGGCTGTCACCTCTATTTAGCTTTTGGGTACATCAGTATGATATGATTTAGTTTAGTTCAGTCAAGTTATATGTTATGCTTTGTTGTGTTGTGCTTCTTATCAGTGATATCATTTCAGTCGTTTATTTGTTTGTTATTTGAGCCTATTATTTCGTATTGGGCTTTTGGCTAATTCCGTATATTTCATTTCACTACAGGTTCACAGGTTACTTTGGGCGGGGTGAAGAGTGAAGAATAAACCCTAGGATGCTAACCAAAGATGGTTGTCACTTTTATAAAATAAATATGTATTTTGGGTCTTAGGGCATGAATTATCTTTTGAAATGTAACCCTAACTTTAACTAATGAATTATGACTTTTGTTCTGATTCACTATTATAGTGACACGTCAACCATCCGGGCTGGGGTGTTACAACTCCCCCTCCCCATAGCCAATTATTACACCAGAGCAACTACATTTCACGTACAATTATTTCTTGAGCATTTCGTGAGGCATGAGAAGATTTGTATCTTTAGCCTTCTCAAGCAGATTCGTATCTTTAGCCTCTTTAGGCTTCTCAAGGGACGAAATTACTTTCTCCAATGCATGTTAGCTCCAAAAAAACCCAAAAAATTGTAACCTTACAAAATCAACTGTCATTCTGGAAATGAGACATATCTAGAGAATTAAAGTAAAAATGAAGACAACTAACTTGTTCATTAGACACTACATGGTAAAATCAATTTATTGGCTCAGAACTATGGTTATGGTTTCTGGTTGCTTATTTGAAACCATCTCAGCAACCACATGAAAAACATTCATCACAACCAACAATCAATACAATAAAGAGAAACTTGTCAAGCATATAAGATAAAAGAGTATTCACATTGGAGTCTTTATCTCCATTGCATACAATTTAACCAAAAAACACATATTTCTCTAGATTATGTTTACTTTTCAAAAGACGCCCACATCCAACTCTTTGTCTATATCTTTATCATACTTACAATCACTTATTTTATTATTTCTCTCTTTCCAACACACTCACAATTAATATATAGAGGCTTGGACATGAGCCTCTAAATATAAAGGTTTACTTCAATATCTATAAAACTTTCTCTATTATAGAGATTCCAATGTAGTAAGGTTTTTATTGTTTCCTCTATTTCTTTCTATATATTATACATAATATATTAACATAGAGGGCTCCAATGTGAATGCGCTAAGAATAGACACGCATGAGTATGTTATCTTGTAATAAAATCATAGAGACTACATAGTAAAATCAATTAAGTGGCTACAACTCTCAAAGCATATGGTGCGAATGCTCTATGCAATAGTTCCTAATTTACCCCATTTAATAAACTTATATTAAATATATTATTTAATGCAAATTAGATTATTAATTCACCACGTTAACTGTCACACCCCGACCCGCAGCGGAAAAAGGTGATCGGGGCATGATTGGGTTATCATCAAAGCTCATGACATTTATTATAACGTTTCATATTCGTTAATACAATTTAATGGGAAATTTACAATCATAATTACATGATGACCTAAACATCAATCTAAGCTTCTTTGTTTTCTTCTAAGGCATTTCCTATGTTTTCCTTGCTTCATCCTATTCACCTGTATCATGTGTAAAAATGGTTTTTGGATCAACAAAAAGTTGGCGAGTGAATCCTATGGAAAACATTTGAACAAGTTTATTCAATTGATTATAAAATAAAGTGCACAACCACACATGAATAAAAATAGATGTAAACTTATACACCAATCATTTAATATTAAATAATGCACACATGAACAATAATGGATCGTTTTGAGGCACGCGTTGCTCAACTCGTCTCCCACGAGGAACTGATGGGCCTAATGAATGATTTGCATAAACTTGACAATATGAAATACATAACTACAAACGATATAAACTAAATAATACACACACGAACAACAATGGATTTGTTTTGAGGCACGCGATGCTCAACTCGTCTCTCACGAGGAACTGATGGGCCTAATGAATGAATTGTATATAAATTGACAAAATGAAATACATAACTACAAGCAATTTATATACAATCTAAGTTTAGATCACAATATGGTATGGCACAAGTTTAAATAAACGAGTTAATTTTGTGACACATG
This sequence comes from Scalesia atractyloides, assembly GCA_947069175.1. Lineage (NCBI taxonomy): Eukaryota > Viridiplantae > Streptophyta > Magnoliopsida > Asterales > Asteraceae > Scalesia > Scalesia atractyloides. The sequence goes on along the minus strand of CAMTDV010000004.1, from coordinate 70,807,041 downwards.
ACACACCCCAAAACGTGTAATTAAAAAGGGGAGTTGTAAGATTCACTCACATTGGGTGCGTTCGGTTGATGATGTTGAATGCGCACGAAGTTGGTTTTAACCACGAGTGAAACTAACCTAGATAATGGCATAATGGTTCGGTAAGTAAACGGATTTTATTAATCCATTTAAGTAGGATTGTTGGGTGTATTTTTGTGAGTTTAAGGCTATTTTCTAACCTTAAAAATGTTATTTTTAAGTATTTTTAATTGATTTTTTAAATAAAATAAATAAATAAAAATAATAAAAAAAAATGTTGACTTTTTGACCGTTGACCGTTGACTGTTGACCGGTTTAATTGTGTGTAAGTATGCGCCGGGCAGGACTCGAACCCGAGACCTCCCGTACGCGTGCACGCAGCTCTACCAACTGAGCTACGTGTCTAACCCGAAATATTTCTGTTTTTAATTAAATTTATATACTAATTAGATTAATCCGAAAATCATTTATTTTTAAAAACGATTTTAATGTATCGAACCGGTGTTCTCCACAGGTCTCGAACCCGGGACCTGTGGGTTGAGTTAACACACAGTCCACTGCTGGACTGTGTGTCTAACTTGTTAAATAATCTGATTTTTATTATACTTATATACAAACTAAATATTTTCATTTATGTCTTAAACAAAAAGTTTGATAATTGTCCGGACCGGTGCGGTAGTCCGGACTCGAACTCGTGACGTGTGATTAAACATTCACACAGTCCACCACTGGACTGTGTGTCTATCTTGGTTATTATTCTGGTTTTTATTAAACTTAACATCTAAGTGACTCCGGTTTGGTTAAAAAAAGGAACATTTTTATTAAGGCGAGTATGCGTGGGACATGTATCGAACTCGGGACGTGAGCGTGTTTATGTGCACACAGTCCACCGCTGGACTGTGTGTCTAACCCGAGTTATATCTTGATTTAAATTAAACTTATAGACAACAGAAACTTCGTCTTCTTCGTTGGACTCAACCAGAAACGGAGTCCGACTGGTTAGATGATTTTATCAAGTTTCTTTAGTGTGTTATGATTAATTACAGGTGAGGTAAATAAAAAGAATGAAAGATTAAGCGTAAAGTATACCGAACTGGACTCCTCTGTTTCTCCGGCGAAACTCCGGTGACGGCAGATTATTCCGGCGACGTGTGTCCTGCGGCAGAGAGTCTTCACGGAGCTTGAGATGAGTGTGGGTGGCTTCGGTATGAGCTCTGGGGTTCAGTAAGGCTCAAAGGTGAAAAGCTCGGTTTTCCGGCGAGGTGCAGGAATTTTCCGGCGAGTGGAATTACGTCGGGTAAAGGTGTGATTGTGAGCGAAAAAGCTAGCAGTGGTTTGAGGGGGGCATTTATAGGGCAGGGCATCGACGTATTTGGCCCGTTTTCCGACTGGATTCGTCGGTTAGAAATTTTCCGGCGGTTATGACTTGCATCGCGGGTTCAGGCGTCGGTTATAACCGATGTCATAGTTAATGTTTACGTTAAAACTGAAGAAACTGTCCAATCTTGGCGAGATAGTCGGAATTTCCGACGACTGCAAATAGGCGCGTCGGTATTTGAATTCGAGATTTATTTTATGTATTAATTGTTTCCAATATTTAACAAGAAACATAAGTGGCGCAGTGGTTGGGCGGGTGAAAGTTAAGTCTTTGCTTGAATCCGCTGCTGACCCGGGTTCGAAACCCGGCAGCAACTTTTTATTTTTAAACCACAATTTTTAACAGTTTTTCAAAAACAAATTATATATTCCAATATACTTATTAATTATGTATCGATTAAAATTAATTTGGGCATTAAATACGCAACGAAATTTTTAACTGATTGTTCGGTTAATAAACGGAGCGGGTTTGGTAAATCCGGTTTTTGACGGATGTTACATTAACTATTATCTTATCTATCATAAAAGAATTAAATTTACATTTACTTAAATACTATTTAAATTAAATATTATCTTATTTAAATACTTATATTTATAATTATTAAATTTTTACATAATAATAATACCTAAATATAGTTAGTGTTTAAGGCAAGCCAGGTTAGATTGCGCTCTTTAAAAGTGACACCCGTCGAATCATTCTGGCCAATCGAACAGGTTTAAATTAAACATTATCTTATTTAAATACTTAAATATATAATTACTAAATATTTATATCCACAATAATATTAGTAATAATATTATCCAAATATAATTACTAAATATTTATAGCAATAATAATAACAACAACAACTATTAGGGTTTATGCAGTATGAATTTATTTTTTTAATAAAAATCTTATTTTATTAGTTTAATTAATATCTTATATTAGTTGGGGACGGAAGCGTGTACACAATTTAATCCGACTAAATATCCCGTCATTGATCTAGTTGTGATTCGTATAAACAATTAACACAACTATAAGGTGTATAAAAAACCTACTTTTTTATGAATACCAAAGAAAACACACGATGGAAGCAATGCACGTCATGCTAGATGACGCGTTCATGAAACTTGGAGTTCCCGAAAAAAGTCTTGAATCAACTCCTTAACTCGTAGCTCATAAACCTGAACATGCTAGGGACCGTGAACACAATTCACGGTCACTGTTGGTCAAACAGACCAAAACAAGACAAATTCGGTTTTCTGGAAAACCTAGCGAGGACATCCGGTGTCGGGGCGCAGGTTCGGGCGGTACCAAATCGGTGGCGCGGTCAGAACGGCGGGTACAGGTCCGGCGACAACTGGCCAAAAGTGGGCAGTCAGCTTGGTGGCTCCGGTGGAGGTGCGACAGGGCACGGTGATCCCTGCGTAGGTGATAGTGGGTCGGCGGTGGATGTGGTGGTGTTGTGGGTTTGATTTTTGTCACACAAAATCTATTATGGTGTTACATACTTTAGTTATGGAGCCTAGTATATATACTACGAATACCAACTGTATTTCAATACAAATACCCACCTATTATATTAATCCAATAAATATAATAATTGAACTCTTTAACTAATATTCAGCATGATCCACCAATTATCTAATATTTATTTTATTAAGTTTTAATTAAATAATCAACGAAATAAATAATTATGATTATCTAATATTTATTTTATTAAGTTTTAATTAAATAATCAACGAAATAAATAATTATGTTTTCGTAAACAAATTATTTTTTTATATATATGTTTCACTAGATATTTATATCCGCTAAAACCGCTAAAATCATAAACTATAATATTTATAAACTCCTTAAATATTATTTCAAATTTGTGGTTTAAAGTGTAACTTTTTGGATCATACCTCGTCAACAACGTTAATTAATCGATATTTGAACAAATCATATCCAATAAAAACATCATCATCAACAACAACAGTAATAGGAATAATAATAACAATAACAATAAAAAGCACGCCCAATAGACAAATAATTGACGTTTTCTGGTAGTTTTGGACGAGTTTTTAAGGGTTTTTGTTGATTCTTTTTGCAATTAATCACCATGGGAGGCTAGGAGACACTCGAGGATGAAGGAGGCTTGGTGACAACGTATTCCAACACCAAATGATCTCAAATTGCTTACTGAAATCGCAACATTTCATCGTCAAGCATGATCATGTGTGGGTAAAACCCTTGTAATCACAATCAAGGACTAGGTTTTGTGTGTCATTTAGTTCAAATTGAGTTTTCTATTTATATTGAACATATATTCTTGGTATTTGTTAGAGATCTATGAAAATTCAGATATATGTATTAATTTATCACATCTTGATAAATAGTTACATAGTTTTGTCTTTTGTGGTTTTATGTTTTGTTTTGTTTATTTTTAACTTTAGTTTTTTTTGTTCATATTTGTATTACAAGTTTATTTTTTTACTTTTATAATTTTGCCATAGAAAATTAACAAGTTTAGTTTCTATTAATTTTTGTTTTACGCTTTTTCCAGGATTTGTCTTCGTTCGGTTGCTAATTAGCACAACGTTTGGTGGTCACATTTGGTTTCTTAGTTTTATTTTGTTTGGTTGCTATTTAGCATGATGCTTGTTTATAGGATTTTATGTGTTATCTCATGTGTCTGTTGTTTCTAAACGTTGTTTTCTAGAATCACTTAATGTATTTTGAGTTAATAAATGTTCAATCGTTGAATGTCAAGATATATGACTTAAGGTTATATACCCATGTTTGTGTTTGATGGTGATCATCTTGTATTGTATAATTACTTTGGTATTTTAATCATTGTAAGCTTAGATTTTACAATCATAGGTCTTCCAACACATAATTAATGCATGATTTGACAGGATTATGTCTATATAATCTTTCATGTTAGTCAACAAAATCAATTTACTAATCATGCTATCAAATTTGAACTTGGATGTGATCGTTTGTTTCTTGTCTTGTATTTTAGTGTGTCGTTCTGAATCACAACACTCAATCGAAGCAACAAATCTTTGTGTTTTGTTTTCTTTACAGTCAATCAAAATGTGTAACACTAACCACATGGTCCTCGTGGATATGATACCCTACTTACCCTAGTGATTAGGTTAGTTGAGTTTTTGAATGACTTGACGACGGTCCTCAAAATGGCGTCTTTGTCGAGGAGCTAATGCACCTCCGGCACTTGCGATGGACAACCACAATCGTTTGCTATGTTGCCATTACCATCAATCGCCTCGTTGTAGATTTGGTTAAATATAAGAGCCATGCCATTGATCAACCCAAAACTATAAATAAATTTCATGTAATCTTCGATCAGTTCCACCCAAATGTTGAGTGAATTTTTCAAAGGCGACACTCATCCAAGACATAGTGAAGGCAACTTCCTCTTCTTCGATCCAACTTTTCCTAGCCATTTGAGAATGGGTGGTAAAAATTCTAGAAAAATAAAGTTGTAGATAAGAAAAGTAAAGAGTAGAATTGTGTGGTAAGAATAGGTTAAATGGAGAGAGAGATATATAGTATAAAAATTGTTTTTTAAATAATCGTTCAACAGCTAGCAAACTGTAATATCCTGATTTTTTGTGAGATTAAGATATAAATTAAATGTAAATATTAAATCTCAAAAGTGAGTTTATATTGGCAAAATAGTATTTTTATATATAAAAAAGATATTATGATGGAATTTAAAAAGAGATATATATTATAAGGGGGTCAAACCTGATTAAAACTAATAGTTGTGGTGATAAGGAGAAAACACATAGTTTCAAATGATGATAAACAAAAAAAGAAAAGAAAGAAAGAAGATGGGCATGACTAGGAGGTCAGCTTTGTGCGACGCGACGCAAGCAAGGGAAAAAGAGAAGGAGGTCGATTTCACATGGGGAATCACGAAATTGTAGGGTTGAAGTCTGGATTCTACCTTCTTTGCTCTATCTTATGGCTCTAGCAAATGATCACTTATGTTAAAGTGGATAAAATTCAAAGCTTGGGTCCTTAGGTGTGTATGGCCTTAAAAACCTACGAATTTGGGTTTCCATTTGTGTGATTTTGGTGTAAATATCTTCAATTTATGAACTACAATTGTCACACCCCGACCCGCAGCGGAATAAGAGTCGGGGCATAATTGGGTTATCACCAAAGCTCATGATGTTTACTAAAATGTTTCATATTTATTAAATTCAAATTACAACTTAAATGTTCAAATCAAATTCATACAAATACAAGGAAATGAAACTAAGTAAAAAAATCCAAAGCTTAAACTGATTTATTCTTCTAGGCCCTCTTATGTGTTTCTTGCCTCAACTGGATCACCTGTATCATGTGTAAAATGGGGGAAATTTTGGGTCAACAAAAGTTGGCAAGTGAACCTTGTTTAAAAACATTGTTATTGATTTCTTGTTGTATTTAATATTGAAAAGTTGTACAATATTCATATGTGAGCAAACATATATAAACAAACAATCACAAACCACCTTGAATGAGTATATGACATGAATGATAATGTATTGTGAGATCAAGGCTCAATCAAACGGAGCCGATCGTATGAAATGTATGATGATGTATGTGAGATCAAGGCTCAATCAAACGGAGCCGATCGAATGAGGCACCTGTACTCAACCCGTCTCCCATGGGGAGCTGATGGGCCTAATGAAATGCATGTACTGAAAATGATAACTTTAATCTAAACATAATCCACACAACAATTGATACATATTGAATACACATTTGATCACGGATATGATGGATGCACAAGTGTTTAAATAAAATAAATAATTAAGCGACACATGATACACCCAAAAAATGTGATTAAAACGGGGAATTGGTAGAGATTCACTCACACTGGGTGCGTTCTTTGGATGAGGTTGGATGCGCACGAGTTTTGGGATTTGATCGACGAGGAAAACTAACCTAAAATAATAACGAAATGGTTCGGTAAATAAATGGATTTTTTAGATATATTTTTATGAGTTTAAGGACATTTTTTAACTTTAAAAATATTATTTTAAGTATTTTTAATTGATTTTTAAATTAAATAAATAAATAAAAAGAGATAAATTTTTTTGACTTTTTGACCGTTGACCGGTCCGTTGACCGTTGACCGGTCGGACTGTGGAAATGTTGTGCGCTGAGTGAGGTTCGAACCCGGGACCTCTCGTACGCGTGCACGCAGCTCTACCAACTGAGCTACGTGTCTAACCCGAAATATTTCTGATTTTAATTATACTTATATACTATTTAGATAATCAGAATTCTATTTAATTTAAAAAGGTTTTTAAATCATTGAACCGGTGTGAGGGCCTGGACTCGAACCCGCGTCCATAGCCTTGTATTGCACACAACCCGACCAACTGGGCTGTGTGACTAACCCGAATGATATGCGATTTTAATTACATTTATATACAGTATTAAAAATGGTTGGAAATTTGTAAGAACCGGGCAGCGTGTTAGGACTCGAACTCGGGACCATGATATTAAATTTGCACACAGTCCACCACTGGACTGTGTGTCTCACCCGGTATAATATTCAGTTTTAATTAAACTTATACACATATCGCCGTCGTCTTCTTCATTTATAAAGACACAGAACCAGATGGCCGACTGTTTTTGTTTAATTCGATTATCGAAACTTATAATTGGTTGGAAAGTATGAGATAATGAGATTAAAGAACAGAATTGTACCAAACAGTGCGTTTATTTCAGATGACCGGCAGGAGTCGTCGGCTCTGATTCGTGACTCTCGGCTGAGTGAAATGTTTGACAGTTTTGATCGATGAGTTGTGAAATTAAGTTACTAAACAAGAGATATCAGGGGGTTTAGATGATTGTACCGATTCACAGCGTGATTTCGGAATTTCCAGTGATTTCCGGCGAGTGCAGAATTTCCGGCAACGTCGTCTAGGACCGATTCTGGTTGAAGGATTGAAGTTAATATATGTCTAACAATGGATTGAAAACGAAAGAGTCGAGAAATTAACCGATTTGGTGTAAGTCTCGGTTTTCCGGTGAAAGTCCGGCGAAAGCAGAATGTCTCCGGCGAGTGCTAAGACTTCAAGAAATGGTGCGATTTTGAGCGAAAAGATTACCAGAGACTTGGGTGAGTATTTATAAGGAAGAAACAGAATGAATCGAGTCCGAATTTGATCTTGATTCGCGGTCAATATTTCTCCGGCGGTTACGACTTGAATTGGGGGATTAGACATCGGTTATAACCGATGCCGAAGTTAATTCACGCGTTCAGTCAAAGGGAACGGTCGAAATTTAGCGAAATCGTCGGTATTTCCGGCGACTGCGGATTGGGCGCGCTGATTACTGAATTTGATTTCGAGTTTTATTATAAGTATTAATTGTTTCATTATATTAACAAAAGACAGGGTGTGGCGGAGTGGTGTTGTGGTTGTTTGGTGACCCGGCTGACCCGGGTTCGTAACCCGACAGCTTGATTTTTATTTTAAGCACTTATTTTTACTTTTTAATAATTATAGTTTTTAAATTCTAATATGTTTATTAAATATGTATTGTTTAAAATGTAACATCCGTCAAAAACGGATTTACCAAACCCGCTCCGTTTATCAACCGAACAGTCAGTCAAAAATTTCGTTGCGAATTAAATGCCCAAAATATTTTTAAACGATACGAAATCGATTTTTATACGGGAATATATATTTAGTTTTTGAAAAACTGTTGAAAATCGCAAAATAAAAATAAAATACCTCTGCCGGGTTTCGAACCCGGGTCAGTACCGAACCAGCCACCAGTCTTAACACACAACACACAAACCACTGCGCCACTTGTTTTGTTTGTTATTTATTGAAATCATTTAATTGATATAATAACGTTACGAATTCAAAATCGGCGCCCATTAGTTCAGTCGTCGGAATCCCGGAAATCTCGCGAGTTTTTAACACCATTTTCAGTTATAACGTAAATTATTATTAGAACATCGTTATAACCGATGTTTGAAGTCCGCGACCAAACCATAACCGCCGGAGTTTTATAACCGATGAATACAGTCGGAAATCAGACCAAGTGCTTTGACGATTTGCACTATAAATTCACCCACAACCCACTACAAACCTTTTCGCTCAAAAATACACTTTTTCTCGGCGTAATTCCACTCGCCGGAATTTTTCTATTTGTCGCCGGAAAACCGGTTTCCCCATTTCTGAGCCTTACTAAACCTTTTAAACTTATACCGAAGTCACCCATACCTTCTTCAAACCTTCTGGAGACTCGCTGCTGCAAGACACCTGACGCCGGAGCTTATTGCTGATGCCGGAGTTCTGCCGAAAAACAGAGGGTCCAGTCGGTATACCTCTCCGCCCAATTTCTTTTTTCTTTTCACATTTATCTCACCGTAATGAACTGAAACACACTAATAAACAGATAAAAACCTTGAACCAGTCAGTCGTCTTTTCTGGTTATACCTTGATGAAGAAGACGATGTATTCGTTATCATATAAGTTTAATTAAAATCAACTTATCAATCGGGTTAGACACACAGTCCAGCGGTGGACTGTGTGCACAATAAACACTAACGTCTCAAGTTCGAATCCCGTTTCACACACGCTGCGTTAATAAAAATCATTTTTTTGTTAAACTGAACCGGAGTCGCCACTGGTATATGTTAAGTATATTAATTGTAACATCCGTCAAAAACGGATTTACCAAACCCGCTCCGTTTATCAACCGAACAGTCAGTCAAAATTTTCGTTGCGAATTAAATGTCCAAAACATTTTTAAACGATCCGTAATCAATTATTATACGCGAATATATATTTAGTTTTTGAAAAACTGTCAAAAATCGCAAAATAAAAATGAAATACATCTGCCGGGTTTCGAACCCGGGTCTGTACCGAATCAGCTAAGCATCTTATCTTCACACACACAAACCACTGCGCCGCTTGTTTTGTTTGTTATTTAATGAAATCATTTAATTGATAAAGTGACTTTACGAATTCAAAATCGGCGCCCAAACGATTCAGTCGTCGGAATCCCGGAAATCTCGCGAGTTTTAACACCGATTTACGTTATAACGTAAACCTTTAATCACATATCGGTTATAATCGATGTTTAAAGTCCGCGACCAAATTCATAACCGCCGGAAAAATTTAAATAACGAACACAGTCGGAATTCAGACCAAGTGCATTGACGATTTGTCCTATAAATTGACCCACAACCGACGACAAACACTTTCGCTCAAAAATCACACCTTTTCTCGGTGTAATTCCACTCGCCGGAATAAACCTGTTCGTCGCCGGAAAACCGTTTTCCCATTGCCGAGCTTTTCTGAACCTCTGAAGCTTATACCGGAGATACCCATACTCTTTCCAAGTTTTTCGGAGACTTGCTGCTGCAAGACACCAGACGCCGGAGTTGTTTTCTGTCGCCGGAGTTCTGCCGGAAAACAGAGGAAAGCGAGTCGGTATACCTCACGCTTATTTTCCTTTCTTTTTACTTCTATCTTACCAGTAATTAACCTAAAACATTAATGAAACTTGAATAAAAACTCGAACCAGTCAGACCCGATTTCTGGTTCAACATTGACGAAGAAGACGACGCACTTTCGTTAACATATAAGTATAATATAATTCAAGAAATTAATCGGGTTAGACACACAGTCCAGCGGTGGACTGTGTGCACATAAAACGCTAACGTCTCAAGTTCGAATCCCGGCTCGTACACGCTGCCTTAATAAAAATCAAGTTTTTATTTAACTGATCCGGATCGCCACAGATATATGTTAAATATATTGTTAACCGGAATAATAACCAAGTTAGACACACAGTCCAGCGGTGGACTGTGTGTTTGATTATATCGCTGGTCACGAGTTCGAGTCCGGTCTTCAGCACCGACTCGGACAATTATCTTCTCTTTTTAATTAAGGCAGAAAAGGAAATAAATAATTAGTATTTAAGTATAATAAAAATCGAATGTAATAACATGTTGAACACACAGTCCAGCGGTGGACTGTGTGTTAGATTAAACCACAGGTCCCGAGTTCGAGACCTGTGGAGTGCAAAACCGGTCCGCTTAAACTGTTTTTAAAATAAAATGATTTTCTGTTAATTCTAATTAATGTATATATGAAATTAAAATCGGATATATAACGGGTTAGACACGTAGCTCAGTTGGTAGAGCTGCGTGCACGCGTACGGGAGGTCACGGGTTCGAGCCTCACCGAGCGCACAACAATATGCCTCAAAACCGGTCAACGACCAGTCAAAGTCAACAGGTCAATGTCACTGTAGCAGAAAAAAAATAAAAAATATTTTTATTATTTTTATTTAATTATTTTAATTAAAAATCAATTATAAATACTTAAAAATAACATTTTTAAGATTAGAAAATAGCCTCAAACTCACAAAAATACACCCAACAATCCTACTAAAATAGTTTAATAAAATCCGTTTACTTACCAAACCATCATGCGATTTATCTAGGTTAAATCTCACTCGTGGTTAAAACCACTTCGCGTGCATTCAACGTCATCAACCGAACGCACCCACTGTGAGTGAATCTTACAATTTCCCCCTTTTAAATTACACGTTTTGGGGTGTGTCATGTGTTATGAATTAATTAATTTATTTATTTAAACTTGTGCCATACCACATCATGACCTGAACTTAGATTGATTTATTGTGGTGATTTATTTATATTCCGTTGGTCAAATTACATGAAACTCATACATTAAGCCCATCAGTTCCTCGTGGGAAACGAGTAGAACATCGCGTGCTTCAATTCAAATTCATTATTGTTCATGTGTGTTTTCACTGAGTTTATATTGTTTGTAGTTGTGTTATTCATATTACCATGTTTATGCAATTCATTCATCAGGCCCCTCAGTTCCTCGTGAGAGACGAGTTGAGCATCGCGTGCCTTTAATTGTTTCCATTATTATTCATGAGTGTGTCATTTAACATCTTATGATTGTTGATCAAGTTACATCTAATTTTACTCATGTTTGGTTGTGCACATATTTCATAATCAATTTAAATAAATTGTTCAAATGTTTTCCATAGGATTCACTCGCCAACATTATGTTGATCCAAAAACCTTTTTACACATGATACAGGTGAACAGGTTGAAGCAAGGAAAACATAGGATATGCCTTAGAAGAGAACAAAGAAGTTTAAATTGTAGTTAGATCATGTTGTAGCAATCATTGTAAATTTCCATTTAAATTGTATTAATGAATATGAAACGTTTAATAAATGTCATGAGCTTTGATGATAACCCAATCATGCCCCGATCACCTTATCCGCTGCGGGTCGGGGTGTGACAGATTGGTATCAGAGCCATGACTATAGGGATATAGGATAGGTTATTAGACCCTTAGAGCCTATACTATAGTCTGCCTAAATTTTAAATTGATTAGGTGGTTACATACAAACTTGTGATATTTATTTGTTTCATATTTGTTTACATTTCAGTCAAACATACATGCTCATATACATGTTCATTATACATATATACATATTCATTATACATATATCGATGTTCATGTATTCAATTTATTTTCATATTCTCATTATCCAAAGATTTTATGCAATTTTCAATTCTCATCAAAGTAAGTTCTGCGACGGGCATGTAGTAACTGGAAGGGTACAAGTACCGGTAGTCGGAACGTCCTGTCTAGGCTGGCATTCGTATAAATCCAATATAACGGACCAGTTTGCCTACCTGGGGACCAACGATGAGAGTACGAAGGACCTATTAGGCCAAAGCATGCCACACCAAACGTCGTTCGAACTAACCCTACTTTGAGGTGTCATCGTGTCTACACCTGGACACATTCCGAACATCACACGTTGTATACATATTTCTCGATTTTCCCGGGTTTTTGTGTACGCAACCAGGCAGAAACCGTGCGAACCATATGAAAAACCGGTATTCATGGGGGCCCACATGATTACATAAGGTAAAGTATGGCGGCATGACGGGCCTAACAGCGAGCAAAGCCCAAGACATCCTATGGATGTAGTATTTTTGTATAATTATTTTATAAATGATCATTCTTGAATGCGACCCATGATCCCAAAAGCATCCAACTCATACTCTTGTCATGTATTCATTGTAGATGTCTTCTAACCTCGCCCGTAGGAAGGCGAGAGTAAGAAAAGCCCGCGATCGCATGGCTGCCTTAATCGCTCAACAAATGGCTGCCGTAATACCCAACATTGTAATCCAAGTTCAACAAGCACTTACCAATAATCCTGTCAATCAAGCAAGCCAAAACATTTTCAACTCTTCCCCAAACACCACTAAATGCACCTACAAGCATTTCAAATCATGCGACCCTCCGAAATATAAAGGGACTAAAGGTGTCACCGCACTCCTCCATTGGTTTGAAGAAATGGAGAATACTTTTCTAAATTGCGATTGCCCTGATGATCGCAAAGTGCGTTATGCTACCGGTCGACTATATGGGATAGCACTTACTTGGTGGAATACAGAGAAGGCCAAACGAGGTGTTGAAGATGCTATGTCCTTAACTTGGAACGAATTGAAGGAAATCATGACCAGACGATTTTGCCCAAGGAGTGAAATCAAGAAGTTAGAAGATGAATTTTACTCATTGAAGCAAATGGAAGGAGACCACACCACCTACAACAAAAGGTTCCTCGAATTACATCAAATGGTTCCCAACATGTTTACTCCCCTCTACCGTTTGATCGAGCACTACATTCGTGGTCTTCCGTCAAAGATTCAAGACCCTGTGATAAGTACCAAGCCTGCAACTTTGGAAGCAGCAATGGAGCTAGCAATAGAGCTCACCGAGAACCGAATCCGAAACAAAGACTTCGAGGAGGAGAAGAAGAAGGATAAAGAATCGACTGAAACCTCCGACTCCACCCAAACCGAATCCCCTTCTCAACCCAACCCTAAGAGAAGAAGAGTCGGGCGACTTTTCGCTGCTACCCAACGAAATCAACCCGTTTTTCACGCTATACCCATCCGAGCTGTCCCAATCACCCAAGTGGCACCCAACTCAGCTTACCCAAATAAGAAACCATATCTCGGACCTCACCCTCGATGCTACAACTGTTTTTATCACCATCCCCTTACTTTACCTTGCTGGCTATGTACAACTTGTGGACGTTATGGTCATTTGAGCAATGTTTGTCGCACCTTTCAAGACCAAACCTTTTCCCCTACTCAAAACATGGCCCAAACTCATCACCAACCCCAACACCCCATGTTCCCATATGCTCGAGCTTGCTTCAATTGTGGCGACCCTACCCACCTTAGAAACACATGCCCTCAATTGGTTAATGTTATCAACACTCAAGCCCAATCAAACCCAGTTAACCAAGTAAACCAAGAAAACCCAACCACTATGCCACCAGCAAGAGGAAGAGTCTTCAATATCAACGCCAACCCTGTCGAAGATAATGACGGCCCTGATGAAGATACTCAGCTAGTCCTCTTCGCCGAAGATCCAGATTCAACTTCTATTGTTTAGTCTTATGTTTTTCTTTATCACATGTGTAGACTGTTAGAGAAATTATTGGATATTATATATTATATATTGTTTTCGGTATATGCTTTTGCCGAGGCCGTGGCTCCCCATCCATCGAGGTTGAGTTGGATCCCCATTTTATTATGTGGTTGATCTTGGCGTGCCCGCACGATCGGCTCCGTTTGTTTGAGCCTTGATCGGTTACGTAATTTTACATTTCAATACATGCAATACGCTCGGCTCCGTTTGATTGAGCCTTGAGTGCACAGATTTATTCACATTTCCAGTTCATGCAATACGCTCGGCTCCGTTTGATTGAGCCTTGAGTGCAAAGATTTATTCACATTTCCAGTTCATGCAATACCCTCGGCTCCGTTTGATTGAGCCTTGAGTGCAAAGATTTATTCACATTTCCAGTTCATGCAATACGTTCGGCTCCGTTTGATTGAGCCTTGAGCGCACATACAATTTCATTATCAGTATCTTGTGGTTGTGGTGTTTGTAGTAGAGTCGCATCGAACTAACCATAACTTTCGGATAAAGTCAACGAAAATTTGACAAGGGTATGGTGGATACGCCGATGGTACTTCCTATATATAAGTATTCTTGTCAAATGATCGGAGGCATTATCAGGCGGTTATGAGAGGTTTCATGCATAGGCTGATTGTGTGATGGTTGTTTAAATTAAGTTGTTCAATTTCAGTACATTCAATACGTTCGGCTCCGTTTGATTGAGCCTTGAGCGCACATACAATTTCATTCAATACGTTCGGCTCCGTTTGATTGAGCCTTGAGCGCACAGACAATTTCATTATCAGTATCATGTGGTTGTGGTGTTTGTGGTAGAGTCGCATCGAACTAACCATAACTTGCGGATAAAGTCAATGAAAATTTGACAAGGATATGGTGGATACGCCGATGGTACTTCCTATATATAAGTATTCTTGTCAAATAATCGGAGGCATTATCAGGCGGTTATGAGAGGTTCCATGCATAGGCTGTTTGTGTGGTTAAGTTATTCATATTCAGTACATGCAATACGCACGGCTCCGTTTGATTGAGCCTTGAGCACACAATTTCAATTTCAGTACATTCAATATGTTCGGCTCCGTTTGATTGAGCCTTGAGCACACAATTTCATTTTCAGTACATGCAAAACGATCGGCTCCGTTCGATTGAGCCTTGATCGCACAGATATATTTCATTTCAGTAATTTATGTTTGTTGTATTGATTGTAGAGTTATAGGACTAATCATAATTCACTGTTAAAACCAATGAAAATTTGACAAGAATATGGTGGATACGCCGCTGGTACTTCCTATATATAAGTATTCTTGTCAAAGGATCAGAGGCATTAACGGATGGTTATGAGAAGTTCTATGTAGGATTTATTAGTTTCTTGGTAACCAATCATAACTTGTGGATAAAACTAATGAAAATTTGGCAAGAATATGGTGGATACGCCGCTGGTACTTCCTATATATAAGTATTCTTGCCAAAGGATCAGAGGCATTATCAGGCGGTTATGAGAAGTTCCATGTAGGATTTAGTATTGCCTTGGTTGGAATTTGTGTTACATTTATATCATCATGTTATTTAAAGAGATTGGATTGTGTTCCATTTCTACATAAATTAACCTCTCCATCATAACAAACGAGAGAGGAACTTCCATCATTCAAACATATATGTTATCAGAATGTGGATTCAAATATTTGCTGTTGTGATTATTCATGTTCAAATATTCGCTGATGTGTCTATTCATGTTCGAATATTTGCTGTTATGTTTATTCATGTTCAAATATTTGCTGATGTGTTCATTCATGTTTGGATATCAGCTGTTGTGTTTTTATTTATGTTCCATGTAGATTGTAGTGTTAGAAGTTTTGCCTTAGGATATAACCATATATTTCCCAAACGTATCTAAACTCTTATGCATGATATCATTTTTTTTTTTTTTTTTTTAGCGAATCATTCCTGTTTATCAATATTCATACAGTAGGCAACAAAAAGCGATTCCTGAATAGGGTACTTAACCCTTACAAGGAACGTTACCGCCTCGAACAAAAACTTAAGTCTTTATTTTGCTAAGCATACAACTGTCAAACAAAACATCATCATTCTTATAGTCAAAATATATCATTATTTAAATTTCGGGACGAAATTTCTAAAAAGCAGGGGATACTGTAACATCCGTCAAAAACGGATTTACCAAACCCGCTCCGTTTATCAACCGAACAGTCAGTCAAAATTTTCGTTGCGAATTAAATGTCCAAAACATTTTTAAACGATCCGTAATCAATTATTATACGCGAATATATATTTAGTTTTTGAAAAACTGTCAAAAATCGCAAAATAAAAATGAAATACATCTGCCGGGTTTCGAACCCGGGTCTGTACCGAATCAGCTAAGCATCTTATCTTCACACACACAAACCACTGCGCCGCTTGTTTTGTTTGTTATTTAATGAAATCATTTAATTGATAAAGTGACTTTACGAATTCAAAATCGGCGCCCAAACGATTCAGTCGTCGGAATCCCGGAAATCTCGCGAGTTTTAACACCGATTTACGTTATAACGTAAACCTTTAATCACATATCGGTTATAATCGATGTTTAAAGTCCGCGACCAAATTCATAACCGCCGGAAAAATTTAAATAACGAACACAGTCGGAATTCAGACCAAGTGCATTGACGATTTGTCCTATAAATTGACCCACAACCGACGACAAACACTTTCGCTCAAAAATCACACCTTTTCTCGGTGTAATTCCACTCGCCGGAATAAACCTGTTCGTCGCCGGAAAACCGTTTTCCCCATTGCCGAGCTTTTCTGAACCTCTGAAGCTTATACCGGAGATACCCATACTCTTTCCAAGTTTTTCGGAGACTTGCTGCTGCAAGACACCAGACGCCGGAGTTGTTTTCTGTCGCCGGAGTTCTGCCGGAAAACAGAGGAAAGCGAGTCGGTATACCTCACGCTTATTTTCCTTTCTTTTTACTTCTATCTTACCAGTAATTAACCTAAAACATTAATGAAACTTGAATAAAAACTCGAACCAGTCAGACCCGATTTCTGGTTCAACATTGACGAAGAAGACGACGCACTTTCGTTAACATATAAGTATAATATAATTCAAGAAATTAATCGGGTTAGACACACAGTCCAGCGGTGGACTGTGTGCACATAAAACGCTAACGTCTCAAGTTCGAATCCCGGCTCGTACACGCTGCCTTAATAAAAATCAAGTTTTTATTTAACTGATCCGGATCGCCACAGATATATGTTAAATATATTGTTAACCGGAATAATAACCAAGTTAGACACACAGTCCAGCGGTGGACTGTGTGTTTGATTATATCGCTGGTCACGAGTTCGAGTCCGGTCTTCAGCACCGACTCGGACAATTATCTTCTCTTTTTAATTAAGGCAGAAAAGGAAATAAATAATTAGTATTTAAGTATAATAAAAATCGAATGTTATAACATGTTGAACACACAGTCCAGCGGTGGACTGTGTGTTAGATTAAACCACAGGTCCCGAGTTCGAGACCTGTGGAGTGCAAAACCGGTCCGCTTAAACTGTTTTTAAAATAAAATGATTTTCTGTTAATTCTAATTAATGTATATATGAAATTAAAATCGGATATATAACGGGTTAGACACGTAGCTCAGTTGGTAGAGCTGCGTGCACGCGTACGGGAGGTCACGGGTTCGAGCCTCACCGAGCGCACAACAATATGCCTCAAAACCGGTCAACGACCAGTCAAAGTCAACAGGTCAATGTCACTGTAGCAGAAAAAAAATAAAAAATATTTTTATTATTTTTATTTAATTATTTTAATTAAAAATCAATTATAAATACTTAAAAATAACATTTTTAAGATTAGAAAATAGCCTCAAACTCACAAAAATACACCCAACAATCCTACTAAAATAGTTTAATAAAATCCGTTTACTTACCAAACCATCATGCGATTTATCTAGGTTAAATCTCACTCGTGGTTAAAACCACTTCGCGTGCATTCAACGTCATCAACCGAACGCACCCACTGTGAGTGAATCTTACAATTTCCCCCTTTTAAATTACACGTTTTGGGGTGTGTCATGTGTTATGAATTAATTAATTTATTTATTTAAACTTGTGCCATACCACATCATGACCTGAACTTAGATTGATTTATTGTGGTGATTTATTTATATTCCGTTGGTCAAATTACATGAAACTCATACATTAAGCCCATCAGTTCCTCGTGGGAAACGAGTAGAACATCGCGTGCTTCAATTCAAATTCATTATTGTTCATGTGTGTTTTCACTGAGTTTATATTGTTTGTAGTTGTGTTATTCATATTACCATGTTTATGCAATTCATTCATCAGGCCCCTCAGTTCCTCGTGAGAGACGAGTTGAGCATCGCGTGCCTTTAATTGTTTCCATTATTATTCATGAGTGTGTCATTTAACATCTTATGATTGTTGATCAAGTTACATCTAATTTTACTCATGTTTGGTTGTGCACATATTTCATAATCAATTTAAATAAATTGTTCAAATGTTTTCCATAGGATTCACTCGCCAACATTATGTTGATCCAAAAACCTTTTTACACATGATACAGGTGAACAGGTTGAAGCAAGGAAAACATAGGATATGCCTTAGAAGAGAACAAAGAAGTTTAAATTGTAGTTAGATCATGTTGTAGCAATCATTGTAAATTTCCATTTAAATTGTATTAATGAATATGAAACGTTTAATAAATGTCATGAGCTTTGATGATAACCCAATCATGCCCCGATCACCTTATCCGCTGCGGGTCGGGGTGTGACATTAATAACCGGAATAATAACCAAGTTAGACACACAGTCCAGCGGTGGACTGTGTGTTTGTTTATATCACAGGTCACGAGTTCGTGTCCGGTCTTCTGCACCGACTCGGACAATTAACTATTCTTTTTAATAAGGCAGAAAAGGAAATAACTAATTTGTATTTAAGTATAATAAAAATCGAATTATATAACATGTTAAACACATAGTCCAGCGGTGGACTGTGTGTTAGTTTAAGCCACAGGTCCCGGGTTCGAGACCTGTGGAGCGCACCGGTTTTCGGGATTTAAACTGTTTTTATAATAAAATGAATTTCGGTTTAAACTAATTAATATATATATATATATAATTAAAATCAGATATATAACGGGTTAGACACGTAGCTCAGTTGGTAGAGCTGGGTGCACGCGTACGGGAGGTCTCGGGTTCGAGCCTCACTCAGCGCACAACAATATGCCTCAAAACCGGTCAACGGTCAGTCAAAGTCAACAGTCAAAGTCAACTGTAGCAAAAATCAAATATTTTTTTTATTATTTTTATTTAATTATTTTAATTAAAAACCAATTAAAAATACTTAAAAATAACATTTTTAAGGTTAGAAAATAACCTCAAACTCACAAAAATACACCCAACAATCCTACTAAAATAGATTTAATAAAACCCGTTTACTCACAAAACCATAATGTGATTTATCTAGGTTAATCTCACTCGTGGTTAGAACCACATCGCGTGCATTCAACATCATCAACCGAACGCACCCACTGTGAGTGAATCTTACAACTCCCCCTTTTAAATTACACGTTTTGGGGTGTGTCATGTGTTATGAAAATAATTAATTTATTTATTTAAACTTGTGCCATACCACATCATGACTTAAACTTAGATTGTTTTTATTGTTTTGATTTACTTATTTCCTTTTGTCATACTATATGAAACTCATACATTAAGCCCATCAGTTCCTCGTGGAAGACGAGTTGAACAACGCGTGCCACAAATCAAATTCATTATTGTTTATGTGTATATCATTGAGTTTGTATTGTTTGTAGTTGTGTCATTCATATTATCATGGTTATGCAATTCATTCATTAGGCCCCTCAGTTCCTCGTGAGAGACGAGTTGAGCATCGCGTGCCTCTAAATGTTCCATTATTGTTCATGTGTGTTTCACTTAATATCTTATGATTGTTGATTAAGTTTACATCTATTTTTACTCATGTTTGGTTGTGCACATATTTCATAATCAATTTAAATATATTTGTTCAAATGTTTTCCATAGGATTCACTCGCCAACATTATGTTGATCCAAAAACCCTTTTACACATGATACAGGTGAACAGGTTGAAGCAAGGAAAACATAGGATATGCCTTGGAAGAGAACAAAGAAGTTTAGATTGTTAGTTAGATCATGTTGTAACATTTATTGTAAAATTCCATTTAATTTGTATTAATGAATATGAAACGCTTAATAAATGTCATGAGCTTTGATGATAACCCAATCATGCCCCGATCACCTTTTCCGCTGCGGGTCGGGGTGTGACATAAAATTAATATTGACCGTAAATACGAAATGAAATTTTTATAATTGGATATTTGATTAATAAACGAAGCGGGTTTGGAAACCCGTTTTTCGACGGATGTTACAGTATCCCTACTTTTAGAAATTTCGTCCCGAAATTTAAGTAGTAGTGGTAACAGGAAAAAAATGCGGGTATTTTTCGCGCATTGAGTCTTCACGTTCCCAAGTAAACTCAGGTCCTCGTTTCGACTCCCAACGTACCCTAACAATTGGAATACGACTCCGTCTTAAACGTTTTTCTCCGAAGTCCATGATCTCTACTGGTCTTTCAATGAAGTGCATAGATTCATCGATCTGAATATCTTCTAGGGGAATATGGAGGTTTTCATCGGCGAGGCACTTCTTTAAGTTTGATACGTGGAATGTGGGGTGAATTATGTTGAGTTCTTCTGGTAGGTCAAGCTCGTATGTTACAGGTCCTACTCTTTCGAGTATCTTGAAAGGTCCTACGTAGCGTGGTGCTAGCTTGTCCTTCTGGCCAAAACGAACTACTCCCTTCCACGGTGATACTTTTAGAAGTACTTGATCACCAATGTTAAATTCCAAGGGCTTTCGTCGTTTGTCTGCATAACTCTTTTGATGACTTTGTGCCGCTAGAAGATTGTTTCGAATTTGATGGATCTTGTCTGTTGTTTCTTGAATTAATTCTGGACCGGTGATTTGAGCTTCCCCAATTTCGTGCCAGCATACTGGAGATCGGCACTTACGACCGTATAAAGCTTCGTAAGGAGCCATGCCGATACTTGAGTGATAACTATTGTTGTACGATAATTCAACTAATGGTAGACGAGTGTCCCAATTTCCCTTGAAGTCTATGACACATGCTCGAAGCATGTCTTCAAGAGTTTGGATGGTGCGTTCAGATTGTCCATCAGTTTGTGGATGAAAAGCGATACTGAGGTCTAATCGCGTACCCAAGGCGGCTTGTACGGCTTGCCATGTTCGTGAAGTGAAACGACCATCACGGTCTGAAATGATGCTTATAGGTACACCATGCCGGCTTATGATTTCGCTGATGTAGATACGAGCTAACTTTTCGTTTTTGAAGTCCTCACGAATCGGAATGAAGTGAGCTGATTTTGTAAGACGATCAATGATTACCCATATGGTGTCATACCCACTGGAGGTGCGAGGTAACCCGGTAATGAAGTCCATGGTTATGTTTTCCCACTTCCATACAGGCATTTCAGGTTGGGTTAGAAGTCCTGAAGGTCTTTGATGGTCAGCTTTTACTTTGGAACAGGTAAGGCACTTGGAAACAAAGACAGCGATATCCTTTTTCATGCCAGGCCACCAGTAGGTGTATCGTAGGTCTTGATACATCTTGTCGGCTCCTGGGTGTACAGAGTATCGTGTTTTGTGCGCCTCATTCATGAGGAAATCACGAAGGTTGTCGCGATCAGGAATCCATATGCGATTTAGATAGTATAGAATACCGTCGGATTTGGTTTCGATTTTAAGTTCCGCTCCACAAGACAGCTCATCGCGTACGTCATTTTCTGTTACAGAAACATGTTGGGCTTCTCGGATTCGATCTTTGATGTTGGTTATGATTTGCGAACATAGAAGATGAATGGAGTTCGCATAACCTTTTCGACTGAGCGCATCGGCCACCACGTTTGCCTTGCCAGGATGATACTGAATTTCACAGTCGTAGTCGTTAAGAAGTTCGACCCATCTTCGTTGCCTCATATTCAACTCCTTTTGGTTGAAGATATGTTGGAGACTCTTATGGTCAGTGTATATTTCACACTTGGTACCGTAGAGGTAATGTCTCCATATCTTGAGAGCGAACACAATGGCTCCAAGTTCTAGGTCGTGGGTGGTGTAGTTCTTCTCATGAACTTTGAGTTGCCTAGAAGCATATGCTATCACTTTTCCTCTTTGCATCAGTACACAGCCTAGTCCTTGCCCTGACGCGTCGCAATATACTACAAAGTCATCGCAACCTTCAGGAAGTGTGAGGATAGGTGCGTCACAAAGCTTTTGCTTAAGGGTTTGGAAGGCTTCTTCTTGTTTAGGTCCCCATATGAAGGGTTTTCCTTTATGAGTCAAAGCCGTGAGTGGTACAGCAATACGGGAGAAATTGGCAATGAAGCGGCGATAGTAACCAGCCAAACCAAGAAATGATCTTACTTCGGTAGGGGTACGTGGCGCTTGCCATTCCTGTACTGCCTTGATTTTTGAGGGATTAACATGAATTCCCTTGTCATTGACGACTTGTCCAAGGAACTGTACTTCCCTTAACCAGAATTCACATTTCGAGAACTTAGCGTACAGCTTTTCTGTCCTTAAGAGTGTAAGGATGAGTCGAAGGTGTCGTTCATGATCAGACTTATACTTTGAGTAGATGAGGATGTCGTCGATGAAGACTATGACAAAGCGGTCGAGGTAGGGTTTGCATACCCTATTCATTAAATCCATAAATACTGCTGGGGCGTTGGTTAAACCAAATGGCATGACCATGAATTCGTAATGACCATATCGAGTTCGGAAGGCGGCTTTGGGACGTCTTCTTCATGTACTCTGAGTTAATGATATCCAGAACGAAGGTCGATTTTTGAAAAACAGGTGGCGCCTTGAAGTTGGTCTAGAAGGTCATCGATGCGAGGTAATGGGTAGCGGTTCTTGACCGTTAACTTGTTGAGTTCTCTGTAGTCGATACACATGCGAAACGTTCCATCTTTCTTCTTCACAAAAAGAACAGGTGCACCCCAAGGCGATGAGCTAGGACGTATAAATCCTTTGTCAGTCAGCTCTTGCAATTGACTGGCCAGCTCTTGCATTTCGGATGGAGTTAACCTATAAGGAGATTTTGCGACTGGTGTAGCGCCAGGTATAAGATCAATGCGGAATTCGACTTCCCTCATGGGAAGAAGTCCTGAGATGTCGTCGGGAAAGACTTGTGGGAATTCTTTCACTACAGGTATATCATCGAGTTTCTTCTCCTTGTTTCCCTTCTTGACGACGTGAGTTAGGAATGCGACATAGTTCTTGCGGAGATATTTTCGGGCTTTAAGGCAGGACATCAATTTGAGTCCTTTCGAAGGGGTTTCTCCAAAGATTCGTAGGGTTTGACCGTCTGCAAGAGGAATGCGAATGAACTTTTCGCGGCATACTACTTCAGCATGATGTTGGCTGAGCCAGTCCGTACCAATTATAATGTCGAAACTTCCCAACTTCATAGGAATGAGGTCAACTGGAAAATCGTGATCGTTTAGAGTGAGGGTACAATTTCGTATACTAGAGTTTAATGAGACCGGTTTTCCGTCAGCAACTTCCATCGTTATGGATTCCATGAGATTATCACGAGTTTGGTTGAGGATGGGTTCAAATTCTAAGGACACAAAACTCTTATCCGCGCCAGTATCGAATAACATGGATGCATAACTACCATTGATGAGAAACGTACCGTTAACCACGTTGTTGTCAGTCCTAGCTTGATTGGCGTTGATGTTGAAAGCTCTTCCTCTAGCAGGTGGAGGAACTTGGTTAGCTTGGTTCACCGGATTTGCTTGAGCTTGGGCATGAATGATGTTCACCAAGAGTGGACAAGTGTTTCTAAAGTGGTTTGGGTCTCCACAGTTGTAACAAGCTCGCATGGGTTGCATCATGGGGTAGTTGGGTTGGTAGTAGGATTGGGCCGTATGTTGTGTAGATGGTAGAAGTAAGGGTTGTTGGGCTTGACCCACTATCTGATGGTGGGTTTGGGTTGAGGGTTGGTTGCGGTTCATTCGCTGAAGTGTGCGACAGGTTTGGATGGTGTGACCTGCACGGCCACAGCTGGTGCAATATTGGCAGGGATGTTTGGGAAGGTGATGGTATTGGCAATGGTTGCATTTTGGGTATGGGCCAGAGTATGGCTTTTTATATGGTGCAGCTGAGGGGGCAACTTGGGTGATGGGTGCAGCAGTGATAGGGGGGTTTGTTTGTGTGACAGCAAAGTTCCTGTTGTTTCGCTTCCTCTTACCAGCAAACTTCGAAGAGGAGACAGAATGGTTTGAAGTTTGGGCCTCAATGGGGGCTTTCTTTTTCTCCTCCTTAAATTTACCGTTTCGGATGCGATTCTCGGTAAGTTCGGTAGCTAGTTCCATTGCGACCTCAAGTGTTGCAGGTGAAGTGCTTAGAACCGAGTCTTGAATTTTCGAGGGGAGGCCTCGAATGTAGTGTTCAACCAAACGGTACACTGGGGTGAACAAGTTGGGGATCATTTGGTTTAGCTCGATAAATCTTTTGTTGTAGGAAGTATGATCTCCTTCCTTTTGTTTAAACGAATGGAATTCATCTTCCAACTTCTTGATTTCGCTTCTTGGACAGAAGCGTCTTGTCATTATTTCCCTTAACTCTTCCCATGTTAAGGCCATAGCATCTTCGACTCCTCTCTTACCCTTTTCTGTGTTCCACCAGGTAAGGGCTACCCCAAACAGTCTCCCGGTTGCGTAACGTACCTTGCGATCCTCGGGACAATCGCAATTGAGGAAGGTGTTCTCCATTTCCTCAAACCAGTGGAGGAGAGCAGTGACACCTTCGGTCCCTTCATACTTTGGGGGATCGCAATTCTTGAAGTGTTTGTAGGAGCACTTTTTGGAGGGAGGGTTGTCGACGTTCTAGTCTTCTTGATTGGGAGGGTTGATGGGATTCGCGGTGAGAGCTTGTTGGACTTGAATTACGATGTCAGGAAGCACCGCGGCCATTTGTTTTGCAATTTGGGTGGCCAAGCGTTCGTTTGACCTTCCTGACTTTCTACCTCCACGTAGTTGCCTAGCCGATATCTACAGGAACATACATAGGAAGATTGTGAGTTTAAGAAGTTTTTAGGAGTCCTGTGTCGTTAAAAGTAATAAAATAACATAATCATCAATAATGCAACTACATCCATAGGATGTCTTGGGTTTGCTCATGTTTGGGCCTCCAATGTCCCCCATACCATCGCCTGTATAGTCATGTGGGCCCCCATGACTATTGGTTTAGTAGGATTCACATTGGTATTGGCGGTTTAACACTCGCATCACCCGAATGAAAACCATGAAATATGATTGCAAGATGTATGGTAGGAGGGTGTCCAGGTATAGACACAATGACAACTCAAAGTGGGGTTAGCTCACACGACGTTTGGTATAGCATGCTTTGGCCTAATAGGTCCTTCGTACTCTCATCGTTAGTCCCCAGGTAGGCAAACTGGTCCTTTATTTTGGATTTATACGAATGCCAAGCCTAGACAGGACGTTCCGACTACCGGTACTCGACCCTTCCAGTTACTACATGCCCGTCATGGGAACTCACTTTGATGTGATTTGAAAAATACAAAAATCGTTGCAAAAATCATGGGAATTGTGAGGTGTGTGCTCTCATGGATATGATATGTTATGAGGATATGATTCATGATGAGCATTGTATAATAATATGTACTTATGAATTTTGTATGTAACACATAAACAATTTAAAAAACTCTAATTAACTATAGTATAGGCTCTAAGGGTCTAATAACCTATCCTATATCCCTATAGTCATGGCTCTGATACCAATCTGTCACACCCCGACCCGCAGCGGAATAAGAGTCGGGCATAATTGGGTTATCACCAAAGCTCATGATGTTTACTAAAATGTTTCATATTTATTAAATTCAAATTACAACTTAAATGTTCAAATCAAATTCATACAAATACAAGGAAATGAAACTAAGTAAAACAATCCAAAGCTTAAACTGATTTATTCTTCTAGGCCCTCTTATGTGTTTCTTGCCTCAACTGGATCACCTGTATCATGTGTAAAATGGGGGAAATTTTGGGTCAACAAAAGTTGGCGAGTGAACCTTGTTTAAAAACATTGTTATTGATTTCTTGTTGTATTTAATATTGAAAAGTTGTACAATATTCATATGTGAGCAAACATATATAAACAAACAATCACAAACCACCTTGAATGAGTAGAATGATAATATATTGTGAGATCAAGGCTCAATCAAACGGAGCTGATCGTATGAAATGTCTGATGATGTATGTGAGATCAAGGCTCAATCAAACGGAGCCGATCGAATGAGGCACCTGTACTCAACCCATCTCCCACGGGGAGCTGATGGGCCTAATGAAATGCATGTACTGAAAATGATAACTTTAATCTAAACATAATCCACACAACAATTGATACATATTGAATACACATTTGATCACGGATATGATGGATGCATAAGTGTTTAAATAAAATAAATAATTAAGCGACACATGATACACCCCAAAAATGTGATTAAAACGGGGAATTGGTAGAGATTCACTCACACTGGGTGCGTTCTTTGGATGAGGTTGGATGCGCACGAGTTTTGGGATTTGATCGACGAGGAAAACTAACCTAAAATAATAACGAAATGGTTCCGTAAATAAATGGATTTTTTAGATATATTTTTATGAGTTTAAGGACATTTTTTAACTTTAAAAATATTATTTTAAGTATTTTTAATTGATTTTTAAATTAAATAAATAAATAAAAAGAGATAAATTTTTTTGACTTTTTGACCGTTGACCGGTCCGTTGACCGTTGACCGGTCGGACTGTGGAAATGTTGTGCGCTGAGTGAGGTTCGAACCCGGGACCTCTCGTACGCGTGCACGCAGCTCTACCAACTGAGCTATGTGATTATTGAGTTATGGGTGTGGTTGCATGTTATATTCTAGATGTTAGATTATATGATTTGGTGTGTAAAAGCTGTAAACATAATTATTTATGTTAGGGTTCTAACATTTTCGCATAGCTATGGTGATAGTTTTGGGAGTAAAAAAAGTACGAGTTTGATTATAGTTTCAAGTTGCATATGAATGCTTAATGAACTTGATAACTTTGATGATAAAATGGTAATTTTGGGAGTTGAAATAGGTATGTTTATGGTGAATTTTAATCATGACGATTACGTTGTCGATGAAAAGCCTAAACTAAATGGATAGTGGAAATTGGGAGATATTATAATGTTTACTTGATTCAAATGATTTGCTAATAATCAATTTTTGTTTAGTAAACATAAAGCGTTGGAGAATTTATTGTGAAAATGAGCCATATATTATGATTAAACACAAATGCGTGATAATGGGTCAAATGAGTGGTAATAAACTAATTAACAAGTTTGGGGTAAAAAAATGATTTAGAACACGAGTTTGGTGATGGGTGGATAAATACATGAGATGAATGCCCATGTTTTGTGTTTTAATGATTTGCAAGTTTGATTTGTTGTAAAGATAGTTGAGATATCTCCGTAGACCGATTTACACCGACATTCAACATTTATGTGCGGCACATGATCGATCACATGGCTTTCCAGGAATGATAGGGACACATAGATTGTATGCACGTACACGAGAATGGTGAGGTTAATTCAAAAGGTTTGGTTATAAGATTCTGACGATTATGCTTAAAGTGATGGTGTCTCAAGACTTGTGGTGTTGGCATGTGTGTTTTGGACACATTGACCAAACAACGACATCAACATCATCGACCGATCGCCTTTATACAGTAGTTATTTGGATGGAATCGCCCCTCTTTGTCATTTTATCGTATATCTTGTGGATGGGATATTCCATTGATGGGAAACCATAGTGAAGACGTCACATCCTTCTGAAAACAATTTAAAATGTATGTTGTCGCTTCCAGAAAGCACAAGAAGCATCACGAAAGGACGTTGAACGAACTTTCGGGGTCCCAAAAAGGTAGGTGAAACATACTTCTAAAATGTATGTTGTCGCTTCCAGAAAGCACAAGAAGCAGCACGAAAGGACGTTGAACGAACTTTTGGGGTCCCAAAAAGGTAGGTGAAACATACTTCAACAACACGCAAAGGCACGACTGAAAGATTAGAAAAATCATGTATATAATCCTACAAAATATGATTTTGAATCATGATGATGTGGTAAGATCTCCTGAACACATAAAGGACCCTCCAAACGAAAGAATAGTTGAAAACAATATTATTTCACCGTTACGATCATGAACGACCAACAATAACCTTAAATCAGATCTTATCGAGCATCGGCACTAAACGCACGTCCAAATGAAGCAAATAAATATCTAGGTTTTTTTTTTTATTAAAATGTAGGTTATTTTATTTTTAAAGTTATTGCAATTAAATTTATGTTTTTGTTATTTTTGTTGTTGTATTTATGTAATTTTTATTTTTAGTTACATATTAAAACATTTTAAGTATATTAATGTTTAAATTAAAATAATTATGTTTGAGGAAATTTGACACCATGCATTTTAGGAGAAACTAAAGAAAGCGAGGGAAAAGCTTATGTAGCATGCGGGAAATTATAGGAAAAACAAGATGTCTCATTCCTTCCTAATAAGAGGTGGCATGAAACTATTGATTTGTATAGCGTCGGAGTTGCTAACCTTACTATGTATACATATGTTATTAAAAAATGTTTTTACTTTTATCAGAAGATCATTAAATTCTAAATGCATTTCACTTTTAATTATTATTTTGAGTGAATATCATATCCATCCTCAAACCAGCAAAAGATTTTATCACATCTTCAAATACCTACATACAATACCAGAAAGTTATATTAAACTAAGTAAATCTTCTAATATCTCACTATATAAAAGATATAGAAAAGTGGGAACATTCTTGTATTTTAGTTGTGTGTATTTTAGTGGCTAGAACTTTAATTATTTTACAATTTTTCTATAACACACAAAGTCAACAAATTTTTGTTGAGCTCTAACGATATTATACATTTTTTTGTGTTTCTAACACCACACGTCCACACTAAAGAAAACAACAGAACTCAAAAGTTACATTAACTATCTCAGTAGTATGTTTTTATGAGTCAACGTGTGATCTAACACCCAACCCGGTTTAGGTCGACGCGTCACTCATACATATATCAAAACTAAAACCAATCCATAAAACATTTTCATTACATTACCGAAATAAAATAAATCTTTATCTTCACGTCACTCTTCTCTTATTCCCCATGTTACCCAAATTACCTGTCAAACAAATACGACAAACACAAAAAGAAAAATACGGCTGAGCCAAAAAGTTGCTCAGTAACGGAAAAATCAATAGTACATGTAACAGACGAACACATGAGAACGAAACCCCACATAACGAAAATTGAACTGAAGCCGACATTGAACCCACACTTGAAACTAAACGAATTTTTCTTCTCCCAGATAATTTTACTTATAATATAATACTGTTTAAGAATCCCACTTTCTTTAAAACAAGAAAATTATCAAAATTACTATATTCTAAATAAACATTTAGATGTAAATCAAAATCTAATGATAACTCGAATTTCGTAATAAATCAATATTTAGTCAAAACAACTATATTTCTAATCTGAAAATATATACATAATTGATAAAATAATTTAGATAACCTGAGTTTTGATAACATGATAACCTGATACTTGTAAAAATTATGTAAACGGATACTGGAAACAAAACAATTCCAAAACAAATACTGAGGCGGACACCAGGACAAATGCTGAAAACAGATACTGAAATTCTGGCACTGAAACGGATACTTATGTAACTTGAATCCCAAAACTTATACTGAACAGATAACAGATACTGAACATAATCAGATGCATATAAACATATCATACTAGAGACAAGACATACGTGACAACATATAATAATAAAACAAGTCACGTAATATAGAAGCTCCCACGAGCCTAAACAGAGGCATGCATGGCTATAGTCCATGCGCCGAGATGGTGCCTGTAGGCGTACACACATTATTCCATCTCAACAGGAGTCAGGAGTCAGAGCTAAGATCGATCTATACGCCTCTAGGGGCCAAATGCTACACAAGCACAAGCTAGAGACGCCGTGAACTTTAGTTACGCACTGTCACGATGAGTGCCATGTCGTTGACGCCCCAACGACAAGTCTAAACGTATAATAGCTCGAGTGACAGAGTACAAAGCCGTATCAGAAATAAACGTATCACTGACATAAGTCTAATGAGAACATGCAATAACGAGCACAAGGTCTAAGATCTATTGCATGCTACGATATATACTAGTCATAACATATAACAATACAAAACATAAACAACTAACGAAGACATCCGTACTACAAAGTAACGGATTGAATAAAAATACTACGATGACAAGAACGAGAATTCGTACCAACGAGTAATGGAAAATAAAAGTATACTATGATGAAAAGAAAACATAATCCGTACCTTAATTAGCCAAGCAAAGCAAAAGCAAACAAAACTAAGTCGTCCTCAACGGGTACGCTAATCTATAGTTTATTCAGAAATTCAAATTAAATTTACAACGGTTACATGACCATGTCTTATTGATCTTCTGGCGACGATAACTTACTCAGTTATTATGGTTAACGTTCTATAAATATATAATCAAAGTCTTGAGTATACTATTAAACCCATATAACAACTATTTAAGTAATTTAAGTCCATGAGTAATTATTGATTAAAAGAAAAACATTAATATATTTCATAGTTTAGTACCAACCTAGAATATGAATTCTACTGTTATAAATTAAATAACCATATCCATATCAAATTTTAAAACTCTTGAAATATAATTTAACTCTTTCGATACCCTATTGTCTAAATTATTAGACTTTATAATTAACAACACCTACAACAATTTAGGTGTTAATAATAAGTGGTGACTTTGACTTCGGAAATCAAATATAGTCACTCTTTCAATTCCTAATAAATGTGTACGAATAAACTAATATTAAAAACTGAAATCCTTTATGATGCTTACTTTACAAGTTGCATGTTCATTAAATTAAGATGTAGATAGTTCTTTTGCATGTGCATATATACATGTAGCTAAATATTTAAACTCCATCTTGAGACCGAAAGTAAATTTACCACAGAAAGCTATCCATTCATGCATGAATCATTGATTAATTCAAACGAGTTTATGTATCAAACATTTAATATATTAAATGGTTTAAATAATTTGGTGTCTAAACTTACTAGAACCCAGATCAGCCAATATGAAGGGAAAAACGACAGGTTGCACACACGTTTAGTATTCTATCAAAATTATCATAAATAACTTTTGGATCAAATTATATTTTAGTCGCCGGAACCAATCAATACAACAAATCAGAAGTTAACTTCTGTATACGAATCGGACAAGGGTTCAACTTGGTACCTTAATAATCGAACAGGGCTAACCGGAGACACACAACTAGTGCATCGGACGGTCACACGTAACTGAACAAAGGTGAGTGGTAGTGGTAGTTTATGTTTTACTGCACTGGTACACGTAGCACGGCGGTTCGTGAGTCGGAGATGCTAATTGAAAGCTTCGAACCAGGGCGGCGGTGAGTACGGTGGTTGTGCGGCGAGGCGGTCATGGCGGAGTGTGACGGTGGTGCAGCGGATATCGTTTGCAGTGGCTCACAGGGAAACTCGAGAGGCACAGAATAGCATATTCGAAGGGATTTCTATTGAGTTTAAAACGATTGGTGAATAAGTATCGCATCCCCAAGTATATCGGTTGGTCCGTTAGATGGGATTCAAATCTTATAGTTTAAAACAAGGGTTTGAATATGTTACGGATAATGACCAACAGAAAATTTAGCGGCAAAAATATTGAAAGTCTATGTTGAGACTTATTATAATACTAAGTTATCACCCAGAATTGCTTCCCGGGGAAAGTTACTTGTATAATTATCATTTGGTCCGTGAATCACATAAATATTTGTATTGTGCAAAAGTGACATCATATGCTATAGTAGCTCAAAGCATACTTATCGCCTTAACAATCACCGTTGTCATGCACAATAGTCTCTTAAAACCGTTTTATAAAAACTTGGCGCTATTATAACTTAGTAGCTTGGATATGGATTCACTAAAGGCACTTGTTTAAAAAGCTTAAAGAGCCTCTCTTTATTTGAACAAGAGCACCTTAACTTTTTGTACTTAAAAAAAATTTGTAAAAATTTGAATGATAAATACCATGATTAGGATGTTAACAGTATATACAAATTTTATACAAGATTCTTCAATAATACACATGCATAAACTTTGGCACCAACAAATACATTATATGGTTGTTTTAACCTCAGCAGGTGATCAATTATGCCTCAAAGAAATGCTCCATATCCCACTCTTAGTCCAGCTAGGCCTGTCTTAAAGTTTACATCAATTTGTCTAATAATTGATCATGTATGGTTGATTTGGTTAATAACGACTTAACCCGCTTGGCAATCCTTTCTTCACGGTTGTAGATTGCTTCTTGCAAGGCACTCCACCCTGCTCATTCTACAAACTCCAATCTGCACCAGCAAGTGTAAGTATTTCAGTGGCGGTCACATCACCAAGCTTTACCACCCAGATGGGACGGGGTGTGACGATTGGGGACACCACATAGGTCAATCATAGCAGAAATAGCCTTGGCTTTTGCTTCCTCAGATAGCGAAATGGACCCGTTGTGAATCTCCGATGGGTCGCAGAGGCGTGGCAGACCTAAAATAATTTTTCGCAGAGCGTTGTAATCTCTTGTTACTACAACTTTATGTGTAGGACTGTGTGGGTATTTTGTAACGTCAATTGCCGCCATCATTAACCTAAACATGTAACAAAACGAAACCCGAATAAGCCAAATCTCAAAAAGATCATTTCAATTTCATGAATAATCCATGAAATTATACCAAACAACTACCTATGTATCATCCATCATCATCGGCGTTAGCATTTCACTTAAATCATCTATATTACACAAAAAGAAAATTAAATAGTTGGATAAGCTTACCTTGAATTTCTTCAAAGCTTGATAGAGACGCTTCTTCCATAAGTCTTCAGCGGAGTCTCGGCAACAAAGTTGGCAGCGATGATAGAGCTGCACCGTCAACGGCCGTAAACTGATGGTGATGATGATGTCGAACTGAACTGCTTTTGTGAAAACTTGCATATCATTGATATTTCAAAGATCCATGTGAATTATTTTTTGGATCAACCAGTTCGTTTTGTCCAGTTGTAAAAATGAATACAACTTGGTTTGACCCTTACCAAATCCCTTCCTGTCATGAAACTATTTGTTTATAAAATTCCAAAAAAAAATGTTTACAACTTGGTTTGATGGTTTCGTCACTGCATTATGTGATAGACCTGACCCGGCCCGGCCTGACCCATCGAACCGACCCAAGTTATTTTATGTTCACTCATATGAAACTGGAGCATCTAAAAAAGTGAATCCGGAGAAAAAAAAATATTCCTAGAATCGCCACTGGTTGTGAGTTATTAATATGAAAACATTGAACTTTTGATCCTTTTGACGAAGTCAACCGAAAATCTCTACAATATAATTTTAAACGACCAGGTCAAAATGTTCATCTACAGTAAGGCATCACGCACAAGAAATCGCAAAAAGACACGTTTAAGATAAAAACAATCCAAACCAGTTGACCATAAGATAAAAACATTATGGGATATCTCAATATATATTTTTATCAGCAATTTACATGTACGTCATATTGGTACTATTTGGCCATGTTACGTTTATGTTTCATAACTTCATTTTGTAATCTATCGGTACATAAAAGAAAACATTAAGGCATATAAAGCCTTAACCAAGAATGATGGAGGTGCTTACCAAGTGATATGATAGTGAAAGATATCATGGTACCGATGACACCAAATAAAACAATGGTCACGAAATTGCGAAAAAGATGTTTCATCTTAACCTGGAACCTGTTTGTTTTTAATGGAAAGAAACATAAGGAAAGGCAACATGAGGTGATAACAATGAAAAAATTCGAATGATTAAAATTCTAAGATTGTGAATTGAGTTTTTAGTGACTGAGTTTATAGCGATTACTTTAAATACATTTTATTAAAATTTTAAAACATAAAACAATGACGCGATTAACTCTATATAGGTAATAACATATAAATATGCAAATATATAGTTGAAATACACATGTAACAAAGGCTACAAGTACCTTTAGCAAAACATTTATACAAAGAACCAGGAAGCCCAGTGAAGGTATAGGCATCAAACACGTTGACCTCCACCAGTTTGTGTTGCTTGGGTAACTATGTCTTCTGGATCAGTATCAAACCACTCTCCTGCAGACATCATTTTATATTTCATGTTAGGCAGCATTATTATAAAATAACAAATACGATTTAAAAGCTTGACTTAATAATTTATTACATAAGATGATGGGAACTTCTTTATAGGTCAATGTAAAAGGGTATGTGACATCAAGCTTTGGGAGAATGATAAGAAGGCCATAGAGACTCGCTCGTAGCCATGATATATGTGCATGCCAAAACAAAGTTCCTCGTTGTCCGACACCATATCGTTATACACATTGAAACAAAGCTCATCACTACACCCTCAACTAATTTCAACATTCCATCGATATTGCATGCTAAATATTGAAACTTTTCTACAGAATATTACACCTCATGATCAATCAAGATACACCGATACCCAAATTTAATATAAACCACTCTAATACTCATTGATCTTATTCCAATTCTTTATATCTGTTTAAAAGTAACTTATTTAAAATTATTTTTAGTCAAAATCGAGCAAAACCCCAACAATTTACACCTTATATGATCAAGCAATACACACATTGTTTTTTCACATAATCAATGTTCTTTCTCAACTAATTTCAAAACAACTTCAAAATCCCATCAACATTACATGCTAAAAAATGGAACTTTCATAGAAAAAAATTCACACTATGACCCATGACAATACTAATACTGATACACCAGGTCTTATGAAATTTCACTGAATTTAATGGTCTTGTTATTGTATAATTGAAAAGTTTAGGATTAAAGATCGAAGAGACTAACTGACCAACCAAGTTGGGACATTGCGTAAGGTAGATTGGGCAGACCAGGTTCAACCATGACAGTAACATCCTAGAAGGCTAAATACCACCATTTTGCATTTCGTGATGCGGTAACCGGAAGCCATTCACCGATCCTTTCCATTCTCACATATACACAACTCACCACCGTCAAAACCAAATATTAAAAGAAACTACTAAAACAAAAACAAAGACAATAGTCAATAAGAAAACACATACAAAGTCATGTTAAGATGATAAATCTATAAATTTTAGGGAGTGTTTTAACTCAACAAATTAAATACATCTTGAAAACCTTACTAGCGTCATCGGAACAGTAGTGGTGAAATTGTATCGACCGAAGGGCTGCAAATATCATCTGAATAACAACAAAAGAAGCATCAAATATTGAAAAACCACAAAAATCATACCTACAAATATACCAACTCATCGTGTCTTTGAGGGAAGAGTAAACCTGCAAAAAATAATGAAGAATGAAAATTTTCAATATGACAACCGCAGTTAGTTAGGGTACGAATCAAAACCTATGTCATCAAACAAACCAAGTGTTCATCATTGATAGTCTTCTAAACATAATCCCAATGCATATGACTTTCCATTAAGCATAATCATGCGAGTTTGAAAATGCTAAACAACAAATCTAGAACCCCAATGAAAAGTTACCGCAGTTGGTGATAAACAAATCAAGCGTACATCAAAAACGTTCCATCTTGATTGAAGCAGCCAAATCGCGAGAAACCTAATCGCACAGTACAATAATCGAAACCCATAACACCTACAGAAAACCAGAATCTTACATTGAACAAACTAATTTCACCAAGAATACTGATTAATAGAAGAATTGTACTTGAATACGTGAAATAGGTGTTTGATGCCAGCAATCACCATTGTCGATTTTTTTTTTTATAATTTGGGTAGGCGGCGCTAGGGTTTTCAGAGGAAGATACAGAGAAAAGAGTTTTGAATGAAATGAAAGAGTTTAGAATTTTAGAAACAATATATAGCCGGGTCAAAATCCAGATTCCCATAACCCATATTAGCATAAAAAATGACCCATTATTTTCCGCCTAAACTAAGATGTGCGCCACGTCAGCCTAAAATCTTTCATTTATTATATATAATAGATAATTGATACATTTCTATTTTTTTTTAATCGTAGGACCATAAGCATGCAATGCATGCATTTTTTTTCAAGGTAAAACATTACTCCGTATAATTTATTTTAACATAAAAACAAATACTTTTAATTATTATTTTTTCGAATATGACATGTGAACTCATGAAATCATCAAAAGAAATCCAATCATCAATCACCAACATGTCCTTGTCAACAACTGATTGTGTTGTATTGAAATCATCCATAGCAACATCTTCTGAAGTAACCGGAGTTGTGTAAGCAAATGGTAGTGGTGCAGCATCAACAAGCGATTCGGCTGAAGTAGAATTTGAAGGTACGTCATACTATCGAAAACTGCTTGTACCAGTGGACATGGAGTGATTTTGTGGAACGATCTGATCGAACACTGGAGATGCATATTGTGCAACATAAACATGTGAAGTGTTGGAAGTAAAGGCGGATTTGAGCAATGTTTGTAGGGTTTGCCATTGAATGATTTTGTTGATACTCACCAGTTGAGTTGGTTAACAGAAGTTCAATTTCTTCACTTGCAAACACTTGACGAGGAGCTTGAGCTATATTGTTCTTTGTCTCATTGGTACTATTCTTATTATAAATCTTACAGATCACCCAATCAGTTAAAACCTGTATAAAAATTTAAGGGTGAGTAGAAAACCAATTAACCAAATTAAATGACATAACCGAATTAAAATAACCGGATCATGCAAAAAAAAAATGACTGACTCGTTTATATATTTTCTGAAAACCAAATTTAAGTGTTCAGTTTCCATTTTGAATTTTTTGAAAAGTTGAAAAAAACCAAATTTTAAT
Organism: Scalesia atractyloides; assembly: GCA_947069175.1. Lineage (NCBI taxonomy): Eukaryota > Viridiplantae > Streptophyta > Magnoliopsida > Asterales > Asteraceae > Scalesia > Scalesia atractyloides. Next base: position 70,770,001 of record CAMTDV010000004.1, on the reverse strand, counting down.
TGGGTTGTGTTCGTGTTACAAGAGGCGCGTCCATATTAGGGTTAATGTCTTTTAAACAAACAAATGTTAGGATTAATGACATACCTTGTTACTGTCTTGTCGGCTTTTAATCGGAAGATTTGGATCATTCATAGCATACTCCTGCATTAGCCATGACGTCTTGCAACCCGTCTTGTCATGATACACTAAACCTCTTTTCGTTCCCACCACTCGTGGTCCAGTCGCACCATGATGATAAACCGATGTATATTTCTGACTTGCTTTCCAAACCCCGAAGTCCCTGGTTCTTCTATTCGGTACGTTCCCCTTTTGGTATTTTCGCTCTCTTGGTGTAAAAATATACCATTTGTCATCACAAGCTCGGTGTTGATCTGTTATCAAAACACAACAATATTCAAGATTAGTTAATATACGCTACATATATCATTCAAGTTATATATATATATATATATATATATATATATATAATCTATGTTGGTATAAGTTTTACTTACTTGTAAGTTCTTCAGGACTATGGTTGTAAAGATTGACCGCGTATATACGGCATGCTGGATGTTTTCCGGTTTCAATCTTTGGTTTTAAGTAGTAGAGTATGAGTTCTGAATCCGTTGGGCAAAACCGATACCCCGGAAGCAAGTTATCGAGATAATCAGGCTGTACGTGACGCATGTTCGGAACGATTTGATCCATGAATAACGTGGTTAATCGAGTAGGATTATATGAAGAAGATAATACGATTGTAGAGGTTGATGAAAGGGGATTATTATCTTATCTTGTATGATCTGTTAATGTAATGTAAGCCCAAAGTATCGCTATTTTATTTATCCAATATCGGTCCAATTATCAATAATGTTTTATCAACAATGTTTGCAATTAATTTCCTAGCTTCTTTATTTCGTAAAATACGCACTGCTCAAATTTTGAAACTATTTAGTTAGTTATAGTTATTAGAATAACTAGTTTAATTTCTGTTCGGTGGACGGGTTATGTTAACGTATTATATTAAAACAACATGAATTACAAAACACTATTAAAATGTTCTTTTATGTAAAAACGATCTTATGTGTATTTAAATTCATCTAAAAAAATATTATCAACAAAAATAAATGATTAGGAGAGAGGGTTCGAACTGTCCTGAAGCGTCACTTTTACAGTTTTTTTATTGAGTTTAAAGGGTTCAGATTTAAAGAGATTAGAAGGTGAGGATTTTATCAAATAGCAATTACAAAATATTGTGTCTATAACCACTAGTAGTCTACACTGTCTAGTAGACGGATTTTTTTAGTGTTGTAATGACAAGGTTTTATATACGTTTATACGTATAATATGAACTAATCAAATGAGTTGACAATGACATGTAATAGCCGCTAAAATCAAGGCAATCAACATTGAAATTAAATACTTGTAGAATAGTCAAAGATTGATTTTTTTGTATATTTTAGTAAGGAGCCTTATCTCCTTAAGTCATGTCATGCCCTCTGTATATATTTGTTATGTATTCAACAATTGTAATACGCAACGAAGTATTTTTCATTACATGGTATCAAACCTAGGTCCCATCTATACAATCCATTGCCATCCCCTATTCATCCCTCCCTTCTTCATTCGACCTAGTGTTCTGTTTTTTTTTCTTCCTTTACTCATCATGGCTAGTACATCCTTAAACCCCCCTTCCGATCCTTCCACCACCCCACTCCACACCCTTCTCCACCTAATAAAAATCAAACTATCTTCATCCAATTTTCTGGTTTGGAAGACTCAAGTTGAACCAGTTCTTTCCTATCTTGGTCTCCTTGGTCACATCGACGGCTCCTCCGTCGCACCACCAGAATCTATATCCAAAGATGATAAAACCCTTCCCAACCCATATTTTCTCTAATGGAAAGAGGCTGATCAACGGTGCTTCTTCTCCTTCACTCCACCTTAACCGAAGAGGCCATGTCGCAAGCCATCGGTCACAACTCTGCTCTTCAAGTTTGGCAGGCCCTTGTGCATGCCTACAGTCACCAATCCATCGAACAGATGCACACACTCTGTGACTCTCTAAGACAACTCCAAAAAGCACCGCTCCAGTCTCCGAATTTGGTCGAAAATTCAAGTCCCTTTGCGACCAACTAGGTGCCATTGGCTACCCGTCAATGATGAAGATAAACGCCACTGGTTTCTATGTGGCCTTGAACCCTCTTTCGAAACATTTTCCACTACCCACGATACGTTAAACTGTCCCCACCATTCCGTGACCTACTCTGTGACACTCGGCAAAAATCACACTAATTCCGTACAACCTGAACAACTATTATATTATACATTTACGCTTTCCGACTTTAATTTATTTGAACGAGTCCTAAATGTTTAGGATTACCTAAATCATAGCTTAGTATGATAACAAATCCGCTACAACTGAAAACAAATAAAATTATGTCCTAGACTGGCGGGAAGAACGCGAACAAAGAATACATGTCAGTACTGGTCGCGATACAGTCTGACGCGGCAAAAACGAGACATGAGACATGTCTGGATGGATATTCATGAAAACGTCGTCTAAAAACATGCATGTGCCTTATACTTTTAGGAAATGCTATTTAAATCACGAATTGTCCATATCCGCTGAACAATACAATAATCCTGCAGAAGTGTACAGAATTTCGCAGAACGAAACAGTAACTGTCCGAAAATCCAAAAATTAATATTATTTATTATAAATAATATAACGGGTATTAAAAACGACAAAAAATCCGTATTCGAATCCTATTGCAAAAAGCTACACAACTAGTTCAGTAAACTGTCAACAACCGAGCCGGTACCGGAACTGTGTCAAAAATAATAAAATTATTGTCCAAAATTTTGGATTGATAAATTGAATAATAAAACATCTGCAAAAATCAATTTTTCTTATGAAATTGTATAAGTTTTGTACAATACCAGTATTCAACCCGTTACAGGATCTAAACCAACTTTTTCAACCGAACAACGAACCTACATTTTTTATGGGTTAGTTGGACCTAGTATCACGTTACTTTAAAATGTTAGGACTTGGTACTTTATAGAAAATTTTATATAAAATCACAAAGTCCATGAAAGTTTATATATTTATCAAAGTAAAAGTAAAAAAAAAAACAATACACCCCCATGCTCATGGTTTTGAAGGGATGCATGGGGCCCCACTAAGATCTTGGGTGATGTGTTGGTATGAGCATGTGTATGGTTAGTGTAAGAGAAATCAAAAACCAACTCAATTAAAACTAATCCTAACACTCTATCCTTATTTCATTTTCCCAAACACAAAAACTCTTCAAATCCTTCTCCTTCCTCTCAAAAGTTCGGCCATCATCAAGAAACCCACCACCATTTTCATTTTCAAAAATTTAAACAACCTACATTCTAGCTTCCATGGATGATACAAGATTTTAGTGAAGCTTGGAGGTGAACTTGAAGCATTCTAACAAACCTTGGAGTTCTTGGAATATCATCATCTTCATACCTTCATCTTGTTCTTACTAGCAAACTTGTAAGAATCATAAACCCACTCCTACATTCTTAATATTTTTGATTTTCTTAAAACTCAAGTTCATCTTGAATCCATTACAACAAACCCACTTGAAATATAACAAGAAAACAAGAATCATACTTATGATCATAATATTTTTAGAGGATTTTTTATGAACTTGGTCTAGCTTCATGTGTATAAACTTGAGTCTTGCATTATCATGAACACAAATATATGATCTAAACACATGCATGTGTAGATCTAGCAAGACTCACCAACAAAATGTTATGAACCTAAGTTTTATGATCTTAAAATAGTTGCATGTACTGTGAAACATGAAGGATTGATTAAAACTCAAAAATTTGAATTTTTCATGAAAAGGGTAAATAAAGTTTCGATATATGGAAAGATCATGAACATAAAAATTGTTACTAGAAGGTTTTTGAGTACATAATCACCCTTAATATGACATATAATGATATCTAAAATATGGAATTTTAAACATAAGTGTGATTTACTAATTTTTGACAAAACGTGCGAATAAAGTTTCCTTTTCAGGAAAGTTTAGACTACAAACTTTGTTCATGGCATTTTTGTTGGAAATATTGATTGATATTGATACTTGATGATATTGAAGTTGAAAATGCTATAAAAACGAGTTTTTTTATAAACTTGGGAAAACATCATAGTTCATGGGAAACTATGGCGATTTTTTTTAAAATTCGTATATGGTATTAAAAGTGATAAACGGGAGATTCGACAACTATGAACGGTTTAAAATTTTATAAACAAGATTAAACGGATTTTGGACAAAAATATGTAAGTTCATAATATACTAAACTAAAAAGTAGTAAAGTATATATTTAGAAAAATATATACTTTAAATGATCATCAAGCATCATGACATATTTTATGATATATTTTGTATATAGATCAAGTAGGATTTAATACAAAAATATATGGTTACACGAAACTTCATAATACGTATAAACTGTTGACAAGCGAAGCTAAAAACATAAAATATCCATCATTGGACATACACAAGCAAAAACGGACAATTCGGACAAAATAGATATATACATATTTAGCACAAAACAAATTGGGCAACGAAATCAAACCAAACCGACACTAAATAAATGGTCACTACAAAAATATTAGCCGTGTCACACTCTAAGAAAGCGAAAGGTTACGAAAATGTGATACATATTTTTATAAAAACTAGGTTTTTATAAAAATGAATACAAGTATTATTATTTCTATGGATTAAGCCTATTTTAAATAATTGGACTTATTATTTGGGCTAAGATAATTTTAAGTTAAATTTGGGCTCAAGCCCACTTTTATAAGCAAGCCCACTTTATATAAATTGTTTTAGCTAAAGCCCACTTTGTAAAGCTAATATGGACCAAGCCCACTTTTGTGAAAGAATACATTTGGGCCAAACCCACCCTTTCATGAACTTCCTTTGGACTAGGCTCACTTTTACATAAATCAACATTGAGCTAGGCTCATACACATGAAACTAACTTGGGCTAGGCCCACTCTTAGAAAACAATTTGGGCCTGATCCACTAAGAATAAAACTATTTGGGCTAGGCCCACTCAATTAAGGCAAATTGGGCTAGGCACACACAAGTTTAAGATATTATGCTAGGCCCATACTAATTAATCCAGCTTGGGCTAGGCCTACACTAATTAAAGTTATTGGGCTAGGCCCACACATATAATCCAACTTGGACTAGGCCCACACTAATTAAAGTTGGGTTAGGCCCACACATATAATCCAACTTGGGCTAGGCCTACAATAATTAAAGATAATGGGCTAGGCCCACACCAACTAAACAAACTGGGCTAGGCCCACACACATGAAAGCAAATGGGCTAGGCCCATTTATACAAAGTCAATTGGGCTAAGCCCATATACCCTAAACCATGACTTGGGTTCACAACTAACGTATGGGCTAGGCCCATACGAACATAAATCAACAAAGAATATATGTATATATATATATATGGAAGATATATATAAGTAAACAAATGAAACAAACAAATATAAGTGTGGATTCAAGATAAGATACTTGAACAACGATGAACGCAAATAAACCTGAGTGTCTAATGAGATTAGAACACTTGTAGGTTGTGAAACAAACGAAGAAACCAAACTAAAACGAGTTTTGCTTGGAACGCAAACCAGTGAGTTCATGTTTTTCCCTTTTACTTAAACGTTTTTATGGTTTTAAACGCTCGGGGATGTATACATGTTGTGAATTATATAGCGGGGAGAAAATGGAACCAACTAGATCATATGCGAATAGATGTTTAAAATCAATGGGGCCATTAATCAATAACAGTAGCCGAGGAACAATTAGATAGATCTATTGGGTGTGGACAAGCCCTACTCTAAATAAAACTTTGTCCGTTCAGAGTGCTTTTGTGCCTAAAACTTGTGTCGATGACACTGGTAAATCGTCAAGGGTTGGTCGCCTTCTAGTTCGGAATACAGATTAGTGTCTTGCAAAACACTAATGATCACACGGATTTCATTTTTAAGCTATACAAACAAAACTTATGATTGCAAATGTTTTTGAAGATTCATTTGGCACTAAAACTGATAACATGAATTCACTCGACCTTTGTTGACGTTTTCTAAAACTAACATGTATTACAGGAAACTAGTGGACGGACCAAGGAAAAAGCGTGACCGTGGAATGACAAACAAGGTTGTAGAAAATGTTGTTTTTGGTTGTTGGGTTTTTGTTTTAAAACTATGTATTTTGGGAACTACGTTGTAATGTGTGGTACTTTCAAAATAAACTTTTGGTTGTAAATAAGTGTTGAATAAATGTATGGATGAAAATTCGTTATGTTTTACATGGTTTGTTTACTTGATTGAATGCTATGAATACGCTCTGGCCACACCTCGCGACGCTTCCTCTAAACCGAAATTCGGGGTGTGACATACTCACTCAGGCAGAAAACCATGAACTATTTCTTCAAACCATCCATGTTCCTTCTACCCTACAAGCCGCTTTTAAGGCTCACCCCAACCGTTTCAACCCACCCTCTAAAAACACTCATGACTCCTCCCAAAGGAGCCGTTTTAGTGGCTCCTTTCCAACCGTGGTAATTCCTCAAACACAAGACGCCCTCCCCGTTGTCAATTATGTCGGGCCGAGGGTCATTATGCTAGTGCATGTCCAAACCTCTCAAGATATGCTCAACGTGCTACACCGCTTGATGAAAACCTCGCCCAAACATTTCATGCTCAATGCAACATAGCTCCAAACATCCCCGACTGGACCGCCAACCCCAGGCCACGACTCACATGCTTAGATCCACTGATGGGCTTGATCAATCTCATCTAGACTCGGGTAATAGTGTTACTATTGGTAATGGTCAAACGTTACCCGTCACACAAATTGGTAACTCTAAACTCAATAATATACCGCTACATAATGTGCTTGTCATTCCAAATCTCACAAAAAATCTACTTTCTATCAGTAGGTTAGCAAATGATTCGCCCGTGGATGTTTTGTTTTCTAATAATTTCTTTCAAATTTAGGATGGAAAAACGACAACGGTTCTTGCTAGAGGTACTTGTGAAAATGGATTTTATGTGCTCTCCCAAAGTCATAAGTCTTTTGTTGCCGCTCTTGCTGCTCCTCATCTTCGTGCTTCATTTAATAAATGGCATAGCCGCTTAGGCCACGTCTCGTTTGATGCTATTTCCGCTTTAAATAAATTTGGGCATGTCTTTGTTACATCATTATTACCCAAACCGGGTCTATGTTCATCTTGTGAATTGTCAAAAGCCCGTCGTTTATCTTTTATTGAAAATAATAACGAGCCACTCATGTATTGGATTTGATTTATTGTGATCTTTGGGGTCCCGTGTCGATTTCGTCTACGGATGGGTACTTGTATTACGTGAATGATTTTTCATGTTTTACTTGGCTTTACCCATTAAAATCCAAATCGGACTTTTACACTATAATTGTCACTTTTTTAAACTTCGTACAAAATAAATTTAAAAAAATTGTCAAAGTCTTCCAAAGTAATGGTGGCATCGAGTTCACCAACCATCGAGTTCAAACTCTTTTTCAAAAACATGGCATACATCATGGACTTTCATGTCCCCACACACCACAACAAAATGGACAGGCCAAACGCAAACACCGTCACATAACTGAAATGGGCTTAACTATGATGTTTAATTCCCATGCACCGGCCAAATTATGGCTAGATGCTTTTGCTTCTGCCACATACATAATTAATCATCTTCCGACACCTATTCTCGAAAATAAATCTCCCTTTGAAGTTCTCTTCAGTCGTCCACCATCTTATGCCATGTTTCGAGTATTTGGTTGTCGCGTATTTCCGTATTTAAGAGACTACACAAAACACAAACTTTTCTACAAGACGGTTCAACCGGTCAACAGACCGGTTTGATCCGGTTTAAAACATTGGTATTTTATTTCAACCAACTAACTATGTTTCTATGTTTTAATAGTCAATGGTCCTTTTAAAGACTCAATGCAATCTGAGTTATTGAAAGTGTCTCCAACCTTGATTATTCGATATAAGACATATTATACATGTAAATGTGAATTCATCTGATGAATTCATATTATGCAGTTGACCTGCAAACACCATTACAAACAAAAGTGTCATTCTCCAAACTTTTTGACTTCTTAAAAGTTAATAGGTCATTTTTTGTAGTGTTTGGATAATGTGTTGAGAATGAGTTTTTTGTGGTTTGAAAAGAAAAAAATGAAAATTAGATGGTTGTAACTTTTAAAAAAAGGAGACGGGAAAGAAGAAAAGGAGAATCAATCTCAAACACCCTCAATAAAGATTATCTTTGTTTGTTACGTTGTTAAGTTACTAAAAGATGCGGTATAGAACCACATAAATGATCAAATGATGCGGTTAAATCGGCTATGAGATGTGGTTTTAGACCCGCATCTTATGGTAGGGGTGTGCACGGTTCGGTTCGGTTCGGTTTTTGGGCAAAATCAAAACTGTAACCGAAATGCCGGTTTTTGTTTTTAAAAACCGTTCGGTTCGGTTTTTCGGTTTTTTATGTCTGTTCGGTTCGGTTTTTTTCGGTTATTTCGGTTTTTTGAACAAAATTATGTAAGATTCAAAAAACAAAACGTATATTTTATATTATATTAATCTTTTTATATGTTTACATTTAAGTTATTATAGTTAACCTTTTTAATTAATATTGTTTACATAAACCTAACATTCTAATCTATTTTTATATTTCTTCAAAGTTTTTATTAAGACATTTTCTTTTATAATAATTAGAAGATCATTTAATTTTATATTAAATTTGTTATTTCTTACGGGTAATAAATAAATCATTTCAATTATAAATAAATATGTATTGTTTTTATTATAAACACTTAACATTCAAGAATAAAATTAATATTTTCTACTAATATTGGGTTAAACACTTACACAATTTAAACTTAAACATAAAAATATATGGATTGTAACTTATCGGTTCGGTTTGGGTTTTTCGGTTATTGAAAATGTTTATCCGAAAACCGAACCGAAACTTTCGGTTATTAAAAATCCGAAACCAAACCGTCGGTTTTTGTTTCGATTCGGTTTTTTCGGTTCGGTTATTTCGGTTAATCGGTTATGGTTCGGTTATTTCGGTTTCCTTGCTCACCCATATCTTTTGGCGTACCATCTTATGGCTATAAGCCAAAAGATGCGGGCCTAAAAGATATGGTTCTATACCCGCATCTTTTAGCAACTTAAGCAAAAACTACTATTTCCCAATATATTCAAGAGATGTGGTTTTAGAACCGCATCTTTTGATGTTTAAGCTAAAAAAATAATTGTCTTTTTATAATTCAATTTCCAGTAAATTTTATTTAAAATCCAAATTAATTCTAATCTAAACAAATTATCTAGAAATAAAAATAAAATATACAAAAAACAAAATTAAATTAAAACCAATATATAAGAACCCATAAATATAAATTACAAAGTTTTCAAAGTAACACAAAATTACAAAAGTTTTAAAATAAAACAAATAAATATATCTCTAGATGAAAGTGATATACAATAACTTCCTGATCCGATGTCTTTATACTTGTAACTCAAACCGACATCTTCAATTCATACTTACGACCGGAACCATAGAAATTGCCTAACAAAACATAACATTACATTAATAAAATGAAACTTAAAAATTATACACAAGCGTACATGTGTATAAAATACAATCCTTAATTTTAAATGTTAAAAATACTTTCATACATGCATACACATAAGACATGTAATTCCAAATCTACCACATATGCACATATCATGAACCATTAAAATGTAGTCTAGCAAGAACAATTAAGCTAGAATCATAAAAAAAATAACAAAACTTAACTCATGATTGTTGTAACAACCCGCTTCCTCGCAAGCTCGTCACTCTCGTTACGCCTAGCACAATAGATTCGGATCATAATGTAATCTAAATCGCTTATTACGCTACATCGCATATTTTCGCACTATATCACATCACAACGCATTACATCCCATTAACATAACGCTTATCTCGCACAAACTAAATACTATCGACTTTGCGTGGAGTTTCCAAGGCTATCTGCTCGCTTAAACTGCAACGCGACTCTCGCAAGACTTGGGAACAAAGCCGCATGATTCATCGCTTATTTATCGGACCTTGAGTAATTGTGGAATTTAAGTAAATATGACCATTTTATACGCTTAATACTTCGCTATAACGCTTAATATAACTATATAATACAAACCGAATCGCCGAACGAACCCTTAACGCGAAATCAGCAAACGGAGCTTGGTCACCAGGCCAAGTTCGGCCGAACTTGACTACCACAAGTTCGCCCGAACTTGCCTGAGACACAGGAACCTATTGCTTTCCACAATTTCGCTCGAACTTGTACACACATGTACAAGTTCGGCCGAACTTAGTTAACTCCTCTTGAAGACCTAGCAAGTTCGCCCGAACTTACATGAAATTCATGCAAGTTCGACCGAACGTGACTCCCACCAGCTCACTTTTCGCCTTCGCCTATAAATACTCAGCCCTATTCTCTTATTTGAACTTGCTGCAACTTCGCTCTGAGCTCCCGAAACCCTTTTGTTTTCCAAGTAAGAATCAACCCGATTACAACAATAGCAATGCTTATCAACGTTTTACAACGGTTTACAACGATTTTGCACAAGGCCCTGCCTTCGTTTTCATCAAATCTCTTCTGTTTACGAAAATCTTCATCTTTTTCTATAAAACTTCTGTTTTTATCCTAGATCTACACTTAACAAGTTCGTTTGGAGTTGGCTGTGGCCTCCCGAACACGAAACCTTAATGATTTCGGCTCACCAATTGTTAGATCTATGGCAAACCCTTTTTAGACTCGATTTTACACAAAATACGGACTTTTGGTGATGTTTTGTTCATTTCTGATATGAAACGAAGCATTTATCATTCAAGAATCCCAGATCTGGAAGCACAAGGACGTTTATGTTGGTTTACACAAGCCGGACTAACCTGAACGAACCGCGAGTTCGCCCGGATTAGCCCACGCTTTTGTAAAACGACTAACACGCTCCAAAAGACCTCTTTGACCTAAGTTTGCTCAGTAGCACAGGGTTGGAGGGATGAACACTCGATTTACTCAGCAAACGACGCGAAAACGCAAGATTTTGGACCCGAAAACATCAAGTACCCCTGAGGGTCAAGTTCGACCGAACTTGGGTCAGGTTTTCACCCATTTCATCACAAGTTCGCTCGAACTTGTCTAGTTTCTTAGGAAGCTATACAAGTTCGCCCGAACTTGTCTTTCCAACAAACCTTTCTCACAAGTTCGCCCGAAGTTGACTAATTTCCTTGGAAATTAGACAAGTTCGCCCGAACTTGACTCAGAGCTCAGCAGCCCTCACAAGTTCGCTCGAACTTGTATGTTTACATACAAGTTCGGCCGAACTTGCCTACTGTTCAAGCCGAAACTTCATCGTTTCAGCTTTTCGAAGACTGATGTACTTCCATTCACGTATGCAGGCTGATCCGGCACTCTCCTCAACTCATCTCAGACCTCATCTCTAACCTAAACGCATCAACTGTGAGTATACGTGACCCATTTTCGCTTTAACACACTTTTGGGTGTAACATACGTTCTTATCAAAACATACACATCGAACACTAAACTGAATTATCACACGCGAATATCTGCTATACATATTATTATACGTGATTGTTAGAACATGTAAGCTATGGCACTTTTCGTTATCTCCACCTAAGCTAGTATAGTACTATAGAGGGGCTCTCATCCGACGGGGTTTAGCTATGACGTACGCGCGAGCTCTCAGCGAGTATAACATGTGAAATTGTCTTGTGAGTTTATGTGTTGTATAAATCATGATTATGTATGAGGAAATTCGCTATGTTTTTATCTACTATGCTATTATATCGAAACCTGTATGCTCGCCAATACATTTTTGTATTGACAAAATATTTTAACGTATGTTGCAGGTTATTGAATTCTGCTTGCTGCAAATGGACGTAGGATATCATCTTTAGAAACGCATGTAATAGAATCTAGGGAACATTGAATTATGTTTGTTTGAGAGATACTTGGATATTTGTAATAATTGTTTATGGATTATATGTTTGTTAGTATGGGATAACGAATGTTTAAATATTATCGCATAAATAGTTGTTATAGATTCTCTCGAGCAATCTGATTCGTCTAGTTCCGCGCCCCGATGATTCCGTCATCGGTTGGGGTGTGACAATTGTTCTTAGGAATAATGGATTTTAATAATCCAAACTTTTAGTTGCTGGCCGGCAACGGTCCCAACTTAAAAATAACTGGTGGTGGTCCCAACTTTTCACATATTGTAAACAAATGGACTTTTACTAAAAAAAGCCTTAATTTCTTTTTGTCTCTTTATCTTTTTCGGTTTAGTAAAGGTCCATTAGTTTACATTATACGAAAAAGTTGCCGAAAAGGATAAGGAGATAAAAAGAAATTAAGGTTTTTTTTAGTAAGTTCATTGGTTTACAATATACGAAAAGTTGGGATCACCACCGATTTTTTTTTTTTAAGTTGGGACCATTTCCGGCCAATTACTAAAAATTTAGATTATTAAAATCCATTATTCCTTGTTCTTGTAACAAAAACAAGATAGACCGCAACATAAACCAAATGTAATATAAAATTTCTAGTTCATATGACATACTGATCCCTAATTCACTTTTTAGCATATTTAATGGCAATTAAAAAGGTTAACTTTATGAGTGACTGTAACATTCGTCGAAAAACAGGTTTTCAAACCCGCTTCGTTTATTAATCAAATACTCAGTTATAATTTTTCGTTGCGTATTTATTGCTCAGATAAATTTTAAACAATACATAACTAATATAATATTAGAATTTTAAACCATAATTATTAAATAACAAAAAAAAAGTGAGTAAAAAAAATAATGGAGACGCCGGGTTTCGAACCCGGGTCACCCGCATGCACAAACACACAACACACCACTACGCCACACGCTTTCTTTGTGACAATACTGAAATAATAATACCTAAAGTAAACCCGAATTCAAAACCAGAGATCACCGCGCACTCAGAACTCGCAATCACCGGAAAATCCGGCAATCCGCGATTTTGGCCATTTTCCTTTTGACTAAAACACGATAACCGACTTCGACATCGGTTATAACCGATGTCTAACCGTCAATTTCGGTAATAACCGCCGGAAAACCTTTGACCGCGAATCAAGACTCAAAATCGGACACAATTCATCCAGTTCTTCCCTATAAATACCCACTCAATCTTCTGGAAATCCTTTCGCTCAGAACCGCACACTTGTTCGAAGCTTTGATTATTCCAGAGCACGTCGCCGGAGATTTTCATTTTCGCCGGAATCCTGCCGGAGTCGCTAGTCAGAAAACCGCATTCATTCATCGGTCGGTATAACTGTCTAAACTTCTCTGCTATCTCTTAATTTATACTTTAATTGTTCCAACCAATAATCAAAACTGTTAAACAGTTCATACAGCCGGAAATCGCAAAATCAGAGCCGACTCTTGCCGGAAATTGAAGAAACCACTCTTTGGTACATCATAATCCTTATTCTCCTTTTTCTATTCCAATTCAATCAAATTATAAGTGTTGTTGGTCAATTAAACAAACAGTCGGCTTCACTGTTTCTGAGTTTTTATAAATGAAGAAGACGAAGTTGAGTTGTGTATTAATATAATTAAAACCAGATAATTAAACGGGTTAGACACACAGTCCAGCGTTGGAATGTGTGCAAATATAACACGAACGTCCCGAGTTCGAATCGCACACGTACCGACTTTCAGAATTACAACCAACAGTTTTAGAACTGAATCAGAACAAGTCACAGAATGTTTATAAGAGTAATATAATCCATTAGTTAAACAGATTAGACACACAGCCCAACTGGTTGGGCTGTGCGCACTCAAACCGAAGGACCCGAGTTCGACTCCGGGTCCCTGCAACCGGTTCGGCCATATAAATCATTTTTAATAAAAACCAAATAAGTTTAAAATTAATTAGTATATAAATATAATTAAAACAGAGAATATTTCGGGTTAGACACGTAGCTCAGTTGGTAGAGCTGCGTGCACGTATACGAGAGGTCCCGAGTTCGAACCTCACTTAGCGCATATAAAAACACAGTCTGACCGGTCAACGGTCAACGGTCAAAAAAGTCAATTTTTTTTATTTCTTTTTATATTTACTTAATTAGAAAATTATTTAACAATACTTAAAAATAAGATTATTAAGGTTAGAAAATTTCTTTAAACTCACAAAAATAAATCTAAAAATCCCATTTAAGAGCACTAATTAAAAATATTAATCTCAACCAGAATTTATTTATTTAATTATCTAGGTTAGTTCTTCCCTCGTCAATCGAATCATAAATTCGTGCGCCTTCATCATCATCAAAGAACGCACCCATTGTGAGTGAATCTCTATCAATTCCCCGTTTTAATCATGTTTTGGGGTGTATCATGTGTCGTATAATTCTTTTATTATATATATAAAAAGTTGTGCATACATCATATCCGTGACCAAATGTGTATCAATTGTTTGTGGATTATATATATAGATTGGATTTATCATTTTCAGTGCACGCATTTCATTAGGCCCATCAGTTCCCCGTGGGAGACGGGTTGAGCATCAGGTGCCTCTTAAGATCGGCTCCGTTTGATTGAGCCTTGATCTCACATTCATCATCATTCATATCATATACTCATCCAAAGTGGTTTGTTTGTGTTTATTTATATATGTTTGCTCACATGTGATTATTGCACAAATTTTCCTTATTAAATAAAACAAGAAATTAGTAACAATGCTTTATCAAGGTTCACTCGCCAACTTTTGTTGACCCAAAATATCCCCCGTTTTACACATGATACAGGTGATCCAGCTGAGGCAAGAAACACATAGGAATGCCTAGAAGAATAAACCAGTTTAAGCTTTGGATTATTTATATAGTTTCATTTCCTTGTAATTGTATGAATTTTTGATTTGGATATTAAGTTGTAATTTGAATTTAATAAATATGAAACATGTTAGTAAACATCATGAGCTTTGGTGATAACCCAATTATCCCCCGACTCTTATTCCGCTGCGGGTCGGGGTGTGACAGATTGGTATCAGAGCCATGACTATAGGGATATAGGATAGGTTATTAGACCCTTAGAGCCTATACTATAGTTGATTAAAATTTTAAATTGGTTATGCGTTACATACAAAATTCATGATGTTTATATGCTTTATGTTTATTGTTACACTCAATGTTATGCAAGCATGCACACAAATACATAATATTATACAATGCTCATCATGAATCATATCCTCATAACATATCATATCCATGAGAGCACACACCTCACGATTACCATGATTTTTGCAATGATTTTTGTATTTTCAAATCACATCAAAATGAGTTCTCATGACGGGCATGTAGTAACTGGAAGGGTACGAGTACCGGTAGTCGGAACGTCCTGTCTAGGCTTGGCATTCGTATTATTCCAAAATAAAGGACCAGTTTGCCTACCTGGGGACTAACGATGAGAGTACGAAGGACCTATTAGGCCAAAGCATGCTATACCAAATCGTCGTGTGAGCTAACCCCACTTTGAGTTGTCATTGTGTCTACACCTGGACACCCACCTACCATACATCTCGCAATTATATTTTTCGATTTTCATTCGGGTGGTGCGAGTGTTAATCCGCCAACACCAATGTGAATCCTACCAAGCCCAATAGTCATGGGGGCCCACATGACTACACAGGCGATGGTATGGGGGACATTGGAGGCCCAAACATGAGCAAACCCAAGACATCCTATGGATGTAGTTGCATTATTGTCAGCTATGTTATTTTTCATTCTTTTAACGACTCATGACACCTAGAAACTTCTTAAACTCACAATCTTCCTATGTATGTTCCTGTAGATGTCGGCTAGGCAACTACGTGGAGGTAGAAAGTCAGGAAGATCAAATGAACGCTTGGCCACACAAATTGCTAAACAAATGGCCGCAGTGCTTCCTGACATCGTGATTCAAGTTCAACAAGCTCTCACCGCAAATCCCATCAACCCTCCTAATCAAGAAGACCAGAGCGTCGCCAACCCTCCCTCCAAAAAGTGCTCCTACAAACACTTCAAATCTTGCGATCCCCCAAAATATGAAGGGACCGAAGGTGTTACCGCCCTCCTTCACTGGTTTGAAGAAATGGAAAACACTTTCCTTAATTGCGATTGTCCCGAGGACCGAAAGTACGTTATGCAACTGGAAGACTGTTTGGGGTAGCCCTTACCTGGTGGAACACGGAAAAGGGTAAACGAGGAGTTAAAAATGTCATGGCCTTAACATGGGAAGAGTTAGGGGAACTCATGACCAGACGCTTTTGTCCAAGAAGCGAAATCAAAAAGTTGGAAGATGAATTCCACGCGCTAAAACAAAAGGAAGGAGATCACACTTCCTATAACAAGAGATTTCTCGAACTGAACCAGATGATCCCTAATTTGTTCCACCCCGTGTACCGCTTGGTTGAACATTACATCGAGGCCTTCCCTCGAAAATTCAAGACTCGGTTTTAAGCACTTCGCCTGCAACACTTGAAGCCGCTATGGAGGTAGCTACAGAACTCACTGAAAATCGCATTCGAAATGGCAAGTTCAAAGATGAAAAGAAGAGAGCACCCATAGAGACCTCAACTACAAACCACTCAGTCTCCTCCTCAAAGTTTACTGGTAAGAGGAAACGAAACAGCAAGAATTTTGATGTCACTCAAACCAACCCTCCTATCACCGCTGCACCAATCACCCAAATTGCTCCCTCAGCTGCACCATTTAAAAAGCCATACACCGGCCCACACCCAAAATGCAACCGTTGTCAATACCACCACCCTCCCGAAACTCTTTGCCAACATTACACAAGCTGTGGCCGCCCAGGTCACCCCATCCAAACCTGTCGTACTCTTCAACGAATGAACCGCAATCAACCCCCAATCCAAACCCACCATCAGATAGTGGGTCAAGCCCAACAACCCTTACTTCTACCACCTGCACCACACACGGCCCAAACTTACTACCAACCCAACTACCCCATGATGCAACCCATGCGAGCTTGTTACGACTGTGGGGACCCAAACCACTTCATGTCCACGCTTGGTGAACATCATCCATGCCCAAGCTCAAGAAAACCCGGTAAACCAATCTAACCAAGCTCCTCCACCTGCCAGAGGAAGAGCTTTCAACATCAATGCCAACCAAGCTAGGGCTGACAACAACGTGGTTAACGGTACGTTTCTCATCAATGGTAGTTATGCATCCATGTTATTTGATACTGGCGCAGATAAGAGTTTTGTGTCCTTAGAATTTGAACCTATCCTCAACCAAACTCGTGTCAATCTCATGGAATCTCTAACGGTGGAAGTTGCTGACGGAAAACCCGTTTCATTAAATTCTATTATACGCAATTGTACCTTCACCCTAAACGATCACGATTTTCTAGTTGACCTCATTCCTATGAAGTTGGGAAGTTTCGATGTTATAATTGGTATGGACTGGCTCAGCCAGCATCACGCTGAAGTAGTGTGCCGCGAAAAGTTCATTCGCATTCCTCTTGCAGACGGTCAGACCCTACGTATTTTTGGAGAAACCCCTTCGAAAGGACTCAAACTAATGTCCTGCCTTCAAGCCCGAAGATATCTCCGCAAGAACTATGTCGCATTCCTAACTCACGTCGTCAAAAAGGGAAACAAGGAAAGGAAACTCGAAGATATTCCAGTTGTGAAAGAATTCCCACAAGTCTTTCCCGACGACATTTCAGGACTCCCTCATGTGAGAGAAGTCGAATTCCGCATCGATCTTGTACCTGGCGCTACACCAGTCGCAAGATCTCCTTATAGGTTAGCCCCATCCGAAATGCAAGAGCTGGCCAGTCAACTGCAAGAACTGACTGACAAAGGATTCATACGTCCTAGCTCATCGCCTTGGGGTGCACCTGTTCTCTTTGTGAAGAAGAAAGATGGAACGTTTCGCATGTGCATTGATTATAGAGAACTCAACAAGTTAACGGTTAAAAATCGCTATCCACTACCTCGCATCGATGACCTCCTAGACCAACTTCAAGGCGCCACATGCTTTTCAAAAAATCGACCTTCGTTCTGGTTATCATCAGCTCAGAGTACATTAAGAAGATATCCCAAAGACCGCCTTCCGGACTCGTTATGGTCATTACGAATTCATGGTCATGCCATTCGGTTTAACCAACGCCCTCGCTGGTCTTCATGGATCTAATGAATAGGGTATGCAAACCCTACCTCGACCGTTTCGTCATAGTCTTCATCGACGATATTCTTATCTACTCCAAGTCTAAATCCGATCATGAGCGACACCTTCGACTCATCCTTACACTTTTAAGGACTGAAAAGCTCTACGCTAAGTTCTCAAAATGCGAATTCTGGTTAAGAGAAGTACAATTCCTTGGACATGTCGTCAATGACAAGGGAATACATGTTGATCCTTCAAAAATCAAGGCAGTACAGGAATGGCAAGCGCCACGTACCCCTACCGAAGTAAGGTCATTTCTTGGTTTGGCTGGTTACTATCGACGTTTCATTGCCAATTTTCCCGTATTGCTGTACCACTCACGGCTTTGACTCATAAAGGAAAACCCTTCATATGGGGACCTAAACAAGAAGAAGCCTTCCAAACTCTAAAGCAAAAACTTTGTGACGCACCTATCCTCACACTCCCTGAGGGTTACGATGACTTTGTAGTATATTGCGACGCATCAGGGCAAAGGCTAGGCTGTGTATTAATGCAAAGAGGAAAAGTGATAGCCTATGCTTCTAGACAACTCAAAGTTCATGAGAAGAATTACACCACCCACGACCTGGAACTTGGAGCCGTTGTGTTCGCTCTCAAGATATGGAGACATTACCTCTACGGTACCAAGTGTGAAATATACACAGACCATAAGAGTCTCCAACATATCTTCAACCAAAAGGAGTTGAATATGAGGCAACGAAGATGGGTCGAACTTCTCAACGACTACGACTGTGAAATTCGGTATCATCCTGGCAAGGCAAACGTAGTGGCCGATGCGCTCAGTCGAAAAGGTTATGCAAACTCCATTCATCTTCTCTGTTCGCAAATCATAACCGACATCAAAGATCGAATCCGAGCAGGTCAACATGTTTCTGTAACAGAAAATGACGTACGCGATGAGCTGTCATGTGGAGCTGAACTCAAAATTTAAATCGCATATGGATTCCTGATCGCGATAACCTTCGTGATTTCCTCATGAATGAGGCACACAAAACACGATACTCTGTACACCCAGGAGCCGACAAGATGTATCAAGACCTACGATACACCTACTGGTGGCCTGGCATGAAAAAGGATATCGCCGTCTTTGTTTCCAAGTGCCTTTCCTGTTCCAAAGTAAAAGCTGAACACCAAAGACCTTCAGGACTTCTAGTCCAACCCGAAATACCTGTATGGAAGTGGGAAAACATAACCATGGATTTCATTACCGGGTTACCACGCACCTCCAGTGGGTATGACACTATATGGGTAATAATCGATCGTCTTACAAAGTCATCTCACTTCATTCCGATTCGCGAGGACTTCAAGAACGAGAAGTTAGCTCGTATCTACATCAGCGAGATTGTAAGCCGTCATAGCGTACCATTAAGTATCATTTCTGACCGTGATGGTCGTTTCACTTCACGAACATGGCAAGCCGTACAAACCGCCTTGGGTACACGATTAGACCTCAGTACCGCTTTTCATCCTCAAACTGATGGTCAATCTGAACACACCATCCAAACCCTTGAAGACATGCTGCGAGCATGCGTCATAGACTTCAAATGGAATTGGGACGCTCATCTACCATTAGTTGAATTTTCGTACAACAATAGCTATCATTCAAGTATCGACATGGCTCCTTTCGAAGCTTTATATGGTCATAAGTGCCGATCTCCAGTATGTTGGCACGAAATTGGGGAATCATAAATCACCGGTCCAGAATTAATTCAAGAAACAACCGACAAGGTCATTCAAATTCGAAACAATCTTCTAGCGGCTCAAAGTCGTCAAAAGAGTTATGCAGACAAACGACGAAAGCCCTTGGAGTTTGACATTGGTGATCAAGTACTTTTAAAAGTATCACCGTGGAAGGGAGTGGTTCGTTTTGGCCAGAAGGGCAAGCTAACACCACGCTACGTAGGACCTTTCAAGATACTCGAAAGAGTAGGTCCTGTAGCATACAAGCTTGACCTACCAGAAGAGCTCAACAGAATTCATCCCACATTTCACGTATCAAACTTGAAGAAGTGCCTCGCCGATGAAAACCTCCATATTCCTCTAGAAGACATTCAGATCGATGAATCTATGCAATTCATTGAAAGACCAGTAGAAATCATGGACTTCGGAGAGAAGCGTTTAAGACGAAGTCGTATTCCAATTGTCAGGGTACGTTGGGAGTCAAAACGAGGACCCGAGTTTACTTAGGAACGTGAAGACTCAATGCGCGAAAAATACCCGCATCTTTTTCCTGTTACCACTACTACTTAAATTTCGACAATTTCTAAAAGTAGGGGATACTGTAACATTCGTCGAAAAACGGGTTTTCAAACCCGCTTCGTTTATTAATCAAATACTTAGTTATAATTTTTCGTTGCGTATTTATTGCTCAGATAAATTTTAAACAATACATAATTAATATATATATTAGAATTTTAAACCATAATTATTAAATAACAAAAAAAAGTGAGTAAAAAAATAATGGAGACGCCGGGTTTCGAACCCGGGTCACCCGCATGCACAAACACACAACACACCACTCCGCCACACGCTTTCTTTGTGATGTCACTGAAATAAATAATACCTAAACTAAACCCGAATTCAAAACCAGAGATCACCGCGCACTCAGAACTCGCAATCACCGGAAAATCCGGCAATCCGCGATTTTGGCCATTTTCCTTTTGACTAAAACACGATAACCGACTTCGACATCGGTTATAACCAAATGTCTAACCGTCAATTTCGGTCATAACCGCCGGAAAACCTTTGACCGCGAATCAAGACTCAAAATCGGACACAATTCATCCAGTTCTTCCCTATAAATACCCACTCAATCTTCTGGAAATCCTTTCGCTCAGAACCGCACACTTGTTCGAAGCTTTGATTCTTCCAGAGCACGTCTCCGGAGATTTTCATTTTCGCCGGAATCCTGCCGGAGTCACTAGTCAGAAAACAACATTCATTCATCGGTCGGTATAACTGTCTAAACTTCTCTGCTATCTCTTAATTTATACTTTAATTGTTCCAACCAATAATCAAAACTGTTAAAACAGTTCATACAGCCGGAAATCGCAAAATCAGAGCCGAATCTTGCCGGAAATTGAAGAAACCACTCTGAGTTGGTACATCATAATCCTTATTCTCCTTTTTCTATTCCAATTCAATCAAATTATAAGTGTTTTGGTCAATTAAACAAACAATCGGCTTCACTGTTTCTGAGTTTTTATAAATGAAGAAGAGAAGTTGAGTTGTGTATTAATATAATTAAAAACCAGATAATTAAACGGGTTAGACACACAGTCCAGCGGTGGACTGTGTGCAAATATAACACGAACGTCCCGAGTTCGAATCGCACACGTACCGACTTTCAGAATTACAACCAACAGTTTTAGAACTGAATCAGAACAAGTCACAGAATGTTTATAAGAGTAATATAATCCATTAGTTAAACAGATTAGACACACAGCCCAACTGGTTGGGCTGTGCGCACTCGAACCGAAGGCCCCGAGTTCGACTCCGGGTCCCTGCAACCGGTTCGGCCATATAAATCATTTTTAATAAAAACCAAATAAGTTTAAAATTAATTAGTATATAAATATAATTAAAACAGAGAATATTTCGGGTTATACACGTAGCTCAGTTGGTAGAGCTGCGTGCACGTATACGAGAGGTCCCGAGTTCGAACCTCACTTAGCGCATATAAAAACACAGTCTGACCGGTCAACGGTCAACGGTCAAAAAAGTCAATTTTTTTTATTTCTTTTTATATTTACTTAATTAGAAAATTATTTAACAATACTTAAAAATAAGATTATTAAGGTTAGAAAATTTCTTTAAACTCACAAAAATAAATCTAAAAATCCCATTTAAGAGCACTAATTAAAAATATTAATCTCAACCAGAATTTATTTATTTAATTATCTAGGTTAGTTATTCCCTCGTCAATCGAATCATAAATTCGTGCGCCTTCATCATCATCAAAGAACGCACCCATTGTGAGTGAATCTCTATCAATTCCCCGTTTTAATTATGTTTTGGGGTGTATCATGTGTCGTATAATTCTTTTATTATATATATAAAAAGTTGTGCATACATCATATCCGTGACCAAATGTGTATCAAATGTGTACAATTGTTGTGTGGATTATATATATAGATTGGATTTATCATTTTCAGTGCACGCATTTCATTAGGCCCATCAGTTCCCCGTGGGAGACGGGTTGAGCATCAGGTGCCTCTTAAGATCGGCTCCGTTTGATTGAGCCTTGATCTCACATTCATCATCATTCATATCATATACTCATCCAAAGTGGTTTGTGTTTGTTTATTTATATATGTTTGCTCACATGTGATTATTGCACAAATTTTCCTTATTAAATAAAACAAGAAATTAGTAACAATGCTTTATCAAGGTTCACTCGCCAACTTTTGTTGACCCAAAATATCCCCCGTTTTACACATGATACAGGTGATCCAGCTGAGGCAAGAAACATATAGGAATGCCTAGAAGAATAAACCAGTTTAAGCTTTGGATTATTTATATAGTTTCATTTCCTTGTAGTTGTATGAATTTTTGATTTGGATATTTAAGTTGTAATTTGAATTTAATAAATATGAAACATGTTAGTAAACATCATGAGCTTTGGTGATAACCCAATTATGCCCCGACTCTTATTCCGCTGCGTGTCGGGGTGTGACAGTAACATGGATATTTCTTCATCCAGTAGCTTTGATCAGCACTTAGACCATGTGTCGTGGTCTGGGTGAATAAAGCCCCTACCATTGGGTGTTTTCTGCCATGTGGTAGTACAGTCAGCGAGCGGCATTATCGGGCGTATTTCTAAAATGGGTGTAATGGGGTGTGGGCATTATATTAAAAAGGGGTGGTAAACAATTAAATAAAAAAAACATCAAAAAAATGGTATTGAGCAAACATAGGAATAATTGCATGTGATTGGAGGAAGGATATGTTCTTGGGCGTGAATGAAATCACGCTAGGGGGTTTTTTTTTGCAAAATAGCGCCGAATAGCGCCCTAGGGGGTGGGGATGGGGCGTGATTTGGCGTGATTGAGGGATCACGCCCACTACGGATGGTCTTACAGGACGCCAAGCTATTGATTTTGTTATGGGCTCCGTTGGACGCCAAGGTATTGATTTTGTTTCTGTCTGCACAAATGAATATTAAGACCACCCTTACTCGAGCGCCATTTTTGCCTTCAATCGCGCCCCATCACGCCCCCACCCCCACCCCTCGGGGAGCCATTGGGCGTTTTTTGTGAAGAAAAATCCTCCGGGCGTTTTTTATTTCACACCAAACCCTCCACCCCATGGCCAATCACATGCATTCTTTCCTATGCTTGTCCAATACCACTTTTTGATGTTTTTTTTATTTATTTTAATTGTTTAACACCCCTTTAAGATAATACCCCATTACACCCATTTTAGAAAACGCCCCATTGTTGACTGGGCTGCCACATGACGCAAAACGCCCAAGGGTAGGATGTTGACGACTACACATGTTCTAACTAAGTAGATTTTAGATTTTAAGATATAGAAAGCAAAGTAGATAACTTAGAATATCCAAAAATGTTTTGCAACTAAAGAGTAACATTATGTTAATATATTAATGAAACAGAGATATTAAGAATATTACTATTATTTTTATTGACAGAGATATTAAGAATATTACAATTATTTTTATTGATAATAGTAAGTGGACAGGTGCTATATATCATTCTTTTCCATTTGTTTTATTCTTCTAATGGTAATGAACATGCCCATAAAACACTAAGCGATTTTACACACGCACAATAGAGTTAAGCCAAGTCAAGTCTGTGTGAAACAAAGGTGGGGAAGTGATTTTTTAATGAAAACTCTTCAAGGAAACAAACAAGCTGCAGGACCCAAAGCTCTGCGCGTGTCTGCGTGACGTAGACATAAGTGGCTAGAAGTGCTTTTCTTAAAAAACAAACACCCTCTTAGTAATGTTCGTAATGAGTCAAAGAAGGCAATAATATAGAAAGAAAAAGACAAGAAACAGAGAAGTTGAGGAGCCAAACTGCATACATACCTTGTGATAAGTTTTGGTGCTGGTGATGATGTTTGAAGGTCGTATATGGTTATGCTTCGATCACTAGACAAAAAGAAATTATTCAGAGTGAAATAATATGCATATATAAGTAATAAAGCAAGCATCCAACCAACACTAGATGAAAGCTTTCCACATGGGTGCAACCAAGATACCAGATATATGAGTATTAAAAATCAATATCTATATGTATATACATAATTTGAACACAAATGAAAAACAAAACAACTTAACGTTACACTTCATCCAACAAATGGTTGTGTTCTAGATGTTGTATTTACATTTTTTTATAAGCAAGAAACATCAGTTTCGTAAGAGTACATTGTAGACATGATTCTACAAAATATACACGAGAACAGAACAAGATAAAAATTAGTAGCAATTTTAAAACGACTTGAAACACTAGTAACAACGGATACATGCTTATGTTACGTGATTACATCATGGTAAGGTCTTTTCGAGTAGACCAACACTCCCAAGAATAAACAGATGAGAAGAGATCTTTTTGGAACAATTTCCTGGTTAATTTCTCAAATGAAAGTACAAGGAATTAAATATGCAATGGCATGAGCACATGATACCCATGATTTCCTTATTCTACGGGAGACATGCATGTAACAAATCCTACCATGCTCCACTATCCTACATGCCCACTACTAGAGATGGGCATAATCGGGTTTTATTATTACCCGGAACCGGTTTCAACCCGGACCCGGTTCTGCTTGGATGTCATTGGAACCGGGTATGGTGTGGAACCGGGTCCAGTTCCTACCCGGGTTCACACCCAAGAATATGGAACCGTGTAGAACCGGGTATGGTGCGGAACCGGTTTCTGATAGTGTGGGAACCGGTTCCTGGCAGTCAAACCTGCCATTTACTGTTCAGAACCGGTTCCTGACAGCCATTTACTGTTCAGTCAAACCTGTCATTTTACTATTGGGAACCGGTTCCTGACAGTCAAACCTGCCATTTACTGTTCAGAACCGGTTCCTGATAAAATGTTACCGTTGGAACCGGTTCCTGATTAAAGAATCGGTTTTTGTATATAAACCCCTTCCTACTTACCATTTCTAAACTTAACACTTTACACTTCAAATCTAATACTATCAAAGAGATAACGATGACTTGCAACGATGAGGTCGTGGTTGTTTTGGAAACCAAAAGAAACCCCGCTATTTGGAAGCACTTTGACTTGTGCTTGATGTCGAATAGCCATGAAATGGCTAGATGCAAGGGGTGCGGGAAGTTCATGAAGGTGTCGGCCAACTCGACGCTCAAGAAACACACCGACCGCCATTGTCCGGTGACAAAGGCGAAAAACAATGAAAAGGGTGAAGCATCCGGGACTGGGTCATCGAAAGTTTAGTTTGTTTTATGTATTGTAAACCTATTTGTGTTTTATGATTAGTATGTTTAGTGTTTTATATGTTTTGTTTAACGTTTCCTGTTTAGGTTGTTTGTGTAACCGGGTACTTGTTTCTCGTAATAAATAGTTTTATGTTTATGTATTATACCTTGTTCTAGCAAAGACTTATAAAAAAAACTCACATTAAAAATATATTGACGCCGGGTCTGGAAGGTTACCATAGGAACCGGGTATGATAAGAACCGGTTACGGGTACAACCCGGGTACGGGTTGGGACCGGTTCCGGAACTTATTTTTTTCCAAAAATGTGGAACCGGTTAGGAACCATCGGGTATTTTGAACCCGGAACCGGTTCTACTATATGTCGGGTAGGAACCGGAACCGGTCCCAGGTAGGTTCCACCGGGTCGGGTTTGAAAAAGGTTATTATGCCCAAATCTACCCACTACTTTAACCATGCAACAACTGAAATAAACATGTGCAAATAAAGAAATCGGTTGAACAATTCTGCTCCACACTCAGCGCATTGGATCAGTCCATGAGTCTAGCAGGCTATTCCTTTTGGGCCTGCTACTAATATCATTGGTGGACTGGGCTGTGTCGTTATATTGGGCCGCATCACATCATCACAAGTAAAATTTTACATGAGAAATCACATCATCCTTGGTGCTTTGTATGTAAAAAATCACTAGACAAGATATTGCTTACTTGCAAGCTATGATGCACAGGGACGGGTACGGGAAACGGCAAAACTAAAAAATTCAAAAAGCGGGGACGGGACGGGTACGGGAAAAAAACATATAAAAAATAAATATATATAAAAAATAATGTAACACAAAGCCCCAAAATAGTTATATATTGATGTAAAGCTTAAAAATCCCATATCTTCCTAACCCAATCAAACGTTAACAAGCAAATCGCTTTCAAGTTCCGGTTCATCTAATGAAAGATCAGCAAACTCCAAAAATCCTACATCTTCCATCGAGTCAAAAGCATCTCCACCCACATCCCACATATTTACACCATCATTAGGGGCCCTAGACAAAAGCCGAAGATTGTTGTGGATGTAAACCAAGTCTTGAGCACGACTTGTAGTCAATCTGTTCCTCATAAGCGAGTGGATAAATGCATAGATGCTCCAATTTCGCTCAGCACATGAAGACGAACTAGGTTGTCCAAGTAATTTAAAAGCTAAAGTTTGAAGAAGAAGAGGATCGGCAATTCGAAGAGGGGCTGTAGGGTTTTAAACGTGATCGTCGCTTGGTATAACTGAATAGGAGGGGGGCGCTATTTTAGAATAATATTAAAAAATCTTTTTTTTTTAAACCAAAAAAAATAAACGGAAACGTTTCCGGCACGTCCCCTTCTGCAGCACGTTTCCAGGCGTATCCAACATGCCGGGGACGTTTCCCGGCCGTCCCCGTGCCGTTTCCGTCCCCTAGCAGTCCCCGGGACGGGAGACGGCACCTCAATGGCGTTTCCGTGCTTCCGAGCTTGCCAGATGTTACCAAGAAATTTGGCTCCCTGCGATTATAACGAACAAACATAATGTTTGTGCAATTTGATAAAATGCTTACTAATTGAAGACAAACACGTAGATTAGTAGCGTTTCGAATCCCCCAACAACGTGAAACCATCATATTACATTTGAAACCATCAAATTAAAATCTAATACTAATAAAAAGTAACTTTAATGCCACATTGCATTCTCTTATAATAAAATTCCATCAAAATGCCATGTGGCAATTCATTATTCTACCTCAACCATATAATAAATAATAATTAAAATAATATAAAGACTATTAAATTATTGATTTTAATATATATTAGAAACAATCTTATATTCATGGTTATATTTATTTAATGTTCTTAATTATTAATAATTAACATTAGTATAATATCTCTACTTTAGTAAATAAAAACATACTTATCAAAAGAAGATGTGATAACTAAAAATTTATATACCTATCACTATTTGACATAACAAAAAATTTAAAACCTCATCATGTTTATAATTTGTTATTATTGTTTTCACAAATGTTAAATATATGTATAAACAATATATATATATATATATATATATATATATATAATCTTAGACCATGAACTAATTCTATTAAATCTTCTACTTTGATAACACTTTTTCAAATAAGAAAATATTAATTTAAAATAAAATATACTAACTATTTTGTACAAAATTGTTACGTCGTAAACGCATCATTTAAATGAGTAATGTTATATTTTCTTTAATTTTGTATGTATAGTTCATATTAGGCTTATATATATTCATATCAAAATTTATATTTATTATGTATGATGCAAGGAATAATATGAAATATGAACAACAATGTAAAACTTATAATCGTTATGTCCATCAAACGCAACCAACCTCAACAATAACATATTTATTTAAAAAAACTCATTCAAGTTTGTATAAATGGAAAACACATTTATTTCCTCAAAGAACTCGATGAACTCCATAAATATATTAAAGTCTTTCATTTTTTATCTTCAAACCCATGTAATACATGGGTCAATAAACAAGTACATAAATAAAAAAACCCACAGAAATCATGCTTTTTGTGGATGGTTAGAAAATGGAACTTGGGTATGATAAACCTTTTTATAGGTTATTAGTATACTAGGGTTCGACACCGGCGCGGCAATTAAAAGGGGGGGGGGGGGGGCGTGGCTGACGGTTTTGGTTATGGCTCAGTAGTCCAATATCAGAAAAGATGTCGGGCGGTGACAGATCGCTTGAGAGTGTACAGAGGAGATGCAAGTTGTAGAGACGAAAGATGTACATACTTGTCGATGGCGGAAGGTTGTTAGTTCGGCGAACAGCGTCGACGGGATCGCTAACCTGAAAACGGCGATTCTGTTGGCTTCAATCAGAGAGAGTGAATGATGACGATGGTGGTTTGTGAACTCTTCATTGAATAAGATTTGAGAGAAAATGAGCGGTAGATAGAAAGTGTATGAGAGGGAAGGTGGACTTGGAATTGGGATTGAGAGGGAAAATGAAAAGAAGTTCAAAATATCACCAGGGATGAGGTGGATACGAAAAATAGGAGGTAGTTAATATAGTTTATTTAGTTTTTAATAAATAAGTAGATTACTAAAATATGTTTACAAAATAAAAAATAGTGTAACTATAAAATTAATAATAGAATATCAGATTATATTTTTTAAAGTAAAAAGTAGATTAAATATGTTATTTATAAAAAAAAGAGTATGTATAGAAATACTTTTTAAGTAAAAATAGATTAAAAGTGTTATTTATAAAAAAAGTATGTATAGAAATCATTTTTATACGTATACAATCATTTACGTTTTTCTCTAAAATCTGAATACGTGCATTGATGCAAAATCTGTATACGATGGTGCCTCAACACTTGGGGTGCAAACGAGTCGAGCAGCTCGCGAGCTCCTCAATTCAGCTCGAGAAAAAGCTCGAAACGAGCCGAGCCTTATCGAGCTTGAGCCTAAAATAAAGCTCATTTGTTTATCGAGCCCGAGCTTGAGCCTCGTATGTGAAGCTCGTTAGGCTCGTCGAGCATTATCAAGCCTTGGTGTAAACTAGCTGAGTCGAGCCAAGCTTATTTAAACTTGTTTACAAGCCGACTTTGATCCTAAAAATAAGATTATTTAGTAAGCAAGCCCGAGCTTTACTTATTGAGCTCACAAGCCTAAAAAAATCTATTATTATATTATTTTTAGTTAATATATAATAAACAAGCCAAGCTCGAGCTTGAGAAAATACCAACGAGCCGAGCTCAAGCCCGAGCTCTCGTAAATTAATCGAGCTCGGGCTCGCCTCCGCTCGTTTGCACCCATACTCAACACATATACGCACTGAAATTGATTTTGTACAACTTTTTTTTACCACTTATAACTTTACTTCACCAACTATATCAATGTTTGGCCAATAACGACTATTATGGGTGTTTTTCGATGTTCCGTCAATTTGCACCGATCAAAATAACAAATTCAATCATTATTTTGTTTTAACATTTTTAACGTTTTATTATAATCATCATTATTCATGCCACACGGACAACCCTAGTTAACCATTACTCGCCCTAATTGGGCCATCAATCTAATCAAAACGCCCTTTATTGACAATAATAGAACGTGAACAACCCTAGTTGACCACCACTGGCCCTAATTGACCTATCAATCATCCTAATAGACCACTAAGCGTCCTAGACGTCCTTCATTAACAAAAAATGTAGCATGAACAACCCAGTTGACCACCAGTGCCCATAATTGATCTATCAATTATCATACTAGACCACCAATCATCCTTAAGTGACCACCACTGCCCCTAATTGATCTACCAATCATCCTAATAGACCATTTATCATCCTAAACAGCCTTCATTGACACTAATGTCGCATGAACAACCCTAGTTGACCATAAATGGCCCTAATTGGTTCATCAATCATCCTATTAGACCATTGATCATCCTTAACGCCTTTTATTGACAAAAAATGGAGCATTAATACCCCTAGTTGACCATCACGACCCTAATTGGTGAATTAACCATCCTAATGGACCATTGATTATCCTAAACACCCTTCGTTAACAAAAATGGAACATAACAACCCTAGATGACCACCATTGTCCCTAATTGATTTATCAATCATCCAAATAGACCATTAAACATCCTAAACTACCTTCATTGACACTAATGTAGCATGAATAACCCTAGTTGACCATTATTGGCCCTAATTAGTCCATCGATCATCTTAATGGACCATTGATCTTTTTTAATACCCTTCATTGACAAAAATATACCAGGATCAACCATACCTGACCATCACTAGCCTTAATTGGCCCATCAATCATCGTAAAAAGACCATTGATTATCTTAAACGCCCTTCATTAACAATAATGACACATGAGCAACCATAGTTGACCACCGCAGGCCCTAATTAACCTATTAATCATCCTAATGGACCACTAATAAACCTAAATGTCCTTCTCCTTCATTAATAAATTAAAAAAATGTAGCATGAAGAACCCTAGTTGACCACCACTATTCTGATTGATCTATTAAACTTCTTAATAGACCATTCATTATCTTAAACAACCTTCATTGACACTAATGTAGCATGAACAACCCTAGTTGACCATTACTTGCCTTAATTGGTCCATCAATCATCCTAATGGACCATTGATCACCCTTAACGTCCTTCATTAGAAAAAAAAGAGCATGAACAACCCTGGTTGACCACCATTGTCTCTAATCGACCTATCAGTCATCCCAATGGAACATTAATCACCCCAAACGACCTTCATTGAAAAAATGTAGAAGGAACAACCTTAGTTGGCCACTGTCGCTATATATTTAAACAATAGGAAACTGATCATCATTATATGTTTAAACCTTTTTTATTAATCATTAAACGATACGTCGATACTCACTCATATACATACACATACACTTAACATATATAATACATATAAATAAATAAGTGCGTGCCTGTATACAGTATAAACCAATAAGTAAAAAAATAAGTATTTGTAATCACAAAAAAATAATTTGTTTATGATAAGAAGTTATATATTTATCATTATTAATACTGCAAATGAAAATATTTTTTTTTGTATTTTGTTATTTAATATCATTAATAAAAAAAATCAATCATACATATTATACAATTAGTATTTACTTTTGTTATTAGTTTTTATTTATTAATCAATACTAGTATTTACCTAAAACTTATTTTTTATTATAAGTTTTTTATATATTACCATTATATCAAGAGATGCGGTTTTAGAACCGCATCTTTTGGCTCTTGGTTTTTATAAAAACACTCGTAAGATGCGGGTACATAAGAACCGCATCTTTTGGTTCATGCTTTTTTTCCTTTTGGCCATGGCTTTTTTCAAAATAAACATAAGATGCGGTTAAGAGAGGGGAACCGCATCTTTTGAAAATAACATAGCATCTTTTGATCACTTTTGTAGTAATGAGAATACCCATTTTATGTTTGTATTTAGATCAATATAACTTCCGATGTATTTATCAAAACTTAAACGAACGTAGATCGTCGAACATGAATGAATGAATAAAATGTGTGTTCATGTACGTTCAATTCCAGGTAAATGAACAAAAAGTTTAGTCCATGTTCATTCGTTTGTTAAATATGTGAACATAAACAAACTTCCCAAACAGGTTCACAAACAGTTCTTGAATGTTCAGTTCGTTTATAGGGATAAAAGTACATAAGGCTCCTAAAAAAAGAGAGAGAAAAAGACATAACATTATTTTTTAATTAAATAGATTGTGCGTTGCGCGTTGCGGTACTTGGAGCAAATAATTGAATTCAATGAAGAAACTTACATTGGTATAATTTATATATTTCTAGGAACATGTTAATCCGTTTACATACAGCCAACTATTACACCAGAGCAACCACATTTCAAGTACAGTTATTTCTCAAGGAGAATTACATCTTTAGCCTCTTTAGCCTTCTCAAGTGACAAAATTGCTTCCTCCAATGCATGTTAGCTCCAAAAGCTCGTAACCTTACAAAATCAATTGTCATTCTGGAAAATAGATAAATAGTAAACTGCAGTTCCCCTGGATTAGATGTGATTGGCACTCTTACCCCCTAAAACAAAAATCTTGTTGTCTTACCCCTCAACAATTGAAAAACGCCACACTATTACCCCCCGGTGTTAAAATATGTTTAAAGTCAACGTCACTTATTAATGGTCAAAGGGTAATATAGTCTTTTTCACTTAAGTTTGATGGCTTCCTCAACACAACACCCTGTATTATAAAAATCACTTCCACCTTACCCCCAAAGAATTCCCCCTTTCTCCTTCTCCTCTCCGGTAAACACAAGCACCCAAATCAACATACCCTTCCTGCTCCTCTCTGATCAACACAATGCCAGTTGTATATATTGGGTGATCAGATATCTGATCAGGCACACCTCAGGTATAAGCGTAGTTCTAGTTTATGTTATTCTTACTTAATCATGGTTCCACATTTAAAGGTTCCACATTCTGAATCGGTCAAACACAGTTGAATTTCAGTATGATTGATACGGAAAGGGTCGGATTTGATGTTTAGAGGGTTCGAACAGGGTCGGATTTGATTTTAATAGAGGGTTCGATTATAAACAGAGTATTGATAATTTTGTATGATGTTATAAACAGAGTATTGATAATAAGTTAGTCAGATTTGTGTTATTTTGTGTTTTTTGACAGTTGACCGACGATGAGTCTATATCCAGCTCATCGACGGTGGTCCACTTGTGGTCTCCTTGTTTGGTTGCCCTGTCATCAACTTCCATTATCCACCAGAGAGTTGATCTTTAGTGATAATAGTTAGTAGTTATGTAGGACTAGTAATGTGTATTTTGTAGGCTAACTTAACTATGATGTTACTAGTACGTTGAAGTAGGATAACTTAAATATGATTTAATTTTGTATTTTGCATGTTGATGTTACAGTCTTCATATAAAATGATCCAATTATAACTTAATTATGATGATAAGTTAGAACATTAACACCCTGTTTAATCCATTTGCAGCCTATTGAATCCATTTGCAGCCAGTTTTAATCCATTTGAAGCCTGTTTTGACTTACTCATTGTTACAACAGCTTAGGCCATGGTAAAAATGCTCATTTTTGTCATTTGCAGCAGAAATATGGGTCATTTTTGATCATTTGCAGGATGTTTGACTAAGCTAAAAGGTCAAAATGAACTTGCTATTTAGCAGGTTAGACCATTATTATCGTTTGCAACATGTTTGATCATTTGCAGCATGTTTGATCATTTGTTGTTTAGCAGGTTAGACCACCTCTAATTAAGCAGGCTTTGACCTTCGATTAGTCAACAAATTGATAATGTTGACTATCGAAAGTCAAAAACATTAAGCGGGAATGGTTTCCTAACACCCGGGGGTAATACGTTTTCTTAAACAAAGCATCGGGGGTAATAAAAAGGGTAATATAGTCATTTAACATCCTAGTTAACAGAATTGTTAAGTTTTTTTAACATCGGGGGGTAATAGTGTAGCGTTTTTCAATAGTTGAGGGATAAGACAAAAAAATTTTCGTTTTAGGAGTAAGAGTGCAATCACATCTAACCCCAGGGGGTAAAACTGCAATTTACTATAGATACATTTATAACTGTCTGAATTAAAGTAAAAATGAAGACATCTAAATGGTTCATTACACACTGCATGGTAAAATCAATTAATTGGTTTAGAATTATAGTTATGGTTTCTAGTTGCTTATTTGAAACCATCGCAACAACCATATGAAACACATTCATGATTCATCACAACCAACGGTCAATACAAACAAAGAGAAACTTGTCAACCATATAAGAATAGACGCCATGAGTACGTTATCTTGTGAAATAAAATCATTAAAACTACACGGTAAAACCATTAAACGGCTACAACTTTTAAAGCATCTGGTGCGAATGCTCTATGTCGATAGTTTCTAATTTACCCCAATTTAATACTTACCTTCTATTTAATATATTATTTAATGCAAATTAGATTATTTAATTCACTGTGTTAACTGTTATCTTATCTATGATATGATTTAAGTTTACGTTTACTTAAATACTATTTAAATTAAAAATTATCTTATTTAAATACTCTTTAAATTAAAAATTATCTTATTTAAATACTTAAATATATAAGAGTTAAATGTTTGGTTGGTCCCTGTGGTTTGCAAAAATTGCAGACTTGGTCCTAATGGTTCACTAATTACACACTTGGTCCTAGTAGTTTTAATTTTTTGCACTTGGGTGGTCCTTACCACTAACCTTTGTTAATTTCTTAGTTAAGTATATGTGAAATTACTATATTACCCTTGAATAATTAAATAAAAAAATAAAAACATAAAGAAGAGGGGACCACTTCTCATCTTCTTCATCACTCCCCCTCTCTCTCTTTCAAAAACTCAGCCACCACCACCACCTCTCCTTTACAACCTGCAGCCACCACCTCCACCGTATACCCACCTCCTTGGCGGGGCAACTCGGATGGTTATGTGAAACAAAGATCTATATCTCTCTGTTTTGCATTGCATCTAGTAAGTCTGCAGCCATGGCGGTGTGTCTATTTTGTTCGATTTTTTACAGATCTGAGCCTCATAATGAATGTATTGGATCATGTTGAGCTGATGATTTTGTCCTGTTGTTCACCGTCAATCAACAGCCCCCAAGGGACAGAAACCAAAACAAACATATTTATTTATTGATTGAAAAAAGATACACACTGTATTGTTGCTGCTGTTGATCTTAGTATTACTGTTCTGTTTCTTAGAGTAAATTACATGGATGGTCATATGGTATATAACAAATTATGGGTTAAGTTCCAGAAGATTTAACTGCTAGAGTCTGAATCCATATTTTCACTTTTCGTCTCTTGAAGAGTTGAACAATTTTGAAATTGAAAGTGCATGTTGTTGCCTTGTTCTTAGCATTGGTTGCTACTTCTGAAATCGAAAGTATTATTGATTTAGGCTCGCAAGTATTGTATCAACATGATTCTTAATTTAGGCGGCAAGTTAACAATGGCGACCAAAGTACTCATGGTTGCATCAACATGATTCTTACTTTAGGCGGTGGTCAAAGGTGACGACGGAGGAGGTGGTTAGGAGTGTGATTGGTTGAGAGAGTGGTGGTGGTGGCTGAGTTTTAGAGAGAGAGAGGGGTGAGTGATGAAGAAGAGCAGTGGGCCCTTTTCTTTATGTTTTCTTTTATTTTTTAATTATTCAAGGGTAATATAGTAATTTCACATATACTTAACTAAGAAATCTAACAAAGGTTAGTGGTAAGGATCACTCGAGTGCAAAAATTGAAACTACTGGGACCAAGTGTGTAATTAGTGAATCATTAGGACCAAATCTGCAATTTTCGCAAACCATAAGGACCAACCAAGCATTTAACTCAATATATAATTATTAAGTTTTTATATAATAATAATAGTATCTAAATATAATTAGTGTTTAATGCAAACCAGGTTAGATTGCGCTCTGTAAAAGAGTCTAACGGATACCCGTCACATCGTCCGGGCCAATCCAGTAGGTTCAATGATTTGCAAGTTTGATTTGATGTAAAGATAGGTGAGATATCTCCGTAGACTGACTTACACTGACATTCAACATTTATGTGCGGCACATGATCGATGACATGGCTTTCCAAGAATGATAGGGAACATAGATTGTATGCACGTACACAAGAATGTGAGGTTAATTCAAAAGGGGTGATTAAGATTCCGACGATTATGCTTAAAGTGATGGTGTCTCGAGACTTGTGGTGTTGGCATGTGTTTTTTTTGACACATTAGACCAAACAACGACATCAACATCAATGATCGATCGCATTTATTCAATAGTTATTTGGATGGAACCGCCCCTATTTGTCCTTGTATTGTATATCTTGCGGGATGGGATATTCCATTGATGGAAAACCATGGTGAAGACGTTGTAGCATCCTTTTGAAAACAAGTTTAAATGTATGTTGTCACTTCCAGAAAGCACAAGAAGCAGCACGAAAGGACGTTGAACGAGCTTTCGTGGTCCCAAAAGGTAGGTGAAACATACTTCAACAACCTGCAAAGGCACTACATCTCCGAAAGATGAGAAAAATCATGTATGCATGTATATAATCCTACAAAATATGATTTTGAATCACGATGATGTGGTAAGATCTCCTAAACACATAAAGGATCCTCTAAACGAAAGTATAGTTGAAGGCAATATTATTTTCACTATTACGATCATGAACGACCCACAATAACCTTAAATCGGATCTATATCATTGGAGCATCGACACTAAACGTACGTCCAAAAGAACCAAATGAATATCTAGGTTTTTTTATTAAAAAGTTGTAGGTTATTTTATTTTTAAAGTTATTTTAAATAAAATATATGGTTTTGTTATTTTCATTGTTGTATTTATGTAATTTTTATTTTTAGTTACATTAAAACATTTTAAGTATATTAATGTTTAAAGTTTAATTTAAATTAAAATAATTTAGTTTATGGAAATTTGGGACGACACTATGCTTTTTAGGAGAAACTAAGGAAAGTGAGGGTATAGCTTACATGTCATTCCTCCTTAATAAGAGGTGACATGAAGCTATTGATTTGTATAGAGTCGACATTGCTAACCTCAGATGTATACATATATTATTAAAATATATTTTTACTTTTCACAAAAGATCATTTAATTCTTATACTAGATGCATCCACTTTTAATTAGTGTTTTGGGTGAATATCACCCAGCAAAGGATTTTACCACATCTCCAAATACCTACATACAATACCAAAAAATTATACTAAACTAAGTGAAACTTCTAATATCTTGCTAGATAAAAGATATCGAAAAGGGGGAACATCCTTATATTTATTGTGTGTATCTTATTGGCTAGAACTTTAATTATTTTTCATTTTTTCTATAAAAGTTCACAAAGCCAACAAAATTTTGTTGAGCTCTGATGATATCTTACAATTTTGTCCACACCAAAAGAAAACAACAGAACTCAAAAGTTACATTAACTATCTCAGTAGTATGTTTTTATGAGTCAACGTGTGAACTCATGAAATCATCAAAAGAAATCCAATCATCAATCACCAACATGTCCTTGTCAACAATTGATTGTGTTGTATTGAAATTATCCATAGCAACATCTTCTGAAGTAACCGGAGTTGTGTAAGCAAATGGTAGTGGTGCAGCATCAACAAGCGATTCGGCTGAAGTAGAATTTGAAGGTACGTCATAATATCGAAAACTGCTTGTACCAGTGGACATGGAGTATTTTGTGGAACGATCTGATCGAACACTGGAGATGCATATTGTGCAACATAAACATGTGAAGAGACGGAAGTAGAGGCTGCCATTGAATGTTTTTGATGATATTCATCAGTTGAGTTGGTTAACGGAAGTTCTATTTCTTCCTTGCAAACACTTGACAAGGAGCTTGAGCTATATTGTTCTTTGTCTCATTAGTACTTTTCGTCTTGTAAATCTTACATATAACCCAAAACCTGTATAAAAATTTAAGGGTGAGTAGAAAACCGATTAATCAAACCAAAACCAAAACAAAACCAAATTAAATGACATAACCGAATTAAAATAACTGAATCATACGGCTTGTTTTTTATATATATATATAGAGAGAGAGAGAGAGAGTTTAAAATACAAAAGTCCTTAACGCGTGAAGCGTACGCGAGTAGTAGAATAACGTGCATGATTATGCTACAACATGCGTAATTAAGGTTTCGACCATGCGTGATTTTTGTGGTCATGCATAATTAGGGTTTGTGAATTATCACATGCGTAATTTTCTCGCGTATGTTTCGCACGTTAAGCAGCTATGGTACGTACATAGCATACCTTGTTACTGTGTTGTCGGCTTTTAATTGGAAGATTTGGATCATTCATAGCATACTCCTGCATTAGCCATGATGTCTTGCAACCCTTCCTGTCACGATATTCTAAACCTCTTTTCGTTCCCACCACTCGTTTTCCAGTCGCATCATGATGATAAACTGTATATTTCTGACTTGCTTTCCAAACCCCAAAGTCCCCGGTTCTTCTATTCAGTACATTCCCGTTTTGGTATTTTCGCTCTCTTGGTGTAAAAATATACCATTTGTCATCACAAGCTCGGTGTTGATCTGTTATCAAAACACAACAATATTCAAGATTTATTAATATATGCTACATATATCATTCAAAGTATATATATATAATCTAGGTTGGTATAAGTTTTACTTACTTGTAAGTTCTTCGGGACTATGGTTGTAAAGATTGACTGCGTATATCCGGCATTCGGGATGTTTTCCGGTTTCAATCTTTGGTTTTAGGTAGTAGAGTATGAGTTCTGAATCCGGATGTTTTCCGGTTTCAATCTTTGGTTTAGGTAGTAGAGTATGAGTTCTGATCCGTTGGGCAAAACCGATAGCCCGGAGGCAGGTTATCGCATGTTCAGAACGATTTGATCCATGAATAACGTGGCTAATCGAGTACGATTGTAACGTTGACGAATGACAATATAAACTTGCATGAATAAGCACCACTTGATTTATATATAGCATGAAAGGGGATTATTATCTGTTAATGTAATGTAAGCCCAAAGTATCGCTATTTTATTTATCCAATATCGGTATCTGTTAATTTAAACCCAAAGTATCGCTCTTTTATTATCGGTCCAATTATCAATAATGTTTGCAATTAATTTCCTGGCTTCTTTATTTCGTAAAATAAGCACTGCTCAAATTTTGAATCTGTTTAGTTAGTTATAGTTATTAGAATAATATCCTTCTTTTTAATACTGCTAAAAATTTGACACCTTTATTAAAATACTAGTCAAATGATGAAACAATTGCGTTGTAATTATTATTATTTTTATTATTATTATTATTATTTGCAAATAATTTCCAAGCTTCTTTATTGCGTTAAAATAAACTATTTATCAGAATTTATTATTTTTTTTGTTACAAGGATATGTCATTCTTATATTAGATGCCACTCACTTTTATTTAGTGTTATGTTCAATACAATTGGCTGAATCCGTGAAATCATTTCATAGAAGTTCATTGAGATCTTCTTTTAATAAAGGAAATCAACTTCGATTCTTGAATAATCCACATCACTTCTGCTTCTATTGTAACAAAAGATTCCCCTTTTATGTGGAAAAGGCCCGTATCAATAATTATGATTTTACGTATGGACAATTCCTCAATATCTTGTTCATTCGCAACAAAATATTTTCTTGTGCGTCGGTAAAAAAAACATGCTTTTTGGGGGTATCCGTAATGCCACCTAAAGATATCAATCTCCAAATACCTACATAATTATATTAAAATTTGGGTTTGTAAATGAATCAAACGAACACGAACATAAACATATAATCGAATGATTTTTTTAGTTCATAATTCGTTTATTAAGAAAATGGGCATGATCGTGTTTATTCGTTTTTTAAACCTAAACGAACATTTAAGTACGTAAACGCACTACTACAAAATGTAGCATTAGACGGTGTCAAAGATTTGTTTTAGACATTGAACCGTCTTATAACCAATATCATATGGTATTCCATCTTAAGAGGGTGTTTTCTCTCTACACCGTTTTATAATCATTTTAATTGACCTTTAGCCGGTGTTTTCTCTCAACACCATCTTAAAAACATTCTAATATTCGAATGGACCACCTTTAGACGGTGTTTTCTCTACTCTCAACACCGTCTTTTAAACCCACAAACCTTATCTTTTCATTTATCTCTCTTATCTTCCTCATTCAATTCTCTCATCTTCCTCATTTAATTTCACTATTAACAAAGTTTCAAAGTTTCAAGGTTAGTTTCTTTTCTTCTTACTTATGTTATTTAATGTTTTTTAAGTTTTATAAGTAGTACGTATATCATGTTTAATTATATGTTTTCTTGTTAGAAATTCAAATTGGACTTTTGCTTGCTTTTGTTTTTATAAATCACTAGTACATTGTATATAAAAACTAGTTTTATATATAGTAATAAGGTATGTTTATGTTTTAACCTTGTTATAATATACTTTTAGTGATTGCTTGCTTTTGTTTTTATAAATCTAGTACATTGTATATAAAAACTAGTTTTATATATAGTAATAAGGTATGTTTATGTTTTAACCTTGTTATAATATACTTTTAGTGAAATTTAAAATTTTTATATCTTTTTATTAACATCTATATGTTATTTATATTTACATTTACACATATGTGTATAAATATAGATTTAGGTAACCCTTTAGAATTACTCGTTCAAAATTTATCTAATAGAGAAAAATTTTGGATTGTCCCGTTTTGGGCTGCATTTTTGAATATTCTATCTCATTTAGGATATGTATCCATTTTAACGAAACGTCATTTAAGAAAAGATCGGTTGGTATTTCCTCTACTCCTACGGGTTTGTTGTTTTACGCATACTTGGGGAGTTAAGGGGAAATGCTGCCTTTTTTTTTCTTAAATGTCGTCTCCTTAAAATGTATAATTGTGAGATGGAATATTCAAAAAGTGGGTTAGGATTCACCGCCTTAGAGCATTAATTTACACCATATACATACGCTCATATCATTATTTATTTATTTTAATTTTCAGATGGAGGATCGTGAAGATTGGATGTACCATCGAAGAAGTCGTACTGATGCAATACATATTATGGGTATTCAAAGTTTTCTTAAGGCAGCTGAAGCTCATCGGGTGAATATAGGAGATCGATTGATATTTTGTCCATGTGCATCGTGTATAAATTTTCAAAAAAATGACATTAAAGAAATAAACTTTCATTTATTCAAATATGGTTTTATGCTTGGATATACTTGTTGGTCAATGCATGGGGAATCGCTTGCTAACCGTAGTACATCGTCTTTCAATATAGACAATGATAAGGATGATAATAACGAAGAATATACTGATCACGAAAATGCCACTTTAAATGATGACAATGACAATTTTAATGACATGCACAATGATTTAGAGACAAATATTGGTGATGATGAGCAATAAAAATTAAGAAAGTTGCTTGAAGATGAGGAAAAACCATTATATGCTGGTTGTAAGAAATATTCAAAACTATGTGTTGTTTTGAGATTGTCTATTTTAAAGTCAATACACGGATGGAGTGATAAGAGTTTCACATATCTATTAGTGTTATTAAATGACATGCTTCCAGAAGGAAATGAGTTACCACTTTCGTTATACCAAGCAAAAAAAATGATGTGCCCGATGGGATTAGAATTTGAAAGAATACATGCATGTCCAAAGATTGTATGTTGTATAGAAAGGAGTTCAAAAATGATCATACGTGTTTAAATGTGACGCGTCAAGGTATAAGCGTAAAAGCGACACATGTGAAGTTGACAAAAATGGACCACCGGCTAAAGTGTTGTGGTATCTTCCTATTATACCGAGACTGAAACGATTATTTGCAAACAGAAATGAATCAAAATTGTTGCGTTGCCATTCAGATGATCGTATAAATGATGGAAATTAAGACATGTGGCAGATTCACCTCAGTGGAGAACTATCGATTATATGTATCCCGATGTTGGTAACGAGATCAGAAACATACGGTTTGGACTTAGTTCGGACGGGATCAACCCTTTTGGAAACATGAGTAGTCGTTATAGTACGTGGCCGGTTCTTTGCATCTATAACCTTCCACCATGGTTATGCATGAAAAAAAGTACATAATGATGTCGTTGTTGATTCAAGGTCCGAAACAACCTGGTAATGACATTGATGTTTATTTGTCTCCATTGATAGATGACCTTAAAACACTATGGAGCCCAGGTGTTAACGTGTATGATTCTTATAAGAAAGAATATGTTGATTTGCATGCCATGATATTTTGCACCATCAGTGATTTTCCAGCATATGATAATTTATCAGGATATAGTACGAAAGGTAGACTAGCTTGTCCTATTTGCGAAGATGACACAAGTTCGATATGGTTAAGTAATTGAAAAAAAACCATATACATGGGACATCGAAAATTCCTTCCGGAAAATCACGATTACCGGAACAGAACAGTGGATGGAAAAAATGAGCATGGAAAAGTAAGGGATGAATTTTATGCATTTTCACGAGTAAGAAATTTAAATGTCGTGTTGGGGAAAAAAACAAGGGGAAAAAACTCATCCTGAACCATCCAACATTTGGGAAAAAAAAATCTGTCTTTTGGGATTTACCTTACTGGAAGCATTTACAAGTTAGACATTGCTTAGATGTTATGCATATTGAGAAAAATGTATGTGAAAGCCTGCTTGGATTATTGTTAAACATTCCTGGGAAAACTAAAAATGGGATCAATGTCCGTAAAGACATGCAAGAAATGGGAATACGTGAAGGGCTTCATCCTATTCCGCACCCTAAAGGTTCTTTTCTGCCACCGGCATGCTATACAATGTCAAACAACGAAAAAAAATGTTTTGTGAATGTTTATACAGTATTAAAGTTCCATCTAGCTATTCAGCAAACATTAAAAGGTTGGTGTCGTTGAAAGATTGTAAATTGCTTGGTATGAAATCTCATGATTGTCATGTTTTGATGACACATATGATTCCTATTGCAATCCGTGGATCGTTACCAGATAAAATCCGACATACAATAACAAAGCTTTGTTTGTTTTTCAACATAATTCATTCGAAGGTAATTGATCCACAATCATTTGAAAGTTTGCAAAAAGAAATAATCGTCACGCTCTGTGAACTTGAGATGTATTTTCCGCCGTCATTTTTGATGTGATGGTTCACTTGGTAATCCATATTGTAAGAGAAATTCAGGCTTGTGGTCCTGTATTTCTACGCTACATGTACCCTTTTGAAAGATACATGGTTTCTTAAAAGGTTATGTAAAAAATCATAGTCGGCCTGAGGGTAGTATTGTTGAAGGATATACTTTCAAAGAAGTGAATGAGTTCTGCACAGGTAATGATATCATAACATATATAATATATAAATTTTATTATGTATAATTAACAATGTAATGCTTAACTTATATACATGTTATTTGAATGGTGTCAAAAGTATCGGTGTTCCTCAATCTCGTCACTCGGGTAGACTTCAAGGGAGAGGAGGTGTCGGTATGAAAACAAAATTCCCAAGTTACGGTTCTTTACACTTGCACATTTTGTTATCTTACAGCACATGGCATGTATTGCTCCTTACGTTAATGAACACATGGAAACATTACTGTCACACCCAACCGATGGCGGAAACATCGGGGCGTGGCACTAGGCGAATCAGATTGGTCAAGAGATTCCATAACAATTATTCAAAGACAATATTCATCGTTTAACATCCCATACTATCAAACTCATAAAATCTCCAAATAATCATTACATAATTAGAAACAATCTCTCAAACATAACATCCGATTCGATCTTTCCTAGATTTTATTACATGATTTTCTAAAGCAAAGACCTAAGAACTAAGCATCCAAAGCAAAATCCTCAACCTGCCACGTATGTTAAAATAAAACGTCAATACAATAAGTAAAGGTGAGCATACATGTTTGCGTACATAGTAGATATAAAAGCGTTTAGCATACACCGCATGACATACGTAATAGATATGAATTATGTAACTACTTAGATTCAAGCAAACCAACAAACCGCGATTGATCGAGGCATGTGAAAAAGTGTCCACATACTAAAAGAGAAAATAAAATGAGAAATGTAAAATGCGAGCCTTAACAACTCCGGGCCTCCGGGTGGCGGGTCAACCTCTAGTATACTATCATGTTAAGGGTGGCGTACAAGCAATCAAGCAATACATACAATTCAGCAGATTTCACGTAATATCATGTAACAGCGGGTAGCGAATAAGCATTTGAGATTTGTGTGATGTGATTTGATATAGGAACATATGTGACACCCAAAAGTGCGTTTAAGCGTAAAAGGGGTTCAAGTATACTCACAGTCGGTGCGTTTTAGGAGAGATTCGGGATCTGAGATGAGTTGAGGAGAGCGCCGGATCAGCAGTCGGTGCGTTTTAGGAGAGATTCGGGATCTAAGATGAGTTGAGGAGAGCGTCGGATCAGCCTGTAATAGAACAGAAGTGCATCAGTCTTCCGAATTACTGAAACAGTTAACGGTTGAGGGAAACAGTAGACAAGTTCGGGTGAACTTGTACTCTGAGGTACAAGTTCGGGCGAACTTGTATGCCTGAACTTACTAAGAGTACAAGTTCGGGTGAACTTGTCTGGTTTCCAAGGAAACCAGGCAAGTTTGGGCGAACTTGTATCAATTGTTGAGGTAGGATACAAGTTCGGGCGAACTTGTGTAAATTGGGTGAAGATACAAGTTCGGTCAAACTTGGTCACCAATCTGGTGACAAGTTCGGGCGAATTTGATGCTTTCCGAGCGAACTTGACTGTTTTGGCATCCAAATTGTGCGTTTCGCGTTGTTTGCTGAGGAAATCGAGTGTCCATCCCTCCAACCTTAAGCCACTGAGTAAAACTTAGGCTGGAGAGGTCTTTTGGAGCGAGTTTAGCCATTTTACAGAAACTCGGGCTAATCCGGGCGAACTTGAAGGTTCGTACGGGTTAGTCCAGCTTGTGTAAAGTGATGATTTCGTCCTTGTGCTTCGGATCTGAGATC
Organism: Scalesia atractyloides; assembly: GCA_947069175.1. Classification (NCBI taxonomy): domain Eukaryota; kingdom Viridiplantae; phylum Streptophyta; class Magnoliopsida; order Asterales; family Asteraceae; genus Scalesia; species Scalesia atractyloides. The sequence goes on along the minus strand of CAMTDV010000004.1, from coordinate 70,725,091 downwards.
TTGCTTGACAACGCATCGTTCCACTCCACAGTGAACGAAACATACGTCATTTAGTCTGAAATTGGTGTAAAAATCAATGTTATAAAGGTTTTACTCAGATCTAAGCATAGATCTGAGTGAAAAACAGAAGTTTTGTAGAAAAAGATGAAGATTTTCGTAAATAGAAGAGATTTAATGAAATCGATGGCAAATCGTTGTGCCAAAATCGTTGTAAACGTTGTTGAACGTTGTTGTAGTTGAAAAGGGTTGAATCTTACTTCGAAAACAAAGGGTTTCGGTTTTGGGGAGCTCCGGGCGAACTTGCAACAAGTTCAAATGAGAAGAGGGGCTAAGTATTTATGGTGAGGTGAGAATAGAGAGAGCAGACATCAACTTCGGGCGAACTTGTATCAAGTTCGGGCGAACTTGCTACAAGTTCGAGCGAACTTGTGTGTTTCTTGAGTTTTAGGAGACAAGTTCAGGCGGACTTGTTAGTTTTGAAGGGTTTTGGTGGTCTAGGCAAGTTCGGGCGAACTTGTGATGCACAAGTTCGGCTGAACTTGACCTAGTGGCCAAGTTTTGTTTGATTATTTCGCGTTAGGAGTTCGTTTGGTGATTCGGTTCGTATTAGATAGTTATATTAAGCGTTATAATTGATATAATAGTGCGATTTAGCGATTCGTGCGTGTGAGAGCGTTGCGATAGCGATTATAACCATAACATAAACAAATAAAACACACATAAAACATAATTCCACATAATTAACTGCGGTTTACGATGCGATGAGATAAGCGATGCGATGGCACAAGTGTTTATTAAACAATAACACACTCGGCTCGTATAGTAGCATAACTACTTGTGATTGCATTTGAATTTGCGATAAATAAGCGATTAAAATGCGATATAATTGTAAATAAGCATAATTAATTAACATAACTTTCTCATAATCGAATCTCGGAGTATAACTGATAGATACAACGAAAACAAACAGAAATAAAATAACAACGAATCTACGAGTTGTTACAGTCTCCCCTACTTTAGGAAATTTCTTCCCGAAATTTAAGTAGCGGCTGTAACAAAGAGATGCGGATATTTGGCTTTCATATCAATTTCCAATTCCCAAGTGAACTCGGCATCGTGTTTGCCTTCCCATCGGACCTTCACAATAGGAATGCGAGAGCGTCGAAGTTTCTTGGTCTCTCGGTCCATGATTTCTACTGGCTTTTCCACAAAATGGAGAGTCTCGTTTATTTGCAAGTCCTCGAGGGGGACGTGGAGATTTTCTTCAGCTAGGCATTTCTTGAGGTTTGACACGTGGAAAGTCGGATGTACGTTGCTGAGTTCCTCCGGTAGTTCGAGTCGGTAGGTCACTTTGCCATTTCTTTCCAGAATCTTAAAGGGTCCAACGTATCGTAGCACTAGCTTTCCTTTCTTTCCGAAGCGGATTACTCCATTCCAAGGTGCAACCTTTAGGAGAACGTGATCTCCCACTTCGAACTGTAGGGGCTTGTAGCGTTTATCGGCGTAACTCTTTTGACGACTCCGAGCCTTCAAGAGATTGTCTCTGATTTGGAGGATCTTGTCAGTCGTTTCTTGAATTAACTCGGGACCGGTGGTTTGTGCTTCTCCGATCTCGTGCCATGCAATAGGCGATCGACATTTCTTCCATACAGTGCCTCAAAAGGAGCCATTTGAATGCTGGTATGATAACTATTATTGTACGAGAATTCAATTAAAAGCAAATGCGTACCCCAATTACCACCGAAATCTATGATGCACGCACGAAGCATGTCTTCGAGGGTGCGGATCGTACACTCAGTCTGACCGTCGGTTTGAGGGTGAAAAGCGGTACTGAGATTAAGCGTAGTACCGAGAGCGGATTGAAAAGTCTCCCAGAGACGTGACGTTAAAGCGACCATCGCGGCCAGAGATGATGTCACGAGGCGTCCCGTGTCGACAAATGACTTCGTCGGTATAGATTCGTGCTAATCGTTCTACCTTAAAGTCTTCTCGTATAGCAATAAAGTGAGCAGATTTAGTAAGACGATCAACATAACCCAAATGTTATAGTGATCAAAGGAGGTGCGAGGGAGTTTCGTAATGAAGTCCATAGTTATACTCTCCCACTTCCACATTGGGATTTTGGGTTGCTCGATTAAACCAGAGGGACTTTGATGTTCGGCTTTAACTTTCGAACAAGTTAAGCACTTTGAGACGTAAACGACGATATCCTTTTTTATGTCCGGCCACCAGTACTTAGGACGAAGGTCCTGGTACATCTTGTCGGCTCTGGGATGAATGGAATATCGAGATTTATGAGCTTTGGTCATTAGCAACTCTCAAAGATTATCATGGCTAGGAATCTAAATACGATCGAGATAACAATAAATACCATTGGGTTTAACAACGATCTGGAATTCGGCACCACATTTCATTTCTTCCTGCAGGGTATTCTCGTTAAAACAAGCGAATTGGGCGGAGCGAATCAAAATATCAAGATCATTCAAAGCTTGAGAGTCACGAACACTATACACATAGTTTCGTCGACTGAGAGCATCGGCTACGATGTTTGCTTTGTCGGGATGGTAGCGTATCTCACAATCGTAATCGTTGAGAAGTTCCACCCATCTGCGTTGGCGCATGTTCAGTTCCTTTTGATTAAAGATATGTTGTAAGCTCTTATGGTCGGTGAAGACCGTACACTTTGTACCGTAAAGGTAGTGTCGCCATATCTTTAATGCAAAAACAACTGCACCGAGTTCGAGATCGTGGGTTGTGTAATTCTTCTCGTGGATCTTGAGTTGTCGAGATGCATACGCGATATCTTTGTCTCGTTGCATGAGAACACAACCAAGACCAAGATTAGAGGCATCTCAATAAACAACGAAATCGTCATTTTCGTCGGGTAGAGCGAGTACGGGAGCGTTGCATAGCATACGCTTGAGAGTTTGGAAGGCTTTCTCTTGTTTGAAATCGCAAACGAAAGGTTTGTCCTTATGAGTTAAAGCGGTAAGCGGAACGATTTTAGAAAAGTCAGAGATGAATCGATGGTAGTAACCCGCTAATCCAAGAAAGGAACGGATTTCAGATGCATTCTTCGGCGTAATCCAACTCTTGACGGCTTCAATCTTAGCAGGGTCGACATGAATTCCTTTACTATTAACGATATGGCCAAGAAATTGGACTTCTTTGAGCCAGAATTCACACTTAGAGAACTTGGCATAAAGACGATTACCTTGAAGAAGTTCGAGAACTAAGTGGAGATGGCGCGCATGTTCGGCTCTCGACTTTGAGTAGATAAGGATATCATCGATAAGCACAATGACCAAAACGATCTAAGAAAGCTTTACACACACGGTTTATCAAATCCATGAAGACCGCGGGTGCATTTGTGAGACCAAAAGGCATGACCACAAATTCGAAATGGCCATAACGAGTACGAAAGGCGGTTTTCGGAATATCTTCTTCCAACACACGTAACTGATGATAACCGGAACATAGGTCGATTTTAGAAAAACAAGTAGCACCTTGAAGCTGATCCAATAAGTCGTCGATACGAGGAAGAGGGTAGCGGTTCTTTATCGTGAGTTTATTAAGTTCACGATAATCGATGCACATATGGAACGATCCATCTTTCTTTTTCACGAAGAGGACGGGTGCGCCCCATGGCGAAGTGCTCGGGCGTATGAAATCTTTATCAAGAAGCTCTTGAACTTGGCTTGATAGCTCGCGCATTTCGGATGGTGCAAGACGATAAGGAGCTTTAGCAACGGGAGTAGCACCAGGAATTAAATCGATACGGAACTCAACATCATGAGTAGGGGTAAACCGGCTAAATCGTCAGGAAAGACCTTGGGAAATTCAAAAACAACGGGGACGTCTTTAAAGGTTTTCTTTTCTTTCTCCGGGTTCACGATGTGGGCTAGGAAAGCAGCACATTGCTTTCGCAAACATTTGTGTGCTCGAGTACAAGACAAAAGCATCAACTTCTTTGAGGGAGTTTCACCGTAAACATGGAGTTGATCACCGTTTGAGAGAGGGAAACGAATCATTTTATCGAAGCAAACAACTTCAGCATGATTCTCACGAATAAAATCCATGCCTACTATGATATCGAAGCTACCTAACTGCATAGGTATGAGATTGATCGAGAAGATGTGGTTGTTGAGATCGAGGGAACAACCACGCAGGATGGAATTAACGCTAACGGTTCTTCCGGTGGCGACTTCGACATCGAAAGTCTTTGGGAGTTTAGTACGTTTACATTTTGAAGCCTTTTCAAATTCTAACGATACAAAACAATTATCGGCACCAATATCAAATAAACATGAAGCATAAATACCATTAACAAGGAACGTACCATTGACAACATTGTTGTCATTCTGAGCCTGGTGATGATTGAGATTAAAGGCTCTTCCGTGCGCAGCCTGTGTTTGCTGCTGCTGAGGCTGTGGCTGTGGCTGCTGCTGCTGCTGCTGTTTCTGCTTCACAGGTTTGTTTGGGCAGACATTACTGAAGTGGTTTGGGTCTCCGCACGTGTAACAAGCACGTGCCCTTCGCGCTTGCTGCTGGTTGGCCTGAGGAGGAGCTGGTAAAGCTGGTGCTGCTGGTGCTGGAGGAGCTGACTGATGAGGGCCTGAACGGCAACTGACAGTACAGTGGCCGTAGATGTTGCAGTTGGTACAGAAACGGCAATTGCCTCCAACTGCGTGGTGATAGGTGCACTTTGAGCACAAAGGATGAGGTCCAGTGTACGCACGCTTGGCAGGAGGTGCGTTTAGTGTGGCTGACTGAAGCGGCTGAGGGTTTGGCGGAGCAGTAAGTGCACAGTTCTTGCTTGGGTTCTCTCGCTTGCGACCACGGCGACTGTTCTTTGGCTCTCGAGACTGGTCGAATGGAGTTGCTGATTCGGTGATGGCCTGGTTTACGACTTTGTTTTTCTTAAAATAACCAGCCTGAACCCTTTTGTCGTCGATTTTGCGGCTAGCTGATAAGTTTCCTCAATAGTGACAGGGCGCTGCTTGGACAAAGTCAGCGACGCAATCGGGTAAAGCACGCAGGTATTTCTTAATCTCTTTCTCAGTAGTGTCCACCTGACTGGGACAGATAATACTCAACTGCTTGAAACGAGCTGTTAGACCAGCGTTGTCAGGACCGTCTTGTTTGATATCCCAGAATTCATTCTCCAGCTTTTGAACCTCATGTGGAGGACATAACTCTTTCACCATGATCTCCTTGAGTTCCTCCCAAGAGAGTCCGTAGGCTTCGTCGTTCCCGCGCTTGTTGCGCTCGGCTGTCCACCAATCGAGAGCCCTAGATTGGAATATGCCGATGGCGTTGATAGTGCGCAGAGCCTCGGGACATCCACTCTGACGGAAGGTAACCTCGACAGAATCGAACCAGTGAAACATAGCACTCGGTCCTTCGGTGCCAGAGAAAGTGAGTGGTCCACATGCCTTGAACTGCTTAAAGCTGAAGGAAGTTTTGGGCGTGTCATTCTTAGAGTCGACAGACGAATTGCCGCTGACAGCGTGGATCTCGTTGACAATCTGAGGAATGACTTTAGCCATTTGCTTGGCTACCAGTGAAGCAATGCGCTTATCAGCGTTGTTGCGTTGGATGTTCCTCCGCGTGTGAGATCCCATAGAAGACATCTACACGAAGGTTTAGATTAGATGAGATTCGATTATAATAGGTTTATGTTGAAAGTTTATTATTATTATTATTCAAGTAAGGCACATAGTCACTTAAACACGTAGGCAAGTAAGCATGTAGGCAGGTAAACACGTAGGCACATAAGCACATAGCACATAAGCACGTAGACACGTAGTCACAGAATTCACGTAATCATATACTTTGCACGTATTCACCTTCTTATAGGCAAAGCGTAGCGCATTCGAGATGCGATATAAGCGAAATAAGCGAGATAGGCGAGTAATACCGCGGGCCTGTACTCGTAAGCAGGTCGAGCGTTTTAGTTTGGTTGGTGTATTAATTAGCGTTTTAGATTGCGAGAGCTGTGTGAGTTGTGCATACATTCGATGGAGCGTAAATGCGATCAATCGGGAAATCGATGAAGCGTAAAATCGAATAAACGTAAAATTCATAAATTCAAACACATAAATAATAAGTAAACTCGATGATGCATAATGTAACATCTGTCAAAAACGGATTTACCAAACCCGCTCCGTTTATCAACCGAACAGTCAGTTAAAATTTTCGTTGCGAATTAAATGCCCAAAATAATTTCAAACGATACATAATCAATTATTATACGGGGATATATAATTAGTTTTTGAAAAACTGTTAAAAATCGCAAAATAAAAATGTTTTGTTTCTGCCGGGTTTCGAACCCGGGTCTGTACCGGTTCAACAAACAACTTATCACCCAGCCGATCAACCGCTCCGCCACTTTGATTTTCTGATAATTAAAGGTATCAATTAATTCAAATAATAAAGTGCGGAAGTCAAATTCAGTCAATTTGCGCCCAAATAGCAGTCGTCGGAAATCCCGACGACTTCGCCGATAATTTACGTTTCCGCTCAAGTTAACCGAAGAATTAACTCCCACGACGGTTATAACCGACGTCTGAACCCGCGACATCAGTCGTAACCGCCGGAGAACGGCTGACTTCGAATTGAGACCGAATTCAGACCCCATACATCTCGATACTACCCTATAAATTCACCCACAACTCACCAGAAACCTTTCACTCTCAAATCGCACCTTTCTCGGCGAAAACTCACTCGTCGGAAATATTCTGTTCGTCGCCGGAAAACCGAGTCCTTAATCTCTGAGCTTTACTGAACCCCCTAAACTTATACCGAAGTCACCCACACCCTTTGTAAGCTTTCTGAAGATTCTCTGCTGCAAGACACTCGTCGCCGGAAGAGATTGCTGTCGCCGGAGTTTCGCCGGAGAAACAGAGGAATTCAATCGGTATACCTCACGCTTAATTTCTTCATTCTTTTTATGTAATCTCACTTGTAATTAACCCTCTGTCACTAAAGAACATGTTTTAATCATCGAACCAGTCGATTTCCGATTCTGGTTAAAACCAGTGAGGAAGACGATGTTCGGCAATGTTTAAGTTTAATTGAAAGCAAGATATTACTCGGGTTAGACACACAGTCCAGCGGTGGACTGTGTGCACAATAAACACTAACGTCGCGAGTTCGAATCCGTCCCAGCCTTACTCACTTGAAATAAAAATCTGCCTTTTTAAACTGAACCGGGTGGACTTACAGTCTATGTTAAGTATAATAAAAACCGAGTTAATAACCAAGTGAGACACACAGTCCAGCGGTGGACTGTGTGTACGCTAACCCACAGGTCCCGGGTTCGAGACCTGTGAAGCGCACCGGTTCTCTGGATTAAAAATCGTTTTTTTAAAATAAAGGATTTCTGTTTAAATCTAATTAATATATATATATAATTAAAATCAGATATATGACGGGTTAGACACGTAGCTCAGTTGGTAGAGCTGCGTGCACGCGTACGGGAGGTCTCGGGTTCGAGCCTCACCCAGCGCACTTATATTTCTCATTCGAACCGGTCAACGGTCAAGTCAACGGTCAACGGTCAGAAAAAGTCAAATTTTTTTATTATTTTTATTTAATTATTTTAATTAAAAATCAATTAAAAATACTTAAAAATAACATTTTGAAGGTTAGAAAATAGCCTTAAACTCCCAAAATGCACCCATCAAATCCTACTAAAATGGATTAATAAATCCGTTTACTTACCGAACCATAATGCTATTTATCTAGGTTAATTTTACTCGTGGTTAAAACCACTTCGCGTGCATTCAACATCATCAACCGAACGCACCCAATGTGAGTGAATTCTTACAAATTCCCCTTTTTATTCATGTTTTGGGGTGTATCATGTGTCGCTTAAACTAATTCTCTTATGCAAACTCGTGCTATACCATTTTATGATCTAAATTAGAATGTAAATATTGTTTGTTGTGATGTATTACATTTTGTCAAGTTGTATGCAAATTATTCATTAGGCCCATCAGTTCCTCGTGGGAGACGAGTTGAACAACGCGTGCCTTAAAACTCATTCATTAGGCCCATCAGTTCGTAGAACAACGCGTGCCTCAAAACTCATTCATTAGGCCCATCAGTTCGTAGAACAACGCGTGCCTCAAAACTCATTCATTAGGCCCATCAGTTCCTCGTGGGAGACGAGTCGAACAACGCGTGCCTCAAAACAATCATTTGATGTATGTGTGTGCAATATTTAATATTATGTGTTGTGTGAATAAATTTACATCTACATTACTCATATGTGGTTATGCACATTATTTATAATCAATTGGATAAACTTGTTCAAATGTTTTCCATAGGATTCACTCGCCAACTTTATGTTGATCCAAAACCTTTTTACACATGATACAGGTGAACAGGTTGAAGCAAAGAAACATAGGAAATGCCTTAGAAGAGAACAAAGATGCTTAGATTGATAGCTAGAACATGTTGTAATCTTTATTGTAAATTTCCATTAAATTGTATTAATGAATATGAAACGCATAATAAATGTCATGAGCTTTGATGATAACCCAATCATGCCCCGATCACCTTTTCTGCTGCGGGTCGGGTGTGACAGATTGGTATCAGAGCCATGACTATAGGGATATAGGATAGGTTATTAGACCCTTAGAGCCTATACTATAGTCTGCCTAAATTTTAATTGATTAGGTGGTTACATACAAACTTGTGATATTTATTTGTTTCATATTTGTTTACATTTACAGTCAAACATACATGCTTATATACATATTCATTATACATATATCAATGTTCATATATTCAATTCATTTTCATACTCTCATTATTCAAGGATTTTGTTGCAATTTTCAAATCTCATCAAAGTAAGTTCTGCGACGGGCATGTAGTAACCGGAAGGGTACAAGTACCGGTAGTCGGAACGTCCTGTCTAGGTTGGCATTCGTATAAATCCAAAATAACGGACCAGTTTGCCTACCTGGGGACTAACGATGAGAGTACGACGGACCTATTAGGCCAAAGCATGCCACACCAAACGTCGTTCGAACTAACCCCACTTTGAGATGTCACCGTGTCCATGCCTGGGCACATTCCAAATATCATACGTTACATATTTCTCGATTTTCTCTGGGTTTTAGTGTACGTAACCAGGCTAACACATGCGAACCATATGAAAAACCCGGTAATCATGGGGGCCCACGTGATTACGAAGGTGAAGTATGGCGGCATGCAAGGCCCAATTACGAGCAAAGCCCAAGACATCCTATGGATGTAGTAGAATTATTTTTCTATATTTATTTTATGAATGTTCATTCCCAAACACGACTCACGATCCCAAAAGCATCCAACTCATACTCTTGACATGTATTCCTTGTAGATGTCTTCTAACCTCGCCCGTAGGAAGATGAGAGCAGGAAAAGCCCGTGAACGCATGGCTGCCCAAATCGCTCAGCAAATGGCGACCGTAATACCCAACATCGTAGTTCAAGTTCAACAAGCCCTTACCGCTAATTCCGTCAACCCAACCCACCAAGAAGACCAAAACAATGTCAATCTTTCCCCAAAAGTCACTAAATGCACCTACAAACATTTCAAATCCTGCGATCCTCCAAAATACGAAGATACTGAAGGTGTCACCGCTCTTCTCCATTGGTTCGAAGAAATGGAGAACACTTTTCTAAATTGCGATTGCCCCGATGATCGCAAAGTGCGTTATGCTACCGGTCGTTTACTTGGAACAGCACTCACATGGTGGAATACAGAGAAGACCAAACGAGGTGTTGAAGATACTATGACTTTGACTTGGGAAGAGTTGAAGGGAATCATGACAAGACGGTTTTGCCCAAGAAGCGAAATCAAGAAATTGGAGGATGAGTTCCATGCTTTGAATCAAAAGGAAGGCGACCACACCACATACAACAAGAGATTCCTTGAGTTAAATCAAATGGTTCCCAACTTGTTCACTCCCCTCTACCGGTTGATCAAGCACTACATTCGTGGTCTTCCATCAAAGATTCAAGACTCTGTAATAAGTACCTCGCCTGCAACTTTGGAAGCAGCAATGGAGCTAGCAACAGCGCTCACCGAGAACCGAATCCGGAACAAAGATTTCAAGGAGGAAAAGAAGAAGGATAAAGCATCAACCGAAACCTCAAACTCCACCCGAACCGAATCCTCTACACCACCCATTTCTAAGAGAAAACGAGATGGGCAAATCTTCGCCGTCACCCAACGCAACCCACCAGCTTCACAAGTTGTACCTCCCCAAACTATCCCAATCACTCATGTAGCACCCAACTCAACTTACCCAAATAAGAAACCTTACATTGGACCTCACCCTCAATGCAACACCTGTTTCTATCACCATCCATCTACCTTACCCTGTCGACTATGTGCGAATTGTGGACGCTACGGTCATTTGAGCAAGGTTTGCCGCACCTCTCAAAACCAAACCCCACCCCCTACTCAAAACATGGTCCAAACATATCAACGACCTCAATACCCCATGTTCCCATATGTTCGAGCTTGTTTCAATTGTGGCGACCCTACCCATTTTAGAAACACGTGCCCTCGTTTGGTTAACATCATAAACGCCCAAGCTCAAGCAAACCCAGTTAATCAAGCAAATCAAACAAACCCAGCTCCACCGCCAGCAAGAGGAAGAGTTTATAACATCAACGCCAATCCTGTTGAAGATACTAACGGTCCAAACAAACCACTTAACTAGCCTTCTCTCACCAAGAATCAAGATTCAACTCCAACCACTTAGTTTTTTTTTTGTTTTTCTTTATGTTATCTCAATTTTCACGTATCTCAATTGGAAATTTATCCAAGAATTTTAATGCAATATACTAGTTCAGTTTGTTTTATACTCATTGATTTAATATTCATATCATCATACCTCACGACGTATCTCAGTTTCATCATTTAAAGAAGTTGAGTTGTGTCTCACTTCTACATAGACTAACCTCTCCATCATATTAAACGAGAGAGGTATTGTCATTATTCAAACATGTATACTATCAGAATTAAGACTCAAGCGCTGGTTGTTGTGTTTGTTTATGTTGTAGAGTCGCATAGAACTAATCATAACTTGCGGATAAAGTCAATGAGAATTTGAAGAGAATATGGTGGATACGCCGCTGGTACTTCCTATATATAAGTATTCTTGTCAAATGATCGGAGGCATTATCAGGCGGTTATGAGAGGTTCCATGCATAGGCTGTTTGTGTGATTGATGTTTAGATTAAGTTATTCATTTTCAGTACATGTAACACGTTCGGCTCCGTTTGATTGAGCCTTGAGCACACAGACAATTTCATTTTCAGTACATGCAATACGTTCGGCTCCGTTTGATTGAGCCTTGAGCACACAGACAATTTCATTTTCAATACATGCAATACGTTCGGCTCCTTTTGATTGAGCCTTGAGCGCACAGACAATTTCATTTTCAGTACATGCAATACGATCGGCTCCGTTTGATTGAGCCTTGATCGCACAGATATATATTTCATTTCAGTATTTTATGTTTGTTGTATTGGTTGTAGAGTTATATAGGACTAATCATAATTCACTGATAAAACCAATGAAATTTGACAAGAATATGGTGGATACGCCGCTGGTACTTCCTATATATAAGTATTCTTGCCAAAGGATCAGAGGCGTTATCAGGCGGATATGAGAAGTTCCATGTAGGATTTAGTATTGCCTAGGTTGAAATTTGTGTTACATTTATATCATCTCGCTATTTAAAGAAATTGGATTGTGTTCCATTTCTACATAAACTAACCTCTCCATCATAACAAACGAGAGAGGAACTGTCACCATACAAACATATATGCTATCAGAATGTGGATTCAATTATTAGTTGTTGTGTTTATTTGTGTAGATTGTAGTATTAGAAGTTTTGCCTTAGGATATAACCCTAACCTTCTAAGCATATTCAAACTTTTATGCATGAAATCAAAGTTAGCAAATCAATTCTGCTTATCAATACTTTTACAGTAGGCAACAAAAAGCGATTCCTGTAATAGGGTACTTAACCCTTACAAGGAACGTTACCGCCTCAAACAAAAACTTAAACCCTTATTTCTTCTAAGCATGTAACTGTCAAACTAAACACCATCATTCTTTTAGTCAAATATATCACTATTTAAATTTCGGGACGAAATTTCTAAAAAAGCAGGGGATACCGTAACATCCGTCAAAAACGGATTTACCAAACCCGCTCCGTTTATCAACCGAACAGTCAGTTAAAATTTTCGTTGCGAATTAAATGCCCAAAATAATTTCAAACGATACATAATCAATTATTATACGGGGATATATAATTAGTTTTTGAAAAACTGTTAAAAATCGCAAAATAAAAATGTTTTGTTTCTGCCGGGTTTCGAACCCGGGTCTGTACCGGTTCAACAAACAACTTATCACCCAGCTGATCAACCGCTCCGCCACTTTGATTTTCTGATAATTAAAGGTATCAATTAATTCAAATAATAAAGTGCGGAAGTCAAATTCAGTCAATTTGCGCCCAAATAGCAGTCGTCGGAAATCCCGACGACTTCGCCGTTAATTTACGTTTCCGCTCAAGTTAACCGAAGAATTAACTCCCACGACGGTTATAACCGACGTCTGAACCCGCGACATCAGTCGTAACCGCCGGAGAACGGCTGACTTCGAATTGAGACCGAATTCAGACCCCATACATCTCGATACTACCCTATAAATTCACCCACAACTCACCAGAAACCTTTCACTCTCAAATCGCACCTTTCTCGGCGAAAACTCACTCGCCGGAAATATTCTGTTCGTCGCCGGAAAACCGAGTCCTTAATCTCTGAGCTTTACTGAACCCCCTAAACTTATACCGAAGTCACCCACACCCTTTGTAAGCTTTCTGAAGATTCTCTGCTGCAAGACACTCGTCGCCGGAAGAGATTGCTGTCGCCGGAGTTTCGCCGGAGAAACAGAGGAATTCAATCGGTATACCTCACGCTTAATTTCTTCATTCTTTTTATGTAATCTCACTTGTAATTAACCCTCTGTCACTAAAGAACATGTTTTAATCATCGAACCAGTCGATTTCCGATTCTGGTTAAAACCAGTGAGGAAGACGATGTTCGGCAATGTTTAAGTTTAATTGAAAGCAAGATATTACTCGGGTTAGACACACAGTCCAGCGGTGGACTGTGTGCACAATAAACACTAACGTCGCGAGTTCGAATCCGTCCCAGCCTTACTCACTTGAAATAAAAATCTGCCTTTTTAAACTGAACCGGGTGGACTTACAGTCTATGTTAAGTATAATAAAAACCGAGTTAATAACCAAGTGAGACACACAGTCCAGCGGTGGACTGTGTGTACGCTAACCCACAGGTCCCGGGTTCGAGACCTGTGAAGCGCACCGGTTCTCTGGATTAAAAATCGTTTTTTTAAAATAAAGGATTTCTGTTTAAATCTAATTAATATATATATATAATTAAAATCAGATATATGACGGGTTAGACACGTAGCTCAGTTGGTAGAGCTGCGTGCACGCGTACGGGAGGTCTCGGGTTCGAGCCTCACCCAGCGCACTTATATTTCTCATTCGAACCGGTCAACGGTCAAGTCAACGGTCAACGGTCAGAAAAAGTCAAATTTTTTTATTATTTTTATTTAATTATTTTAATTAAAAATCAACTAAAAATACTTAAAAATAACATTTTGAAGGTTAGAAAATAGCCTTAAACTCCCAAAATGCACCCATCAAATCCTACTAAAATGGATTAATAAATCCGTTTACTTACCGAACCATAATGCTATTTATCTAGGTTAATTTTACTCGTGGTTAAAACCACTTCGCGTGCATTCAACATCATCAACCGAACGCACCCAATGTGAGTGAATTCTTACAAATTCCCCTTTTTATTCATGTTTTGGGGTGTATCATGTGTCGCTTAAACTAATTCTCTTATGCAAACTCGTGCTATACCATTTTATGATCTAAATTAGAATGTAAATATTGTTTGTTGTGATGTATTACATTTTGTCAAGTTGTATGCAAATTATTCATTAGGCCCATCAGTTCCTCGTGGGAGACGAGTTGAACAACGCGTGCCTTAAAACTCATTCATTAGGCCCATCAGTTCGTAGAACAACGCGTGCCTCAAAAACTCATTCATTAGGCCCATCAGTTCGTAGAACAACGCGTGCCTCAAAACTCATTCATTAGGCCCATCAGTTCCTCGTGGGAGACGAGTCGAACAACGCGTGCCTCAAAACAATCATTTGATGTATGTGTGTGCAATATTTAATATTATGTGTTGTGTGAATAAATTTACATCTACATTACTCATATGTGGTTATGCACATTATTTATAATCAATTGGATAAACTTGTTCAAATGTTTTCCATAGGATTCACTCGCCAACTTTATGTTGATCCAAAACCTTTTTACACATGATACAGGTGAACAGGTTGAAGCAAAGAAAACATAGGAAATGCCTTAGAAAGAACAAAGATGCTTAGATTGATAGCTAGAACATGTTGTAATCTTTATTGTAAATTTCCATTAAATTGTATTAATGAATATGAAAACGCATAATAAATGTCATGAGCTTTGATGATAACCCAATCATGCCCCGATCACCTTTTCCGCTGCGGGTCGGGGTGTGACACATAAAATCGACGATTATAGGCTTAAATCAATTGGGAGCGTCCTGGGTTTTGAGACAACGACTACCCAAAGTGGTTCGAGAATTCTCTGAGTTCGGACACACGATTTGGCCTAATAGACAAATGCTCTCACCGTACAACGGTTAACGACGTTTATCCTTCCAGTTACGTCGTGTTCCGAGTCATCGAAATAGTCGAGACTTTGGTGAGATTGAAAATCGAAGAGCGGAACTAGTTATTAAGATGTGGGTTTCACCCCTAACTTAACAACTTCATTCCTAGTTGTGGTTGTGCTCACTGATCAAATAGGGAGTTCCACTAGATAGATATGGAGATTTTCGTCGAGGTTTGGATATCACTCCTAACTCAATGAAGGTTTTCTCGTGCGATAGAGAATGCGTGGAGTGAATGATCGTATCGAGAGTTCTTGGTTTTCACACCTAATCTCGACTTGATCACTCGTTTGTGTGATATGAGCGTTTTTCAGCGTGCATTGTGGTTGCTTTAGGAAAAACATAGTTTAAAAGTTCAATCCATGGGTTTCTGGTCAAGTTCGGCGAACTTGGCATCAGTCTGATGTCAAGTTCGAGCGGACTTGATCCATCCTAGATGAACTTTGTTTGATGTTGTAGGGGACAGGCAAGTTCGGGCGAACTTAGGTCAAGTTCAGGCGAACTTGATCAAGTTCGAGCGAACTTGATCAACTCGAGCGAACTTCCCTCAAGTTCAGGCGAACTTGTCTGTTCGTATTCCTTTTCGGGTGTTCATCGATGAGTAACGGTCTGATTTGTTATCCAAACGACTAGGTCAAACATGGCAGTTCTACGTAATTTTCCCTATAGTTATGGCTCTGATACCAATCTGTCACACCCCAACCGATGGCGGAAACATCGGGGTGTGGCACTAGGCGAATCAGATTGGTCAACGAGATTCCATAACAATTATTCAAAGACAATATTCAAGTTTAACATCCCATACTATCAAACTCATAAAATCTCCAAATAATCATTAAATAATTAGAAACAATCTCTCAAACATAACATCCGATTCGATCTTCCCTAGATTTTATTACATGATTTTCTAAAGCAAAGACCTAAGACCTAAGCATCCAAAGCAAAATCCTCAACCTGCCACATATGTTAAAATAAAACGTCAATACAATTAAGTAAAGGTGAGCATACAGGTTTGCGTACTTAGTAGATATAAAAGCGTTTAGCATACACCGCATGACATACGTAATAGATATGAATTATGTAACTACTTAGATTCAAGCAAACCAACAAACCGCGATTGATCGAGGCATGTGAACAAGTGTCCACATACTAAAAGAGAAAATAAATGAGAAATGTAAAATGCGAGCCTTAACAACCCCGGGCCTCCGGGTGGCGGGTCAACCTCTAGTATACTATCATGTTAAGGGTGGCGTACAAGCAATCAAGCAATACATACAATTCAGCAAATTTCACGTAATATCATGTAACAGCGGGTAGCGAATAAGCATTTGAGATTTGTGTGATGTGATTTGATATAGGAAGATATGTGACACCCAAAAGTGCGTTTAAGCGTAAAGGGGTTCAAGTATACTCACAGTCAGTGCGTTTTAGGAGAGATTCGGGATCTGAGATGAGTTGAGGAGAGCGCCGGATCAGCAGTCGGCGCGTTTTAGGAGAGATTCAGGATTTGAGATGAGTTGAGGAGAGTGCCGGATCAGCCTGTAACCGAACAGAAGTGTATCAGTCTTTCGAATTGCTGAAACAGTTAACGGTTGAGGGAAACAGTGGACAAGTTCGGGCGAACTTGTATCAATTGTTGAGTTGGGATGATTACCCAAGTCTTCGGGCGAACTTGTGTAAATTGGGTGAAGATTTGATCAAGTTCGATCGAACTTGGTCACTAATCTGGTGAAAGTTCGGGCGAACTTGATGTTTTTCGAGCGAACTTGACTGTTTTGGCATCCAAATCGTGCGTTTTCACGTCGTTTGCTGCTGAGGAAATCGAGTGTCCATCCCTCAAACCTTAAGCCATTGAGTAAAACTTAGGCTGGAGAGGTCTTTTGGAGCGAGTTTAGCCATTTTACAGAAACTCGGCTAATCCGGGCGAACTTGAAGGTTCGTACGGGTTAGTCCAGCTTGTGTAAAGTGACGATTTCGTCCTTGTGCTTCCGGATCTGAGATCTTGCTTGACAACGCCTCGTTCCACTCCACAATGAATGAAACATACGTCATTTAGTCCGAAATTGGTGTAAAAATCAATGTTATAAAGGTTTTACTCAGATCTAAGCATAGATCTGAGTGAAAAACAGATGTTTTGTAGAAAAAGATGAATATTTTCGTAAACAGAAGAGATTTAATGAAATCGAAGGCAAATTCTTGTGCCAAAATCGTTGTAAACGTTGTTGAACGTTGTTGTAGTTGAAAACGGGTTGAATCTTACTTCGAAAACAAAGGGTTTCGGTTTTGGGGAGCTCCGGGCGAACTTGCAACAAGTTCAAAGAGAAGAGGGGCTAAGTATTTATAGGTGAGGTGAGAATAGAGAGGGCAGACATCAAGTTCGGGCGAACTTGTGTGTTTCTTGAGTTTTAGGAGACAAGTCCGGGTAGACTTGTTAGTTTTGAAGGGTTTTGGTGGTCTAGGCAAGTTCGGGCGAACTTGTGATGCACAAGTTCGGCCGAACTTGATCTAGTGGCCAAGTTTTGTTTGATTATTTCGCGTTAGGAGTTCGTTTGGCGATTCCGTTCGTATTAGATAGTTATATTAAGAGTTATTTTGATATAATAGTGCGATTTAGCGATTCGTGCATGTGAGAGCGTTGCGATGGCGATTATAACCATAACATAAACAAATAAAACACACATAAACATAATTCCACATAATTAACTGTCGATTTGTGATGCGATGAGATAAGCGATGCGATGGCACAAGTGTTTATTAAACGATAACACACTCGGCTCGTATATAGTAAACTACTTGTGATTGCGTTTGAATTTGCGATAAATAAGCGATTAAATACGATATAATTGTAAATAAGCATAATTAATTAACATAACTTTCTCATAATCGAATCTCGGAGTATAACTGATAGATACAACGAAAACAAACAGAAATAAAAAAACGAATCTAGGAGTTGTTACAATTATGGTCGACATACCAGGGTAGAACAACATATTGGTATGAAAAAAGCCTAACGAAGAGTTTGCTAGTTGGTTGAAAAGTTAGATAAAGGCAAATGGCCAAGCAAATGTTGATTTAGCTGTGCAGAAATTAGGTCAAGGTCCAAATATATTAATATCAAGGGTATGACATTAACGGTTATACGTTTTACACCAAAGAACAAGATGGGAAAAGTACAATGCAGAACGGTGGAGTTACTGTAGTAGCCACATCGACCCAATACGACAGGACGAATCGTGATATACTTACAAGAATTGCTAAAAATTCTTATTACGGTGTCATACATGAAATATGGGAATTGGATTATGGTTTCACCACCATACCTGTGTTCAAATGTATGTGGGTGAATAAAACTAGTGGCATTACAGTTGACAAATATGGATTTACACTTGTGGACCTTAACACAGATGGCTATGCACCTGAACATTCGTTCTAGCAAAACTAGTAACACAAGTGTTTTTTTGTCAACGACCCGAGCAAACCAAAATGGGATATAGTAGTGCAGGGTAAACGGAGTATAGGAAAGTAAAGGGAGATTTTCACAAGCATGGCCCCCGATCGTGAATGCTAATTCACAATTTAATGATATGAATGATCATCGTTGTCAACTTAATGGCTGGTAGAATAAAAAAAGACCCCAAAATCGACACTTATGATACCAAAAAATATGAAGAAACAATCACTAGTTTGGTAAGTAAAAATATATATTTGTTTTTATGTATAAAATTTGTCGAATGTTTAACATTTATATTTTGGTTGTATATAGATTGATAGAGGAGAAAAAAAATGAAACTTAACGAAACTTATGGTCAAGGAAAAGAAGATCCTATAACTAAAGTTTTTGGACCTGAGAACGGGGGCAGAACACAGGCGTTTCAAGCACAATAGGGAATATATATATAGTGAGGAACCCGCGCATTGCGATGGGGTCGACATGTTACACCGGTAAACAAAAGTATTAAGCTTTAACCATTACTACCAAAGGTGCTATCAAAATTTATGACACTCTACCTGCTAGTAAGCTACATTTTGTTACCAAAGGTGCTATTAAAGTTCCAGACACTATACGTGTATAAGTATGTTATGATTGTTGTTTAAATGCTTGACGAATGAGTCGATTTCATTAACATGGACAGGTTGGGTAAGGCGGGGTAACGGTCTAACGGGTCAGAACAAAAGCAGTAACTTAAACAAAGTAATGCATTTACTTTAACAAATCTTGAAGAAAACAGGTCAATTTATTTTTGGATGGATAAGGTATATGATATATTCTTTCAATTACAAATCATTGAAATTCATGAAAAAGTGAATTATTTAGATTCATAAATGGTCCATACATCAATCCACATAAAAATATTATCTCAAAAGTATGTCTATAGAACAATCTAGTATAAATATTATCTCAAAAGTCCACTTAGAGCCTATGCAACTCTAAAGCAACTGAATCATAATCACAGTTTACAAAGTGGTTTATAAATCACTTTTCAATATATCAACCAAGGATATATGTGCAGTCCCCTAGAATTAGAAATAATCAAGTTTTCATTTTGCCAAAGTAATCATTCAACAAATTTTGAAACAATACTACGGATGACAACAACTTATATGAAGTTTTTCGATCTATAGGAGGCCATAAGTAATAGTATACCATGAAGTGGCCCCAATACGACAATTTCTCCGTGAGTAGAAATTACTAAAAGAAATCACGAAATACCCACCATTTCCATCCAGTGATTCAATATTTTTTTGATTTCAATGACATTATCTGAAAAATAAGTGGGAGAAGTTGGAGTGGAGTAGGAAAAAATGGTAGAAAATTAGTCATTTTAACTTAACTCTTCATATGGCATCTTAAAAAATGATAGAAAATTACTATTTTTGTACATGTGAAATGCTTTATATAGTGTAAGTATATATATATTAGGGATGAGCATTTAGTACCGGGTACCGATACCGAACCGTATCAGATATATTCGGTACCGGTACCCACTTTCCCGTTTTCGATACCGGTACGGTACCGGTATTTACGTGTAAAACACCGATAAATCTTTTAGGTATGCCTTTTTTGAATCTTTTAGAATTGAAAGACCAATGTTTGTTCTTCGTTAGGTGATTTGTGATTTAAAAACCCATGTATATATAATGATGTAATATTATATGTTGAGTTTGTAGGTTATAGACAAGTTAAAGGACCTTTTTGCAGCAATGCTATGGAAGGGGTGGAGGTGAGCCCGGGTATGCACGTGGGTCGAAAAATTCAATGTGTAGACGCGAGCCCGGGATTTCCTAGCTCCAGTGGCGGTTCGGGTGCATCACATGCGATATATCCAGATATTTAGGTGATATTCTATTATATATATATAGAAGAGAGAGAGAGCCTCTAAATAATATCAATGTGTACATATAATATATTTGTTTAATTAAATATTGTATGGTTTTGCAGAGTTTATCCCGTTGTGAATTATTATGGTGGTTCGGTGAGATGAGTAGTGATTTACCTATAGCGTACGGTCTTGTATATCCTAGCTCTGATTGATACTTGGATGACGCCCTTCGTATGCATGAGCTTTGCGTGAAGGTACAAGTCGATCATGTTCTTCCGGCATTTGTGGGTATTCCGGTCCCTGACGAGACTTGTATAGAAGGTAAAAGGCTATTGATGAACCAAACTCTAAGAAAATTTATTCAATGGCCAAGAAAGACAATTAAGGTATATTTAGTTGGTAAACAAATTATATATTACTTTATCTTTTATTATATTACCATTTACTATAATATTTATACTAATTGTAGATTTTGGATGGACAAACTCACCGTGTATCTAAAGAATTTCAAACCCTACCCCAAACACACACGTGTAATTTGACATCGCCTGTTGACCCTTATATACCGGAGGTAGTTTATATTACTTTAGTTATTATTTGTTTTATATTATAACAATTGGTTTATTATTTTAGATGTAGCTTTCCTCGGAAGTTCCTATTCAGTTAGGAATTAATGATTTTTTGACTGATGAAATTTTACTACCCGATGGATTTTTCGACACAAGAATGAATCCGTCTGAATGCCCTCAAAATCAAGATGTCGAACAACAAAAGGTAATTAATCATTTATTCTTAGTTGTGTGCATATATATATATATTATATATATATAGGTTATAAACCTTATGTATCACATGGGGTGAATAGATGATACATTGTCAAATAAAATAAAGATGATCCTAATATCATATAACAATAAAGAATTATTATGTGTCAGAAAATCTAAAAATTTCCCACTACAAATCTTCTTTAGGTTCATCCTATTTGTTATTATTTTCGGGTTTTCATGGTTGTCATCTCTAACTTATAACATCAAACGGCAAAACCAATGATGTCTAAAACGAATAGAAAATACATTGTTAGTGTACTAAAATTTTTAAATAAAAGAATTATAATAATTAATAAAAGATCAAAAAACCAACCAAGTTTAGAGTTTTCAGAAACAGACCAAAAGCTAGTAGAGTAAAAATCATATTCAGAGCCTCGAAGCTAGAACGGTTGTGTCAAAATAGAAAGAGACTCTTTGTAAATTATAGACATACTTCAATTTTGTATGTGCCACTTATATGAAACTGAATATAAATTGAATAATTAAAGGAAACATTGATGTGTTTGTTTAGAAAAAAAAAAATAATACCATATTAAAATGTAAAAAGCAACATAGCATACTTAGACATGGAACTGTTGTGCTTAAGTAATTGGATTAGCATATATAAATGATGATTGGAAATGGTGTTTTTTTCAAAAGAAATTTGTGTATTTATAAGATGATTTAAGACAACAAATTAAGCAATACACTTTAAATGACTAATAATTTATAAACAATCTTTAATTCTAGTAGTTCCTAAAACATTGGATTAAAAAGAGAATAATTTATAAACAATCTTTAATTCTGGTAGTTCCTAAAAAATTGAAACTATATCACAATTTACTTCTAAAACAATTATTCACGTTAATTGATTTGTCAAACACGCTATAAGGATTAATATGTTATTGTGTTTGAGGGGTAAAACTTGGTTTTAGATGCTCTCCTTGATTGACACGTGTTATCTAATTAGTTTCTTTTATTATATAGTATAGATATATTAAAATCTAACTAAGATAATGGATTGTTTGATATTTTAGGTTATGAGGCTTGTTGTTCAAAATTCCAAACTAAACAACCAAAGCCGAAAAAAGCAATGGCAACACAAAAAAAGTCCAACGGCAAACGAAAACTGGTTCAAGCTAAATTGACAAATGAAGAAAGACAGGCCGAAAAAAGTGAAGTTACATTTGCAGTTGATCGAACTAAGACCCGAATGGCATAAGAAGATGGTTGGTCGACTAGGTGGATACATCGGGAACAACTGGGCTACTATGCTTCCATTTTCAGCTCCTGACAATATGTTTCCTAGGAAAAGTGGTACCTATATTGAGGCTGAATTAATGTTAGCATTATTTGTCAAAGACTGGGTTGATCTCACCATTGTGTTTTGGTTTACCATGTAAGTTGTTATCACTATAAAATTGTATAGATATAATGGTATTTATTAAGTTTTATCATATATTTTATTCTTGTTTTAAGGTACTTTTATAAGGAGTCAAAGGCTAAAAAATGCAACTGATGCGCCTTTTTAAATTTGAACGCAATCACAGGTGATTTGTGCGAAAGAAATCCTAGAGAGGTTGAAGATCACATTTTCAGTTTAGCGACTCATCATGTCGATAAAGATTTCATTCTTGCACCGCATTTGGCTAAGTAAGTTTATTTTAGTTAACTTTCTTTTATTTTATTACTATGATTCACCTAACTATTCTATATTTTGTAGCAACCATTGGTCTTTGTTCATCGTTGCCCAACACATAGGATGTGTGTATATTTTGGATTCAACAAAGATAAAAGGCAAAAAGAATGCTTCTAACTATCGTCTTTCAAGTCTAATTCCTACCGCCTTAGGATTCGAGTTCGACTACACAATGGTTGATGTATGTGTCTTTGCTATTTCTTAGTTGTTTGATTTTCTTTACTTTTAAATAATAAATTGTTAATTTATTACAATGTAAGCAACAAAAGGGTGGATGGGAATGCGGCTACATGGTTCTCCAACATATGTTTGACTTTGTCAATTTGTATCAAAACCAATTTCCCGATAGTAATATATATATATATTTATATATATATATATATACCTTAACTGTTTATTTTTTAAACTTAGAAGGTAGTTGATTATATAGTTGTTTTTAGATGTATATAACATGTAAATATATACATAACTTTATTGACGATGTTGTTACTGATTTTTCTCTTTGTCTTTATCTTTAGTCTATAATATTTGTAATAATTCTTTCTATCTACTTTTATTTTAGATGTGGCACGACACGAGAGAGGCTTCGATAATGAAATAGATGTTTTGTTGATGACGTTGATGCTGAAGTTTTTTAGCGAGTTGGGTATTTCATTAGATTAACTTATGTAGTTTATTTATACAGTTTAATGTAGTTTGTTATGCATTCAACAAATGATTGTAATTTGACGTGTTTATTTCCAAATTGGATGTCTACATGTTTATTTCCGAATTGAATGTGTATTGTTTTGGTTTATTTTGCCTTGATATATTTCTGGAAAACATTTTTATTGTAAATGTTTTTTTTTCAACAAATGTTTATAAGACGGTGTTGAAAATATATGTTTTCAGATAAAGTAATATATTAGAAGACGGTGTAAACTGGTGTTCATCACGTTTAAGTAGGTGTTTACAGAGTCGTCCCCGAGAATAATAAAAAACTCTTGGGCCTCGTGCGAGACAAAAAAGCTGGGCCCTTTTCTATAAGATAGACACGTTTAAGTAGGTGTTTACAAAGCCGTCCCCGAGAATAATAAAAAACTTTTGGGCCCCGTGCGAGACAAAAAAGCTGGGCCCTTTTCTATAAGATAGACTTATCATTTTATATATTCAAAAACCACGATATGACTTAAAAAAAAAACAAAACAATACTAGTGTAGAAAAATGATAGAACTAACTTACTTAAGCAAATCGTGAGGCTCTCCTAGCGTTTTTGGTAACAAAGCTCTCGATCAAGTCTTTATATTCCATACTTTCTAATATTTTGTTTGTAAGAGATACATCGCCAATCCATTAAGTCTTTTTTGACTACCAGATAGGTATTTGTATTTAGGAATGAATTACATTATTTCTAAAAAAAATCAAAGTTTAAAACATGTAAGTTTCATCTAATATTATAATTTTTAACCAAACATCAATTCTAAATCCGTAAATCTAAACATTCAAAGATTCCAAGTTTCATCTAATTCTAAATCCGTCAATCTAAACATCAAAGATTCAAGGTTTCATCTAAATCAAAAAATCAAAATTTTACGTTTTATTAATGACTAATTCTAAATCTAAAAATCACAATTCATACTGATCTGAAACCTTTAAAGATACGTTTGAAACTTTGAATGAATGATGAACTCGTTTGATGATAAAATATTAAGATTACAGTTTTTTTCTGAGCGCTAGAGCCTATGCACGCACAAGGGTTTTAATGTTATTTTTGGGGTTTAAGAACATAATTATGGGCCTTATGTTCAGTGTTTTGGGCTTTTATTTTGTGATTGGGTAATGTTAATTGGACATCATTAGAGCAGCCATAGTAGTTTATTTTTTGGGCCTTTTATCTATACATCTAATAATTAACTTACAAATATCTATTGGGCCCTTCATAATTTTGGTCCTTGGGCGCTTGCCCAGCTTGGCCGGCCCAATAGCCGGGTCTGGGTGTTTAGTTCTGGAATTAAAAGACGGTGTTCATCTAGGTTAAGCCGGTGTTCAAATTGAACACCGTCTAATAAAGAGTTGATTCTAAACCACGGTAGTTTAAGACGGTAAACATCGTCTTAAAACCTATGTCACCCCGTCTTAAGATCTATTCTGTAGTAGTGACGGACTCGAACAAAAATAAACAAACAAACTTAAACGAACACAAATGAATATAGTTGAACTAACCATAATGAACACTAATGAACATAACTGAACTAACCATAACGAATACAAATGAACATAACTGATTAACCATAAACAAACATAAATGAGCATATTAAAAGTAGGCAAAAGATCAAATACAAATAGCCTTATCGTACAAAACGTACTGAATGACATGAAAAGGTAAAAAACGCGGTGGCATGAGAATGGAGGATGCATATGAGCTATGTGCAGAAGACCTCCAAGATTTTATGGATCTGGTACTCGAAAAGGATGATGATGATGATGATGAAGTGTCTCTGAACTTTGAACTACAATTTAAAGGACAAATCAGAGAATTTCTATTAAGGAATAAAAACCAAGAATAACTAAGTGTTTTGGAATCATCTGTTCCAGGGGAGATTGTTGGGATTGAACCCTATACAAAGGAACAGATGATATAAAGCCAAATACACTATCCGTGGTTTGGTCCAACTATCAGAGTTTACTACCACTGATCAACTAAACTATGTCTTCCTAAGATCTGCTGCCTTTACATCATCTGTCACAACAATTTGCCAAAGGTCTGCTAGAAGATAAGGAGCAGAGGATTACCATCAGTGTTTTACTTTTATTAGTTTAATAATCAATGTAATAGTGCTTTGCACTGACAGTGTTTAGAGATCAGATGTTTGAGTTAGTTATTTAGTTGTTAAATGTCACTATCAACCCTTACGTCATCAAAAGATGTTCAGTGGTTAGATAGTTAGTATAAATAGGTGAATCGTTGTAACAATTGACTTGTCTATTAAAAAGATCATTCACCAATTATCTTCTCTGAGTTTTCTGTACTATCAAACTTTTGTAATTGGCTGAGGGGGAGTTTGTGAATCACATGCAAAGTTTATCAACTTAAAAGCATGATGATGATGAAAACAAACGACCTTTACTTGTAGTAAAAGTTTTCCATCTTATTCCGCTGCATTTACTTTTCAATTCAATTTCATGCAAAGTTTATCAACTTAAAAGCATGATGATGATGAAAACAAACGACCTTTACTTGTAGTAAAAGTTTTCCATCTTATTCCGCTGCATTTACTTTTCAATTCAATCATATTTCCATTTTTGAAACAAAAACTACAAGTAAATAAAACTCAGATCCTAACAATTGGTATTACAGTTTGGTTAATCAAAATTTGATTAAATTCAATTTGATTGAAAGATCAGCTCTCCTTGCTAATTAGTTTGATAGTTTTACTTGAAAACAGAGTTTTATTACGTTCAAAGTTTTTAAAACACAAATCTGTTGTAAACAAGCAGAAATGTCTCAAAACATATCATATTCCAACATTGGATCTATGTTCAAAGGGCCGATGTTGAACGAATGAATATTCATATAGCAACGTCGGATGGGTCACATCTTAGCTCAGTCAAAACACCAGATGTTGGCGATCCGTTGTGTTTGGAACACACATTCCATTGGTTCCAAGCACAGAGGATCCCTTACTCAAGTGCCAAAAAATCCTGAAAACTACTCTAAGCAGGATTTCCAGAAAATAGAGTTGGATGCAAAAGCGTTTAGCATTGTTGCTTCCGCGCTACCCAACGAAATCTATGCTGGATTGCTTCACTGTAATAGTGCAAAAGAGTTGTGGGATGCACTGAAAAGAGAAATTTGTGGTACTGAAGAAGTGATTGAAAACAATAGAGAAGTTCTGAATCAACAGTATGAGACGTTTTGTCACGTAAAAGGTGAGTCGTTAACACAACAGTTTGAACGTTTTAGTTGTCTCATCAGTGAATTGAAACTGGTTAACATGGAATTTCCTAATTTGGCTGTCAATAGTCGTTTCTTAAGATCGTTACCAGAAAAATGGGAGACTGTAGCTTACGTTACTAGAACATCTGTTGGGTTTAAAGAGATGACCCTCACTCAACTTCATGGTCGACTCCTCATATATGAGAGAGAGTTGAATCAGAAAAAGAAGTTGCAAGAGTCAGGGAAAGCAACAGACGACTATACTTTGGTTAACACTGCTCTTTGTAATCATGAAGAGGATTCTGGCAGTGGAAAGGATCAGGGTTATGATCACTATATTGATATAACTTCTGGAAACAATTTTACCTCTGATCCTTACACACCCAATTTTGTTTTTGCTGCAAATGAGGAAAGCCAAAACTTTGACCATATGTCCTTTGAAATGAATGATTTACAATATTTTGAACCCACTGATCTGGAAGAAATGGACATTTTACATCAGCTGGCACTTTTGAGTGTTATAGCAAGTAAATTTTACAAAAGGATTGTTAGGAAGTTTCCTGGATTGCATGGGGGGGGTTGAAAGTGGGGTTGGATAAATCCAAAATCAAATGCTACAAGTGCAATAGGTTAGGACACTTTGCCAGGGAATGCAGATCTCAAACTGCAGGTCCAATTGTGACTCACCCAGGCCCTAGACCTCAAAGCACTGCTCATTATTCCCATTATACCCTTGCACCTCAAATGCAAAACACTGCACACTATGCACATCCTGCTACCACAGTTCCTGTCCATTATATCCAAACACCTGCTCCATAGAATCAGTATGTCCAAGAACCACCTCAAGTGCATGTGCAACAAGCTCCACATGTCACTCAAACTACTCAAACCACTGCTCCTGCAGAGGTTAACCAACAGAGCTTCTTTACACAAGGCTTTGTTGACTGGAGTAGTTTGCCTGAGGATTTAACAAATGGAAACTTTGCTCTAATGGCTAAAAATGATTTTGAAAATGAAAATATTTGTTTAATGGCCTTAGAGACTGTAGTTGAAGGTAGGAATCTGAGGAACAAGTGTCAAAAACTGATGAGGTTCAAAGTTGTGATGAAGCAGTGGTAGTTTCTCAAAACACTGTTAATGAAGAAAAGACCTCTCTATCTGATCCATGGGATACAAAGGTGTGTGAAGAAGACTGTGGTTGTGCTCTTATGGCTGCTTCCAAGGTATCACCTCAGATTCTTAAAAATCTTTGTCCAGAAAAATGTATAATAGCTTTTGCTAACATTAAACATGTGAATGAAAACCTTAGGAACAAAATCTTAGAAGATAAATTAAATTTTGAAAAACTTATCAAAGAGTTAAAAACAAAATTGATTTCAAAAGATTCTGAGATAAGTAGCCTAAAGCATGAAGCTAGCATAACCAAGGACCAACTCCAAACTATGGTAGACAAATACCAAGTTTGCAAAAAGGAGTTAGAAGCTACCCAGATCACATGTGAAAAATGGGTAGAGTCTTCCAAAGGTTTTGAAATTATGCTAGACAAACAGATTAAGAGTAACATAAAGTTTGGCATATGCTTTCAAAATGAAAAACAAGCCACTGAAAATGTTACAAAAATTGATTCTAAAAAGGTTGAAGTGGTTCCTAAAAATTTGGCTGGAAATGAGATAAAAAATCACTGATAAAAATGGTAACAAAATTTCTCTGGAAAAACATGAAGGGTCTTCAACTTTTAAGGAAATTGAGAAATACCAATTTAAACCCACATGGTCAGATAAATGTGATATTCTTGAAAATTTCAAGCCAATGGACTTCTCAACTATTGAAGGTGTCAAAGCACCAAAGGCTAGAATCATTCCCATCAAAGATCTTTCAGCAGAGGTTACAACATCTGCTGAGAAGAAATCAGATAAAAAGAAAAGGGAAAAGATCAAACATCTGTTTTGTGAATTTTGCAACAAAAGAAATCATGTCATTGAAAACTGTTTTCTTTTAAAAGCATATGACATAAATAGAACACATGTGATTCCAGATTATTCAAAATGCTTTGTCTGTGGTAAAACAAATAACTTAACTCAAGAGTGTCTATCTTCAAACCTATGATCAAAAGGTAAAAGAGATCAAGGCAAAAGCTCTTAAGAGAGAAAGTTCAAGCTCTGTTAGAAATAAATCTAAGCAGACCTTAGAACTTGTTGAAACATCTATCACAAAATCATTAAACAAAACCTCTGTTCCCAGAGAGGTACAAGTGACAGATGCTCCACCTGCAAACAGGTACCCAAGAGGACATGGTCAACCAGTTTATCAAAAGGTTCCTATGAGCTATGAAGGTTACAAAAAACTTTCAAATTCCAAAGTGAACAAATAGCCTCATGGTTACCAACATCTGACTGGAAATAGTTCACAACAGTGGATACAAAGCAAAAATCAAACCACTGACCATGTTCCTGGATTTGAGAATGGACAATCTGTGACCCCATCCAAAGCCATTCTAGCTTTGGAATCTCATCTAAACTAATTGTTTTACTTATGTGCAGGGAGCTTCTACTTGCCTTGATAGTTTATGGTATGTAGATAGTGGAGGCTCCAGGCACATGACAGGATGTAGAGCCCTTCTCAAAGATTTCTTGGCTCATGGAGGGGATGATATATCTTTTGGTAACAATTCAAAGGGGAAGGTGTTGGGGTCAGGATGTGTTCAGGCTGGGAATCTCAAATTTCAATCTTCTGAGTGTCCCACAAATGAGTTATAAAGGATATGGATCCTTCTTTACAAAGAAAACATGTCAAATTGTAGGACCAGAGGTTGTTAAAAAGATTGATCAAATCATTGTTGAGAGTAAAGCACAACTTGTTGCTCATAGGAGTGGCAATGTGTATATAGTTGATATGTTAAAAGATAACCCTATGTCTAATGCATGCATGTTCTCAGTTGCTTCCAGCAAAGAGACAGAGTTATGGCACAGGAGACTTGGTCACACAAATCTGAAAACTATCACCACACTCTCTAAAAATTGTCTTGTCAGAGGTTTACCACAAAAGCAATTTACTTGTGAAGAACATTGTGTTTCCTGCTTAAAACAACCCAATGCTTGCAATTGCTGCACATGGATTTGTTTGGCCCTGTAAAATCATGAGCTTAATGAAGAAAAGATTTTTTTTAGTCATAGTTGATGATTTTTCAAGGTTTACATGGACATTCTTTTTACATTCAAGGATTAAACTGCTGGTATATTGCAAAAATTTATCAAACAAGTTGAAAAGCAATATGACCTTTCAGTAAAAATCTTTAGGAGTGACAATGGGACAGAGTTTACAAACAAGGAGTTGGATGCCTTCTGTGAGTCAAAAGGGATTGCTAGACAATTTAGTGTCCCAAGGACTCCAGAACAAAATGGGGTTGTTGAAAGGAAAAATAGAATTCTAGTTGAATCAACAAGAATTATGCTTGCAGACTAAGGTTTACCCTTGTCTTTTTGGGTAGAGGCTGTAAACACTGCTTGCCATGTTCAGAAACAACGTTTTGATAAACCCTAGGCATCAAAAGACTGCCTATGAACTGCTTTATAAAATCAAACCTCTGATCTCATATTTAAAGTTTTTGGCTGTCCATGCTTTAGTTTGAACTTAAAAGATTCCATTTCTAAGTTTGCAGCCAAAGTTGACTGTGGTTATTTTCTGGGATACTCAACCACTGCCAAAGCCTACAGAGTTTTTAACTCTAGGACCAAGTGTGTTGAAGAAACTCTGAATGTGAAGTTCAATGAACTCTCATCTTTGAAAATCCTAGAAAATCCTGTGTTTGATTTAGATAAATTTACATTTGAAGATGTGTCTGTCAAGACTAACCATGCATGTACACCACAATCAACAACACAAGAGCAAGGATATGACTGCATACTTCCAAATTTCAAGATCAGTCCTTCAAGCAGAGGAGCAGATGTTAGTAACAATTGTGAAAGCTCTGCTTGTTCATTAATGGTTAATACTCAATCCTCGGCCTGCTTTCAAAATCAAAGCACTGTTGATAAAAATCCATCAAATGTGGATAAAAATCAACAAACATTCACAACCATACCACCCATACCACCACCTCCTTTCCAATAAGAGGTTGGACCATCAAATTCACCAGCAGAGGTTAGCTCAGATGATACACATTTGCAAGCTTCACCTCAAAATGCAATTGTCCCATATCAAGGTGATTTGATTTTCCTCAAAAGCCATCCATTGGATCAAGTTATTGGCAACATAAATGAGAGAGTGCTCACAAGAAGCCAATCCCAAAACATTTGCCTTTTTGTTGGCTTTCTATCACTCACACAACCTGTCAAGTACCAAGAGGCACTAAAATACAACAGTTGGGTAGAAGCTATGCAAGAGGACTCCTTCAGTTTAAAAGACAACAAGTTTGAGAACTTGTACAAGTGCCTAAGGATGTCAGTCCAATTGGCACAAAGTGGGTCTTCAAGAACAAAACAGATGAAAGGGGTATTGTTGTCAAGCAAAAGGCAAGGCTCATGGTTCAAGGCTACAGACAGGAAGAAGGCATTGACTATGATGAGACTTTTGCTCCTGTAGCAAGGTTAGAGCCATCAGACTGTTCTTAGCTTTTGCTGCTAACCACAACATCAAAGTGTTTCAAATGGCCATCAAAAGTGCATTTCTGTATGGAAAGATCAAGGAAGAAGTGTATGTGTGTCAACCTATTGGATTTGAAGATGCATTTCATCCTGATCATGTTTACAGGTTAAACAAAGCACCGTATGGTCTTAAACAAGCACCAAGAGCCTGATATGAAACTCTATCCACTTTTCTCTTATCCATAGGTTTTTCAAGAGGTAAAATTGATAAAACCTTATTTTAAAAATGGAAAGGAAAAGATTTGATGCTTGTCCAAATTTATGTGGATGACATCATTTTTGGATCCACATGCACTGCTATGTGTGAAAAGTTCAGAAAACTCATGGCAGCAGAGTTTGAGATGAGTGCAATGGGTGAGTTGCAATGTTTTCTTGGTTTATAAGTCAAACAAGTGCACGATGGCACTTTCATCCATCAAAATAAGTATGTCAAAGAACTACTTAAAAAGTTTGATATGGATGATTGTAAACCTTGCAGCACACCCATGGCAATTTCCAAGCTAGTCACTATTGATGGTAAAGATGACCTTGTTGATCAAACACTTTACAGAAGCATGATTGGGTCTTTATTGTACCTAACTTCATCAAGGCAAGACATCATGTTTCCACATGTGTTTGTGCCAGATCACAGTCACTACCTAGAACGTCTGATCTTATTGCTGTAAAAGAATATTTAGATAAATAAAGGGTGCTCCCACACTTGGTATCTGGTATTCTGCTAATGGGAACATTGAGCTTTCAGGTTATTCAGATAGTGACTTTGCTGGGTGCAAGACAACAAGGAAGTCCACATCAGGAGATGTCCAATTCCTAGGTGATTGCCTAGTGTCTTGGCAAATCAAAAAGCAAATTGCAGTTTCCACATCCACTGCTGAGGCAGAATATATAGCTGCTGCAAGTTGCACTGCTCAAATCTTGTGGCTTCAAAATCAACTTTTGGATTTTGGTGTAACTGTTTTAAGACTTCACTCAAGATTGATAGTCAAGCAGCTGAAAACATCATTAAAAATCCAGTGTCTCATTCTACTACAAAACACATTGACATCAGACATCATTTGTGAGGGATTGCTATGAAAAATGTTTGATTTCTTTACAACATGTCCATACTAAGGATCAAATGGCAGATGTTCTAACAAAATCATTGGACACATCAACCTTTGAAAGCTTGATCTCTAGAATTGGAATGCTAAACATGGATTAAAAACAGCTGGTGATCCATGTGTAAATAGCATAAAAATGTTTTAATAAAATCAAAAATCCATCCTTAAATATAGTTTAAAATTGATTTTTTCAATAAATCCTCAAAGTCTGTTCAAACCACTGATAGCATTAAAATACTGATTGTATAGAAAGTCTATCCACTGCTAAAAGTGTATCATCTGTTAGTGTCAAACACTGTTCACAATCCACTACCCATATCTTCAAACAGTGTTTTCCAAACAACTGTCTTCCATTCTCAAGCAGAGGATACACGTGGTCAGACGTTATTCGTCAGTAAATGCGTCAGATGCCACGTCATCATCACTTTTTCAAAACCCTATAAAATCCTTGTTTTATCCATAACAGAGTTGTAACTTTATCGTGTTGCATGCAAAATACTCAAAACGATTTTCTTTCAACCAGGGCACCCAAAGCGAAATCCAAACCAGAACCACCACCATTCACCCTCATAAATCAAAACTCCTCACAACTACACATCAATCTTTGATACAACCGATTCAAATACAAGATATCATCCGATGATAAAAATCTTGAAAGAATCAAAATTTAAGCAAATGTTAACTGTCAAAGCCCCAATTTATCAAGTATCACAACGGCAATTTTGGGCAAACGCAGATGTTCACTCCACATCTGAGGGTGTTCCTTGTGCTATTATATCAAGAGTGGGCAAAACCCTGATGCAAATCAGTCCACAATCCATATCTCAAGTGTTCAAATTAAATGATATGGCACATCCTGTGTCATTTCTAATCAATGAAGTACAAGCAGAGTTTCTGGAAAGGGGCTACTTTGGGCAACACAAAGGTATGATTATCTACAAACCCAATTTTCCTGCTGAGATGAGATTCTTTTTCCACACACTTTTAACCTGTCTCTCAGCAAAAACCACTGGTTTCAACGAAATACCATTGAATATCCAGTATCTGGGATATGCTATTTTAACTGGATCAAATTTGAACTTTTCCCAGATACTGTTCAATGACATTGTGACAAATTTCAATAACATTAAGAAAAGAAAATCTTTCTTGATACATCCAAGATTTTTGAGTGTTTATCTTCATAATCAGTTAACTGAAAATAACGTTAAACAAGGCCGGTTACTAACCCAGGCAACCTAACTCATGAAACTTTTACAAGGATCACAAATCAAGATAAATTTCAAAAACACAAGTAGAGGAGGAAGAGCAAGTTTTACCAGAACAAAATGTTCAATCTCAACCTCTTGTACTGAGCCCACTACTCTTGGTGATCAGAGCACTACAACCACTGCCCTGAAACCCACACCAAAAATCACCAAAAAGAAACCACGGAAAATTACCAAAAAGCCCACCAAACCCAAAAAGGGTCCTCTAGAAGATGAGATCCCAGAGGTTAACCCACTGATAACACAAAGGTCACCACAAAACACTGCTGCTACTTCTTCACAACAGATGTTAGAAAGATCTACACCTGGCTTTGAAACTCCTCCTTCTTCCTCACAAAAAAAGGTTGTAAACATAGGGACACCAAATTATGAAGCTCTAGGATCACTTGGTTCTATCTTCCACAGCCCATCTCCTAGGGCAATGTCTCTTTCTGCACCACACCCTTCACCAACAAAATCACTATTACCTACCATTTTGCCTTTACTGAATGCAATTGAATTAGAACAGACATTATCCAGTTCTTCTCACCAACCTATTAATGAGAATATACTCCAACAAGTGACTGGGTCTGATTCTTTATTCTTTGCTAGCCCATCAGCAACTGAAGAGGATACATCCCTTGGGTTACATGTAACCTTAGGTGATAGTTCATCAAGAGCAGCCACTACAATTGCTAAACTCCCAATTTTACCTTTGGATAGTGGTTACATACCTAAGACTCTGATGATGGCAACCACTATTGTCACACCCCGACCCGCAGCGGAAATGGTGATCGGGGCATGATTGGGTTTTCATCAAAGCTCATGACATTTACTATAAAGTTTCATATTTATTATTTCCTTTTAAAGGATAACATTTCAATTAACATACAAGTACAACATGTTCTATACATTTATCAAGACTTCATTATTTTTCTTCTAAGGCAATTTCCTACGTGTTCCTTGCTTCAACCTGTCCACCTGTATCATGTGTAAAAATAGGGTTTTGGGTCAAAAAAAAGTTGGCGAGTG
The DNA here is from genome assembly GCA_947069175.1 of Scalesia atractyloides. Classification (NCBI taxonomy): domain Eukaryota; kingdom Viridiplantae; phylum Streptophyta; class Magnoliopsida; order Asterales; family Asteraceae; genus Scalesia; species Scalesia atractyloides. The sequence goes on along the minus strand of CAMTDV010000004.1, from coordinate 70,690,508 downwards.
AATCTTATTTAAATATTTGAATGGATTAGTTATGTTGGTTATTTGAATAAAATTGTGCATAACCAAATATGAATAAACGTAAATGTAAATTTAATCACAAAACACATAATATCAAATAATGCACAAGCACACACACCAAATGATGAACAATGAGATCAAGGCTCAATCAAACGGAGCCGATCAAATGAGGCACCTGATGCTCAACTCGTCTCCCACGAGGAACTGATGGGCCTAATGAATGATTTGCACACAACTTGACAAGAATGTAAACACGTATCACAACAAACAATATTTACATCATAAGTTTAGGTCATATAATGGTAATAGCACAAATTCGAATAAACGAAATAATTAAAGCGACACATGATACACCCCAAAACATGAACAAAAAGGGGAATTTGTAAGGATTCACTCACAGTGGTTGCGTTCTTTGATGACGTTGGATGCGCACGAATTTTAGGATTTGATCAACGAGGAAAAACTAACCTAAAAATATAACGAAATGGTTCGGTAAATAAATGGATTTTATTTGAGATTAATACTTTTACTTCATAATCTTAATATGATTTTTGGATTTATTTTTGTGAGTTTAAGGACATTTTCTAACTTTAAAAATATTATTTTTAAGTATTTTTAAATAATTTTCTGATAAAATAAATAAAATAAAAAAATTTGTTGACCTTTTGACTCTGTTGACTGTTGACCGTTGACCGGTCGGTCTGTTGTTTAATTATGCGCTGAGCGAGGTTCGAACTCGTGACCTCTCGTTTACGTGCACGCAGCTCTACCAACTGAGCTACGTGTCTAACCCGAAATATTCTCTGTTTTAATTATATATATACTAATTAACTGTTATTTTATTTGGTTTATTTCAAAACGGATTTAATATGGCCGAACCGACTTCGGTGACCCGGAGTCGAACTCGGGACGTTCGGTTTGAGTGCGCACAGCCCAACCAGTTGGGCTGTGTGTCATATCTGTTTAACTTATGTTTTATATTATTCTTATAAACATTTTGTGACTTAATCTGATTAAGTTTTAAAAATGTTGGTTTTAATTCTGAAATTCGGTAACGTGTGCGATTCGAACTCGTGACGTGCGTATTGTTTGCGCACACAGTCCACCGCTGGACTGTGTGTCTAACCCGTTTGAATATCTGGTTTTAATTATACTAATACCTATTCTCGACTTCATCTTCTTCATTTACAAGAACTCAGATCAGTGAGATCCGACTGTTTTGTTTAATTCGATTATCAAAACTTATAGTTGGTTGGAATGAAATAGTTAACGAGATTAAAAATATAATGTACCAAAACAGCGCGTTTACTTCAGATTTCCGGCAGGAGTCGTCGGCGCTGATTTGTGACTCTCGGCTGAGTGAAGTGTTTGACAGTTTAGATTATTGTGTTATGAAATTAAGTTACTGAGTAAGAGATATCAAGAGTTTTTAGATGATTATACCGATCGACAGTGAGACTTCGATGTTTCAGTGAAATTTCGGTGAGTGTGGGATTTCCCGGCGGCGTAGTCTGGGACAGATTCTGGTTGAAAGATTGAAGTTTATACATGTCGAATAATGGATTACAAACAAAAGAGTCGAAAATTTTACCGATTTGAAGTAAGTCTCGGTTTTCCTGTGAAAGTCCGGCGACTGTAAAATATCTCCGGCGACGTGTTTTGAGATGGATTAAGCTTCGGAAACGATCGTGGTTCTGAGCGAAAGGATTTTCAGAGTGTTCATGTGGGTATTTATAGTGAAAACAGGTTGAATTGAGTCAAGGTCCGCGAGTTAGGATTTCCGTCGGTTATGACGGAAATTGATTGCCGGCAACGGTTATAACCAATGTCGAAATCAATTGGAGCGGTTTAGTCGAAACGGATTTGGCCAAAATCGCGGATCGCCGGATTTTCCGGTGATTGCGAGCTCTGAGTGCGCGTGATTTCTCTGGTTTGAATTCGAGTTTACTTTAAGTATCATTTAATTCAGTATTGTTACAAAGAAACGCGTGTGGCGGAGTGGTGTGTTTGTGTGTTTGTTCATCCGGGTGACCCGGGTTCGAAACCCGGCGTCTGCATTTATTTTTTTTTATTCAGTTTTTATTAGAAATTTTAAATTATGGTTTTTAAATTCTAATATATTTATTAATTATGTATCGTTTAAAATTAATATCAACTATAAATACGCAACAAAATTTATAACTGAATGTTTGACTGATAAACGAAGCGATTTTGAAAACTCGTTTTTCGACGGATATTACAGTATCCCCTACTTTTAGAAATTTCGTCCCGAAATTTAAGTAGTAGTGGTATATTTGACTTGAAGAGAGGATGTTTTAATTTTGACGATTACATAATTAGAAGAGGGTGAGAGTTTAAATCTTATTTGAGGCGGTAACGTTCCTAGTAAGGGTTGAATACCCTGCTACAGGAATCGCTTTTTGATGCCTAAAGTATAAGAATGCGGAACATGGATAAACAGAGTTGATTGACTAAGCATGATTTTATGCATAAGAGTTTTGAGAGAATTGATACGTTTGGAAAGATAAGGCTATATCATAAACAAAAACTTCAACCATGACGATATTAAAACCTACACGGAACCTCTCATAACCGCCTGTCAACGCTTTTGATCCTTTGACAAGAATACTTATATATAGGAAGTACCAGCGGCGTGTCCACCATATTCTTATCAAATTTTCATTGGTTTTATCAGTAAATTATGATCAGTTCTATGTGACTCTAAAACATAAACAAACCCAACAACCAAAGCTTGAGTCTAAATTCTGAAAGGATACATGACTGAATGATGACAGTACCTCTCTCGTTTGTTATGATGAAGGGGTTAGTCTATGTAAAAGTGAGACACAACCCAACTTCTTTAAATGATATGATCGAGGTACGTCGAGATGTTTGATGATATGAATGTTAAATCAATGGGTATAAAACAAAATTGTAATGTCAATTCGCATTAAAATTCTTGGATACATAAATTCCCAATTTATAATTGGGAGACGTAAAGAAAACATTAAAACTAAACGGTTGGAGTTGAGTCTTGACTCTTGGTGAGGGAAAGCTAGTTGGGTGATACGTTTGGGCCGTTATTATCTTCAACAGGATTGGTGTTGATGTTGTAAGCTCTTCCTCTTGCTGGTGGTGGAGCTGGGTTTGCTTGATTTGCTTGGTTAACTGGGTTTGCTTGAGCTTGGGCGTTTATGATGTTAACCAATCGAGGGCACGTGTTTCTAAAGTGGGTAGGGTCGCCACAATTAAAACAAGCTCGAACATAAGGGAACATGGGGTATTGGGGTTGTTGATATGTTTGGATCATGTTTTGAGTAGGGGGTGAGGCTTGGTTTTGCGGGGCACGACAAGTTTTGATCCAATGACCATAACGCCCATAATTTGCACACAGTCGACAAGGTACGGTAGATGGATGGTGATAAAAACAGGTGTTGCATTGAGGGTGAGGTCCAATGTAAGGTTTCTTATTTGGGTAAGTAGAGTTAGGTGCTACTTGAGTGATTGGGATTGCTTGGAGGGGTATGGCTTGTGAAGCTGGTTGATTGCCTTGGGTAATAGCGAAATTTTGCCCGTCTCGTTTTCTCTTAGGAGTGGTTTGAGAAGAGGATTCGGTTTGGGTGGAGTTTGAGGTTTTGGTTGATGCTTTATCCTTCTTCTTCTCCTCCGTGAAGTCTTTATTCCGTATGCGGTTTTCGGTGAGCTCTGTAGCTAACTCCATTGCTGCTTCCAAAGTTGCAGGTGTGGTACTTATTACAGGGTCTTGAATTTTTGAAGGAAGACCTCGAATGTAGTGCTCGATCAAACGGTAGAGGGGAGTGAACAAGTTGGGGACCATCTGATTTAACTCAAGGAATCTCTTGTTGTATGTGGCGTGGTCGCCCTCCTTTTGTTTCAAAGAATAGAACTCATCTTCCAATTTCTTGATTTCGCTTCTTGGACAGAAACGTCTTGTCATGATTTCCTTCAACTCTTCCCAAGTCAAAGTCATAGCATTCTCAGTACCTCGCTTGGCCTTCTCTATATTCCACCATGTAAGTGCTACTCCAAACAAACGACCGGTAGCATATCGCACCTTGCAATCATCGGGACAGTCGCAATTGAGAAAGGTGTTTTCCATCTCCTCAAACCAATGGAGGAGAGCGGTGACACCTTCAATCCCTTCGTATTTTGGAGGATCGCAGGATTTGAAATGCTTGAAGGTGCATTTAGTGGTATTTGGAGAAGGGTTGACAAAATTTTGATCTTCTTGATTGATTGGGTTGACGGAATTAGCGGTAAGGACTTGTTGAACTTGAACTACGATGTTGGGTATTACGGCAGCCATTTGTTGAGCGATTTGGGCAGCCATGCGCTCGCGGGTTTTTCCTGATCTCATTTTTCTACGAGAGAGACTAGAAGACATCTACAAGAAATACGTATCAAGAGTATGAGTTTGACGTTTTAGGTGTCATGTGTCGTATTTAGAAATGAACATTCATAAAACAAATGAAGAATAATAAATTTACTACATCCATAGGATGTCTTGGGCTTTGCTCGTAATTGGGCTTTGCATGCCGCCATACTTCACCTTTGTAATCATGTGGGCTCCCATGATTACCGGGTCTTTCATATGGTTCGCATGTGTTAGCCTGGTAACGTACACTAAAACCTGGAGAAAATCGAGAAATATGTATGTAATGTATGAAATTCGGAGTGCATCCAGGTGTGGACACGGTGACACCTCAAAGTGGGGTTAGTTCGAACGACGTTTGGTGTGGCATGCTTTGGCCTAATAGGTCCTTCGTACTCTCATCGTTAGTCCCCAGGTAGGCAAACTGGTCCGTTATATTGGATTTATACGAATGCCAACCTAGACAGGACGTTCCGACTACCGGTACTTGTACCCTTACAATTACTACATGCCCGTCGTAGAACTCACTTTGATGAGACTGATAAATGAAAAATGCGACAAAATCTTGAATAAAGGAAATATGAGGATGATTTGAATATGTGAACTTTGAAATATGCGTGATGAATGTATATGTAAGCATGTTAAGTTTGACAATAAGTATAACTCATTAAGTATCACACAAAATGCTAGTGGAAGTGTTTGCATGCATTTGTGTATGTAATAAATACGAAACAAATAAACATCATGAGTTTGCATGTAACCACATAAACAATTAAAATCTAATCAACTATAGTATAGGCTCTAAGGGTCTAATAACATATCCTATATCCCTATAGTCAAAAGCTCTGATACCAATCTGTCACACCCCGACCCGCAGCGGAAATGGTGATCGGGGCATGATTGGGTTTTCATCAAAGCTCATGACATTTACTATAAAGTTTCATATTTATTATTTCCTTTTAAAGGATAACATTTCAATTAACATACAAGTACAACATGTTCTATACATTTATCAAGACTTCATTATTTTTCTTCTAAGGCAATTTCCTACGTGTTCCTTGCTTCAACCTGTCCACCTGTATCATGTGTAAAAATAGGGTTTTGGGTCAACAAAAAGTTGGCGAGTGAATCTTATTTAAATATTTGAATGGATTAGTTATGTTGGTTATTTGAATAAAATTGTGCATAACCAAATATGAATAAACGTAAATGTAAATTTAATCATAAAACACATAATATCAAATAATGCACAAGCACACACACCAAATGATGAACAATGAGATCAAGGCTCAATCAAACGGAGCCGATCAAATGAGGCACCTGATGCTCAACTCGTCTCCCACGAGGAACTGATGGGCCTAATGAATGATTTGCACACAACTTGACAAGAATGTAAACACGTATCACAACAAACAATATTTACATCATAAGTTTAGGTCATATAATGGTAATAGCACAAATTCGAATAAACGAAATAATTAAAGCGACACATGATACACCCCAAAACATGAACAAAAAGGGGAATTTGTAAGGATTCACTCACAGTGGTTGCGTTCTTTGATGACGTTGGATGCGCACGAATTTTAGGATTTGATCAACGAAGAAAAACTAACCTAAAAATATAACGAAATGGTTCGGTAGATAAATGGATTTTATTTGAGATTAATACTTTTAATTCATAATCTTAATAGGATTTTTAGATTTATTTTTGTGAGTTTAAGGACATTTTCTAACTTTAAAAATATTATTTTTAAGTATTTTTAAATAATTTTCTGATAAAATAAAAAAATAAAAAAATAAAAAAAATTGTTGACTTTTTGACCTCTGTTGACTGTTGACCGTTGACCATTGACCGGTCGGCCTGTTGTTTAATTATGCGCTGAGTGAGGTTCAAACTCGTGACCTCTCATTTACGTGCACGCAGCTCTACCAACTGAGCTACGTGTCTAACCCGAAATATTCTCTGTTTTAATTATATATATATATACTAATTAACTGTTATTTTATTTGGTTTATTTCAAAACGGATTTAATATGGCCGAACCGACTTCGGTGACCCGGAGTCGAACTCGGGACGTTCTGTTCGAGTGCGCACAGCCCAACCAGTTGGGCTGTGTGTCATATCTGTTTAACTTATGTTTTATATTATTCTTATAAACATTCTGTGACTTAATCTGATTAAGTTTTAAAAATGTTGGTTTTAATTCTGAAATTCGGTAACGTGTGCGATTCGAACTCGTGACGTGTGTATTGTTTGCGCACACAGTCCACCGCTGGACTGTGTGTCTAACCCGTTTGAATATCTGGTTTTAATTATACTAATACCTATTCTCGACTTTATCTTCTTCATTTACAAGAACTCAGATCAGTGAGATCCGACTGTTTTGTTTAATTCGATTATCAAAACTTATAGTTGGTTGGAATGAAATAGTTAACGAGATTAAAGAATAGAATGTATCAAAACAGCGCGTTTACTTCAGATTTCCGGCAGAAGTCGTCGGCGCTGATTTGTGACTCTCAGCTGAGTGAAGTGTTTGACAGTTTAGATTCTTGTGTTATGAAATTAAGTTACTGAGTAAGAGATATCAAGAGTTTTTAGATGATTATACCGATCGACAGTGAGACTTCGATGTTTCAGTGAAATTCCGGTGAGTGTGGGATTTCCCGGCGGCGTAGTCTGGGACAGATTCTGGTTGAAAGATTGAAGTTTATACATGTCGAATAATGGATTACAAACAAAAGAGTCGAAAATTTTACCGATTTGAAGTAAGTCTCGGTTTTCCGGTGAAAGTCCGGCGACTGTAAAATATCTCTGGCGACGTGTTTTGAGATGGATTAAGCTTCGGAAACGATCGTGGTTCTGAGCGAAAGGATTTTCAGAGTGTTCATGTGGGTATTTATAGTGAAAACAGGTTGAATTGAGTCAAGGTCCGTGAGTTAGGATTTCCATCGGTTATGACGGAAATTGATTGCCGGCAACGGTTATAACCAATGTCGACATCAATTGGAGCGGTTTAGTCGAAACGGATTTGGCCAAAATCGCGGATCGCCGAATTTTCCGGTAATTGCGAGCTCTGAGTGCGCGTGATTTCTCTGGTTTGAATTCGGGTTTACTTTAAGTATCATTTAATTCAGTATTGTTACAAGTAACGTGTGTGGCTGAGTGGTGTGTTGTGTGTTTGTTCATCCGGGTGACCCGGGTTCGAAACCCGGCGTTTGCATTTATTTTTTTTATTCAGTTTTTATTAGAAATTTTAAATTATGGTTTTTAAATTCTAATATATTTATTAATTATGTATCGTTTAAAATTAATATCAACTATAAATACGCAACGAAATTTATAACTGAATGTTTGACTGATAAACGAAGCGGATTTTGAAAACCCGTTTTTCGACGGATATTACAACTGTTGAGGCTACTACGGTAACCTCCGCTTATGTGGGAAGTCCCCAGTACCAAGACAAAGGGGCATCTATGTTTGAAACGGGGGTTGAAAACCCTGTTCATGATGATGTAGATATAACTACCACATTTGGTAGGAGTTTTGATGATCCTATTAAGTTAGGTGATGAATTAGAATACTAGGATGATGGAGAGAGTAACAAAAATTGAACATTTTGTTGATGAAATCAAAGATTTACTGAAGCAGATGATAGCTACTAAGAGCCAACCCTCTGTCATAACCACTGATGATCTCAAACAAGCCTTAGATCCTCTGTTTCAACAACAAAGATATTTTGTTGACCTTAAACATAAACATCAAATGCAAGAAATTAGAAACATGGTTGATGCCAGATACATGGATATAGTTGCAGATATCAAGGCAATGAAGGCTCACATCCTTCAAACCATTGGTACAACTCCTCCTACAGTAATCTTGGTAAACACTGATGATGCCAAAAGGGGGAGAAACCTTTACAGAAAGAAGTGCTAAAGCTTGAAAGAGATGCACGACCAACAGTGGATATCCCTAAGCTAGATGGGTCTAAAAAGGTTGATGAAACAGAAAAATTTTTGTCTAGGGAAATGATAAAGAATAAGATGAGGGTAAGAGATGAGGGCAAAGTGTTGGTTGAGAAAAAGATAGCATTACAAAGAGAAAAAGAAGAGGTTGGTACTTCCACAAAGAAGAGACCAGTTAGAAAAACCAGGCAACCAACAACCACACCTTCTAAAACTCAGTCTGTTGCTACCCCAACCATTGAAACCTCTGCTCCCAGAAAATCTCTTACACCTCCTCCAAAAGCTAAACCTATATCCACCACAACAGATGTTACAACACCTGTTGTGTCAACATCTGTTAACACGGCAGAGGTTATAGCAGATGTTAACCCATCCACTGCTTTAATCATTTTTCCTACATCCACCCAACCAATACCAATACCTACAAGAATTCCTGATCATCCACCATCATCTGCACTCAGGTTCAAAAGGAGAAAGGTTACAAAGGTCACAAATGAAGATGAGATCATTCTTGCTCCAGTTCCATTGTCAGCACAACCTCTGACCTCTACAACATATGTTCCTCAATCTTCCATTCAAACACCTGATCAACCATTGAAACAGTTCCTGCAGCAGTAAAGTTTCCTCTTGATTTACCAGCTGTAAGGGAAGAAATCAAGTCTTTCAATTATGAAGAAAATCCTGAGAAAGACTCATTCAATCTCTGGATGGCTATCCTAGACCAACAAATATTGATGAATATCTTCTACTTAAAGCCAAACAAGCAGAAGGTATAGCCAAAATGGATACAGCAGGTAAAAGAGTTCCAGCTGAGCAAAGTCAGAGTTTTGGAAGATTTTGTTAAAGACTTGTGCAAGAAGCTGTCTGAAATGGAAGATCAAAGTCTAAAACAGAACTACATTGAGCACATCATGACCAACAAGAAGTACAAAGCTACCAGGGAACAGTTCACAGATTGGACCGTAAGTGATCTAAGAGAAGAAATAGAGAGAATGCAAGAAATGTTAAAAGATCCTCACAAAAAGCTAACTCATCCTGACTGGAAAAAATACAAGAAAGATTTGCCTGACAGAGCTTTGAAGCTCAAAAGAATGAAGGAAGAATTGATACAGAACAGTTATGGATCAAGAAATCAGGTTATTAGATGGGGAGAGTTGAGAGTGCTTGATACTTACAAAAAGTTGGAAGAAAGAAGAAAGAAAGATCCAAGCATGCCTCCTAAGCCTTATTATTCATCAGAGGATGTGGTTCATAAAGCTCAACACTTTAAAAGGTCTGTCTCAACATCTGCCCCTTCCACACTTGCCTTAAATCAATTAAAAAGGCAAGAGGATATGGCTGAAGAAGATCAAAGAGTGTATGAACACATCAAAGAAGGAATCCAGTGCATGATTGATTATCATACTAATGATGCCAGTCAAAAGCTTACAGCAGATCTTTCAAAGATGGCTCATCAATCAACTCAACCAACCTCAACAATAAAGTGCCATCCTAGAAAGCCATCAGATCCAAAAATTCTAAAGTGGAAAGTTGACAAAAACTCCCACGAATTGACTTTTTCAGGTCTAATGGCGATGCTACCAAGATGAGAATGGAGCTTGCATATGAGCTATGTGCAGAAGACCTCCAAGATTTTATGGATCTGGTACTCGAAAAGGATGATGATGATGATGATGATGATGAAGTGTCTCTGAACTTTGAACTACAATTTTAAGGACAAATAAGAGAATTTCTATTGAGGAATAAAAACCAAGAATAACTAAGTGTTTTGGCATCATCTGTTCGAGGGGAGATTGTTGGGATTGAACCCTATACAAAGGAACATGTGATATAAAGTCAAATACACTATCCGCGGTTTGGTCCAACTATCAGAGTTTACAACCACTGATCAACTAAACTACGTCTTCCTAAGATCTGCTGCCTTACATCATCTGTCACAACAATTTGCCAAAGGTCTGCTAGAAGATAAGGAGCAGAGGATTGCCATCAGTGTTTTACTTTTATTAGTTTAATAATCAATGTAACAGTGCTTTGCACTGACAGTGTTTAGAAATCAGATGTTTGAGTTAGTTATTTAGTTGTTAAATGTCACTATCAACTCTGACGTCATCAAAAGATGCTCAGTGGTTAGATAGTTAGTATAAATAGGTGAATCGTTGTAACAATTGAACTTGTCTATTAAAAAGATCATTCACCAATTATCTTCTCTGAGTTTTCTGTACTATCAAACTTTTGTAATTGGCTGAGGTGGAGTTTGTGAACCACATGCAAAGTTTATCAACTTAAAAGCATGATGATGATGAAAACAAACGATATTTACTTGTAGTAAAAGTTTTCCATCTTATTCCGCTGCATTTACTTTTCAATTCAATCATATTTCCATTTTTGAAACAAAAATTACAAGTAAATCAAACTCAGATCCTAACAGAAAATGTCACCACTTTTTTTACCTTTCATGCCTTTCGTACGTTTTGTACGACAAGGCTATTTGTACAAGATCTTTACCCATTACAAGTATGTGGTTTTTTTAACGTATATGGATTAGTGATCAATTACGATACACTCCATCGTAAAGCCTATCTTATTATTACTAAAAATCTAGTTACCAATTAGTTATATTCATATAAGTAATTATAGTACCCATTTTATGTTTGTATTCAGATAAATATAACTGGTGATGTATTTATTAAAACTTAAACGAAAGTAAATGGTCGGACATAAATGAACGAACATGAATGAATGAACAGTTGTGTTCATGTCTGTTCATTTAGGTAAATGAACAAATTTGTTCATGTTCATCTGTTTGTTTAATAGACAAACACAAACAAATTTCCCAAACATATTCATACAGTCTTCAATATTCGGTTGTTTATATGGCTAAAACTACGCTAGGCTTCTAAATAAAAGATACCAAAAGACATAATATCTTTTTTTGTAATTAACTAGATTGTGCCCTGCGAGTTGTGGTAGTTGGCGATAACTAACTGAATTCAATGAAGAAACTTGCATTTGTATAATGTATGTTATAAATTCGGGAACCTATTACCATATGAAATTGCTTCCACCAATGCATGTTAGGTCCAAAATTTTGTAACCTTACGAAATCAACTGTCATTCTGAAAAAGAGACACATTTATAACTATCCAGAGAATTAAAGTAAAAAATGAAAACAACTAACTTGTTCATTAGACACTACATTGTGAAATCAATTAGTTGGCTCACAATTATGGTTATGGTTCATATTTGAAACAATCTTACCAACCATATGAAAAACATTCATCACAAGCAACAGTGAATACAAACAAAGAGAAACTTGTAAACTATATAAGAATAGACACCATTAGTATGTTATCTTGTGAAATAAAATCATTAGAGACTACATGGTACAATCAATTAACTGGCTACAACTTTCAAAACATATGGTGTGAATAGTCTATCAAATAGTTCCTAATTTACCCTCATTTAATAAACTTATGTTCTATTTATTATATTATTTAATACAATGCCGATCTGGTCAAACTTCGATCTGGATTTGCAGGTGGTGAGTTGTGTTCGACGGTGGGTTTGCAAACCCGCACTTAACAACATCACCCAAATCTAGATTTGCAGTGTCGTCGTGCTCAGAACTCTCGTGGCTATGACAACCGCCAGATCTGGTCTCTGTATTTGGTTCGGTGGGAATAGTAGTGCGGTAGTGGGGATGATGATGGTGTAGAGGTGGAGATGATGGTGGTGGTGGTGCAGTGGGGATAGTGGTGCAGTGGTGGGGATGATGGTGGTGGTGCGATGGTGGTGGTAGGATGTCTAGAGAGAGAGAGAGAGGCAATGTGTGAAATTGTTATTATATATAATATTAAAATCTTTATGGATCAAAGACTTGTTCATTATGCTCTTGTGTATATAAGAGTTGTACTTTGTGTGTAAATGACTAAATTGCTCTCATAGTTAACAGACTTGGTGGATGATGTTGAATATTTGGAGTCAAAGGGTTACAAAAGTGGTTGTAGGGACTCGGGGCGTTAAACATTTTGATTTTGGACTCAAGTGGTTAACATCCCTAAAACACAGGGACTCAAAAAGTAATTTTCTCTTATTTAAATTATTTTTGCATTTTTATTCAATATACTTTAAACTTTTGTTGTATGATCTTTTAAAAAAAATATTCTCGAGGCCGTATTTTCAATTCACCTACAGCACATAGATTTTCAAGGATTTTTGAAGACGACCTGGGTTCGGGTATTTTTGTCATCCATGCCGACATACCATTTATATGGTTTAATCTTAATAAGAAAATATATGATGTAATGGAAAACAACAAATCACAACCGTGATCCCTTACAACCCCATATAGAAGTCATCTTAGAGCATTCACAATAGATCCCTTATATTTGTTGGAGTGAGTTAATTATATTCACAGGGAATGGTTGTGAGTGTTTTTTAGTGGAGGAGAGAGAAAATATATGAGAATGTTCCTATTTATATCTTGCTGTATAATAAAGTAAACCAATGTATATTGATAGTTTATTAATATGATAAACATGGTATTATACCAAAAATATGATGATATATATCTTATTAGCTTTTCTCGGTCATGTGTTATAACCTTTGAAAAACGTTTTTATTTGAGTTTAGTATATAAAAACAAACCTAACTTTTATCGATTCTATTATTTAATATGTAAAATTACATTTATTCAACCGGTGTAATACACGGGTTTTTTAAAGATATAATTTTTTTATTATTTAGTATACAAAATTACATTATCCAACCGTGTAATACACGAGTATTTTAAGGATATAATTTGTTTTTATTTGGTATATAATATACATTTATTCAACCCGTACAATACACATAGTTCTTAAAGTTTATTTTTTATTATTTAATATTTATTCAACTCGTGTGATAAACAAGACATTTAAAGATATAGTTTTTATTATTTAGTTTATAAAATTACATTTATTCAACCTATATAATACACAGGATTCTAACATAGTATATGTATATGAAAAACATTGTTCACCCTTTATAATTTTTTTAAATATTTTTAAAGGTGATTGTGAGTAGATAAGAAATAAAAAATAATAATAAAAGTATAAAACAATGTTATTTAATAAAAAATAAGAAAAAATAATGATTTTTGATGTAGTTAGAGCATTCATATCCATTCCATCATGTTTTCACTCTAAATTACACTAAAAACAGTATATTTTCTCTCTACTTTACAATTAAATAATATTCTTTTATACCTATATCATTACCTTTTTTCTTTCCTCCACTAACAATCACTTTTAAAATATATTAAAAATAGTAACATTTTCTCTGTCATCTATTCACAACTACTTTTTATACTATTTATATTATAAAAATTCACACAAAGAATTTGATGGAATGGATGTGAATGCTTACATAGATATAATGCTCCACGTCAATGACCTCTAGCGCAAGTTGTAGAGGATTTGAGTTCTTCTTTTAATACTCAAGTTTATTCTCACTTGATGCAAAAAAGGAGTGAGACACTAGTGGACAATGATAGGAGACCTGAGGAAACTTGGGTTCGATCCTTGAGCCAAACAGGTTTTACCGGTGATTTTACCGTCGTGCCTACAGGCGGGTGCATTACCTGGTTTCCCCCGGAATTGGTGATGGACGACTCGAGTTACTATCGAAGTACTCTGTTTATCCAGTGGATGCCCCAAAAGTGCTCGAGATTGATTTGTTGACCGTTCAAAAAAAAATAATTCTCCCCCTTCCCAGTTGTCTTTTATCAAACAACTTGCGTGCAGCCGTGCACTGTGTTTCGGGTACCTCACCAACGCCCGACCCGCACCCGGATCCGACTAAACTTTGATCACACACGTTGTGGAGTTGTAACCATTTGACCCTTCGGATCCCCCAGTCTCCACGTCGCAATCGAACCATCAGCTTCGACGACTCCTGCAATTCGATTTGTTTTGTTTCACAAGACCCGGTACCAATCGAACCCTCTCTTCGTTTCTGTAAGCAATACGAGCATCATACATACATGTACATGTTTCCTATTACTAGATTCTATTAAGACTATAAATTTAGGATGCAAATGATGTGTTAAGTTTGAAAGTCATTTGTTTAACCCTCAAAACAACTTATTTAGGTTGAATTAGTCTGAACAAGTGTTTAACAATCCATTTAGTTGATGGAAGACGATGGGGGCGAGTCTTAGGATCAACCGGTAGTGGGCGAGCGGATTGCTTTTTCTTTCAATAGTTCTTCCAAAAAACCGAAAGTCTCTTATTCGTGAGTCATAAGAAGACAATTGATTCATATGCTTAATAATAAGCATGCATAATCAAATTGAATTAATGAATTTACTCTAGGTAGTCGAAGGCGTTTGGCACTCAAGACGCAAAGGGTGAGCCTGACACCTAGGCGCTTAAGAAGCGAGGGCCTTTTTAAGCTAAACGTACAATGTAAACATGCTGTTTTTAGGGAAACCGTCCCAAATAGGGCTGTAAAGAAACCGAACGTTCAGCGAACAGTTCGTGAACAATTTGGTGGGAAGTTTGTTTATGTTAAACACGAACAAGAAATTTCGTTCGTTAAGTTAAATGAACGAACATGAACAGATGTTGCATTCGTTCATTAACGTTCGTGAACGTTCGGTAATGTGTTTGTTTATGTTCGTGAACGTTTATTAATGTGTTCATTTATTTTCGCTCATTAATGTTTATTTGGGTTCATTCGTTTAAAGGTTTTTATACATTGTATTTTTTGTTTTATTGTTTTAGTTTTTTAAAATTTTGAAACCTTAGTTATCTTATATGCCTCCCCCAACATCCCTCATTTCACTATTTCAATATTTGTTTGTGTTAAATCTTGATAAACTCTTAATTTTGTGTTAATCATGTTTCTGATAATCATGTCAACTGGTGTTTTGGAAAATTATGTTAAATGTTTATTTCATTTTTTGGTGGATTCTTCGTAATCATTGTGATGAAAAAACGTATTTTATTCTAAAATGAATATTGTATTAATTTGTGTTCATAAAAGCCATTTGTGTTTATTTGTGTTCCTGAACATTTGTTAGAGTTCATTTGCTTTTGGTAAGTGTTTGTGAACAATTCACAAAGCACATTCATTTCCTTAATGAACAAACACAAACAAGAAATTTCGTTCGGTAAGCGTTCGTGAACTGTTCATGAACAAGCTTGTTCCTTAATGAACGAACACGAACAAGGCCTTGTTCTTGTTCGTTTGGTACGTTTACAGTCCTAGTTCCAAGCCATTTTTAGATGTCTCAGACGGGTTTTCTGTAGGATTTGGCCGGAATTTGTGCATGTGCGCCTTGATAGACGCAAGGCATTATTGCTGCGCTGGCACCTAGGTGAGTGCCTATGACTTCATAAAATTTACCTGGGTGGTCAATTTATGGGCCAATAAAGAATTTTTATTTTCAAAACCCAATCTTCTCATACTTATCGACTAGTATGTGCTTTACATTATTTATAACGGGTAGTGCGGTACAACTGTAAATGAGATTTGGTTAAATGCATTCAGTATAGTGGAAGTACTTAAAACAAGTGATGAATTTATTGGCTATTATGATCTATCAATCAAAGTTACTACTCAAGTGATCTGACATTCTGTATCATTGTTACGTATTTTCCACTACAGTACATGTCAGTTTGTGGGCGTTAAGGATGACAACAGTTGGACCAACAATGGATCAAGGTAATAAACTTGGTGCCGCAAATGTTGGTAGAGTTCAGAATTCAGCTTCAGGGTTCAAAAGATGGGGAAGAAAAGGGCCATTTATTAGGTACGGGCTTCCTATGATTTCACTTACGGTGTTTGGAGCACTTGGGCTTGGTCATCTATTGCAGGGCAGGTGAGTGATATTTAACTAGTTTATTAATTAATGCGTATTATGTCGTATAAATGTATAATCAGCCGTAATGATATAATTTGTTTTTTATTCTTGTCTTTATTTTCTTCTTATTGATGTGAATTTTTGTACTTAAGCAAGGATATAGCTAAGGTGAAAGACGACCAAGAGTGGGAGATTCTTGAAACGAAAAAGGCCCTTTCGAGAACAGGGCCGATTGAAGCTTAAACCAAAACTTGTCTCTGAGAGGAGCTAAAGTAACTAATAACTAGGCTGTAGAGTGTAAACGAAGCAAATCTTTAACCTGGTTTAAAATGCGCGCGCCACATGATGCAATGATGAGATTGCATGCGTGTTGCGGTTCCATGATGCGCGCATCACATGATGTGGTCTAATGTGGCGCCTTATGTAGTTGACCGGTATTTGAACAAGTTAGATCTTTAATTGAACAAATCTGACTATATGATGAGAATATATTATATTTTAGTGTTTAAAGGTTCACAAGTTATATATACTTTTTTAGTATTTTTTTAATAGAGAACACCTCGCATACGTGATGCGTGCGCGTCACGCATCGGATTTTGGGATCAAAACGCATCAGATCGCTACACGCATTTTAAAACCAAGCCTTAAACGAACCATTCAACGGGAAGTTCGTTTATTTATTAAACGGATGAACATGAACAAGAAATAATGTTCGTGTAGTTAAATGAACGAATACAAGCAAGCTTCTCGTTTGTTCATCCACGTTCATGAATTTTGATAAACTATTTCTGAATATTCATTTATGTACAAATATTATATATTTTGAATATTTTTAATACTATATTCATATCTTATGTACATTTTAACTTATGATATGCTAAGTTTGTAATATATTTTATAGTTTTCATGTATGTTTGTTTATCTCTTAAATGGAGACACAAACAAAGATATATTTTTTAACAAGAAAATTCGTTTGTTTAACTTTTCTTGTTTGTTTGGTTAAACATAAATGAACAAACACGAACAAGCCTCGTTCTCGTTTATTGGGTTCTTCGGTTCGTTCACAACCCTAATAACAACCCATGAACTAATCGTTAGTGTGCAATTAGTTTACAGGTAGCAATTTCGATCCATTTGTTAAGAATTGGGTTAGGTTATGTCTTATTGCTAAAGAGTCAAATGGAACGAGTGGGTCAAAGTCAAAACGGTTATCCATGATGTAACTAAACACACAAAACCATCTTAATCTCTGTATTAAAAACAAAAGTCGATTTAATTATTGTGATTGTATAGTTTTGTAAGCATAATTAACTTTTTATCTTTTTTAAAAAAATGAAAAAAGTAATAACATACATGTCTTTGGTCATCCCAACCAGACCCGGCATGTTTTGACATGCTTTTGGCATGTTACCAAACCCCACCCATTTTCTGCCCCTAGTATTATGAATTTTTTTTATATGAACCTTATCGGGGTGTTGTTTTGGCTGCAGGCTTTGCAGCAGAGTGTTGACATAAACAACTATGAGTATAAGAAGATCCCCAAGCCGAATGAAGGTCAATGAGCTTCTTCAAGCGTACTTCATGAACCATTCGACCTTCCATTAAATAAGTCAGCATCTCCTGGTCATTTTCGACTAGTAGAGAGATGGGAAACATGCTCAGTTGTTCACACACCGTATCTGCGCAATTTTGTACATTTTGGTAGTTGTTATCCCAACCGATGGTTCGTCTTTACTTTTGTTTATTTGATGTAGTTAAGATGATTATTATGATTACTGAAGTAACACCACATAGGTTTTGGCCATTGCAAAATGCAACCACAACGGTTGAAATATGTTTTTTTGGCAACGAAGTTTGTAAAGTGGCTAAGATTTTTTAGACACTGTTATAATTCGTATTGTATAAAAAGATGGACTTCCAGTTGTTATTAATGATTTAGGGTTGAGCATTTTTAGAAGATGAAATAAGTGGAAGTCAGGTGTAAAATGTAATTTGCTGTATCAAATATAATGATATATATTTACAAGTTACATTTAAATTTATTGAGTAAAATGCCAAAATGGTACCTGAGTTTATGCCACTTTTGAGGATAATAAGTGTGTGTTAAGAATGAGAATGTTATAGAAGCAATCCTTAAACCTGGAGGTGAAGTCCTCTATTTATAGCCGAAGAGTGTGGAGAAAGAGGTCGATTGATGGGCCTTGGGCCGGACGTCGCTGTCAAGGAATATCTTGTTTGTCTCCTCTGACACGACCGTTAGTGTGTGCAGAGAATTGAGGTGTTGGCGCACTTTGATTGGAGCCACATGACCTATGAGTCATCCATGTCGAGTTTGGTATCAGCAGTGAGTGGAGATTATGGAGCAGTGAATGACGCAACCTGATTGGTTACACGTCACTGTCCTTTTGTATTGTTTGTCTCCTGCATGATTGACTATCGTGGGAGCTGTCTGGTCAGAGTTTGGCGCGAGCTTATTGGCTACAGCTCTCGCCACCTTTAATATTTGTACTTGCACTAGTTGTCATCTTCATCCATGCGCTTACACAGCTTGCGCCACATAAATACGGATACTTAAGTATTATATTGGTTTTAAGCTGGGTATGGTCTTCCGCACATGCTGCTTACTCGTGTTCGCGCATGCGGACGCAAGATCTGGGACCATACCCTTCAAAAAAACTCCATGAAAATGGTTTTATAGTTGTCTATCTGGTTAAGGGTGTACATAGAAACGGTTTCTAACCAGTTTATAATACTCTCTTTTGAAACCGGTTAAACCGAACCAAACTGGTTTAAAACTCAGCTCGCTTTTTTACTTTAGGTTGACCAATCCACCGAACCGGTTTAGGGTTTGAACCTGATTTGTGCACCTCTACTTTCTATCCTCAGGTGGTGGTTTTCGTTGATCATAGTTTCCCAGTTCCATTTTGTTTTTCTTTTTATGCAACGAATTATTTGCTAGGTGCAGCATGATGTTGTTGCTCTCTCTCAACAGTGTTCATATGACAATATTATTGTTTTGAACCATTTTATGTGTATCAATATCTATACAGGTAGCATTGAAAGTAGAAACTTCGGCTGCAACCTTTGCAGCAGTATCCCACAAAACGGACACAACGGTTTTGACAATATTATTTCACCCTTTTCGTCCACAGATGGCGGATGGGATCTGAGCAACGTAAAAAGAGTCTCCCCAGCCAAATATGCAACTTGTCTCATGCAAGATACACAAAACCATAACGGAGAAAGAGGGCACACAACCATAGAAACCGCACATCTTGCCAGTTTATGCCTCTCAGCACTTCGGCAATACCCGACGTCTGTATCCTCAAATGGAACCCCTGCTGAACAGTAGCTACAACGCTCCTCTTCTGCTTCGGCTACACATCTGCGTACGTTATTAACTACTATTAAAAACAACTGCTAGTAAATCGCTTTTGTTACAAAAACACTATACCTTTTCTTAATCTTTTTTACTTCAGAAGCAAGGTGTTTTACATAATCTTGAACCGTGTCGTCATTTTTTGCAACCCAGAGTCTCGTTTGTTCCAATCCAGCATGCTGCAAGTTACCATTTAGTATGGCGGAAAAACTACAACCAACACGCCTTTCTCGAATATTTTCTTCACATATTTCAAGAAGCGTAATCCATACTTTTGATTCTCTCCTCACGAATGTATGCTTGTCATCATTCAACTTCGCTTCTCTAAGTATAACATGCCTATTAATAACATTAAGTAGATGCAATTGGCGTGAAGATAATCTATAGACGTGTGGAAAAACACTTTCAAGAGAAGGAGCACACTCAATCCGAGACCAGACGTCAGCCACTTAACGAGTATTTGCTCTACGTAGCTAACTTGAGATTTTTTTATGAAAGCCGATAACGCTGCTATCATGTCCCATACAACCAGAGGCTTATCAAGATGATGAACATACTGATTTAAAGACCATAATATGTTACGTCTCCAACAAACCAAACGTTCGTCATCCGAGACCGTCATCTTGCAGCTTTTGCCCACCGATCCAGAAGAACTCAACAACAGCCTTCAGTGATGACCTACATTAGAAATCACAAGAATGATAAAAAATTAACACGGTAGTGATCTACCATTCCACATGTGAGCGTAAGTGAAAAAATATATTGTAGCATTAGACTCACTTCTGATACATTGGGTTTAACGCATTAACATCAAAGCGTCGAACCTGAAAAAGTTCGAAAAACTATAGTTTAACAGTAGATGTATAAGTATTTGAACTTATTTGCTAAGCACTTTGTTGAAAATTTAATTAATATTTTTAGGGACATGTTTAAAGGAGAATGAATTATACCACAGCGAGCACAAGGTTGGCAGGCGACATGCTATACCGAAACAAGCATCAGACACATTAGGGACCTGCCAAAAGATTTACGCCGTATTCAATATACTCATATGTCCGAAAATAAACACAACTTATCTGCCTTTAGTAGTCATTATAAAATAATAATTACGAATATTAGATTAAAATGATACTCTTTCATCAAACCATGTTATAGGCAAACTTTGTTTGTATTTCGAGACGATAAAAAATGCTACAAATAAAAAAGAGCCAAAACATACATCGGTAGACATCTTAACACCAAGAATATTTGAAGGTAAAGGTACTTCATGGAGCGAATATCCTTTTATAATCCAACTATGCAAAGAATTATCCTGTGAAAAAAACGCATGTAAGTTTTGCTACTAAGAAAACCAATACGTTACATGGTCAAATGCAGTACCTGGCTACAGCTGTACAAGCATTGTCCATCAAAAGCCCAAGCCAAACCTGTAACCTGATTCACCACCAACAAGAGAATGTACGAGTTTTTTGCAAAATATCGCTGTTGTTAGAAGAAAGTTGTGGAAGCTTACAGCTTGGTTATGCGCATAATGTGACCCAAATACGTCAAACGTTCCAACGGAGGTGTCATAAGTCAATAGTTCTAACGATCCAGAACCTCTGCCAACAGCCAAGATTATCTTGTGCGGGGAAGTATACGGATCAAGAAGTGAAAGTACAGTGCAAGCGCCTGACCCAATACTTATAACCTATTTACATTAAAAAATTATAGGAAGGTTAACATACAATATGATTGTTTAACGTGCGAAACGTACGCGAGTAAATTACGCATGTTCATTGTAAAATTACGCATGTTATAATTTACAAACCCTAGTTACGCATGACCACAAAAATCACGCATGGTTAAAAAAAAACAAAATCATGCATGGTTAAAAAAACAAAATCACGCATGGTAAACACAAAATCACGCATGGTTAAAAACCCTAATTACGCATGTTATAGCATAATCACGCACGTTATACTACTGCTCGCGTACGCTTCGCACGTTAAGGAGTTTTGTATTTTAAACTTTTTCTTATTATATATACTATAAATATGCTATTTTGTCACATTAATCAATTTTGGTCCCTCAACTTTGGCATTAACCAAATTTAGCCCCTCAACTTTAGTAATGACATGTTTAACCCCTCAACTTTGGTAGTGACATGTTTAGCCTCTTAACGAAAAAACAACATTAGCCTCTCAAGTTTAATAATAAACAACTTTAGCCCCTCAACTTTAGTAATGACATGTTTAGCCCCTCAACTTTAATAATGACATGTTTAGCCCCTTGACTAAAACAACTTTAGCCTCTCAATTTTTAATAATAAACAACTTCACCCCTCAACTTTAATAACGACATGTTTTGGCCCTCAACTTTAATAATGACATGTTTAACCCCTTAACTAAAACATCAAACAACTCTCGCGATTTGCTTATCTTTATCTATGTTTCCAACCCACTGCGGATCCCGGGTGGTAACCCACTAGTTTATATTAATGGAGCTCATATGAAAATAGTGGAATTTTATCAGCACAATACGCTTACTTCCTTCAACAGAGAAAATGAAGCATGACTGTCTTCAGTGGACTTGAGCAGGTCACTGATATATACCCCCCAGAGTTTCACACTGGAATCGCCAAAAACAAAACAAGTTGTAAATCCCGGTTCGTTAACAGTTAACACTAACTGCATAACCGAAAAGAACAAACAGGATGAAGACCAACTCACCTGCCATCAGAGGATCCGGTAGACAATAGAAGCTGAGGTGATCCATTGGAAACAAACTTCGAGATAGTGATTGCCGTGATCCAAGAGTTGTGGGCTTGGATGAATCCTATGAACGATGCAACAGGAGCGCGGTTGCTTCCTTGTGTTATGGAGTAGCATTGCGGTTCATAAACTCTCCAAAACGATATTATTCCACTTTTCGCACCAATGGCAAGTACGGAAAACCTCCTTGCTGACTCACCATCAAGCATTGGGGACCACACAGCAACAAGTGATGAAAGCATTGCACTACGACGAGCATACTGCTCTGCACTTATAAAGGAGGAAATATTTTTATTTTGTCTTCTGCCTTTGCTTCTGATACGTAAATGAGCTATCGGTCCATCGTCGCTGTCCCTTTGCTCGAAATTAACTTGACTAGACTGAAACTTGAAAGATTAGTGAGCAAAGATCATTGCAACAACACGTAAGATGGCAAGTTACCACATATATTAGTCAACTTACATCTTCCGTAGATGCAACGTGTGCCTCCCCATATCTGATTTTTGCAAAATACGTATGTAACGTTTCAGATATATCCATAACCTATAAAGAGAACAGGAAACACAATTATAAAGATATCTTATTGTACATTAAAGAGTAAAATGCCATTTTCAGTTTGGCCAGTTTTGAGACTTTCGTCCAAAGGTTTGTTTTTCCACATCTAAATCCGAAAGGTTTGAAATCTTGCCATTTTTAACCGACTCGTTAACTCCATCCATTTTTCTCCGTCAAGGCAGGGATATTTCCGTCTTTTTGTTAACTTAAAAACCAACTTGGTCTTTTTCAGGGGTACATAAAGTGAAAAAGACCGAATTGCCCTTTTAAGTTAGCAAAAAAATACGGAAATACCCTGACTTAACGGAGAAAATGGATGGATTCAACAAGCCGGATGAAAATGACAAGATTTCAAATCTTTTGGGGTCCAGATGCGGAAAAACAAACCTTTGGATGAAAGTCGCAAAAATGGCATTATACTCTACATTATAAAAAGCAAAGGTCAGTGCATACCTCTACCCAGTCAGCAGAAAATTCACAAAACGGCGAGCGGTAGACCTTAACTACCCCTTTAGTGGTGCAAACTGCAAACAGCAAGCAAACACCTATACAAAAATAAAATCCACACAACGTTATGGGTTTCTTGGGGTTATTACTCGCAAAAGTTTAACCTATAAGTCACTTTTACACTGCTTCATGCCGTGATGGATCATAGAAGTGCATACCCAGCATTAGGAGCGAATCCAAGTGGAGACCAAGATATTGAGCGTACACAAGGAGGAACTTCACGATACAAACACGTAGGCAACATACAACCGGACTCCAAATCTGTGTACACTACAGTTACACATCATATAAGCAATTAAGCAAAGTAATAAATAAACAAAACGACTAAACCGAGACACTCGCATGCATCTTTGCTCTCTATAACACCAATTGGAAAAGGTTTGCTGTCGAGAATTGTGATTAAACCTTTAGGTCCAAATGGCATAGTGGGGTTCTGGCAAATGATGAAAGATAATATGAATGTGAAAAAATAGAAGGTTTAGGCTTCGAGCTATAATAGCACGTGAATGACGGAATTACCATGATTGTAACGCAATGTCCAGAGGCAACAGCGATTAAGTTTTCGTTAGACCATGCAACCGCATTTGACCACATAGGTGAAGATACAAGTATCGCCGCCTGGAACCTTGACGCCATCAATGAGCCCAGCTAACACAAGACGTAAGTTTGCTAGTACAGAAAGTGCATCGTCCTACAATATCCAAAAGTAAGAACATTATATATACACCTAAACATACATCATAAAATACAATAAAATGAAATAAAATAGTGTTTCCGTATTTCCAATTTTGACCTGCTGCAGCAGCAGCAAACCCTACCGTCATCATCAACCCCTTGTTGTCGCTGGTCAACCGCTGGTTAAAGAGGTCAACTCTGGTCAAACGCAGTCAAACAGCAGCAGCAGTTGTTGTTTGACTGATGGGTTAGTTCCTTATTTTCTGCATTGTGTTTGTGTTTCTGTATTTCTGTTTTGAACTGCTGCTGCAGCAAACCAAACCCTACACCGCCGTCATCAGCCCACTGCTGTTGCCGGTCAACAGCTGGTTAACGACGGTCAACTCTAGTCAAATGCAGTCAAACAGCAGCAGCTGCAGCATTTGTGATCAGTTTATAGTTCGGTTAACTGTCGTGATACCCTAACACCCTTTATATCATCAAACTAACCCAGAAAATCCTTAAACAACAACATAAAAGAGACAATGAATAAGGCACTAAGACAAACATAATAAGGGGTATTATATCGTTAATAACGTTTATGATTATAGCAACCTCTTCTTCTTTTTCTTGTTTTAGATTGCAACCTATAAGCACCATCATTCAACATCATCACTCAAAACTCGATAAAAAAAAAAAAACTCAAAGTATCCAAAGCTCCAAACTATGGTAAAACAAGACAATGTAGCATTATGAGGTAAAACAATAAATGTATGGGAAATTATGAGATAAAACACCATTGATCTTGTTTCTTTAACTCCAACTGGAAAATTCAAATTGCAGGGCAGGATAATAACTTATAACTTCAATTTACTGTGACCCAGAAAAATTAATATCTATAAACTTTGGGGAAATCATATGACAACATGATATGTCAAAACTTCAGTTTCTTGATTAGGTTTCTAATTAATATTAACAACCAAAAAATCCAAAAGCAGATTCTACGAATTATCTAGAATCAAGGATTATAACATAAATAAACTCTTGTAAGAAAAACTTTGAGGATTTCTGGATTTTACCTGTGGGAGACCTCGAACTTGAGTCGATTAGTTTCGTGCTTTTATTCCAAGCGGCAGTAAGGAGCCAGGCCCAAAACAAAATTAATTTTTTAGAATAAAGCCCAAATTCCAATAGATATTTTTTTGGTATTTTTCTTTTGGTCGATTTTTACTAATTTTTATTATTTTTTTTAAATCATACAAAGCTTTCATTAACTTTTTCCAATTTTCCAAACTAAGGAGGTTTCTGAAAACCCTCAAAAACTCCCTGGATCCAGCCCTGAACAAACACCGAATTACACCGAGGGTTTAACTAATGGGTTAGTCTCGCTCATCTCCAGTCGCCTTTGTGATTTCATATGACTGTCTGATCGTAAGTTGGTCCTGAAAAACGAAACAACACCGTAAAGCTCGTTATAAGGAGGAGAGATGGGGGGTTCTCCTTGTAACCACTCTCCAACGTGAGAGTAAGAACTCGTTTTGAGGATAGCAAGTGTGTGTTAGTAGTGAGAGTATAGAGAAACGATCCTTAAACCTGGATATGAAGTCTCTTATTTACAGAGTGTGAAGAAAGAGGTGGGCTGATGGGTCTTGGGCCTGACGTCAACATCAAGGAATATCCTGTGTGTCCCCTCTGACACGACTGTTAGTGTATGCAGAGGATCGCGGTGTTGGCGCATAGTGATTGGTGTTTAACACCGGTCACGGAAGCTATCACATGAGCATCATCTTCATCCCCATTGTCAACAAAAGAATGGGGTCAAAAGATTGAGATGTTGTCATAGTAGAAGTAGCTCCCCGGCTAGACCTCCTAACAGGATGGGGAGGTTTCTTCCCAACAGAAGCATCGATGACCGGTTGCACAACAACATTAGCAAAATCACCAGCAGTTTGAACATGCTCAGTACGACGCACGTAAGGAGGACGACCATCGGAACTTCCTTCGCTTCCACCTCAACAACAGACAAATCATCGAGCATAACGAAATAAAGCACTCATCTCTGATAAACAAAAGAAACAATACTTAAACACAAGAAGCTGAACAGAAAAACAGAGGAATTATAAGGATGGGACATTGTAACACCCCATTCGCGTAATACAACAACACGCGGCGGAAATATCGGGGAGTCACGTTACAAATTGCTCACAAATTCTGTACTAAATTGTTTCATTATTGTTAACATTGTTTTACAATACAAAGAATACATGAAGTTGTCTTTTAATTAAAGAAATCTAAAGCCCGGATGCATTCCTATGTGCAGCATGCTTGAATAATCAGAACCTGAAACATATGTGAAAAAGAGACATCAACAAACAATGTTGGCGAGTACATAGTTTTGTTGGCCAAGTTAATGGCAAAAAGTTTAGTGTTGCAATACTTCGACAACTACAAGAGTCGTCTATTGAAATGGACTTTTTGAAGCCAAGGAATGGCAAAAAGATTTAGTATTGCAATACATTAACTTGATTATGAAACTTGTGACAAAATGGTTTTGTATATGGCAACATGATTAATACTAAGTAATTTTTTTACCATTAAAAATTTTACTTTGTTCAATGTAATCGCCTTAAATGTGGTCATAAATCTTGTGAGTATGTTATTAGAAATCCAATCAAGGATTAATAACAACAATATTGAAATATGTCATAACTCGCGTGAGTATTATTAGAAATCAAATCAATGATTTAATATAATAGTTTGGTTATCCTTCTAAGAATCTAACATATAAAAATATGAAAGAGTTCTACAAGGATTCGGATATTGTACTTTGAAACAGTCGAACACAAAATCCTAACGTGATTCAGATAACACTACAAGAGTAATACAATAAGAACACTTATATATATGAAGTACCAGCGGCGTATCCACCATGTTCTTATGGTATTACATTCGTTTCATTATCTAAATCACAACTAATCACAACAACCACATAATCATTGTCTCGTCACATCGTCTTGTCACATACGCATTAAAGTACACTAAGAATCCAATCAAGGACATAAATCTAGTACTTTAAACATCCTACAAGGATCTAACTATAAAGATAGATAGATGCTTTAAGGATTTGGTTTAGTTATATCGTCTCGTCACAATCATCTTGTCACATACGCATTAAAGTACATTAAGAATCCAATTAAGGACATCAATTTAGTACTTTAAACATCCTACAAGGATCTAACTTTAAAGATAGATAGATGCTTTAAGGATTGGTTTAGTTATATCATCTCGTCACAATCGTCTTGTCACATACGCATTAAAGTACACTTAGAATCCAATTAAGGACATCAATTTAGTACTTTAAACATCCTACAAGGATCTAACTATAAAGATAGATAGATTCTTTAAGGATTTGGTTTAGTTATATCGTCTCGTCACAATCGTCTTGTCACATGCGCATTAAAGTACACTAAGAATCCAATCAAGGACATCAATTTAGTACTTTAAACATCCTACAAGGATGATAGATAGATACTTTTAGGATTTGGTTTAGTTTGTCTTATTGAATCATAAAATCCTAAATCCTAATGGTGATTCGGATAAGGCTACGAAGGGTAATACAATAAGGACACTTATATATAGGAAGTACCAGCGGCGTATCCACCATGTCCTTATTATATTACTCTAGTTTCGTTATCTAAATCACCAACAAATCTCTACACATAAACAATAACCATCGTCTTGTAAAGTACTTCTTACAAATCTCACTATGAAGATAGGAAGATTTAAGACTGTACTTCAAATATCCTACAAGAATCTAACTATAAAGATAGAAAGATTCTACAAGGATTCGTGTTTGCATAATAGGAATAATACACAAAAAGTACTTAGTAAACACATACATGTCATACATTTGAGAAAAATTGGTTACACATATGAATCACCCAAAACATTTAAAAAACGTAAAAGAGGGGAGTTATGTACTCACATGGGATTGCGTATAGGTCTTGTACAAATGATATAACAAGGCTCAATGGATCAAGAATTCAAAAGTTGAAATGGTTCCTAGCGTATCGGATATTATGTTTTAGTGTCGAAACTTGAAATCAAGAGATCGGATAGAATGAAGTCTTATAAACCAAATGAATGTTGAAACTCATGTGATATGGTTTAATAGACTTAACATTCTGATTTGGTATGTGTCACACCCCAACCGATGGCGGAAACACATCGGGGCGTGGCACTAGGCGAACCAGATTGTCTCATGAGAAATTCCATAACACTATTTAAGCGACAATATTTAAGAGTCAATATCCCATACTATCAACATATAATCCTTAAATAAGTTACAAAATACCAAGTAATCTCATAAAACAATTCAAGTTCGATCTCCCTAGATTTTATTACAATGCGTTTCTAAGATAAGATCCTAAATCCAATTCAACAAGAAGTCATCAACCTGACACATATGTTAAAATAAAACGTCAATACAATTAAGTAAAGGTGAGCATACAGGTTTGCGTACATAATAGATATAAAAGCGTTTAGCATACACCGCATGACATACGTAAGAGTTGTGAACTATGTATCTACTAGATTCGAGTAAACCAACAAACCACAATTGATCGAGGCATGCGAACAAGTGTCCACATCCTAAAGAGAAAATAAATGCGAAATAAAAATGCGAGCCTTAACAATCCCGGGCCTCCGGGTGGCGGGTCAACCTCTAGCAAGCTATCATGTTAAGGGTGTCGTACTAGCAATCAAGTAACACATACAATTCAGTAGATTTCACATATAGTCATGTATAGCGGATTTTGAATAAGCGTTTGAGTTGTGTGATGTGATTTGATATAAGAACATATGTGACACCCAAAAGTGTGTTTAAGCGTAAAAGGGTTCAAGTATACACACAGTTGGTGCGATTAGAGAGAGTGACGGAATCTGATGTAAGTTGAGGAAAGCGCCGGATCATCCTGTAAGCGAACAGAAGTGCATCAGTCTTCTAAAATGCTGAAACGGTTAACGGTTGAAAGAATAGTAGACAAGTTCAGGCAAAGTTGTACCTTGGGGTACAAGTTCGGGCGAACTTGTGCTATTATCCTTGGAAGAGTACAAGTTCGTGCGAACTTGTCCAGATTCCAATCAGTACAAGTTCGGGCGAACTTGTGTGTTTTCTGTCAAAAGTTGATCAAGTTCGGGCAAACTTGGTCACCAATCTGGTGACAAGTTCGAGCGAACTTGATGTTTTTCGAGCGAACTTGACTGTTTTGGTCACCAATTCGTGCGTTTTCACGTCGTTTGTTGAGGAACTCGAGTGTCTATCCCTCCAACCTTAAGCTACTGAGCAAAACCTAGGCTAGAGAGGTCTTTTGGAGCGAGTTTTAGCCATTTTACAGAAACTCGGGCTAATCCGGGCGAACTTGATGGTTCGTACGGGTTAGTCCAGTTTGTGCAAAGTGACGATTCGTCCTTGTGCTTCCGGATCTGGGATTTTGTTTGACAATGCCTCGTTCCACTTCATAGTGAACGAAACATACGCCATTAGTCCGTATTTTGTGTAAAAATCGATGTTTAAAAAGGTTTTACTTAGATCTAAGTATAGATCTAAGTGTAAAACAGAAGTGTTGTAGAAAAAGATGAAGATTTTCGTAAACAGAAGAGTTTTGGTGAAATCGAATGTAAAACCTTGTGCAAAATCGTTGTAAAACTTGTTGTTTTCATGCAAACAGGTTGATTCTTACTTGGAAATCAAAGGTTTTAGGTTTCGGGAGGTTTCGGGCGAACTTGCAGCAAGTAGTGCACAAATGGGGGTGTTGGGTATTTATAGGTGAGGTGAAGATGAGAGTGGTAGAGGTCAAGTTTGGCCGAACTTGCCTCTTTCCAAGCGAACTTGGCACAAGTTCGGGCGAACTTGGCCAGTTCAGCCTTTGAAAGTGTAAGTTCGAGCGAACTTACTGATAAGTAAGTGTTAAGGTGGCCTGGTCAAGTTCGGGCGAACTTGTGATGCACAAGTTCGGCCGAACTTGGCCTATTGGCGAAGTTTTGTTCGTTATTTTCGCGTTAGGCGTTTGTTTGGCTATTCGGTTCGTATTAGATAGTTATATTAAGCGTTTTAGCGAAGCGCTAAGCGTTAGATCACCATTGAATTGAGAGAGAGCGAGTTACGTGAGCGTGCGAGCGTTTTAGCGATAATAAACCATAACATAAATAAACATATCACACATAAAACATAATTCCACACATTTAACTGCGTTTTGCGATGCGATGAGATAAGCGATGCGATGGCACACGTGTTTATTAAACAATAACATACTCGGCTCTTAAAGTAGCATAACTACTTGTGATTGTGTTGAATTAGCGATTAATAAGCGATTAGATGCGATATAGTTGTGATAAAATATAATTAACAAATATAACCCATTTCATTAATCAAATCTCGGATTTACAACGAAAGGTACAAACGGATTAAACAGAAAAGATAACGGCGCATTTACGAGTTGTTACAGTCTCCCCTACTTTAGGAAATTTCGTCCCGAAATTTAAGTAGTGGACGTAACAAAGAGATGCGGATATTTAGCTTTCATATCACTTTTCAGTTCCCAAGTGAATTGCCTTCCCATCGGACTTTCCACGAAATGGAGAGTCTCGTTGATTTGCAGATCCTCGAGAGGTACATGGAGATTCTCTTCAGCTAGGCATTTCTTGAGGTTTGAGACGTGGAAAGTCAGATGAACGTTGTTATGTTCTGCCGGTAGTTCGAGTCGGTAGGCCACTTTGCCAATTCTTTCCAGAATCTTAAAGGGACCCACGTATCGTGGCGCTAGTTTCCCTTTCTTTCCGAAGCGGATCATTCCTTTCCAAGGTGCAACCTTTAAGAGAACGTGATCTCCCACTTTGAACTATAGGGGCTTGCGGCGTTTATTAGCATAACTCTTTTGGAGACTCCGAGCTTTCAAGAGATTGTCTCTGATTTAAAGGATCTTGTATGTCGTTTCTTGAATTAACTTGGGACCGGTGATTTGTGCTTCTCCGATCTCGTGCCATGCAATAGACGATCGACATTTCCTTCCATATAGTGCCTCAAAAGGAGCCATTTGAATACTAGTATGGTAACTATTATTGTACGAGAATTCTATTAAGGGTAAATGCGTATCCCAATTACCACTGAAATCATAATGCATGCACGAAGCATGTCTTCGAGGGTGCGGATCGTGCGCTCAGTCTGACCGTCGGTTTGAGGATGAAAGGCGGTATTGAGATTTAGCGTAGTACCGAGAGCGGATTGAAAAGTCTCCCAGAGACGTGAGGTAAAGCGACCATCACGGTCAAAGATGATGTCACGAGGCGTCCCGTGTCGACAAATGACTTCGTCGGTATAGATTTGTGCTAATAGTTCTACCTGAAAGTCTTCTCGTATGGCAATAAAGTGAGCGGACTTAGTAAGACGATCAACAATAACCCAAATGCTATCATGACAAGAGGAGGTGTGAGGGAGTTTCGTAACGAAGTCCATGGCTATGCTCTCCTACTTCCACATCGGGATTTCGGGTTGTTCAAGGAAGCCAGAGGGCCTTTGATGTTCGGCCTTAACTTTCGAACAAGTTAGGCACTTTGAGACGTATACGACGGTATCCTTTTTCATGCCCGGACACCAATACTTAGGACGAAGGTCCTGGTACATCTTTTCGGCTCCGGGATGAATGTAGTATCGAGATTTATGAGCTTCGGTCATTAGCAATTCTCGGAGATTATCACAGCCAGGAATCCAAATACGGTTGAGATAATAGTAAATGACATTTGGTTTGACTACGAGCTAGGTTTTGGCACCACATTTCATTTCTTCTTGCAGGGTATTCTCGTTAAAACAAGCAAACTGGGAGGAGCGAATCATAATTTCAAGACTATTCAAAGCTTGAGAGTCATGAACACTATACACATAGCTTCATCAACTGAGAGCATCGGCTACGACGTTTGCTTTGCCAGGGTGGTAGCGTATCTCACAATCGTAGTCGTTGAGAAGTTCAACCAATCTGCGTTGGCGCATATTCAGTTCTTTTTGATTAAAGATATGTTGGAAGCTCTTATGCTCGGTGAAGACCGTACACTTGGTACCGTAAAGTTAGTGTCGCCATATCTTCAATGCAAAAACAACTACACCGAGTTCGAGATCGTGGGTTGTGTAGTTCTTCTCGTGGATCTTGAGTTGTCGAGATGCATACGTGATAACCTTGTCTCGTTGCATAAGAACACAACACGACCTAAGTTAGAGGCATCACAATAAACAAAGAAATCGTCGTTTCCGTCGAGTAGAGCGAGTACAGGAGCGTTGCATAGCATACGCTTGAGAGTTTGAAAGGCTTCCTCTTGTTTGGAATCCCAAACGAAAGGCTTGTCCTTACGAGTTAAAGCAGTAAGCGGAATGGCGATTTTCGAAAAGTCGGCGATGAATCGATGACCCGCCAATCCAAGAAAGGAATGGATTTCAAAGGCATTCTTCGGCATAATCCAACTCTTTACAGCTTCTATCTTTGTAGGGTCGACGTGAATTCCTTGTTTGTTAACGACATGGCCGAGAAATTGGATTTCTTCGAGCCAGAATCACATTTAGAGAACTTAGCATAAAGACGATTACCTTGGAGAAGTTCGAGGACTAAACGGAGATGGCGCGCGTGTCCGTCTCTCGACTTCGAGTAGATAAGGATGTCATCGATAAACACAATGACTAAACGATCTAAGAAAGCGTTACACACACGGTTCATCAAATCCATGAAGACCGCGGGTGCATTTGTGAGACCAAAAGGCATGACCACGAATTCGAAATGGCCATAACGAGTACGAAAGGCGGTTTTTGGAATGTCTTCTTCGAGTACACACTGGTGATAACCGGAACCTAGATCGATCTTAGAGAAACAAGTAGCACCTTGAAGCTGATCAAACAAATCATCGATTCGGGGAAGAGGGTAGCGGTTCTTTATCGTGAGTTTGTTAAGTTCACGATAATCGATGCACATTCGGAACGTCCCATCTTTCTTTTTCACAAAAAGAACGGGTGCGCCCCATGGCGAAGTGCTCGGGCGTATAAAGCCTTTATCAAGAAATTCTTGAAGTTAGCTTAATAGCTCGTGCATCTCGGATGGTGCAAGGCGATAGGGATCTTTAGCAACGGGAGTAACACTGGGAATTAAATCGATACGGAATGCAATATCATGAGTAGGGGTAAACCAGGTATATCGTCGGGAAAAACTTTAGGAAATTCACAAACAACGGGTACGTCTTTCCAGGTTTTCTTTTCTTTCTCCGGGTTCACGATGTGGGCTAGGAATGCAACGCATTGCTTGTGCTGCTTGCTTGCTTAGGTACATGACATAAGTATCAACTCCTTTGAGGGAGTCTCACCATAGACATGTAGTTGATTACCGTTTGGAAGAGGAAAATGAATCATTTTATCGAAACAAACAACTTCAGCATGATTTTCACGAAGAAAATCCATGCCTACTATGATATCGAAGCTGCCTAATTGCATAGGTATGAGGTTGATCGAGAAGACGTGGTTGTTGAGATCGAGAGTACAACCACATAGGACGGAGTTGGCGGTAATGGTTCTTCCGGTGGCGACTTCAACATCGAAAGTCTTTGGGAGTTTAGCGCGTTTACATTTTAAAACTTTTTCGAATTCTAACGATACAAAACACTTATCGGCACCAGTATTAAATAAACATGAAGCATAAATACCATTAACAAGGAACGTACCATTGACAACATTGTTTTCGTTCTGAGCCTGGTGATGATTGACATTGAAAGCTCTTCCACGCGTAGCCTGTGGTTGCTGCTGCTGCGGTGGTTGTGGTGGCTGCTGCTGAGGCTGCTGTTGCGGTTCTTGCTTCACGGCTCGGTTTGGGCAGACATTACTAAAGTGGTTTGGATTACCACAAGTGTAGCAAGCACATGTTTTTGGGACTGGTGCTTGCTGTTGAGGCTGCTGTTGGTTGGCCTGAGGAGTACGAGGTGGAGCTGGTAGAGCTGGTGGTGTTGCTGGTGCTTGAGGAGCTGGCTGACGAGGACCAGACAGCAGCTGGCAGTGAAATGGCCGTAAATGTTGCAGTTGGTATAGAAACGACAACTGCCTCCAACCGCATGGTGATAAGTGCATTTCGAGCACAATGGATGAGGACCAGTGTACGCACGCTTTGCAGGCGGTGCGTTTGGTGTAGCAGCTTGGAAAGGCTAAGAGTTGAGTGGTGCAATGACTGCATAGTTCTTGCTTGAGTTTTCTCTCTTGCGACCTCGGCGACTGGACTTTGATTCTCGAGACGGCTCGGTAGTAGCACTCGGCTCGGTGATAGC
The DNA here is from genome assembly GCA_947069175.1 of Scalesia atractyloides. Taxonomy (NCBI): domain Eukaryota; kingdom Viridiplantae; phylum Streptophyta; class Magnoliopsida; order Asterales; family Asteraceae; genus Scalesia; species Scalesia atractyloides. The sequence continues at coordinate 70,656,097 of CAMTDV010000004.1, read as the reverse complement.
TTGATTCCCGACTTTGTTGTGGTTCTTGAAGTAACCAGCCTGGACACGCTTGTCGTTAATTTCGGCTGCAAGCTGATAGGTCTCCTCGATGGTAGTAGGGCGCGCTGCTTGGACAAAATCAGCCACGCAGTCAGGTAGAGCACGGAGGTATTTCTTGATTGCTTTCTCAGTAGTGTCCACCTTACCGGGACAGATAATACTCAACGGCTTGAAACGGGCTGTGAGACCTGCGTTCTCGGGACTGTCTTGTTTGATATCCCAAAATTCATTCTCCAGTTTTTGAACTTCATGGGGAGGGCAGAATTCTTTCACCATGATTTCCTTGAGTTCCTCCCAAGTGAGCACGTAAGCTTCGTCGTTTCCCCGCTTGTTGCGCTCGGCGGTCCACCAATCAAGTGCCCTCGATTGGAACACACGGTAGCATTGACGGTGCGCAGAGCTTCGGGGCATCCGCTTTGGCGGAAGGTAACCTCGATGGAATCGAAACAATGAAACATAGCACTTGGTCCTTCCGTGCCGGTGAAAGTGAGAAGTCCACATGCCTTGAATTGTTTAAAGCTAAAGGAGGGATTGGGTGCGTCGGCCTTTGAATCCACTGACGTGTTGCTGTTGGCAGCCTAAATCTCGCTGACGATCTGAGGAATGACTTTAGCCATATGCTTGGCTACCAGCGAGGCGATACGTTTGTCAGCGTTGTTGCGCTGGATGTTCCTCCGTGTGTGAGATCCCATGGAAGACATCTACACAAGGATTTGATTGGATGAGATTCGATTATAATAGGTTTATGTTCGAAAGATTCATTATTATTATTATTATATAAATAAGTCACAAAAGCATATAACACGTAGGCAAGTAAACACGTAAGCACATAGCACGTAAGCACATAATCACACAGGCACATAAGCATGTAAGCACATATTTTGCACGTATTCATCTTCAATCTAAACAGGCGTAACGCGTACGAGGTGTGATATATAAGTGAAATAAGTGAGTAAAGCTGCGTATGAGGAAATTCGCTTAGGAGAGTTGAGCAATTTAGTTCGGTTGATGAATTAATTAGCGTTTTAGATTTCGAGAGTTGTGCATTTATCGATGGAGCGTAAAAGCGATAAATCGAGAAATCGATAAGGCGAGAAATCGGATAAACGTAAAATCCACAAATTTAAACACATAAATAAAATAAAACTCGATGATGCGTAAAATCGGCGATTGCAGGCTTAAATCAATTGGGAGCGTCTTGGGTTTTCAGACAGCGACTACCTAAAGTGGTTCGAAAATTCTCCGAGTTCGGACACACGATTTGGCCTAATAGACAAATGCTCTCGCCGTACAACGGTTAACGGCATTTGTCCTTCCAGTTACGTCGTGTTCCGAGTCATCGAAATAATCGAGACTTTAGTGAGATTGAAAATCGAGGAGTAGAACTAGTTATTAAGATGCGAGTTTCACCCCTAACTTAACAACTTCATTCCTAGTTGTGGTTATGCTCACCGATCAAGTCGGGAGTTCCACTAGATAGAAATGGGGATTCTCGTTGAAGTTTGGATATCACTCCTAACTCAACGAAGGTACCTCGTGCGAGAGGATGCGCGGAGTGAATGATCTTATCGAGAGTTCTTGATTTTCACACATATTCTCGACTTGATCACTCGTTTTGTGTGATATGAGCGTTCTTCACGTGTATTGTGGCAGCTTTAGGAAAAGCATACGTAGTTTAAAAGTCCGGTTCGAATGTATGTGGTCAAGTTCGGGCGAAGTTGTCCCCTTCGGGCGAACTTGATCTTCGAGCGAACTTAGTTTAGGTGCTTTGAGGGGACTGACAACTTCAGGCGAACTTGGTCAAGTTCGGGCGAACGTGATCAAGTTCGGGCGAACTTGATCTGGTTCGAGCGAACTTGCCCCAACTTCGGGCGAACTTGTCAGTGCGTATTAGTTTCGGGCGTTTAATCAATGCGTAATAGTTTGGTTTGGTGCCTAACTATAGACTAGGTCAAACATGGTAGTTCTACCTAATTTTCCCTATAGTTATGGCTCTGATACCAATCTATCACACTCTAACCGATGGCAGAAACATCGGGGCGTGGCACTAGGCGAACTTGATTATCTCATGAGAAATTCCATAACACTATTTAAGCGACAATATTTATGAGTCAATATCCCATACTATCAACATATAATCCTTAAATAAGTTAAAAAATACCAAGTAATCGCATAATACAATTCAAGTTCGATCTCCCCTAGATTTTATTACAATGCGTTTCTAAGATAAGATCCTAAATCCAATTCAGCAAAAAGTCATCAACCTGCCACAAATGTTAAAATAAAATGTCAATACAATTAAGTAAAGGTGAGTATACAGGTTTGCGTACATAATAGATATAAAAGCGTTTAGCATACACCGCATGACATACGTAAGAGTTGTGAACTATGTATCTACTAGATTCGAGTAAACCAACAAACCGCGATTGATCGAGGCATGCGAACAAGTGTCCACATCCTAAACAGAAAATAAATGCGAAATAAAAATGCGAGCCTTAACAACCCCGGGCCTCCGGGTGGCGGGTCAACCTCTAGCAAGCTATCATGTTAAGGGTTGCATACTAGCAATCAAGTAACTCATACAATTCAGCAGATTTCACGAATAGTCATGTATAGCGGATTTCGAATAAGCGTTTGAGTTATGTGATGTGATTTGATAAAGAACATATGTGACACCCAAGAGTGCGTTTAAGCGTAAAGGGTTTCAAGTATACTCACAGTTGGTGCGATTAAAGAGGGTGATGGAATCTGATGTAAGTTGAGGAGAGCGTCGGATCAGCCTATAAGCGAACAGAAGTGCATCAGTCTTCTGAAATGCTGAAATGGTTAACGGTTGAAAGAACAGTAGACAAGTTCGGGCGAACTTATGCTATTATCCTTGGAGGAGTACAAGTTCGGGCAAACTTGTGTGTTTTCTGTCAAAAGTTGATCAAGTTCGGGCAAACTTGGTCACCAATCTGGTGACAAGTTCGAGCGAACTTGATGTTTTTCGAGCGAACTTGACTGTTTTGGTCACCAATTCGTGCGTTTTCGCGTTGTTTGCTAAGGAAATCGAGTGTCCATCCCTCCAACCTTAAGCTACTGAGCAAAACCTAGGCTGGAGAGGTCTTTTGGAGCGAGTTTTAGCCATTTTACAGAAACTCGGGCTAAGCCGGGCGAACTTGATGGTTCGTACGGGTTAGTCCAGTTTGTGCAAAGTGACGATTCGTCCTTGTGCTTCCGGATCTGAATTTTGCTTGACAATGCCTCGTTCCACTTCATAATGAACAAAACATATGTCATTAGTCTGTATTTTGTGTAAAAATCGATGTTTAAAAAGGTTTTACTTAGATCTAAGTATAGATCTAAGTGTAAAACTGAAGTTTTGTAGAAAAAGATGAGATTTTCTTAAACAAAAGAGTTTTGATGAAATCGAAGGTAAAACCTTATGCAAAATCGTTGTAAAACTTGTTGTTTTCATGCAAACAGGTTGATTCTTTCTTGGAAATCAAAGGTTTTCGGTTTCGGGAGGTTTCGGGCGAACTTGCAGCAAGTAGTGCACAACTGGGGGTGTTGGGTATTTATAGGTGAGGTGAAGATGAGAGTGGTAGAGGTCAAGTTCGGCCGAACTTGCCACTTTCAAAGAGAACTTGGCCAGTTCAGCCTTGGAAAGTGTAAGTTCAAGCGAACTTACTGATAAGTAAGTGTTAAGGTGGCCTGGTCAAGTTCGGGCGAACTTGTGATGCACAAGTTCGGCCGAACTTGGCCTATTGGCTAAGTTTTGTTCGTTATTTTCGCGTTAGGCGTTCGTTTGGCTATTCGGTTCGTATTAGATAGTTATATTAATCGTTTTAGCGAACTGTTAAGCGTTATATCACCATTGAATTAAGAGAGAGCGAGTTACATGAGCGTGCGAGCGTTTTAGCGATAATAAACCATAACATAAATAAACATAACACACATAAAACATAATTCCACATATTTAACTGCGTTTTGCGATGCGATGAGATAAGCGATACGATGGCACACGTGTTTATTAAACAATAAAACACTCGGCTCTTAAAGTAGCATAACTACTTATGATTGCGTTGAATTATCGATTAATAAGCGATTAGATGTGATATAACTGTGACAAAATATAATTAACATACATAACCCATTTCATTAATCAAATCTCGGATTTACAATGAAAGGTACAAACTGATTAAACGGAAAAGATAACAGCGAATTTACGAGTTGTTACAGTATGAATCATAAGTGCTTTTGACCCGTTAAGGTAGTTGACGATACTTTAACGTGTCATTTGCGTAAAAACGCGTTCGAATGGTCAAACTAGTCCTATGATAAGTCTTATATGCCAAAATGAGTTTAATAAAGTTGCAACATCAGTATATAAGTCAAAAAGTTGGTTACATATGCTTAAAGTGAGTTTATGCGCAAAAAGGGCATTTTGGTCATTCATATAGGCATAATAGACGACTTAACATAACACTATCCAAACGACGTGACCATAGGTATAACCTCAGAGGGTTATTCCCTATATAACTATAGTCACTAGTATGTGTTTGGTCGGATCCTAAGATCGACCAAACGGGTCATATTCGAAAGTCAAAGCGGTGGTCAAGACCGCTAGACTTACGACCCTAAAAAGCGCTAAACTAAAAGTGACGAGTTAGACATGTTAAACATGTCTAACTAAGTTTATAAAACTAATTTGGTCTCACCAAAAATAGTCCCGTCATATAATGCGCATTTTGCGCATTATTGACCGAACTTTGACTCGTCACTACGACTAGTAAACGTGGTAATCAGTAGGCATGATCGCTATGGATCATAACAATCGTGATTACGATCACGTTGCAAAGTTCAATTGAACTTTGCTTTGACCAAAAATAGTCAGAACCAAAAGTCAAACAGAAAGTCAAAATGTTTGACTTTTAGCTCAAATAGCTAAAAGAAATTAACAAGACTAGAGGAAGGCACTTACTTGTGTTGTAGCACCCTCAAGAGCTCAGGTAGGAGGCCTCTAAAGGGAAGCAAACTCCACTTAGACCAGATTTTAGAGAAAGGAAAGAATTGAGCAAGGAAATAAGGTGAAAATGGCTAGCTATTTATACTTGAAACAAGATCACAAGATCATGCCAAGTGTTAGGGGTGTTTCTAGGAATTAAACAAGTGTCTAATGAGGTGTTGCAACCAGAAAGAAGGTGGCAAATTTAATTGTTTGGTGTCCAAGTGAATAAACAAGAAGCTGCCACCTTTTTGCTGATCTGGGGACCTCTTACGGATCGTAAGAGGTTTGCCTTACGGTCCGTATAGCCTTGTTTTGGGGCAAACTTTTGAAAATTGGCAGAAATGGCCTGGACTTGTTTTGTCGCGTTTCGTCGTTTCTAACACCCGTCAACCCTATTTCTAAGCTCCATAAGGATGAATAAGCATAGGAAAATTGAAATATGTCCAAAAATGTTTGAATATCGGTTCGTTCGGTTGTACGACTGCGTTTTTTAGTTAATTACGATGAATGCTTTAATTAACGCGTAAACGACCGTAATTGCGTAACGATGATATTCTCGCATTCCAATCATTAAAATGATAGCAAAAATTTTTGGATGTACGTACGTGTTCCGTATTAAGAAATACGCGAATCGGCGTACTTTCGCAGATTTTGCAAAATAGTCCCTGGAGTTACAATAGAGGGTTTTTGTCATACCGAAGCCCTCAAAACTTATTTCTAAGTTATGTAAAGGATATTTAGGGTATGTGTAGCTTATGTCCTCATCCCGGTGCGTATGTTACATTAAACGGGTTACGTTTAAGTATCAGTTATCGGAAAGCCTTCGAAGCAAAAGATTTTGAAAGCCCGAATTTTTGGCACAAGGGTTACGGTCTCCCCTACTTTAGGAAATTCCATCCTGAAATTTATTCGAAGGAGAATGTAGAGTGTGTTTAGAATAATTGAAAGATAACAAAGCTCGAGATTCCAAAGATGCGGTGTATCATTTCGTGTTGGGAATGTTTGGGGGATTCAAAGCGTAAACAAAGATATTCAAAGTATCTTCAAGGTATACAAACCTTTAGAACTTTTTAATCATATAGCATCGTCGAGTGTATAAAAATTGTTTTGTATGGCACTATGTTATACTTAGGCACTTAGTGTAAATCCATAGCAAACAAAGGGGTGTACATTCAAGCCTAGCCATACGTACACGGTTTCTAACGTCCCACGAGGTACATCCCATGTACCATGAGCATCTCATGCATAGGAGACGGGTCAACATACCTATGGCATCAAGGTCGTCACCTTTAACACCATAATATACTCCCGGTCGGCTCGAATAGAGTTATGAATGTACTCGTCTCGTCCATTGCATTCAATAAATAGATAACAAACAATCACATAATCACATAATGGTCCAAGATAACATAAAACCTTCAAGCGATCCTGGTAACGTTCCAAAGAATAACACAATAAGAACACTTATATATAGGAAGTACTAGCGGCGTATCCACCGTGGTCTTATTGCGTCATACCCTTCCCGTTACCTAATCACTCTAGATTTTATGCCACCATCTTAACAAGGCTTACTATGATTCTCATGTGTCGATCCCCGTAATTAAGTGTGCACCCATAATTACACGTTTCGTCACATGGTCCACATAGCTCCTCTTGTTAAGTAAAGGGAAACATATAGTAAGGTCGAAGTAACATCTAAAATCAAATAAGCATCGTCATAACACGACATCTATTGAATCGACCGTGTTTCATACTAGAAAATCAGTAGCAGGTATTTCATTCTAGTACAAATATTAATATATGTTTCACACTAGCCATTCAGATAGCATGCATCATATACTAAGCATGGATTGTCACAAACAATGTAAGTATGTCGTGAAAAATGTTTTGAAATCATGTGCTACTAAGTCAACATACTAAGCAATAGTGCATTTGTAATCATGTACTATACATAATAGATTAACAAACCATGTATGTAAATGACATGAAAACAAAAGAGTAGTAATAGGCACATAGTATTTGTAGTGTTTGTTTTGCAGTGATTGTATGAATGCACTAATGTGCAAATCATAATATGTAATTCCTGCGAGATTTAGTTCCTAATAATAAAGAACATAATCCTCGAAGTTGGTATGTAATTGTAATTACACACAGTGTAATCACTTTGAAATTTGTAAATGGAATACGAATAACAAGAATGAAGAAAAACTTCTTGAAATTTATATTGTCATTACAAATATTATTGAAATATGTACATTGTCTTTGGAAAATAAAACAGGAATGTAAAGACTCAAATGATCATAAGTGCTTGACCATCAGCTTGAGCCTCATTGACATTGTATACTTGTCCATTTGCGTTAGCAAGCTTGGGGCAGTTTCGTTTGAAATGATTTAAATCACCGCAATTGAAACATGCTCCAGCTGGATAGCGAGGGCGTGTTTGAGTAGAGGCTGTTTGGTCTTGGAGGCGACATGTCGCAGCTAGATGTCCATGAAAACCAAAAATTGTACACTGGCGGCATAGAGAATTTGCTGGGTGGTGATAGTTGCAACGATTGCACCGAGGATGTTTCCCACGATAAATCCCCCTAACGGGTACTGAGTTGAGTGGGATTGGTGCAACAATCGTAAAATTCTTTGAAGTTTTATGCTTCTTAGAATTTTTGGAAGGTTCACCCTTTGTTTTATCTAGTTTTTCTTGTGTAGTTTCAGCAGTTCGTTTCTTGTTTCCCTTTCGAAAAAGTTTCCCTTTTCTAACTTGGGAGTCAGTTAGGGTAGCGCTAATTCCTTAGCCTCCCTAAGCGTTGAAGGTTGCTACCAGTGACAATATCTTGGATCGGATCAGGTAGGCCGTCAATGTATTTCTCAATGGCCTGATCGAAAGGTGTGACCATATTGGGGCAGAGCAGGCTCATCTCTTCAAACCTATCTGTATAAGCGCGGTTTTCACCACTATCTTGTTTAAGGTGATAGAATTCGGTTTCAAGTAGCCTTATTTCGTGTCGTGGACAGAATTCTTTCATCATAAGATTCCTGAACTCTTCCCACGTTTGTGCCATAGCTACTTCTGCACCTCTGTCCCTCGTAATACCGTTCTACCAAGTTAGTGCTCTATTTTCAAAAACACTCAAGGCGAACTCTACCTTACGCTCGCTAGAACACTGAACATGGCTGAATGTGCTTTCTATACTCCCAAACCATTGTAGGAGCCCAGTTGCTCCTTTAGACCCATTAAACTTTAGTGGTTTAGCCGAGTTGAATTGTTTGTAGTTACATGGCATAAGAACATTGTTGTTGTTGTTATTGTTGTAGTTTTGATTAATCTGGGTCACAATGTCTGGGAGTACTACAGCTAGATGCTGAGCGATCAATGCTGCCATTTCAGCGTTCCAAGTGGCGTCACGATGAGGAGGCATCTTGAAGAAGTAGCTATAATGAAAACAAAATAAATTAGATCTCAAAGACTTGTTATAAGTTTAAAATATCATAGTGAATAGGAAAGCTTATCTTGGTATTTGTTCAAAAATCGTGTTCTTGTACTTAGGAAAATAGTGTTATGAATTTTGTTTCGAAACTTGTTTGAAAATAAACCTCGTTATATCTTTGGATGAGAGAATTCAAACCAAGTTAATGGTTCATGTTATAAATTCTTTACCTTTTAAAATTTTATTTTTAAGATAAAAGATATTTTTAGTTGAAAAATAAAGAAATTATGTATATATTAAAATTTTAAAATTCTCATCCAATTGGTAAAAATTTTGAAATTATGAAAGACAAAAGATAACATTTGAAAATGATGTAGGATCATAAAGTGTCATGAAACAAAACGGAATTTGTTTCGAATGTGTTGATTATAATCGGAACATATTACCAAAGGTAACATGTCGGAGTAGTGTCACAAAGGTAGTAGTGTTTAGGAATCGTTCGATTGATCAAGGTAGACGGGTTTTCATAATGTTTCGAGAAGACATGCTTTAGCCTATAAGTGAACACTCACCCTAAGAGTTCCCAGGTAAGAGTGACTGGTCCGATAATGTGGATTTGTACGAACACTCTAGCCTTAGACAGAAAACTCGGGGTACAAGCATTCACCCTTCCAGATTACATGAGTTCACATTATTAAAACCCAAGATTTTTATGAAAATGTTTGAGAGTAAAACATTTTGAGAAATCTTTTTGATAATTGTTTGAGACAAATAAATCGAGAATCATTTTGACGAAAACCTTTGAGAAAGCATTTCGAGAAACCTTTTGATAAAATGTTTGGGATAAATAGGTTGAGAAACTTTTTGTTGAGAGTGTTTGAGAAATATTCCAATGAAAATGTTTTTGAGAAATTTTTTTAGAGGAATACTTTGAGGCAATAAGCCTATGGATTTAAGATAAATCATCTACGGTTAGATGATTTGTAAATCATAGAGTAGTTGCAGCACGAGTAAAGATTAGGATATAAATCCTAAGTCTACTCATGTTCGGGTCCCTAGAAAGGTTATAGACTAGGTTAAAGGCATTCTATTAACCTAATTCCCTATAACCAGTGCTCTGATACCAATCTGTAACACCCCAATTACGTAATACAACAACACGTAGTGGAAATATCAGGGAGTCACGTTACAAATTGCTCACAACTACGGTACTAGATTGTTTCATTATTGTTAACATTGTTTTACAATACAAAGAACATATGAAGTTGTCTTTTGATTAAAGAAATCTAAAGCCCGGATGCATTCCTATATGCAGCATGCTTGAACAATCGAAACCTGAAACATATGTGAAAAAGAGACATCAACAAACAATGTTGGCGAGTACATAGTTTTGTTGGCCAAGTTAATGGCAAAAAGTTTAGTGTTGCAATACTTCGACAACTACAAGAGTCGTCTATTGAAAATGGACTCTTTGAAGCCAAGGAATGGCAAAAAGATTTCGTATTGCAATACATTAACTTGATTATGAAACTTGTGACAAAATAGTTTTGTATATGGCAACATGATTACTACTAAGTAATTTTTATACCATTAAAAATTTTACTTTGTTCAATGTAATCGCCTTGAATGTGGTCATAAATCTTGTGAGTATGTTATTAGAAATCCAATCAAGGATTAATAACAACAATATTGAAATATGTCATAACTCGCGTGAGTATTATTAGAAATCAAATCAATGATTTAATATAATACTTTGGTTATCCTTCTAAGAATCTAACATATAAAAATATGAAAGAGTTCTACAAGGATTTGGATATTGTACTTTGAAACAGTCGAACACAAAATCCTAACGTGATTCAGATAACGTTACAAGAGTAATACAATAAGAACACTTATATATATGAAGTATCAGCGGCGTATCCACCATGTTCTTATGGTATTACATTCGTTTCATTATCTAAATCACAACTAATCACAACAACCACATAATCATTGTCTCGTCACATCGTCTTGTCACATACGCATTAAAGTACACTAAGAATCCAATCAAGGACATAAATCTAGTACTTTAAACATCCTACAAGGATCTAACTATAAAGATAGATAGATGCTTTAAGGATTTTGTTTTAGTTATATCGTCTCGTCACAATCATCTTGTCACATACGCATTAAAGTATATTAAGAATCCAATTAAGGACATCAATTTAGTACTTTAAACATCCTACAAGGATCTAACTTTAAAGATAGATAGATGCTTTAAGGATTGGTTTAGTTATATCGTCTCGTCACAATCGTCTTGTCACATACGCAGTAAAGTACACTTAGAATCCAATTAAGGACATCAATTTAGTACTTTAAACATCCTACAAGGATCTAACTATAAAGATAGATAGATTCTTTAAGGATTTGATTTAGTTATATCGTCTCGTCACAATCGTCTTGTCACATGCGCATTAAAGTACACTAAGAATCCAATCAACGACATCAATTTAGTACTTTAAACATCCTACAAGGATCTAACTATAAAGATAGATAGATAGATACTTTTAGGATTTGGTTTAGTTTGTCTTATTGAATCATAAAATCCTAAATCCTAATGGTGATTCTGCTAAGGCTACGAAGGGTAGTACAATAAGCACACTTATATATAGGAGGTACCAGCGGCGTATCCACCATGTCCTTATTATATTACTCTAGTTTCGTTATCTAAATCACCAACAAATCTCTACACATAAACAATAACCATCGTCTTGTAAAGTACTTCTTACAAATCTCACTATGAAGATAGGAAGATTTAAGATTGTACTTCAAATATCCTACAAGAATCTAACTATAAAGATAGAAAGATTCTATAAGGATTCGTCTCGTCAATTGTCATGTTTGCATAATAGGAATAATACACAAAAAAGTACTTAGTAAACACATACATGCCATACATTTGAGAAAAATTGGTTACACATATTAATCACCCCAAAACATTTGAAAAGGTAAAAGAGGGGAGCTATGTACTCACTTGGGATTGCGTATAGGTCTTGTACAAATGATATAACAAGGCTCAATGGATCAAGAATTCAAAAGTTGAAATGGTTCCTGTCACACCCCGACCCGCAGCGGAAAAGGTGATCGGGGCATGATTGGGTTTTCATCAAAGCTCATGACATTTATTATAATGTTTCATCTTTATTATTACAATTTAAAGGAGATCATACAATCATATCATACAAGTTCAACATGTTCTATACATCTTTCTAGGCTTCATTATTTTTCTTCTAAGGCACTTTCCTATGTGTTCCTTGCTTCATCCTGTCCACCTGTATCATGTGTAAAAATGTTTTTTGGATCAACAAAAAGTTGGCGAGTGAATGAATCCTATTAAAACATTAAAACGTTTTTATTGAATTGATTATAAAATAAAGTGCATAACCACATATGAGTAAATGTAAATGTAAATTTATTCACAAGACACTTAATATTAAATATTGCACACACATACAACAATAGCTTGTTTTGAGGCACGCGTTGTTCAACTCGTCTCCCACGAGGAACTGATGGGCCTAATGAATGAGTTTTGAGGCACGCGTTGTTCTACGAACTGATGGGCCTAATGAATGAGTTTTAAGGCACGCGTTGTTCAACTCGTCTCCCACGAGGAACTGATGGGCCTAACAAATAATTTGCATACAACTTGACAATATGTAATACATAACAACAATCAATATTTACATTCTAGGTTTAGATCATAATATGGTATAGCACGAGTTTGAATAAACGAATTAGTTTAAGCGACACATGATACACCCCAAAACATGAATAAAAAAGGGGAATTTGTAAGAATTCACTCACAGTGGATGCGTTTCTTGGATTGATGATAAATGCGCACGAATTCGGATTTAATCGGCAAGGGAACTAACCTAAATAATAACATAATAGTTCGATAAATAAATAAACTCTTATTTGAGATTAGTATTTTTAATTAGCGTTCTCAATGGAATTGTTCGGTTTATTTTTGTGAGTTCAAGGAAATTTTCTAACTTTAAAAATATTATTTTTAAGTATTTTTAATTGATTTTTAAATTAAATACATAAATAAAAGAAAATAAAAATTTTGACTTTTTGACCAGTTGACCGTTGACCAGTTGACCGTTGACCGTATGACTGTTGACCGGTTCGGTCGTGTATATGATATGCGCTGGGTGAGACTCGAACCGGTGACCTCCCGTACGCGTGCACGCAGCTCTACCAACTGAGCTACGTGTCTAACCCGAAATATTTCTGTTTTTAATTATACTTATATACAAACTAGATAAATTCATTTCTGTCCTTATATATAAACTTTGATAATTGCCAGAACCGGTACGGTAGCCTGGACTCGAACCCGCGAAGTATGATTTAAAATCCCACACAGTCCACCACTGGACTGTGTGTCTATCTTGGTTATTATTCCGGTTTTCATTAAACTTAACATCTAACTGCGTGTGGATCCGGTTCAGTTTAAAAAGGAACATTTTTATTACAGAGAATGTGATTGTGTCAAGGATCGAACTCGGGACGTGTGTTAATCGTTTGCACACAGTCCACCGCTGTACTGTGTGTCTAACCCGTTTATATAACTTGTTTTAATTATATTTATACACTGAATACATGTTTCAAGATTTGGCTTTTATAAAAAGGCATTATATTTCAGTGAATCGGAACACAACAGAATTCGAACCCGGGACGTATGCTTTAAAATCGCACACAGTCCACCGCTGGACTGTGTGTCTAACCCAAGATATAACTCGATTTATATTAAATAAATATATAACCGAAGCTTCATCTTCTTCGTTAAACTTTACCCAGAAACCAATCCCGATTGTTTCGACACATTCATCAACTTCTTTAGTGAATTTGTAATTTATTACATATGAGATTAATAAAAATGAGAGAGATTAGGTGTATGATATACCGAACAGAGATCCCCTGTTTCGCCGGCGAGATTCCGATGACAGCAGGTTATTCCGGCGACGTGTATCTTGCGGCAGAGGATCTTCAAGAAGTTTGAGGTGAGTGTGGGTGACTTCGGTATGAGCTCTAGATGTTCTGTTTTTAGAGTAAGGCACAGTGATGAAATGGGTTCGGTTTTCCGGCGAGTTGCAGAAAGTTTCCGGCGAGTTGTTCTTGCCGATTAGGGACTTGTAGGGAGGTTTAGCGAGTGTATTGAGAGCTAATTCGAGTGAATAAGCGAGTTGGTTTTTTCCTGACTGAAGGTATTTTTACGTACATGTGAATTCAAGTTTTCGGTTATGAAATTCACGGTTCATGAATGAAATTGAATCGAGTTTTCGGTTATAACCGACGTTTATCATCCGTTATATTGCTTGATTCCGGAGTCAAAGGAAACCGTCGTAATTTCGCGTATTTTCCGGCGTCTGCGGATTTGGACGCGCTGCTTTTGAGTTTCGAGTTTTTTTATTAAGTATTAATTGTTTCAGTATTTCAACAAGTAACACATGTGGCGCAGTGGTAGGATGTGTGTGAGTTAAGACTTGAGATTTACCCGGCTGACCCGGGTTCGAAACCCGGCATCAGCAATTTATTTTTATTTCATTATTTTTAATAAATTCTCAATTATAAATTTTAAATTCTAATATATTTATTAATTATGTATCGTATAAAATTAATTTGAGTATTAAATACGCAACGAAAATTTTAACTGGATGTTCGGTTAATAAATGAAGCGGGTTTGGTTAACCGGTTTTTTACGGATGTTACAGTATCCCCTACTTTTAGAAATTTCGTCCCGAAATTTAAGTAGTGGCATGTTTGTCTCAAAAGGATGGTGTTTTAATTTGACAATTGCATACTTAGAAGGGGGTAAGAGTTTAAATTTTGTTTGAGGCGGTAGCGTTCCTTGTAAGGGTTGAGTACCCTGCTACAGGAATCGCTTTTTGATGCCTACGATAAAGAATATTGATAAACAGAGTTGATTCACTAAGTATGATTTTATGCATAAGAGTTTTGATACGTTTGGAAAGATAAGGTTATATCCTAAAACAAAACTTCTACTACTAAAACCTATATGGAACTTCTCATAATCGCCTGATGATGCCTCTGATCCTTTGACAAGAATACTTATATATAGGAAGTACCAGCGGCGTATCCACCATATTCTTGTCAAAGTTTCATTGGCTTTATCAGTAAATTATGATTAGTTCTATGTGACTCTAAACACAACAACCAAAACTTGAGTCTCAATTCTGAAAGTATACATGTTTGAATGATGACAGTACCTCTCTCGTTTATTATGATGGAGAGGTTAGTCTACGTAAAAGTGAGACACAACCCAACTTCTTTAAATGATGAGATTGAAATACGTTAAAATGTATGATGATATGAATGCTAAATCAGTGAGTATAAAACAAACTTCAACCAAGACATTACTAAATCCTACATGGAACTTCTCATAACCGCCTGACAATGCTCTGATCCTTTGGCAAGAATACTTATATATAGGAAGTACCAGCGGCGTATCCACCATATTCTTGTCAAATTTTCATTGGTTTTATCAGTAAGTTATGGTTAGTCCTATGTGACTCTAAAACATAAACAAACACAACAACCAAAGCTTGAGTCTTAATTCTGATAGTATACATGTTTGAATGATGACAGTACCTCTCTCGTTTGTTATGATGGAGAGGTTAGTCTATGTAGAAGTGGGACACAACCCAACTTTTGTAAATGATGAGACTAAGATACGTCGTGAGGTATGATGATATGAATGTTAAATCAATGAGTATAAAACAAACTGAAATAGTAATTTGCATTAAAATTCTTGGATAAATTTCCAATTTATAATTGAGATACGTGAAAATTGAGATAACATAAAGAAAAACATAAAAACTAAGCGGTTGGAGTTAAATCTTGATTTTTGGTGAAGGAGACTAGTTGGGTGGTTCATTTGGGCCGTCATTATCTTCAATAGGATTGGAGTTAATGTTGAAAACTCTTCCTCTTGCTGGTGGCCTAGTGGTTAGGTTTTCTTGATTTGCTTGGTTAACTGGGTTTGCTTGAGCTTGGGCGTTTATGATGTTAACCAATCGAGGGCACGTGTTTCTAAAGTGGGTAGGGTCGCCACAATTAAAACAAGCTCGAACATATGGGAACATGGGGTATTGGGGTTGTTCATATGTTTGGATCATGTTTTGAGTAGGGGGTGAGGTTTGGTTTTGAGGGGTGCGGCAAAC
Organism: Scalesia atractyloides; assembly: GCA_947069175.1. Lineage (NCBI taxonomy): Eukaryota > Viridiplantae > Streptophyta > Magnoliopsida > Asterales > Asteraceae > Scalesia > Scalesia atractyloides. The sequence continues at coordinate 70,640,417 of CAMTDV010000004.1, read as the reverse complement.
CTTGCTCAAATGACCATAGCGTCCACAATTTGCACATAGTCGACAAGGTAAGGTAGATGGATGGTGATAAAAACAGGTGTTACATTGAGGGTGAGGTCCAAGGTAAGGTTTCTTATTTGGGTAAGTTGAGTTGGGTGCTACTTGAGTGATTGGGATAGCTTGGAGGGGTACGGCTTGTGAGGCTGGTTGATTGCGTTTGGTGTCAGCGAAAAGTTGCCCATCTCGTTTTCTCTTAGAAATGGGTTGAGAAGGGAATTCGGTTTGGGTGGAGTTTGAGGTTTCAGTTGATGCTTTATCCTTCTTCTTCTCCTCCTTGAAGTCTTTATTCCGTATGCGGTTCTCGGTGAGCTCTGTAGCTAACTCCATTGCTGCTTCCAAAGTTGCAGGTGTGGTACTTATTACAGAGTCTTGAATTTTTGAAGGAAGACCTCGAATGTAGTGCTCGATCAAACGGTAAAGAGGAGTGAACAAGTTGGGAACCATTTGATTTAACTCGAGGAATCTCTTGTTGTATGTGGTGTGGTCGCCTTCCTTTTGTTTCAAAGAATAGAACTCATCCTCCAATTTCTTGATTTCGCTTCTTGGGCAAAACCGTCTTGTCATGATTTCCTTCAAATCTTCCCAAGTCAAAGTCATAGCATCCTCAACACCTCGTTTGGCCTTCTCTGTATTCCACCATGTAAGTGCTATTCCAAGTAAACGACCGGTAGCATATCGCACTTTGCGATTATCGGGGCAATCGCAATTTAGAAAAGTGTTTTCCATTTCTTCAAACCAATGGAGGAGAGCGGTGACACCTTCAGTCCCTTCGTATTTTGGAGGGTCGCAGGATTTGAAATGCTTGAAGGTGCATTTAGTGGTAATTGGGGGAGGGTTGATAACATTTTGATCTTCTTGGTTGATTGGGTTGACGGGATTAGATGTAAGGGCTTGTTGAACTTGAACTACAATGTTGGGTATTACGGCAACCATTTGTTGAGCGATTTGGGCAGCCATGCGCTCGCGGGCTTTTCCTAATCTCATCTTCCTACGAGCGAGACTAGAAGACATCTACAAGGAATACATATCAAGAGTATGAGTTGGATGTTTTAGGGATCATGTGTCGTATTTAGGAATGAACATTCATAAAATAAATATAGAATAATAAATCTACTACATCCATAGGATGTCTTGGGCTTTGCTCGTAATTGGGCCTTGCATGCCACCATACTTCACCTTCGTAATCATGTGGGCCCCCATGATTACCGGGTTTTTCATATGGTTCGCATGTGTTAGCCTGGTTACGTACACTAAAACCCGGAGAAAATCGAGAAATATGTATGTAACGTATGATATTCGGAATGTATCCAGGTGTGGACACGGTGACACCTCAAAGTGGGGTTAGTTCGAACGACGTTTGGTGTGGCATGCTTTGGCCTAATAGCTCCTTCGTACTCTCATCGTTAGTCCCCAGGTAGGCAAACTGGTCCATTATATTGGATTTATACGAATGCCAACCTAGACATGACGTTCCGACTACCGGTACTTATACCCTTACAGTTACTACATGCCCGTCGCAGAACTCACTCTGATGAGATTTGAAAAATGAAAATGCGACAAAATCTTGAATAACGGAAGTATGAAGATGATTTGAATATGTGAACATTGAAATATGTATGATGAATGTGTATGTAATTATGTATGTTTGACTGTAAGTATAATTCACTATTTATCATAAAATGTAGTATCGGAAGTGTTTGCATGCATTTGTGTATGTAATAAATATGAAAGAAATAAACATCATGAGTTTGCATATAACCACATAAACAATTAAAATCTAATCAACTATAGTATAGGCTCTAAGGGTCTAATAACCTATCCTATATCCCTATAGTCAAAAGCTCTGATACCAATCTGTCACACCCCGACCCGCAGCGGAAAAGGTGATCGGGGCATGATTGGGTTTTCATCAAAGCTCATGACATTTATTATAATGTTTCATATTTATTATTACAATTTAAAGGAGATCATACAATCATATCATACAAGTTCAACATGTTCTATACATCTTTCTAGGCTTCATTATTTTTCTTCTAAGGCACTTTCCTATGTGTTCCTTGCTTCATCCTGTCCACCTGTATCATGTGTAAAAATGGTTTTTGGATCAACAAAAAGTTGGCGAGTGAATGAATCCTATTAAAACATTAAAACGTTTTTATTGAATTGATTATAAAATAAAGTGCATAACCACATATGAGTAAATGTAAATGTAAATTTATTCACAAGACACTTAATATTAAATATTGCACACACATACAACAATAGCTTGTTTTGAGGCATGCGTTGTTCAACTCGTCTCCCACGAGGAACTGATGGGCCTAATGAATGAGTTTTGAGGCACGCGTTGTTCTACGAACTGATGGGCCTAATGAATGAGTTTTAAGGCACGCGTTGTTCAACTCGTCTCCCACGAGGAACTGATGGGCCTAACAAATAATTTGCATACAACTTGACAATATGTAATACATAACAACAATCAATATTTACATTCTAGGTTTAGATCATAATATGGTATAGCACGAGTTTGAATAAACGAATTAGTTTAAGCGACACATGATACACCCCAAAACATGAATAAAAAAGGGGAATTTGTAAGAATTCACTCACAGTGGATGCGTTTCTTGGATTGATGATAAATGCGCACGAATTCGGATTTAATCGGCAAGGGAACTAACCTAAATAATAACATAATAGTTCGATAAATAAATAAACTCTTATTTGAGATTAGTATTTTTAATTAGCGTTCTCAATGGAATTGTTCGGTTTATTTTTGTGAGTTCAAGGAAATTTTCTAACTTTAAAAATATTATTTTTAAGTATTTTTAATTGATTTTTAAATTAAATACATAAATAAAAGAAAATAAAAATTTTGACTTTTTGACCAGTTGACCGTTGACCAGTTGACCGTTGACCGTATGACTGTTGACCGGTTCGGTCGTGTATATGATATGCGCTGGGTGAGACTCGAACCGGTGACCTCCCGTACGCGTGCACGCAGCTCTACCAACTGAGCTACGTGTTTAACCCGAAATATTTCTGTTTTTAATTATACTTATATACAAACTAGATAAATTCATTTCTGTCCTTATATATAAACTTTGATAATTGCCAGAACCGGTGCGGTAGCCTGGACTCGAACCCGCGACGTATGATTTAAAATCGCACACAGTCCACCACTGGACTGTGTGTCTATCTTGGTTATTATTCCGGTTTTCATTAAACTTAACATCTAACTGCGTGTGGATCCGGTTCAGTTTAAAAAGGAACATTTTTATTACAGAGAATGTGATTGTGTCAAGGATCGAACTCGGGACGTGTGTTAATCGTTTGCACACAGTCCACCGCTGTACTGTGTGTCTAACCCGTTTATATAACTTGTTTTAATTATACTTATACACTGAATACATGTTTCAAGATTTGGCTTTTATAAAAAGGCATTATATTTCAGTGAATCGGAACACAACAGAATTCGAACCCGGGACGTATGCTTTAAAATCGCACACAGTCCACCGCTGGACTGTGTGTCTAACCCAAGATATAACTCGATTTATATTAAATAAATATATAACCGAAGCTTCATCTTCTTCGTTAAACTTTACCCAGAAACCAATCCCGACTGTTTCGACACATTCATCAACTTCTTTAGTGAATTTGTAATTTATTACATATGAGATTAATAAAAATGAGAGAGATTAGGTGTATGATATACCGAACAGAGATCCCCTGTTTCGCCGGCGAGATTCCGATGACAGCAGGTTATTCCGGCGACGTGTATCTTGCGGCAGAGGATCTTCAAGAAGTTTGAGGTGAGTGTGGGTGACTTCGGTATGAGCTCTAGATGTTCTGTTTTTAGAGTAAGGCACAGTGATGAAATGGGTTCGGTTTTCCGGCGAGTTGCAGAAAGTTTCCGGCGAGTTGTTCTTGCCGATTAGGGACTTGTAGGGAGGTTTAGCGAGTGTATTGAGAGCTAATTCGAGTGAATAAGCGAGTTGGTTTTTTCCTGACTGAAGGTATTTTTACGTACATGTGAATTCAAGTTTTCGGTTATGAAATTCACGGTTCATGAATGAAATTGAATCGAGTTTTCGGTTATAACCGACGTTTATCATCCGTTATATTGCTTGATTCCGGAGTCAAAGGAAACCGTCGTAATTTCGCGTATTTTCCGGCGTCTGCGGATTTGGACGCGCTGGTTTTGAGTTTCGAGTTTTTTTATTAAGTATTAATTGTTTCAGTATTTCAACAAGTAACACAAGTGGCGCAGTGGTAGGATGTGTGTGAGTTAAGACTTGAGATTTACCCGGCTGACCCGGGTTCGAAACCCGGCATCAGCAATTTATTTTTATTTCATTATTTTCAATAAATTCTCAATTATAAATTTTAAATTCTAATATATTTATTAATTATGTATCGTATAAAATTAATTTGAGTATTAAATACGCAACGAAAATTTTAACTGGATGTTCGGTTAATAAACGAAGCGGGTTTGGTTAACCCGGTTTTTTACGGATGTTACAGTTCCTAGCGTATCGAATACTATGTGTTAGTGTCGAAACTTGAAATCAAGGGATCGGATAGAATGAAGTCTTATAAACTAAATGAATGTTGAAACTCATGTGATATGGTTTAATAGACTTAACATTCTGATTGGTATGAATCCTAAGTGCTTTTGACCCGTTATGACTCGTTAAGGTAGTTTCCGCTACTTTAACGTGTCATTTGCGTAAAAACGCGTTCGGATGGTCAAACTAGTCCTATGATAAGTCTTATATGCAAAAATGAGTTTAATAAAGTTGCAACATCAGTATATAAGTCAAAAAGTTGTTTACATATGCTTAAAGTGAGTTTATGCGCAAAAAGGGCATTTTGGTCATTCATATAGGCATAATAGACGACTTTACATAACACTATCCAAATGACGTGACCATAAGGTATAACCTCAGAGGGTTATTCCCTATATAACTATGGTCACTAATATGTGTTTGGTCGGATCCTATGATCGACCAAACGGGTCAGATGCGAAAGTCAAAGCGGTGGTCAAGACCGCTCGACTTACGACCCTAAACAAGCGCTAAACTAAAAGTGATGAGTTAGAACTAAGTTTATAAAACTGATTTGGTATCAAAACAAAGTGTTTTGATACCCGAAAATAGTTCTGTCGTATAATGCGCATTTTGCGCATTATTGAACTAAATGTTGACTTGTCACTACGACTAGTAAACGTGGTAATCAGTAGGCATGATCGCTATGGATCATAACCATCGTGATTACGATCACGTTGCAAAGTTCAATTTAACTTTGCTTTGACCAAAAATGGTCAGAACCGAAAGTCAAACAGAAAGTCAAAATGTTTGACTTTTGGCTCAAATAGCTAAAAGAAATGAACAGGACTAGAGGAAGGCACTTACTTGTGTTGTAGCACCCTCAAGAGCTCAGGTAGGAGGCCTCCAAAGGGAAGCAAACTCCACTTAGAGCAGATTTTAGAGAAAGAGAAGAATTGAGCAAGGAAATGAGGTGAAAATGGCTAGCTTTTTGTACTTGAAACAAGATCACAAGATCATGCCAAGTGTTAGGGGGTGTTTCTAGGAATTAAACAAGTGTCTAGTGAGGTGTTGCAACCAGAAAGAAGGTGGAAAATTCAATTGCTTGGTGTCCAAGTGAATAAACAAGAAGTTGCCACCTTTCTGCTGATCTGGGGACCTCTTACGGACCGTAAGAGATTTTCCTTACGGTCCGTAAGGCCTTGGTATGGGCAAAAGTTTTGAAAATTGGCAGAAATGACCCCTAGACTTGTTTTGTCGCGTTTCGTCGTTTCTAACACCTGCAACCCTATTTTTAAGCTCAATAAGGATGAATAAGCATAGGAAACTTGAAATATGTCCAAAAATGTTTTGGATATCGGTTCATTCGGTTGTACGGCTGCATTTTTTGGTTAATTACGACGAATGCTTTAATTAACGCATAAACGACCGTAATTGCGTAACGATTGATATTTTCGCATTCCAATCATTAAAATGCAAGATTTTAATGATAGAAAAAGTTTTTGGATGTCTGTACGTGTTCCGTATTAAGAAATACGCGAATCGGTGTACTTTCGCAGATTTTGCAAAATAGTCCCTGGAGTTACAATAAAGGGTTTTTGTCATACCGAAGCCCTCAAAACTTATTTCTAAGTTATGTAAAGGATATTTAGTGTATGTGTAGCTTATGTCCTAGTCCCAGTGCGTACGTTACATTAAACGGGTTACGTTTAAGTATAAGTTATCGGAAAGCCTTCAAAGAAAAAGTTTTTGAAAGCCCGAATTTTTAGCACAAGGGTTACAGACATACTCTTGGGGTCTACACGAAAAGAAGGTTCAAAATCCGGATCCACCCAGTTAGCACTAACACCTATCAACACAAGAAACTCTTATGGATAAGCCCTAAGCTTAGAACGAGAAACACGAAGCTTTAGCAACAACTCCCGCTCAAGCTTGGAAGCCGCAGGCTCCCTCTCGTTCAAACCCTCATCAAACTTACGAGGAACAATTTCAAAAGGAATAAGATTCTTAGACACGAAAAAGAACCGATCTTTCAAAAAATAAGTATGAACGACGGTACAAGTTTTCATAGCAACTTCACATTAAGTTTTCTTGATGGTAAACCAATCCCCGTTACGGGCAAGAGGAAAGAAACGACTAAACTTTTGCAACGAAGGTTCATAACTAAGGGTACGACAAGTTATCTCAAAATGCATAATAGAAGCAACACCTACATGGGCTAACTGAACGAGAGATAAACGATAATACTTCAACACTTCCAATAAAAATTTTGTAAAAGGGTAACGCAAATTCGGTTGTTCTAAAATTCAAGAATAAAAAACGACTTAACCCTCAGGACACTTATTCATCGTAACCCGCCTAGGGGCGGAAGCGTTAAGCAACGAATAAATCCCATGTTCAACACATAACTGATCGACTTCAGACTGTGTGAGTTTTGAAAACTAAATACTGATGTCACTTTTTGAACTAGAAGCCATTACAAACTATAGAGGGATAAAACATACTTACTGATTTATAAGAGGTACAAGTATATCGCCGCAAAGATGAGAGATCACCGGAATAACCAACGGATCTTGCAAAAAAGGGAAGAAGACGAAGAAATGAGGGTAGTTATATGGTTATAAAGGGAGGGGGTCATAAATTCAAATTTTGAATTCCCCACAATTATCGGATAGATGGAAAGTTGGGATAAAACTGCCACCAGCTGGAAGGCTAGGGCAATGATACCCTCCCATGCGGCATTGTCCCATCAATCAAGTCCTAGCCGTATGATACTACTTGCACATGCAAAGGGGGCAAGTGGGTAAGGATAAGGGAGAAAGAAAAGGGTGAAAAGAAAAATGAAACGTTTCGTGCACCTATCATACTCATAACTAGTAGCTTCCATCGACAAGCTCCTAGCTATGTAGCAACACATTGAGCTCACAGCTTCTAGCTTCTCCGTATATTACCTAACATCTTCCCACATAGCTAATAAACTGATAGCATAAAATACACCACAATAAGAAGCTAGGAGAAAGGAACAGCTCCTCCGTATGAGCCATACACTAGTGTTTTAGAAAACAAAAGGCTAGGGCACATACTCCAAATCAGCTGAGTCCCCAGAATAACATCTCATTAAGTCATAAGCACCTATATTTACAACATAGATACTTATGACTAGGGGTTGATGACGTGGGTGCTCGGAAGCTCCTACTCAGCAAAGCTGGAAGCTACAAACTAGAAGCAGTTACACTTATGACCAAGAGCCGGGAGAAGAAAGCTAGAAGTAGTCATACTAATGACTAGAAACTGGATGCTCTGCTACTGTTACACATCCCAAGTCTAGAGGCTGGAAGGTCAAAGTGACATGACTTTGTCCCAAAGCACATAAAATAACATCAAGACTCACAAAGCTGACATTCACCAAAAGAGGCAAGGCCACCCATGTAAGCAACATCACCAAGGATAAGGTTTACCACAATTAGAAGGTATGATATGTCGAGGAGGCTTCCTAGAGCTGAAACCTCTGCCTATGAAAGGGAGTCTCCTCACAAGTCACAACTCCAAAGGTATCATCACTTCACGCTCTCTCTCTCCCTCCCTCTCTCTTTCTAGAACTGTTCTATCTCACTTATACTTAACTCTTAGAGAACCCTTTATTGATTCTCACGCCGGAGTCCAAACGCGGGAGGCCACCTGTAACAACTCTCCAATACACCCCGAACCGAGCAGAAATGTAAAACCGGACATGTAAATCGCGACGCGCATGCAAAACGAGACAGGCTCACCTGAACAGCTCAGGCGCCACGAGCCAGAGACACCGGTCTCTATCGCGACGTGCGGGAGGTGTATAGGTGACGTGTCACCGTTTCACGCCATCTGCAACCTTACACTTGTGACCAGACTAACCTAGCCTAGCTACATATCTCAGGCGCCACGTGAAGGAGGTCCGAATCCCGCGCGACGCGCGGGGGAAGTCAAAATCGGGTGTAAATAGAGCAGCGTGGGAATGAGTTATGTGCTCAAAATCGAATGAAAAATTCGATAGTATACTCTCACTATCCCCGTTTCTCTGAACAATACCCCCTAAACCTAAACCCTAAACATGCGAAGCGCTGTCCGCTGTAAGTAACTTAACCCCCGATCACTAATTCACTATCCTACCCAAGTTAGGACCAACGCATGTCAAGGCTCTGCCCGACTACGTTCGTTGAAATCCTATCTCGTGTTGTATGGACACCCTACCCGATCGATCTAGAATCGCCAACGCATGTCAAGGCTCTGCCTGACTACGTTCGTTGGAGTTCTGTCGAGTGTTGTATGGTTAAAGTGACTTGAGTTAATTTACTAACACATGTGCATTGTATGTTTTAATAGAAATTCCAGGAAGTAACCAAGAATTATCACCAGGAACTCCGTAGGATTACCTAAGTGTTCAAGGCGAGTACATTCTCTTTTTGTAAATCTTTTTGTGAGTCAAAATGTGTTACCAAAACCTCAAATATTTTTAATTATGCTTAACAATGATTGAGTATATGTATTCTACAATTACTAGCCGTTATGTTGGGGTTTTGTATACATTGCTAGTCCAAAATCACGGGAATGTGACAGGAACCGTTACTGTTGGGTGACAGGGCACAAAGTAATATGACCCACAAGTCAGGATTGACAGTACTGATTGAGTAATTGTGTAGATATAAACATTGTAAATGCGGATGCTCTCAATAACTGTAAAGTATAATCATTTGTTTTGATAAAACTGAGATGGATTCGCCAGTATTTCTTGCTGATAAAATGTTTTAAAACGCGTTTCAGGTAACTTAATGTGAAGCTAACAGAAGCAGTTGGAGAACACTGAAGGCTTAGAAAAGTGGCTATAAAAGTTACCTATATAAAAGGAGTTTTTGTTTTTCATAAATTGGGGGTTACCCCTCTACGAATGTATTGTAATGGAAACACGGGTTTTATCCCATTTGTTTAATATAAAATTTTGGTGTTTTGAAACTCTGATATTTACTTTCTAATGATGTTTAAATTCCACTGCCAAATTAATAACCACCGGTACCACCAGCTCTGTGTCTGCGGCCCCCGCCCCGGGTGGGGTCGGGGGTTGCGACAGAAGGTGGTATCAGAGCCACTAATTTAAGCCATTTAGGTGTTCTATTGAAATACTTAAATTTTAACCAATTGTGTTAGGAAACATCCGCGACTTTACTCTATGTAAATGTATATATTATATTTTGTGTTATTTAATAACTTGTTTAGTTGACAGTATGAGTGATCAGGGTACTTCTGACGCTTATCGTCACCTACCTCATTCTCTTATGGATGAAGGGACATCCCAGCCAACCACAGACTACACCGCCGATTCCAAAGATATCTTTGTTTTCAAAGCCAAATCCGCAGAACCTTTTCCCCTAAAAAGAGAGGTTGGTTTAGTAGAGCCAAAGCAGATAAGAGGAAAAGACTGAGACAAGTACAACAACAAGCCATAGCAGCTAGAATGGGAGAAACACCCGAACCCCGAAGTTAGAACCTTGTGAGAAGAAGAATTGGATAGACAACTAGTTAATTTTCGCATGTTTGGAAATGTAAAGGAGAACCTAATTTCCATCAAGTAGCAAATCCAGAACCACCGTTACTTCCCTTATTTTCTAACCAACCCATGAACCTAGAACAGAACCAGGGAAACCAATTTCCAATCCCAGCCTTTGACCCCAATGAGATACCTAGATTCTAGCACCAAACCCTTTAGATCCATGGTGGGCTAACAACTGGGCAATTCAGAACCTGCTAGAAAACCCAATCCCATATGAAGAACCAGTTCTACCTTACCCTGAACCAGTGCCAAAGCCCCAATACTACCCAGGGAACATGTGGAGGAACTCCGCCAGCTTGGAGATGAATTGGTGGAGGAAGGAAACCGAATTCGCCACATCGAGAGAAGCTCGTAAGAAGTATGACGAGCGGGAAATGCAGTTTTTAAGGAAGCCATAGCTTAATATATAATATATAGATATATATGTGTGTGTGTGTATTTTGTTACGTTGAAAAAAAAAAGACATTCACCTATATAAATATATCGATGCATAGGTGTATATTTGAATTCTAGTTATGTTTGTACTAGATGCATATATATGAAAAGAGTAAAAGTCGCAATGCTCGACGATTTTGGTTCATTGTGTTGGGGTGATTGTTATTTAATTTATTCTGTGATATTAATACCTGATAAATGTTTATAATTCAGATGTCAGACGAAGTAAATCAGGAAATTCAGAATAACGATAATAACGAGAATCAAATGAATAAAAGTGCTATCGAACACATAGTGGCCCAAGGAATCATAGACGCTATGCCCTATGTTATCATACCATTAAAAGGCAGGAAATAATGATTCCATAAATGGGAATAAACGTGTGCCCCTGAATCAAATCATACCGTGAATGGAAATCCCGAACTATTAATCCAAGCTCCAATTCCAAAAAGAAGAAGAACCATCTCATATGGTTGTTCTTATAAAGAATTCTTATCATGCAAACCGATAGAATTCTCAGGCAATGAAGGAGCTATTTCAGCCTTGCGCTGGATAGAAAAGACAGAAGCAGTCCTCAAGATAAGTAAATGTTCAAAGAAGATAAAATCATGTATGCTTCTAATCTTTTTAAAGATGCGCTTTAGAGTGGTGGAATACCATTCTTCAGTCCAAAGGAAGTGACAGGGTTTACAATCTGGAATGGAACAACTTTAAGGAAATAGTTGAAAGGAAATTTTGTCCTCCTAATGAAAAGGAACAATTGCTAATAAATTCCTAAATCATAGAATGACTGGGGTAAATTGCAGGGAATATACTACCACATTCTTTGAATATGCAAGGATTGTACCAACCCTGGCCTCACCAGAACCAGTATTAATCTCCCGTTACATCTGGGATTAATCAGTGAGATCAGACATGTAGTCAAAGCAGCTAGACCACAAATCATAGAAGAAGCAGTAGAGCTAGCAAACACTTTGACAGATGAACTGGTACATGTGCAAGAAGAAAACCAGAAAAGGAACCTAGCTCAAAAGATCACTCAAGAGCTACGTTATGGAAATTCCAACCGTGGAAAAGGGGCAAGTTCTTCTTCACCCCCGTGTAAGTACTGCAAAAGGAAACATTCAGGGAAATGCTCTACATACTGCAATTTCTTCAAATTTCCAGGACATAAGGAAGAAGACTAGCAGAAAGAAAGTTAGCAATAGGCTATGCTACAATTGCGGAGAAGCCGGTCATATTAGAACCAACTGTCCGAAGCTAGCTCCAGCAGCCAACAATAAAGCAAAGATGACCGAAGGACCCAAGAAGACTCCAGAGCATTCGTGCTAACCGCTGAAGAAGCAAAGATGATTCCGGATGTGATTGCCGGTACGTTTTTAGTTAATGATGTTTATACAAAAGTATTATTTGACTCTGGGGCAAACCAAAGTTTCATCAATACTTCCTTCTGCAATTTTCTTAATCAACCATTAACTAAACTTCACCAAAATTGTTTGGTGGAGACGGCAAATGGGTCTTCTATCCAAATAAGCGAAATCCTGCAACGAGTAAAGATAGAAATTTTAAGTCATAATTTTTCTGCTAACCTTTTTCCTATGGATCTAGCCGGATTTGATGTCGTGTTAGGAATGGATTGGTTGGTAGCCAATCAGGCACAATAATATGTGATCAAAAGTCTGTAGAAGTAAATGCACCATCTGGCGAAAGGATCACAATTAAAGGAGATAAGTCGACAAGGTCAACAAAGTTCATCTCAGTAATGAAAGCTGAAGCTATGCACGGAAAGGAGGAATAGTGTATATGATTTCCCTAATCATTAACACTAAAGAGAAAGAATTAAAAGATATTCCCGTAATATCTGAATTCTTCAATGTATTCCCAGAAGAGTTGCCTGGATTACCGCCAGATCGAGAGGTTGAATTTAGAATTCACCTAATACCAGGAACGGCACCGATTGCCAAAGCACCCTATCATCTAGCACCGACGGAGATGCAGGAACTGAAGAAACAACTGGACGAATTACTAGAGAAAGGTTTCATACAACCCAGCTCATCGCCATGGGGAGCACCGTTGTTGTTTGTCAGGAAGAAAGACGGTCTATGTGTATGTGCATTGATCACAGGGAATTGAACAAAGTTACAATAAAAAAATCGGTACCCGTTACCAAGAATTGACGATTTGTTCGATCAACTCCAAGGAGCCCGATTTTTTTCTAAGATCGACTTACGATCAGGATATCATCAATTGAAAGTACAGGAAGAGGACATTCCTAAAACAGCCTTCAAAACAAGGTACGGTCATTATGAATTTACTGTCATGCCATTTGGTTTAACCAATGCCCCAGCTGCATTTATGGACATGATGAACATGATATGTAAACCATACCTGGATAAATTCATAATTGTCTTTATAGATGATATTCTAATTTACTTTAAGAGTAAGGAAGATCACGCAGAGCATTTGCACATACTCCTACATTGCTGAGGAAAGAAAAGTTTACGCAAAATTCTCAAAATGTGAATTCTGGTTACAAGAAGTACAATTCCTTGGACATCTGGTAAACCACGAAGGAATTCATGTGGATCCCACAAAGATAGAAGCGATTACCAAATGGAAGGTTCCAGACTCACCCACGGAAGTAAGAAGTTTTCTTGGATTGGCAGGATACTACAGACGTTTATTCAAGATTTTTCTAGAATAACCATCCCGTTAACCAAGCTAACTTGTAAATCGGTTAAGTTTGAATGGGGACCAAAGCAGGAAGAAGCATTCAGAATTTTGAAGCAAAAATTAACCAACGCACCAATACTCGCTTTGCCAGAAGGAACTGAAGACTTCGTAGTTTATTGTGATGCGTCTAAATTAGGATATGGATGTGTACTGATGCAACGTCAAAAAGTAATTGCTTATGCCTCTTGACAACTTAAAAAGCATGAAGAGAATTATACAACCCATGATCTATAGTTAGGAGCAATAATTTTTGCCCTTAAGATTTGGAGACACTATCTTTACGGTAGTAAGTTTGCAGTATTCACAGATCATAAGAGTTTAAGATATGTCTTTGGACAAAAGGAATTAAACATGAGACAGAGGCGATGGATGGAAATTCTTAGTGATTATGATTGTGATATCCGGTATCATGCAGGAAAAGGTAACGTAGTAGCTGACGCTTTAAGTCGAAGTATCATGAGAAACCGAAAAGAGTACGCTCTCTTAGACTAAACCTGCAGATATATTTAAATGAGCAAATTAAGCAGACATAGGAAGCCGCAATCAAGGACGATGCTGAAAGATTAAAAGGAATAACTAAAGAATTAGAGAAAGGAACAGATGGAATTTGGAGATTCCATAAAAACAGAATTTGGATCCCTATCCAAGGAGATCTACGGAATCAAATACTAGAGGAAGCCCATAAGACTAAGTATACAATGCATCCTGGAAGTGATAAGATGTATAAAGACTTGAGAAAGAATTTCTGGTGGATAGGAATGAAGAAGGATGTAGCAAGCTATGTTGCCAAATGTCAAACCTGTTCACAGGTTAAAGCTGAACATCAGAAACCTTCAGGCTTGTTACAACAATTGGAAATGCCAATTTGGAAATGGGAATTGATAACAATGGACTTTGTTACCAAACTACCCAGGACACGAAAAGGTAATGATACAATCTGGGTGATTGTAGACAGGTTAACCAAATCTGCTCATTTCTTACCGACGAAGGAAACTTTCAGTATGGATTAGTTAGCTAAATTATATGTAAATGAAATAGTTTCATTGCATGGAATTCCTTTATCTATTGTGTCTGACAGGGACATCCGTTTTACCTCTCATTTTTGGACAAGTTTCCAAAAAGCAATGGGAACTAAACTAAATCTAAGTACAACATATCACCCTCAAACGGACGGTCAAAGTGAAAGGACAATCCAAACAATGGAAGATATGCTTAGAGCCTATGTAATTGATTTTGGAGGAAATTGGGATGAACATTTGCCTTTGATAGAGTTTTCCTACAACAACAGTTATCATTCCAGCATCAATGCTGCACCCTTTGAAGCACTCTACGGACGAAAATGTCGAACACCAGTATGTTGGGCAGAGATTGGAGAAAAGTAACTATCAGGTCCTGAAATCGTGCAGGAAACAACTGACAAAATCATTCAAGTCAAGGAAAGACTGAAAGCGGCTCGAGATCGTCAAAAGAGTTATGCAGATAACAGACGCAAACCTTTGGAATTTCAAGTTAGAGATAAAGTGCTATTAAAAGTCTCACCATGAAAAGGAGTTGTAAGATTCGGTAAGAAAGGAAAACTAAGCCCAAGGTATGTTGGACCTTTTAAGATTATCAAACGAATAGGGCCAGTAGCCTATCAGCTACAATTGTCAGAGGAAATGGAAGGAATACATGATGTATTTCATGTATACAATCTCAAGAAATGTCTAGCAGATGAATCATTGGTGATACCTCTTCAAGATATAAAGGTAAATGAGAAGCTTAAGTTTGTTGAGAAACCCATTCAGATTAAAGATAAAAAGATCAAGAATCTCAAGCGCAAGAGATTAGTTCTGGTAAAAGTAAAATGGGATTCAAATAGAGGACCAGAATATCCATAGGAGTTAGAGTCAGAAATGCAGAGAAAGTATCCACACCTATTCAAGTGAATCTCGAGGACGAGATTTAAAACAAGGTGGGGAGGATGTAACAACTCTCCAATACACCCCGAACCGAGCCGAAACGTAAAACCAAACACCGTAAATCAAGACAGGCTCACCTGAACAGCCCAGGCGCCACGCGCCAGAGACACCAGTCTCTGTCGCGACGTGCGGGAGGTGCCAGGTGACGTGTCACTGTTTCGCGCCATCTGGCAACCCTACACTTGTGACCAGGCTGACCTAGCCTAGCTAGGTATCTCAGGCGTCACGCAAGGGAGGTCCCAGAATCCCGTGCGACGCGCGGGGGAGGTCAAAATCGGGTGTAAATAGAGCAGCGTAGGACTGAGTTATGTGCTCAAAATCGAATGAAAAAATCAATCGTATACTCTCTCTATCCCCGTTTCTCTGAACAATACCCCCTAAAACCCTAAACCCTAAACCTGCGAAGCGCTGTCCGCTGTAAGTAACTTAACCCCCGATCACTAATTCACTATCCTACCCGAGTTAGGACCAACGCATGTCAAGGCTCTGCCCGACTACGTTCGTTGAAATCTTATCTCGTGTTGTATGGACACCCTACCCGATCGATCTAGAATCGCCAACGCATGTCAAGGCTCTGCCTGACTACGTTCGTTGGAGTTCTGTCGAGTGTTGTATGGTTAAAGTGACGTGAGTTAATTTACTAACACATGTGCATTGTATGTTTTAATAGAAATTCCAGGAAGTAACCAAGAATTATCACCAGGAACTCCGTAGAATTACCTAAGTGTTCAAGGCGAGTACATTCTCTTTTTGTAAATCTTTTTGTGAGTCAAAATATGTTACCAAAACCTCAAATATTTTATTATGCTTAACAATGATTGAGTATATGTATTCTACAATTACTACCGGTTATGTTGGGGTTTTGTATACATTGCTAGTCCAAAGTCACGGGAATGTGACAGGAACCGTTACTGTTGGGTGACAGGCCCAAAGTAATATGACCCACAAGTCAGGACTGACAGTACTGATTGAGTAATTGTGTAGATATAAACATTGTAAATGCGGATGCTCTCAATAACTGTAAAGTATAATCATTTGTTTTGATAAAATGAGATGGATTCGCCAGTATTTCTTCTGATAAAATGTTTTTAAAACGCGTTTCAGGTAACTTAATGTGAAGCTAACAGAAGCCAGCTGGAGAGCACTGAAGGCTTAGAAAAGTGGCTATAAAAGTTACCTATATAAAAGGAGTTTTGTTTTTCATAAATTGAGGGTTACCCCTCTACGAATGTATGTAATGGAAACACGGGTTTTATCCCATTGTTTAATATAAAAGTTTGGTGTTTTGAAACTTGATATTTACTTTCTAACTACGATCCTAATGTTTAAATTCCACTCCAAATAAATAACCACCAGTACCACCAGCTCTGTGTCTCGCGGCCCCCGCCCCGGGTGGGGTCGGGGGTTGCGACAAAGGTGTTATCAGAGCCACTGATTTAAGCCATTTAGGTGTTTTATTGAAATACCTAAATTTTAAACAATTATGTTAGGAAACATCCGCGACTTTACTCTATGTAAATGTATAATTATTATTTTGTGTTATTTTAATAACTTGTTTAGTTGACAGTATGAGTGATCAGGGTACTTCTGACGCTTATCGTCACCTACCTCATTCTCTTATGGATGAAGGGACATCCCAGCCAACCACAGACTACACCGCCGATTCCAAAGATATCTTTGTTTTCAAAGCCAAATCCGCAAACCTTTTCCCCTAAAAAGAGAGTTGGTTTAGTAGAGCCAAAGCAGATAAGAGGAAAAGACTGAGACAAGTACAACAACAAGCATAGCAGCTAGAACTGGGAGAAACACCCGAACCCAGAAGTTAGACCCTTGTGGGAAGAAGAATTGGATAGACAACTAGCTAATTTTCACATGTTTGGAAATGTAGAAGAGAACCTAATTTCCATCAAGTAGCAAATCCAGAACACCGTTACTTCCCTTATTTTCTAACCAACCCATGAACCTAGAACAGAACCATGGAAACAATTTCCAATCCCAGCCTTTGACCCCAATGAGATACCTAGAATTCCAGCACCAAACCCTTTAGATCCATGGTGGGCTAACAACTGGGCAATTCAGAACCTGCTAGAAAACCAATCCCATATGAAGAACCAGTTCTACCTTACCCTGAACCAGTGCCAGCCCCAATACTACCCAGGGAACTATGTGGAGGAACTCCGCCAGCTTGGAGATGAATTGGTGGAGGAAGGAAACCGAATTCGCCAATCGGAGAGAAACTCGTATGGAAGTATGACGAGCGGGAAATGCAGTTTTTAAGGAAGCCATAGCTTAATATAATATATATATATATTGTGTGTGTGTGTGTGTGTTTTGTTACGTTGAAAAAAAGAAGACATTCACCTATATAAATATATCGATGCATAGGTTAGTAATATTTGAATTCTAGTTATGTTTGTACTAGATGCATATATATGAAAAGAGTAAAAGTCGCAATGCTCGACGATTTTGGTTCATTGTGTTGGGGTGATTGTTATTTAATTTATTCTGTGATATTAATACCTGATAAATGTTTATAATTCAGATGTTAGACGAAGTAAATCAGGAAATTCAGACTAACGATAATAACGAGAATCAAATGAATAAAAGTGCTATCGAACACATAGTGGCTCAAGGAATAATAGATGCTATGCCCTATATTATCGATACCATTAAAAAGGCAGGAAATAATGATTCCATAAACGGGAATAAGCGTGTGCCCCTGAATCAAATCACAGCGTGAATGGAAATCCCGAACTGTTAATCCAAGCTCCAATTCCAAAAAGAAGAAGAACCATCTTATATGGTTGTTCTTAATACACTCTTCTATGCCGGATGTGGCTGGTTATGCATCATTCTATCGAATCGTTTTATACTAACTTTCCTCACACCGACGATTCTATACCTAGCCCGCTTCAACAAAACTACATCAACCTTTCTGTTTCATGCATTGTTGGGACATTTGTAAGTTCCATCCCAAATGGGCGAATATCCCCAGTGGTAGGAAACTACCACGTCATCAAAAAGGGCAAGGACACCCTCTTCCCAAGCCCAGTCAGATGCACGATTGATCTCAACTTCGATGAGTTGGATGAATCCCCAAGCCGGCCAAAATTCGGAAGAGACGCCGCAAAAAGGCGCGCACAAAAATCAAGATCGGGTACATCGTCGCCTTAGTGGGGAGTTCGGGCTTGCGTAAGGGTGTATACAGCGATCAGTTGGAAGACATTGCAAGCAAGTTAGATACATTTAACGTATTCCAACAACAAGGGCCGAAATTCGGAAGAGCAAAGAAGCTAGGAATGCCCTGAAACAAAGACGAGATGATATGAAAGTTCTAGCCCAGCCCACCGATGACCTATCAGGTGAAGAGTTGGAGATTAATGTTGGAGATGAAAGAAGCGATAATGAAAAAAATATTCCAAGCACTAGGAACTTTTTATGAATTTTAGGTTTTTTTAAAGTCTTTGCAATGTAATTTTTTTATTTTCTTTGTTTTTTGTTAAATTTATTAAAAATATATATAAAGCTTTGGGTCAGCCCAGCGGAGCCAACCGAAACCACGTGTCGGGCCACGCCCCAAACCCCCGTCCCACCATACCGTCTTCATTGTGGGTCAGCCCAATCCCACCCAAGCCACGTGTCGGGCCATGCCCCAAACTCCCGCTCCACCATACCCCACGGTACGTGAAAGATAGCTAGTGAAACGTGGGTATGGTGAAAACTTAAGATTTTGCCCTTTGAACTTCACTTTTGTAACTCTTTTTTAATCCTTCAACTTCCAATAATCATTGTACACACATTATTATCCGTAAAATGGGATATTACACCGAAAAAACACCACAAACACACAAGTAGACTGTACAATTTAAGTATGTGCATGCATAAACAAATATTGAATGGAAATTACATGGCAAAGCTCTCTTGAATTGTTAGAAAATGAGAAAGTTATAGTAAGATGAACGTTCTGGTTAAAAATAACTCCACATTATTGTCATTTAATTTTTTTAACGGCCAATGAAATCACCGGATAAGCATTCTGGGATGCCTCAATTGAGCAAATGCACCCCTCCTCCATAATGGTCAGAGTTGGATGCATACCCGAGCCACCAAGCCACCAGTTCCGGGGAAAACCCGCCCGCCCGAAGGCTCACTGTGGTAAAACCCGGTTCGGCTCGTTTCGAACCGGCAACCTCCAGAGAGGCCTAGTTCTAAACTTCATTGCCACCACCAATGTCCTTCAAATTGATGCTAGTGGGAGTTGAACTTGGGACCTCAAGGAGAGAAGCCAAGTGACTAACCACTAGACCAAGTTTTTAGGACTAATCGTCATCTAATTGAGAATCAATTTTGTAAATGTCTAATTTAAATCCATGGTTGTAAATTAATCCCATTTTCCACTCACAATTCTCGATTAGTCACTGATTAATCAAATTAGTTCCGATGAATCGCTAGTTTCCACCTCGCCACCTGACTAGCGACTATCAATTACTTTAACACTATTTAGATCTAATAAAAAAATTGATAAAAAAGAAGACTTGGAACCAAGAAATTCAATAAAAAACTTACATATGCTAAGTCGCCATTGTTATTATTATTATCATTATATTTTCATATAGATTTATAAATTATATATATAATTAATAAAATAATGGGTAAATTACACTTTTCATCCTTTATGTTTGTATCGGTTGCAACGGATACCTTTAACTTTAATAATTATAAAACTCATTACACTATACGTCCTTTAGCACTAACCAAGTTAAAAATTTAAGTTAGGTTTATTCACTTAAGGGTATTTTGGTCAATTCATGCTTTTGTTTAAATGTTTAATAAATAAAACTCCTATTCACTTCATCTTCCCGAATTTCTTAACCCTAAAACCTTAACCACCACCACCTCATCTTGTCGCCACCACCACATCATGCCGTCACCACCTCAAATCTCCTCAAAACCACCACAACATCCTGCCATCGCCACCGCCATACACAGTTTTTTTATAAAGTTACCTGCTCATGCTGGCACTCATGTTGATGCACCTGGACATATGTTTCAAAATTACTATGAAGAAGGCTTTGATATTCTTGAGTTACAAGTACTTAATGGTATTAGATGGATCTGTACATAGATACAATACACTGTTATTTTTTATTAGATTATTATTTGTTATGTATGAAGGTTATATGGTTGATCAACACATGGTTAATGAATTTCATGTATAATACCTGTGTTACTAACTACTAATTTATGTCTTTTTTTCTTTCTCAGTCCCAGCGTTATTAGTCGATGTTCCAAGGGACAAGAACAAAACTGGTACTAATTCATAATCTTACTCTGTCCCCGACGAAGCATACCCCTCTCCGTTTATATCTGCAGTCACACCCTGCGAACTAAACAGGCATCTGTCTCTCTCTCTCTCTCCTCTCTCTCTCTCTCGTCGCCAATGATGCATACCCATCTCTCTCTAGTCTTCACTCTCATCTTTCTTCTGAGTTTTTCTTAATTGTTACAGCAAATATCCCAACCTGACCACCATACTTGTTTCAAGCATACTCATTACATACTCTGTTTCTGCAACCTCTTTTGTCGCTGATGAAACAGTTACACCCTGCGACCTAAACGAAGGCACCAGTCTTTCTCCTAGCCGCAAAGAAGTGGCGATTGCGATGGCAATGGCATGATGTTGTGGTGGTGGTGGTGATTTGAGGTGGTGACAGTAGGATGTGGTGGTGGCGATAAGATGAGGTGTGGTGGCAAGATGTGATGGTTTTAAGGTTAGGAAATTGGGAGGATGAAGTGAATATAAGTTTTATTTATTAAATATTTAAATAAAAGCATGAATTGATCACAGTGATTAAACTTAATTGAAATTTTAACTTGGTTAGTGTTAAAGGACGTAGTATGAGTTTTTCAAATAAAAATTATGACTCTAATTATTGAATTTAAAAATTATCCGTTATTAAAATTTAAAAGTTATACGTTGCAACCTGATACAAACATAAATTACGAAAAATGTAATTTACCCTAAAATAATATTATGTCCACATTTGTGAACTGAAAACCATAACCACTCAAAAAGGTTGCACCTTTCTTCCATGGCTTTGAGACTGTCATCCTTCACTCCCATTCCAGACCTCCAAACCCCCATTTTCCACTCACAATTCCTTCAATCCACCCCTGTTCTTCCTTCGCTCTCATCATCTTCACTTTCAACGAAGCTTTTGGCTTCAAAGCTCCATTCACGACGCAAATCACCTGTTTCTATCAATTCACTCAAACAGGAAACCCTTCAGAACCCCGCTCCATCTTCTACATCATCTAATAAGCTTGTTCTCGTTATCGGAGGCACCGGTGGAGTCGGTACCATTCTTTTAACCTACTGTTCTTCTTATGGATGTGATTTTTTCTAGAGTTAAATGCCATTTTAAGTTAATGTGGTTTAGGTTATTTTACCAGTTTAGTTCAAATGTTTTATTTTTCGCAAATGGGTCCAAAAAGGTTTCACCGTTGTCATTTTAGTCCACTTGGTTAACTTCATTCGTTTTTTCTGTTGACGAGAACGGCAATTCGGTCATTTTATATGTAATTCTGTTAACTAGAAAGACAATTTATGTCATATAAAATGACCGAATTGTCTTTCTCGATAACAGAAAACGATGAAACCTTTTTGGACCTACAGACGAAAAACAAAACATTTGGACTAAACTATTAGCGGATGTATATCCGTTTTATAGTTTATGTATATCTATGTATTTCTTATGTATATCCGGTTTATATTTTATCCCTAAATTAGTTAGGAATTATCCCTGAATTAGTTAGGAGTTAGTTAGGTTCTTGTATTATATATTGTTCTCTTCTTCATCAATAGAAATCAAGGAATTCAGATTCAATTATATGGTATCAGAGCCTACTGCTCTGACCTAAAACAAATCCGCAGCAGCCCCTGTCCACGGACCCTGCAGCCGATTCTTTTTCCTTCTTTTGTTCATCCGCAGCAGCCCCTGTCCAGCAGCCCCTGTCCACGGACCCTGCAACCGATTCTTTTTCCTTCTTTTGTTCATCCGCCGCAGCCGATTCTTTTTCCTTCTTTTGTTCATCTCGATGTCAGACAACCAGAATCCTCCAAGCACACTGACAGCCTTCACCCTGCTTATTCGGTGACTAACATCCAGCACAAAGTTCGTGTTTTGGATGGTTCCAAAGTCACCTATGCATCATGGGTCAAGCTGTTCACCCTGCATGCACGCGGTTACGAGGTGCTACACCACATTGATGGCACTGAACCGCCTGCCAAAACAGATCCGGACTACGCCAACTGGGCCAAAATTGACTCTCTTGTGCTTCAGTGGATCTATGGGACACTTTCAGATGACCTGCTGGCACGTATTCTTGATGAGGAAACAACAGCTTATGGCGCATGGACCCGGATTCGGAAAATCTTTCTGAACAACAAGGGCGCCCGTGCAGCAGCCCTTGAAACAGAGTTTGTCAATCTTACCCTGCGCTCCATGCCCAGCCTCCAAGACTACTGTCAGCGTCTTAAGTATCTCGCTGACCAACTGAAAGCTGTTGAGCAACCAGTCACAGAAGATCGCCTTGTCCTGCAGCTGGTTCGAGGCTTACCACCGGAATTCGATGTTCAAGCCTCTATCATCAATAACACCCTTCCCTCATGGGAAGATGCCTGCGACATGCTCGACTCAGATCTGCGTCGCCAACAAGCACGAAACTCTATTGCCTCCAACCCGGCTGTTGTTGCCCAAGTGTCTCGCGAGCCACCTACGGCCCGCCGGGACCCCCCTCATTATCGCAACAACAACCGACAGCAGCCAAGACGTCAATTTCACAGGCCTCAGCAGTCATTCGGTCAACAGCAACATCGCACAGGTCGCGGTAATCAGCAGCCCTCTAACCGCAACCAGCCTCGTGGTTCTTTTCAGTCTTCGGCCCAGCATCAATTGGTCCGACCCAATGTCTGGAGCCCAGGTCCATCCCCCTACTGGCCACCATGGTGGGCTGCGGCCCCACCATGTCCCTACCCAACTCAGCCCAGTTGAGCAGGCCCATCTTGGCCGATTGTTCCTGGTCAGCCTCCACAGGCCACTGGCCCAACTTCACGACAGCACCAGCCCTGGTCCACTCCACCTGCTCAGGCCCACTTGGCAGATGTAAACCCACTGGAACCATCAGAATTAGGGGCAGCTTTCCAGGCGATGGCACTGAACTCGGGAGATGACAGTTGGGTTGCTGACACCGGGGCCTCTGATCATTTGACACACGAACCAGGTAATATTCACACTCCTTGTACTACTACTATTAATTCTGTATTTGTTGGAAATGGTAACCGTGTGCCAATTCACGGGTCCGGTCATACAATCATTCAATCACCCAATTCCCGGGTCCGCCCCTACACCCTTAAAAATGTCCTTTACACCTCAAATATTATCCGAAACCTTGTTTCAGTTCGTAAATTCACTACTGACAATATGGTTTCCATGTCTTTTGACCCTTTTGGCTTTTCTGTGAAGGACTACAAGAATGGAACGCTCCTGAGCCGCCACAATAGTACCGGCCCACTGTACTCCTTCAACACCAAAACCAACCAACCTGCTTCTGCTTTGCTTACTTCTTCGCTCTCTAATGTTTGGCATGATCGCCTTGGCCATCCTGGCAATTTTATTATGGATTTCTTAGTTTCTCGTAATTTAATTTCTTGTAATAAATCTAAGAACAATTTCTTTTGCAACTCTTGTCAAATTGCTAAACATAAGCGTTTACCATTTCATGATTCTGATTCCGTTACTTTTCAACCTTTTGACATCATACATTGTGACTTGTGGACTTCACCTATACCCAGCAACACAGGTTACAAATATTACATGGTCCTCATTGACGACCACACCCAATTTGTTTGGGCCTATCCACTCAAATATAAAACCGAAACCTTCACCAAATTTACTCAATTTCACCGCCTTGTCCAAACCCAATTTAATAAATATATCAAAACTTTTCAGTGTGACATGGGTGGTGAGTTTGATAATTCCAAATTTCAATCATTCGCTGTCACTCACGGCCTTCAATTTCGATTTTCATGTCCCCAAACTTCACAACAAAATGGTAAGGCGGAACGTATGATCCGACGAATCAATGACATCATTATGTCCCTCCTTACCCATGCTTCCCTACCTTCCCATTTCTGGGTTGAAGCACTTCACACTGCCGTCTATTTACATAACATTCTTCCTACCAAACTCCATAACTTTCTAACCCCCACATACAAACTCTATCACCGGCATCCCACCTACACTCACCTTCGCACCTTCGGGTGTGCTTGTTTTCCAAATCACAATGCCACTCGACCCCACAAACTAGCCCGCCGTTCTACACCATGCATCTTTCTCGGATATCCAATGAATTATCGTGGATACCGATGCTTAGACCCCTCATCTGGACGTGTCTATTTATCACGTCACGTCACCTTTGACGAATCCACTTTTCCTTTCTCTACCCCACCTACACCTCATATCAACCCAAGCTCTCACCCTGATTCGGAACCTTCACCCATGAGTACCCCGTTTCATTTCACCTCCTCTCCTCCCACAACCGACACCACTACTACTTCCAAACCATCTAAACCACCCATAACCCACACCTACAGCCGACGAAACAGGTCTGACCCAGCAACATCCAGACCCATTTTTTTTCCAGCCCATGCTTCCACACCAACCCCCACCCCCACGGTCTCACAGCCACATTCCCCACCCCTTACCCACACTTACAGCCGCAGAAACAGGTCTGATTCTACTGCATCCAGACCTGTTTTCTTCCCAGAACATGCACATACCACCCTAGCTCCGTCACAATCTAACCTGACACCGCCACCCTCTACCCACCCTATGCAGACCCGGTCTAAAACGGGTTCCCTACCCTCAACAGATCCCACCCTCTTAGCCACCTCCGAGCATAATATTTCCCCACTACCCAAATCCCACACCCAGGCCTTGACCGACCCGAACTGGCACTCGGCTATGACCGACGAATACCAGGCATTAATAGCTAATAATACATGGGAGCTTGTGCCAAGACCTGCAGATGCTCATATTATCCGATGTATGTGGCTATTTCGCCACAAATACCATGCCAATGGTACATTACAGCGCTACAAAGCGCGTTTGGTTGTAAATGGCAAATCTCAACAGGTGGGTGTTGATTGTGACGAGACATTCAGCCCAGTGGTTAAGCCCACTACGATTCGTAATGTCCTCAGCTTAGCAACTTCACGTTCTTGGCCCATTCATCAACTGGATGTCAAGAACGCTTTCCTACACGGGGACCTTAATGAAACTGTTTACATGTTTCAGCCACCTGGGTTTGTTGACAGTAAAAATCCAAAGCATGTTTGTCGACTTCAAAAGTCTTTATATGGGCTAAAACAAGCTCCACGTGCGTGGTACCTCAGATTTGCTTCCTATATACAAAAGTGTGGTTTTCGATCTACCACGAGTGATACTTCTTTGTTCGTCTACAAACAGGGTGATCAAATGGCATATTTACTTCTCTATGTAGACGACATCATCTTGACAGCCTCCAATCCGACACTTTTGCAGCACTTCATTGCCACTCTTTCCAGGGAATTTGCCATGTCTGATCTCGGACCACTACATAACTTTCTCGGGATTGCGGTAACCCGACGAAATGGTGGCCTGTTCTTATCTCAGACCACATATGCAGCAGAGATCTTAGCTCGTGCTAAAATGGAAAATTGTAAACCATGTGCCACACCTACTGACACTAATTCTAAACTAAGTGCAACTGCTGGAGAACCCTTCTCAGATGGTGCCTTATATCGTAGCCTTGCTGGTGCACTGCAGTATTTAACCTTCACACGACCTGATATATCATATGCGGTGCAACAACTATGTTTATTTATGCACTCCCCTCGAGATCCTCATTTCCAGTTCATGAAACGGCTCCTTCGATACCTCAAGGGTACACTAGACTATGGAATCTCTATTTTACCATCCAAATCAGCTCATATCACAGCCTATTCTGATGCGGATTGGGAGAGGCTGCCCTGATTCACGACGGTCTACTTCAGGTTACTGTGTCTTCCTCGGTGATAATCTGGTTACTTGGTCCTCAAAACGTCAGGCGATTATCTCACGTTCCAGTGCCGAGGCTGAATACAGAGGTGTGGCCAACACTGTTGCAGAAACAACATGGCTCAGAAACCTGCTTCTCGAACTCCATCTTCCAATTACCTGGGCCACAGTTGTCTACTGTGACAATATCTCTGCTGTCTACTTATCTCAGAATCCGGTCCAACATCAACGATCCAAGCATATCGAGATTGACATTCATTTTGTTCGCGAGAAGGTTCGTATGGGTTCTGTCAAAGTTCTTCATGTTCCAGCAGACTATCAATACGCTGACATATTCACCAAGGGTCTTCCACGCCAGTTGTTTCAACGATTTCGGTCCAGTCTATGCATCGGAAGACCTACTGCTACGACTGCGGGGGCGTATTAGCGGATGTATATCCGTTTTATAGTTTATGTATATCTATGTATTTCTTATGTATATCCGGTTTATATTTTATCCCTAAATTAGTTAGGAATTATCCCTGAATTAGTTAGGAGTTAGTTAGGTTCTTGTATTATATATTGTTCTCTTCTTCATCAATAGAAATCAAGGAATTCAGATTCAATTATATAAACTGGCAAAATGTCTCAAACCATTAAAATGACATTTAACTCTTTTTTCTATTATTTGATTTTAGTACAACAATTAGAGTTGAATTTGGAGTCTTGTGATCTGATTAATATAAAATGATGCATTTTTTTTGTGGTTTTTAGGGTTAAATTGCTACATGTAGTGTATGTGTAAGTAATTCAGCAATTAGGTGTTGTTTTTTCTAAACTAAAACACTTCATTTTGGAAATTGGAAACCTAAAACTTTTAGTGGATAATATCTTATGCACTTGCTATTAGATAACAATGAAAGAATTCACATTTCAGAACCTCCCTTTAGAAACCATAAGGTTGAGTATTATATATATATATATATCATGGATCTATATATGTACTAGTATGTTCCTTCTTTGCAGGACAATTAGTGGTAGCATCATTGCTAGATCGGGATGTTAAATTGCGATTATTACTCCGAAATCCGGAGAAAGCCACTACTCTATTTGGAGAACAAGAAGAGGACAAATTGCAGGTCTATTTTCTTCTGTTTTTGTTCCTTTACGTTTTACGAAAGTAAACGAATTATGACATTAGTATATATCTTGACCCTTGTGAAACCGGTTCAGGATATAAAAAATTTATTAAATAGTGATTTTGGTAGGTGGTTAAAGGTGACACTCGTAATTCAGAGGATCTTGACCCGTCTATGTTTGAGGTTTGTTCTCTCCGTTGTTTGATGTAATATTATTTTAGTAAGTAAATTGGACAAAATTATTTTGGGTCAACCAGACATCCAGGCCCAACCCATGCCAAAATTTACACTTTCTAACACATTCATTTGACCCGTTACTCAACCTGCCCGACCCGTCCATTTTGTCATCTCAAGTTATCAGCATTTTGTTTATAGGGTGTAACTTATGTTATTTGCACCACGGGTACTACAGCCTTTCCATCACGGCGATGGGATGGGGATAACACACCTGAAAGAGTAGGTAATTTGCATCTCCCACATGTGTGCATATATACAATTGTACACACACATGTTAATGCATATACTTTACCATCTTATTTAGTGCTAAATAAATTTCATCTTTCGTGCTTTGATACTTGCCTTATAAATTAACGTTAATTTGTGTTTAAAGATTGGGAAGGCGTGAGAAACCTTGTGTCAGCACTGCCTCGATCGCTGTCAAGAATCATCCTAGTTTCATCGGTAGGAGTAACCAAGTCTAATGAACTACCATGGAGGTACGTCTACCATTTAAGCGCGTGTTATTAAATTTTCCTGTTTCTGAAACCAAGAAGGTGTTTGGATGTGTGATTTGATAGTTAATATGTGATACTACGTAATCAAAATCAGATAAACGTGATATGTAAGAGAGTGATTGAATGTCTTTTTTCATTTGTTTACAGTTGTAATAGTCAGATGTTGAGTGTTTGACAAATTCTGATGATTTAATAAACTAACGGATAAAATGACATTTTTGTCATAAAAATAGAGATGACATACGAAACGGGAGTAAAAGGTCACTTATGTCATTAGCTAAAGTGTTTTGAGTATTTTATGTCAAAACAAAAGTTTAAAATAGAAATGGATGTAGTGTAAATGCAAATGTTTTATACAAATTTGTGCTTGTGACTGTAAATTTGTATTTCAGAGTAGTTATATGTAAAAAAGTAAAATAAAACTTTTTTTCATAGTTAAACGGGTCATGTTATACGTGTGCCACGTTTGGGTTCACGTGTCTGACATGATTTTTGGGTTCGTGTCGTATTTGACCCACCAACCCTTGAACATAACCTGTTTAATA
Organism: Scalesia atractyloides; assembly: GCA_947069175.1. NCBI lineage: Eukaryota > Viridiplantae > Streptophyta > Magnoliopsida > Asterales > Asteraceae > Scalesia > Scalesia atractyloides. The sequence goes on along the minus strand of CAMTDV010000004.1, from coordinate 70,611,631 downwards.
CCTCTCCTCATGAAAGCCCATAGATATTTTTTTTAGTGAGAATACTGCCTGCTTCTTAAGTTCTTATTTCTTAATCTTAAATTTTTTTCTCTTACCGTTCTCATATGTCAGCATCATGAACCTTTTCGGTGTTCTAAAATATAAGAAGATGGGGGAGGACTTTGTGATTAACTCCGGCCTTCCTTATACAATAATAAGGTTTGTAGCTCGTAACGCCATTGCTTTTAATCATAATACTATAAATATAGAACACTCACATATTCACATTATATACTTACCACTGGTTTATATATATTTGCAATATTAGACCTGGTAGGTTGACAGATGGACCTTATACATCATATGATCTAAATACTCTGCTCAAAGCTACAGCTGGCGAAAGACGGGCCGTTGTTATTGGTCAAGGTACTTGAATATTTTTAAGTGCCAGTTTATTGAGGATTTTTAGCGTTCTTTGTCTTTTCAGAGTGTTGAGCTAATTGCTTTTGGTAACCATGAGAACGTGTTACCGGAAAACTTATGGGACCCACCAATACCCTGCTAACTAATCCCGATCACACTGCGCCACCTGTGGAAGTTTGAACTAATTTGACTGAGGGGCCCTTTTGTTGCTTTGTTATAACTTAAAATACAAAAGGATATCAAGTTTTTAAATATTATTCCGGATATTTAAGTGGTGCTATCGTTTTGTTGAGTAGATATTGTTCCTCTATTTGCCAGGAGATAAACTTGTAGGAGAGGTTAGTAGGCTGGTAGTTGCAGAAGCTTGCATACAAGCATTGAACATCGATTTCACTGAAAACCAAATATACGAAATCAACTCAGTCCCGGTGAGTAATCTGCATTTATGTATATTTGAAGTGTTTGTTCTTCTAATACTAATTCATCGTAGAATGCTAGAGGTGGCAGTTTCGAGCTATTTACTTGTAAATGGGTCGACTTCAGTTGTGTTATATCTTAAAAGGTCAAATCAAACGGGTCAAATTGGTCATACAGGTCAATCAGATTGGAAGTTATCAAGTCTGTTCAAAGACCATTATTGTGATTAAATATTTATTTTTGTAATCACAATTAATTTGTTATCTATAATTTTTTTTTCTAATCAATGGAAAAAAGTCAAAAACTGGTGAACCTAACCTGACCTGGCTCAATTTGACCTGTACTAAAAGTAACATGTTTCAGCCTGAACCCTTATGACCTGTAACCCAGTTATCGGTCGGACCCGTCCATTTTACATTCTATAAATGAGTTATAAAGTGTGCGCTGTTTAAAGTGAAATGAAGTGTGGTAAATGTTGTAATGGTGCAGGGTGATGGGCCAGGAAGTGACACAGAAAAATGGAAAGAATTGTTTAAAGCTGCACAACTCCAAAAAGTATGAGCATGCATGCTGTGTACTTGTTCACTCATGTAATTAAGCTTTAAAATTGTAGCTAATTTTATGTAAATGTGTGCAATTTAAAAACAAATGATTAGTAGTTACAATCACAGTTGAAGAAATATATAAAAGGATATGTATTTGCAATAAACTGTGATCATTAATAAATATGTGCGTCGTCGTTTTAGACTTCATTTTTTAGAAATGGTTATGTAACTTCAAGGATTCACCAGGGATGAGCCTCAATGGATCTCTTCAAGCTCTGATAGTGCCATGCTAAATGTTCTCGCAGGAAAGTTGCACAATTGATTTATTTTTCAGAAATGGTTTTTTTTTATACAGAGGTTTATATACAACATGATTTATTGAATAAAAAGATATGATATCTCTTAACTTTTTTAAAATTTAAATTTATGTTTTAAAATTATAAGATTTGATTTGATTGAGATATATTTTCCAAACAAATAGATAAAAAGATAGGATTTCTTTTAACTATAATCTGGTATATATATAATATAAGATAGGATTTTAGAGTAAAAAATCATGTGGCTTTTTAACCTAGGAGGGAGAAGTGCAGAGAGGTCGACTCGCTCAAAAATATCGTCTAAGCGAGAAAGGTCGACTCGCTCAAAAAGATCGTCTAAGCGAGAAGAGCAAACACTTTTAATAACTATGACTAAAAAACCAACGTACCTTTCAATTCAAGTAGAAAAATCCATCAACTAAATTAGGTATATTGTATATTGAAATCCTTGAACTTATTTAGAATGCCTAGATTCCTGAAATCAACGATAAATGCCGGCGGCCAACACACTTGTTACATATGTACTAGGTAAAAATATTGTAGATGGTTTTCTTTTTACAAGGATTTTGATGTCTTTTGTTGATAAGAAACACCACTCAAATATTTTATCGCTTATATATAAATATAAATTCATGTACTCTATATAGAAAGTACAAGTTGAAAGGAATAATATTTCTCTCTCCCTGATTGGTTTTTTTTTTTTTTGTTTTGCCGAGCCAAGCATCTTCACTTGTCACGCGTCTCCATCCTTTAAATGTACCTCTTTAACGTTTCTCACTTTATATGCTCACCTTTGCTTCATCTTTCCGGTTTCCATAGCCACCGCTCCTCACAAAACCCCTCAAAGATGAGGTATAATCTCATCATATTAGTATTTTCATTTATTTTATATAAAGAAAAAGTTATCTGTGTTAGCTTTTTGGCGTACGAAATGTCATCTTATCAAATATTGACCCGTTTAATGGGTAACATGGCATATGAAAATACGAAGTGTCACTTTATCAAATGTTGACCCGTTTAGTGGGTAACATGTCATTAATCTGACTTTGTTTTACATGTATATGTAATTTAATGTACCAAACTAGGTCGATAGATGTTTTCCTGTAAAACGATTAAGTAGGCTCGTTTTTACGCTTTTAGAAACAAGTTATGTGCTTACAAAAGGGTTGTTGCTATCTTTGTGTGATCAAACAATATACATTTTCTTGGTGAATTAGTTGGTTCATGAACCGTAGGAGTGATGTAGAATATAGATTTTGATAAACCTCGAGTGAGAGCTTAAGCGTTAACCCGATGCTTATATACTGGATTTCAAGAATATTAATCGATCTATTTCACTCCAAACGATTCAGAGTTCATACCGCGTAAAACTCTCCTTTATAGTTTTAAAATATAAATATAATATAAATATATATATATATATATATATATTTGAATTCGTTTATCTATCCTCTTAATAACAATATCATGACACGTGAGAAAAAAACCCCAAAAAAATGAAAATATTAAAATAATATCGTATTGTTATCATACAAAAGATTCATATTGTAGTTTTAGAGACCTTTCTTGAAAGAATGATCCAACATAGTACCCTATAAAACACAAAGAAACCAAACATGATCCCTACATTCATCCATCTAGTGTCCGATTCGAGCCCTCTACCCTTCAAGATGTCTTTCCCGGTGACAGAACATGTCGAACCGGGACCCTCTTGAGAGAAACAAACCTCCCTCCGGCCCCAATACTCGTTAACCAACCACGAGTCCAACGGGTATCGATACAACGACACATAGTACATAAACATCCGTATTTCGGGATTACTTCTCTCGGTATAAAGTACCCTGAAAAGAGAAAAAACGCACCAAGAACCGTGCAAATGAGTGAATTCCCGGATATGAAGTCGGGTGAAACCGCACTTAAAAAGAGAACCAAAGAGCTAGCCATGAGTACAATGAGCCAGACCACAAACACGAAAAAGGCGAATGGCATGAACGATGGGTTCAACCCGACTAGCCAGTATACTGGAATGGCAAACAGTAGCCCGACCACAAAAAGAAACGGTAGGAACACAATCGTGTTGGCGATCATATACGAAGACGTCTTGTAGGCTCCACGTGATGCTTCTTTCATCAAGACTCGACGTTCTTGAAGGTATATAGGAAGTGCTTCTACGTAGAAGAAAGAAGAAAACTAAGACTAAAGGCGAAAAGACCTAATCTTTCTGCGATCCCGTTTTCGTTGTTTTTAACGTTTACATAAACGCTCCCTAAACCGAGTCCTCCAACAACTGCTTGCATGTTCTTGCTAAGAACAGTTGTTTGGTCCTATAAATCGTCTTCCAAAACCGCGTGCAAAGAATTAATATCTCATGTAACCCGTGTTTAGATCGACTTCTCTCCACGCTTTGATCCCTCCTTAACAACTCTTGAAAGGTGCCATTGTTTGTTCAGCCCAAACCGTAGCGAAAGATGGCTCCACAAGTTCTCCAAAAGTAACAACGGGTTCTTTCCTGTTATATGATGTTTCAAGAACCTCTTTGATTTCCATTGAGAACTCGAGTGCATTGAGTTGAGTTGGAATTTCAAATCCCAACTCGTTAATGGTTTCCTCAAACGACTCAAGGGAGCCGTTATGGACCACCGAGCCATTTGAGAGGATCAAAAAGTTCGATATGTATTGCAGGACTCGATAACTCGGTTGGTGGATCGATAGAATGATGGTTCGTTGCTTTGATCTAGCCATGTTAGATAGCAGCTCGATCACTTGCAAAGCCGAGCTACTATCTAACCCTGATGTTGGCTCGTCAAGGAGTAAAATAGGCGGGTCAGGAATCATATCGACACCAATGGATACCCGTTTTCTCTCTCCTCCCGATATACCACGATCATCTTCATCCCCTACAAAACTATCACGTACATGAACTAAACCAAGCTCACGAATCAAACACTCGACCCTCTCTTCTTTCTCTCTCAAATTCATTTCTTTTAGCCTAAACTTGGCACTATACATTAAAGTTTCCTTCACGGTTAGCAACGGAAGCAAGTTATCTTCCTGTGCCACAAACCCGCATATCTTCTTCATTTGTGAAGGGCTCGTGATCGGGAAATCGTTAAGTGAAATGGTGGTTTTGGGATCCAAAGTGTTGTTTCTAACACGACCGGATATGAAGTGGAGTAAACTCGACTTGCCACTGCCACTTGGCCCGACGATTGCCATGATTTCGGAGCTTTGTGCAACGAAGGATACCGATTTGAGAATGTTTATATGGTTTGGGGTGTTTATGAGCCATGGAAGTGTGAATTGAAAGTCTGTTTTGATGGTGTAGGATAGGTTTTTGACGGTGAGTTTGTAGGATGGTTTGGAGGGGTAGGGTGGTGGTAGTGAACGGTGGGAGGATGAGGACGGGCTGGTGGATTGATCTGGGGAGTTGTCGGAGGCGGTGAAGAGGGGACGGAGTCGTCTTCGATGGTGGAAGGGTTGAGACAAGATGCCATTGTTGAGGTAAAGGTTATGGATTGAAGTAAATTTTGAAGAGAAATGTATGAAGATGAAAGTTGGGGGTTAGGAGAATTAGGTAGGCTAAATCTGGCTAATTGGCATAGTGGGTTCCCTAACTTTGGTGAACCAACTGTGTTTCTTGTAGACCCAAGTCAATGGAAGATAAGACTAGTATAAATGTATGATAGGTGTTTCAATTAAACACGATTATATGAAATTAATAAACTGATATAATAATAACCAAAATTAAAAAAACGGAAGACAAGAACTTATTGACATTAGAGGCATAACAGGAAGGTTGACGGGTTAGAAAACTACAAGTTCGGGCAAACGAATAGCCATTAAGGCCACCTACCCAACACAAACTTTGTTTGCGCTTTGCATATATCATTGGTTAGCAGGGTATTGGTGGGGTCCAGTGAGTCTTCTAGTAACGGTTCTTACACTTCAAAAAAAATACAAAAAACAAACAAACAAACCATTTCAGGAGTACAAGTTGGTTGAATGGTCTAGAAAAAAAAAAGTCAACTTCAGGTAAAAATCACATATCTTTTGCATCTATTTGTTTTATATTTATCTGATGACCCGTTGTTAATAAAATGAACCTACACCAGCTCTTTTTCATACAAGTGGATTGTAATCGCCACCTCTAGTTTTATGTAAATTTAAGTTTATGCATAATACATGTACAGATACATATTGATATACAAATACATACAGGCATACATGGAGGACAAAATTTTGTATAATATAAAAAATTGACATTGTATTGTGCATTCACAAAAAGAAATTGTTATAATAGCGTATACTTTGTTTGAAAATCCTTGCCTATACAAATACATGATTGAGTATATACACATACATGACACATGTATATACAGATCTAGATACAGGTATGTATGTGTATAGGTCAAAATCACTATTATGGTCATTTTCTTATCTTCGTTTAAGCTCCGTCCGTTTAAAATCAGGCACCGGCTCAACTTCAGAATCAGGCTACATAATTTTACAAATATATGATTATCACAAACGGAACAAAGGGGGTTATCATGTATTATGTAAAGTAATATATGAACACATACCTGCCACAGTTGTAACAATCGCCATAATATGAAATCAATGATCATCACCAAACAGAAAAGCTTGCCTGCCCATGCACCACATGTGAGGTACCTATAGCAAATCGATTTATATCACAAGATCATATATGTGTTTGAACTCGAGTTGACCCGTTTGCAGGCCAACCCGTTACCCAACCCACCTGTTTTGCAACCTCAGCATAATCAAACTTAGCAAATGCATACCGAGGGAGTCTTTCCAAGAGGGTTTGATTTGAGCATCTCAAGGCACGGTCGTACACAATTTCTGTTCTTTTAGCAACGTCGTGCCAGCTGTACATTTCTTTCATCTAATGTGAACACAAAAGGTTTATATAAGTACACGACTTCCAAGCAGTGTTTACCGAATGAACGCAAATTCGGGGTGTACTTACACGACGGTGCATCTCTTGTGGATCAATATGAGGAAGTATCCGGATTGCTTTCTTAATTGCATGCACCATATCACTAGGATCTGGCTTAGCAAGAACAATCATATCATCTGGTAGAACCTGCAAATATAGAAGAAAAGGATTTTGACACGAACGAAGCAGTTAAATTTGCAATGTAAATGTAAAATATCATAATCCCCACCTCTGGAACACCGCCAACGCGTGTACTCACTGTCAATAATCCACAACTAGCAGCCTCTAGAATCGCTATGCAGAATGCCTCGGTTAAAGAACTATTAAAATACAAAAGACCCTCAGAACTGTATAAATGTGATAATGCAGTACACTAATACACAACTATGGATGCCAACGAAGATCTAAGAAAGAAGGAAGAACGTGGATAAATGAGATTGAATCTTTATTTGTAAATAGAGTTAAATGCCAAAATGGTCCCTGAGGTTTGCTCACTTTTGCCAATTTAGTCCAAAATCCAAAATTTTTAAATCTGGGTCCCTTGGTTTGCATTTTGTTGCCATTTTTAGTCCAAATTTCAAAAAAAACAAATTTTGTCAGGATTTCTTACAGAATTTTGTCTTTTTCCTCATTTCTCCCAAGGGCAAAACTGTCATTATTTATTTTTAGTCCAAATTTCTTACCCTACCCTATATAACACACACACACACACACACACACTCAACGCACACACGCCGCACACACACATACACTCACTGTTATCTCTCTCTTCACGTCTCCGGTCATCGGAGTAATTCCGGCCAATCTCCGGCCACGCACAACCACAACACCAGGACCACTCTCCTCCCCGCTCTTTCACGCAACACGTGTATTCCCTAAATTCACATCTCAATCTAGCCGAAATTTAGCCGTGTTGACTGAACCCGAGCTTGTTAAGTCGAACCCAAGACCCGAGCCACCTGCGCCACATCTCAATCTAGCCGTGTTGACTGAACTCGATGTCTCCGGTGTGAATCCAAGCTGACCAGATGTGAACCCGTGTCTTGAACCAAGCCCCAAGCCAAACTGAATCAGACCCGAACCGAAACTCGGAACTGAAACGACGCTGGCGACTGAGAAGTTGACAGAAGGTCTTCCGGTGACTGCGTCGAGGAGAGAGAGGGATGAGCGAGAGTGGAGAGGGGTTGTCGGGTGTGACCAGGGAAGAAGAAAGCGGCCGGTGGTTCACCGGTCACGCTGGTTCTGTCGGTGTCCTGGTCGGAGAAGAACCGAGGGGGAGAGAGAGTCTGTGGGAGTGCGTGAAAGAGGGGGGAGGAGAGTGGTCCTGGTGTTGTGGTTGTGCGTGGCCGGAGATTGGCCGGAATTACTCCGGTGACCGGAGATGTGAGAGAGAGAGATAACAGTGAGTGTGTGTGTGTGCGGCTTGTGTGTTGAGTGTGTGTGTGTGTGTGTTATATAGGGTAGGGTAAGAAATTTGGACTAAAAATAAATAATGACAATTTTGCCCTTGGGAGAAATGAGGAAAAAGACAAAATTCTGTAAGAAATCCAGACAAAATTTGATTTTTTTGAAATTTGGACTAAAATAGCAACAAAATGCAAACCACAGGGACCCAGATTTAAAAATTTTGGATTTTGGACTAAATTGGCAAAAGTGAGCAAACATCAGGGACCATTTTGGCATTTAACTCTTTGTAAATAACTAAAAATATATCGATTGATCAACTACAGCATCATTGTCGTATACATACCTGTTCAAGAATATATGCCCGGAATTCAAAACTGATCTCACTTTCGCATGTGGGACCGCACCTAACATATCAACTCGATCTTGAAGCGAGTGTTTTTCCCTCATCTCTTCTAGTCTTACTCTCTTGGGTCCATCTCCTCCGATGATGAATCGAACCTTAACACACATGGTTTTCAAATAAGATACTAAATAACTGGTAGCGTAAAATCTTTAATTTAAAGAAGAGTAAAATACCATTTTCGTCCCTAAGGTTTGGCCATTTTTGCGACTTTCATCCAAAGGTTTGTTTTTCTGCATCTAGATCCAAAACGTTTGAAATCTTGTCATTTTCATCCGGCTCGTCCAGGGCCAGCCCAGAGAATTCGTAAGCCCTGTTCGAGCTCGAAAAAACATGCCCTTAAGCCTTAACGAAATTGGGTATTGGGCTCACTAAAGGTCTAAACCTAATGCCAATGGGCTAATAACTAATCTAAACCTTAAGAATAGTTTTGTAAGTGAACCTACGTTGGTGTTTGTATGGGTATATCCTATTAATTCTTTTTTGCATATACATATCGGGTTTTTTTTTTAAAATAACGTGCCCTTCGAAATAGCGGGCGTTGGCCGGTGGTCCTCCCCGCCCATCCCCAGGGCCATCCCTGGGCTCCTCAATCCATTTTTCTCCGTTAAGTCAGGAGTATTTCTGTCCTTTTTATTAACTTAAAGGGCAATTCGGTCTTTTTCACTACCGAATTGCCCTTTAAGTTAACAAAAAAGACAGATATTCCCTTGACTTAATGGAGAAAAATGGATGGAGTTCACGAGCCTGATGAAAATGGCAAGATTTCAAACCTTTTGGATCTAGATGCGAAAAAACAAACCTTTGGACGAAAGTCGAAAAACTGGCCAAACCTCAGGGACGAAAATGGCATTTTACTCTAAAGAAAAATATTATGTCATCTGCAAGAACTTACATTGGGATACAAATGGCATACTTCAGGAATAACTTCAACCAGCAGATCTGCACCCTTCCGATAAACCAGTCTACTTATCACAACAATAACAATCGGATCCATGCAAAGTCTCTCTGGAGCAGGCTTGAACATAGTTGTGTCCACAGCATTTGGTATAACAAAAACCTTCTCCGGAGGCAATCCCGACCTTAAAACCGTGTTTTCTTTACTCGTATGTGAGACACAAATAGCTTGAGTCACATCTGCTAAAGTGAACTGCAATACTTTGTTCATGTGAATGCTTCCAATATCAGAAAAACCATACAACGAATGATCGGTGAATATCACTTTGTAACCCATTGTGCGTGCGTGCATTAAAGCCTCGTGACATAGCGTTGAAAAGGCTTGATGTCCATGAACTAGTGAGATCTTTTCTCGAATAAGAATAGTTCGTATAATTGGGAGTGTTCCGTAAAAAGTTGGCAACGTATTTTGCATAAGAAATGGTTTCCACGGTACATAATAAACTTTTAAGCCATTTGTCATGTACCTCACTCCAGAACGGTTTGCATAAGCATGAGTAATAACCACCACCTGAAGGTTAACAGAAGTGATTTGTTTAGAATTCAAACACATAAGTTTGACCTATATAATTATTTAATTTCTAACCTTATGGCCATGCTTAAGCAAGCATTGCGATAAGAGATAGATGTGATTCTCCACACCCCCGAAATTTGGGTAGAAAAAATCAGATACCATTAAAATGCTATGCTTTGCCTCCTTGAATTCCATAACTACAAAGAATCAGAGTTATCTTTAATCCACAACAGCATATGACAAATAAGTAGACAAGTCATGACACAAAAAGAAGAAAGTGTTGGAAACAAACTGTATGTAATTTCTATCATCTATGTATCAGTTTTCACTAACTTAATGACCCCTTTTGGTAAATGTTAAATCGCTGAATTATTCTCCCACATTCCCACTAGTGATGGCATTGGATCTAGTAGTAAATGTACTATTAACTGATCCAATTAACACTTCGACGACTTCGTAAAAGAATTCACATATAAATTGGGGAATTCTGAAGACCTGGTAAAATGTTCTATCAAATTTATATATTGTTTCATACTGGCCCTAAAATGGTATATTGAAATGAATCCAGATTTCATTTAACGGTTCTAAAAACAGTTTAGCAATACCATCCGCGTACTCAAACCGAGACAGGGCTAATCAATGGCATCATATCAAAGTCAAAACATCATAAGATTGACATCTAATTGCCTACCAGCTTAGTTTCAAAAGCATTCACCATGTCATTCAAATCAAACTGACATTCAAGTCCGGAATCAAACCATACAAATTCCTTTGGTGAATTACAAGCCTATCAGATTCATTAAATTAGCAAGTACTCAACTCTCATCATTATCATCATCTCATATAATATAAAATTCCACTAACTTTACCAGATAAACTGTTTTTTGTGTCTGATCATTGAACAGGTAAATCTACCATTGAATATAATCCTGATCTCAAACAAATATGTAACAATGAAGATAATGAAGCCTTATTTCGATACAATTAACCAAACAAACTAACGAAACCTAAAACAAACACTTCTAACATTCACATGCATAGATAATTAAACAAAACAACTGCAAACTGAAATTAACAGTCTAAGTGGACGCGGAAGATGACGTATACCTTCCGACGATCGAAAACCGATGCAAATCAAGTGTTAATTGAACTGATCGATCTACGGAGGTATACGAAATTCAATGTAGGAAGTTAGGGTTGACATGGTGACTGGAAGAGATCGATAACGGTGGAGTCGCCGGTGATTTGCGGTGGATTTAGGTGATGAGGAGCCGGTGAATTGCGGTGAATGTTTTTGATTTTAGGTGTTTATTATAGGCAAGTAAATTAATGGTAGGTGTAGTGGTGTAAGATGATCGGAAGGGTGGTGGTGGAGTGGTGGTAAAGTGGTGGGTAGTGGTGGTTTGTTACGGTGGAGGGTGGCAGTGGCGGGTGGTGGGTGGGTGGATGGTGCTGATGATTTGGAGATAATATGATGAACCAGGGTTTATTGTTAAGTAGGGGGAAATGAGAAAGGTTAGGTGAAATGACTTATTTACACTCATCTATAACTCACATGATCAATTTTAACAGAAAAAATAAACTGAGTTAGAGTATAACGTGCAAGATTTTAAAACATTAAGGACATAATCTATCAATTTTAAAGGCAAAACACAGCGTCTGTAATTTGATTTAAACATAAAAGACAAAACTTGTAATTTACTTATTTTTTTAATATTTTTTGAAAGTGATTGTGAGTGGAAAATAAAGAAAAGGTATTGATAAAAATATAAAAAAATATTATTTAATTAAAAAGAGAAAGAAAATATAAGGCTTTGTTGGGGGCTTAGTTGGTGATTAAACAATCATTAAAAAAAGATTAGAAAAAATGTTAATAACCAAAAACTAAATAAAAGGAAAAAAAATCAAATTAAGGCAAAAAGATTGGAATTTTTGTATATTAGGTTAATAGGTTAATTAACTAATAAAAAAAGTAAAACTACTTATTTGCGGTTACTCGCTAACCCTAATTAAAAAGAACTATTGTGATTGGATTTTTTTTACTTTCACACGTATTCACGCTAAAAGTTTAAATACAAGAATATATTATTAGTGTAAGTTAGAAAATGGGCTGGCCCAATAGTAAAATAACATTAGGTTACTTTTTGATATATCTTCTTTACTAAAGCGGCTGCTCCTGCAACAACGCAGCCACTCATCAACCAGAAATTCCGATCATACAATCTCCATTCTTCGAATCTTCTTGGTTGATTTGGTAAAAAATAAAGGCATTTGGTCAAATTTGAAGAAAACTTTAATTACCCTCCACCTACCTTCTCCCCCAACGCCGCGGCTCGCCCTCCGACCAACCCACCGCGCCCTCGTCTACACCGACGTGTTATGGTGTTGCACAGTCGCGCCATCCGACGTGTCTCTGTTCTGTGCCAAACGGCGTTGCGCTAACTAGAGATGGAGTAAGATGTTTGATTGTGAATGCTCTTAGGTTCCTTTTTTTCAATAATTATATATTAACGATTCGTTCACTTCAGAACCAATAATACATTAAGAACTCTGATAACCGTATATTTCACTTATACAGAAGATGATGGATACATGCTTGGGCGAGAGAGGCCAGCTACCAACCTAGCCAAAGTTATAGAGAACAAGTGGCGCCCAGGCCTTATACATGAGTAAAATAGCCCAAGCGACGAAGACAACCCTGAGGACCAAGCCCCCCCCCCCCTGTCGCCTAGAAAACTCACTTAGCGACTTGGTTTCTCGCACACCGACTCGTGTTGTCACACCCCAACCGATGGCGGAAACATCGGGATGAGACGAACAAATTGTTCAAAACGTCATAACACTACTTTGCGATAATATTTAACAATTCAAATTTCATTGATACTAAAGGGAAATACATTGTTTCGAGAATAAAAATTACAACAAGTTCCAAATAATAACTTCAACATAAACGAAGTACATAATCAAAATTGGGCGTGTATCTAATCCACCCTAGTTGTGTTTCTTCCATGTCATCAACTTAATTTCCTGCAACATGTATTAAAATAATATATATCAACAAAAATGTTGGCGAGCATACAAGTTTGATACATAGCATAAATAAGAATAATTTCGACTCATATCCAACATGGCAACTTGTACATAAGTGGTCATTGCATACTAGAATATGTGTAATTATATGTTAAACCAAAGTCTAACGCAATTGTAATTACCCAACATTGTCATAAAACGGGTGTTTAATAGTTTACTTAACAAATCCACAAGCATACGGGCGGGTGCTACTCCTATAGCGCTATATTTGTTAAGGTTGGCTAGCAAAGTTAATGAGCATATATCACAAGTCTACATAGCATGCATTAATAGAGTATATAAACAAGTATCATGTTATAATGGATAGAGTAATTTGTAAACTAGTTTTATGGTTTTTGTACATGTTGCACCCAAAATAAAGTAGGAAAACGGGATCGAGTATACTCACGGTTTTGCAAGCTAAATCCGACTTGAATCCCTAGAGTGTGGTAGGTTGATTATCTTGGAGCACCTTGTCCTTCTACAAGAAGTAACAAAGGTGTATGAGTGTTGAGAGTTTCGGAGGATTATAGATTTGGAATAAAAATAACGTGAAAAATAGTATTATGAAAGGAATCATCTTGTACTTATGACACTTGTTCTTGACACCATAGAAACCGCAAGGGTTGGTGTATTTTCATGGATTCAAAGACCCATTAGAATCGTAACAAGTGTATGGTCTTTAGATGATGTAACTAGTTTCTTAACAAGTAACTATGGAGTTATTATTAAGTCTTTGTCACGTGTATGTATACATATATATAATATACTTAGTTTAGGTACTTTAAATCATAAATCAAGCATGAGGTAGGAGATCAAAGTCTCCATTTAGGCACCTCTAGTTTCATGGATATCATGTAGAATGTAGGAAGAACAAGCTTCCATTTAGGTACCTCTAATGTTCACCACCACACTTGTGTTATAAACATAAGGAGGGTCAAGAACTAAGTAATTACAACAACTAATCTAATGTAAAACATCAAGTAGTGTGTGGATTCAAGTGTAACAACTCGAAAATTCGTTGTTATCTTTTCATTTGTCTTTCCGATTTACATATCTTTTGTAATCCCGAGATTTGGTTGATAATAAAGTTTATGTTAATTAATTATGGTATTATAGGTTATTATCGCATCTAATCGCTTATTAAATCTCATCGTTATCTCATCGCAATCGCGACAGAATTACTTATTTGGTTTATTGGAATTATGTGGTAATACAAGTTACGTGTTTATATGATAATTACGTGTTGGTGTGTGTGTGGTTATGATTACAATCGCTATCGCCTCGCTCTCGCACACTCGAATCGCTAAATCGCACTATTACATCAATTATAACGTTACTAAGTGTACAGTCTTCACCGACCATAAGAGCCTACAACATATCTTTAATCAAAAGGAACTGAATACGCGCCAATGACGATGGGTTGAACCTCTCAACGATTACGATTGTGAGATACGCTACCATCCCGGCAAAGCAAACGTCGTCGCCGATGCTCTAAGTCGATGAAGCTATGTATATAGTGTTCATGACTCTCAAGCTTTGAATGATCTCGAAATCATGATTCGCTCCGCTCAATTTGCTTGTTTTAATGAGAATACCCTTCAAGACAAAATGAAATGTGGTGCCGAAACTCAGCTCGTATCTAAGCCTAATGGTATTTATTACTATCTCGATCGTATTTGGATTCATACCCATGATAATCTCCATGAATTGCTAATGACCGAAGCTCATAAATCTCGATATTCCATTCACCCCAGTGACGACAAGATGTACCAGGACCTTCGTCCTAAGTACTGGTGGCCGGGCATGAAAAAGGATATCGCTTTGTACGTCTCAAAGTGCTTAACTTGTTCGAAAGTTAAAGCCGAACATCAAAGGCCCTCTGGCTTACTCGAGCAACCCGAAATCCCGATGTGGAAGTGGGAGAGTATAGCTATGGACTTCGTTACCAAACTTCCCCGCACTTCATCCGATCACGATAGCATTTGCGTTATCGTGGATCGTCTTACTAAATCTGCGCCCACTTTATTGCTATACGAGAAGACTTTAAGGTCGAACGGTTAGCCCGAATCTATACCGACGAAGTTATATGTCGACACGGGACGCCTCGTGACATCATCTCTGACCAAGACGGTCGCTTTACTTCACGTCTCTGGGAGTCTTTTCAATCCGCTCTCGGTACTACTCTCAATCTCAGTATCGCTTTTCACCCTCAAACCGACGGTCAGACTGAGCGCACGATCCGCACCCTCGAAGACATGCTTCGTGCGTGCATCATAGATTTTGGTGGTAACTGGGATACGCATTTACCTTTAATTAAATTCTCGTACAATAATAGTTATCATACCAGCATTCAAATGGCTCCTTTTGAGGCACTGTATGGAAGAAAATGTCGATCGCCTATTGCATGGCACGAGATCGAAGAAGCACAAATCACCGGTCCTGAGCTAATTCAAGAAACAACCGACAAGATCCTCCAAATCAGAGACAATCTCTTGAAAGCTTAGAGTCGCCAAAAGAGTTACGCAAACAAACGACGCAAGCCCCTGCAATTCGAAGTGGGAGATCACGTACTCCTAAAGGTTGCACCTTGGAAGGGAGTGGTCCGCTTCGGAAAGAAAGGAAAGCTAGCGCCACGATACTAGGACCCTTTAAGATTCTGGAAAGGATCGGTAAAGTGGCCTTTCTATCGAACTACCGGCGGAACTTAATTGTAACATCCGTCAAAAACCGAATTTACCCAAACCCGCTCCGTTTATTAACCGAACAATCAGTTAAAAATATCGTTGCGTATTTAATGCCCAATTAATTTTAAATGATACATAATTAATAAGTAAATTGGAATATATAATTTATTTTTGAAAAACTGTTAAAAATTGTGGTTTAAAAATAAAAGGTTGCTGCCGGGTTTCGAACCCGGGTCAGTCAACCTGTTTCAGCAATGACTTAACACACACACACTCAACCACTGCGCCACTTGTGTTTCTTGCGGGAAACAATTAATACATATTATAATTCTCAAATTCAAAACCGACGCGCCCAATCGCAGTCGTCGGAAATCCCGACGATTTCGCCGAGATTGGACGGTTACTTCAGTTTTAACCGAAGCTTTAACTATGACATCGGTATTAACCGACGTCTGAAACCGCGACGCAAGTCATAATTGCCGGAAAACGTAATGACCGACGAATCAAGACGGAAATCGGACCAAATTCATCGATGTCCTGCCTTATAAATACCCCCTCAAACCTCTGCTAGCTTTTTCGCTCACAATCACACATTTACCCAACGTAATTCCACTCGCCGGAAAAGTTCTGCAACTCGCCGGAAAACCGAGCCTTTCACCTTTGAGCCTTACTGAACCCCCAGAGCTCATACCGAAGCCACCTACACTCACCTCAAGCTCGCTGAAGACCCTCTGCCGCAAGACACACGTCGCCGGAATAGTTTCTGTCACCGGAGTTTCGCCGGCGAAACAGAGGAGCCACTGTTCGGTATATCTAACACTTAATCTTTCATTCTTCTTATTAATCTCACATGTAATTAACCACCAGACACTAACGAACTTGATTAAATTTTCGAACCAGTCGGACCTCCGTTTCTGGTTTAGTCCAACGAAGAAGATGAAGTTTTAGTATCGTATAAGTATAATTAAAATCAAGATATATCTCGGGTTAGACACACAGTCCAGTGGTGGACTGTGTGCAAATAAAACACGCTTATGTCTCGAGTTCGATTCTTGTCCCACGCACACTCCCCTTAATAAAAATGTTCTTTTTTTAACCGAACCGGAGTCACCGCTTATACATGTTAAGTTTAATAAAAACCGGAATAATAACCAAGATAGACACACAGTCCAGTGGTGGACTGTGTGAACGTTTAATCACACGTCACGAGTTCGAGTCCGGACTACCACACCGATCCGGACAATTATCAACTTTTTATATAAGGCAGAAATGAAATAATGTAGTTTGTATATAAGTATAATAAAAATCAGAATATATAACAAGTTAGACACACAGTCAGCGGTGGACTGTGTGTTAACCCAAACCACAGGTCCCGGGTTCGAGACCTGTGGTGAACACCGGTTCGATGCATTAAAATCGTTTTTAAAAATGAATGATTTTCTGTTTAAATCAAGTAGTATATAAATATAATTAAAAACAGAAATATTTCGGGTTAGACACGTAGCTCAGTTGGTAGAGCTGCGTGCACGCGAACGGGAGGTCTCGGGTTCGAGCCTCACCCGGTGCAAACAATTTCACAGCCTGACCGGTCAATCGGTCAACAAGTCAACGGTCAACGGTTAACTGTCGCAAAAAGTCAACTTTTCTTTTATTATTTTTATTTATTTATTTTATTTAAAAATCAATTAAAAATACTTAAAAATAACATTTTTAAGGTTAGAAAATAGCCTTAAACTCACAAAAATATATCCAATCATCCTACTAAAATTGATTAATAAAATCCCATTATTTACCAAACCATTATGTTATTATATAGGTTAGTTTCACTCGTTGTTAAAACCAACTTCGTGCGCATTCAACATCATCAACCGAACGCACCCAATGTGAGTGAATCTTACAACTCCCCTTTTTAATTACACGTTTTGGGGTGTGTCACGTGTCACCAAAAATTAACTCGTTTATTTAAACTTGTGCCATACCATATTGTGATCTAAACTTAGATTGTATATATTGTTTGTAGTTATGTATTTCATATTGTCAAGTTATATTTAATTCATTCATAAGGCCCATCAGTTCCTCGTGGGAGACGAGTTGAGCAACGCGTGCCTCAAAACAAATCCATTATTGTTCGTGTGTGTATTATTTAGTTTATATTCTTTGTAGTTATGTATTTCATATTGTCAAGTATATGCAAATCATTCATTAGGCCCATCAGTTCCTCGTGAGAGACGAGTTGAGCAACGCGTGCCTCAAAACGATCCATTATTGTTCATGTGTGCATTATTTAATATTAAATGATTGGTGAATAAGTTTACATCTATTTTTACTCATGTGTGGTTGTGCACTTTATTTTATAATCAATTAAATAAACTTGTTCAAATGTTTTCATAGGATTCACTCGCCAACTTTTTGTTGATCCAAAAATCATTTTTACACATGATACAGGTGAACAGGATGAAGCACGGAAAACATAGAAAATGCCTTAGAAGAAAGCAATGAAGCCTAGATTGATGTTTAGGACATGATGTAATTATGATTGTATATTTCCCATTAAAATGTATTAATGAATATGAAACATTATAATAAATGTCATGAGCTTTGATGGTAACCCAATCATGCCTCGATCACCTTTTCCGCTGCGGGTCGGGGTGTGACATTAATAATGTACATCCGACTTTCCACGTGTCTAATCTCAAAAAGTGCTTAGCCGAGAAAATCTGCATGTACCTCACGAAGATCTGCAAATCAACGAGACTCTCCATTTCGTGGAAAGCCTGTGGAAATCATGGACCGAGAGACCAAGAAACTCCGACGCTCTCGCATCCCTATCGTGAAGGTCCGATGGGAAGGCAAACGCGGCGCCGGGTTCACTTGGGAATTGGAAAGTGATATGAAGGCCAAGTACCTGCATCTATTTGTTACAGCTACTACTTGAATTTCGGGACGAAATTCCCTAAAGTAGGGGAGACTGTAACAACTCGAAAATTCATTGTTATCTTTTCATTTGTCTTTCCGATGTACCTATCTTTTGTAATCCTGAGATTCGGTTGATAATAAAGTTTATGTTAATTAATTATGGTATTGTACGTTATTATCGCATCTAATGCTTATTAAATCTCAGCGCTATCTCATTGCAATCGCAACGCAATTACTTATTCGGTTTATTGGAATTATGTGGTAATATTAGTTACGTGTTTATATGATAATTACGTGTTGGTGTGTGTGTGGTTATTATTACAATCGCTATCGCCTCGCTCTCGCACACTCAAATCGCTAAATCGCACTATTACATCAATTATAACGTTTAATATAACTAACTAATACGAACCGAATCGCCAAACGAACTTTTAACGCGAAATAAACGAAGAAAACCCAATAATTGGGTCAAGTTCTCTCGAAGTTGGTGATACCAAGTTCGGCCGAACTTGACTGGCCAATTAAACTCCTCATAAACCTCAAGTTCGCTCGAACTTAACCTCAGCAAGGTCAAGTTCGGTCGAACTTGGCTCCTTTCCCTCAGATCCTCATAAGTTCACGCAAACTTGCATGAAAACATGCAAGTTCGGCCGAACTTGACTCCACCAGCTCATCTTTTGCCTTCAGCTATAAATACTCAGCTCATTCCTCTCATTTGAACTTGCTGTAAGTTCGCCCAGAGCTCTCAAAACCCGAAACCTTCGTGTCCTAAGTAAGAATCAACCCGATTTCAACTACAACAACGTTTATCAATGTTTTACAAAGGTTTACAACGATTTTGGCACAAGGCATTGCCTTCGTTTTCATCAAATCTTCTCTGTTTACGAAAATCTTCATCTTTTTACATAAAACTTCTGTTTTTCACTCAGATCTGTGCTTAGATCTGAGCAAAACCTTTTGAACATTGATTTTTACACAAAATACGGACTTTTGATGATGTTTTGTTCATTTTCTGATATGAAACGAAGCATTTATCATTCAAGATCCCAGATCTGGAAGCACAAGGACGTTTATGTTGGTTTACACAAGGCAGACTAACCCGAACGAACCCCGATTTCACCCGGATTAGCCCACGCTTTTGTAAAATGGCAACCGCTCTAAAAGACCTCTCCGACCTAAGTTTGCTCAGTAGCACAGGGCTGGAGGGATGAACACTCGATTTCCACAGCAAACGACGCGAAAACGCAAGATTTTGGACCCGACAACATCAAGTTCACTCGAGATTTTACTGATTTTTTACAACACAGCAGTCAAGTTCGCTCGAACTTGCCCTCTAGGGGTCAAGTTCGGCCGAACTTGAGTGGAAATGCACAAAATTCTCTTCTGGAACCACCAAGTTCACTCGAACTTGTCAAGTTTCTCAGGAAACTTCACAAGTTCCGCCGAACTTGTCTCACATGTCAAGGTTAACCACAAGTTCGCTCGAAATTGTCAAGTTTCCTTGAGAAACTGGCAAGTTCGCCCGAACTTGACTCTCAACTTACCAAAACCATGCAAGTTCGCTCGAACTTGTATGTCTACATACAAATTCGCCCGAACTTGCCTACTGCTCAACTCAAACTTCACCGTTTCAGCTTTTCGGAAGGCTGATGCACTTCTGTTCATTTACAGGCTGATCCGGCGCACTCCGCAACTCTCCTCAGAATCTTAAGTCTTACCAAAACGCACCCACAGTGGTTATAGTTGACCCATTTTCGCTTTAATGCAATTTTTGGGTGTTACATACGTTCCTATATCTAAATCACTTCACAAATCAAAACTGTTTATCACACGCGAATAATCTGATTGTATATGCTTGATACGTGATACTAGAAACATGTGACTAGGACTTATTTTCGTTAACTTGCCTCCTTAGCTAGTATGGTACTATAGTTTGGCTAACACCCGACGAGGTCTAGTTAGGATGGTCGCGCAAGCCTTTTCACGGTAGTTAGCATGAGAAATGAGCTTATGTTATGTTAATTGTTTTGGTGTATCATGATATGTAATTAGATTGTTTCGCAAACGCTTTCTCGACTATGCTAGTATTATTCAAACTCGTATGCTCACCTTTACTTAATTGTTTTGACTTGTATTTTAACGTATATAACAGGTTGAGGATTTAGCTTGGATTTCTTTGGAGTAGTTTTATTTAGTATTTTACTTATCTTGTTTAGAATGATTGTAATAAAAATCTAGGGGATATCGAACCATGTTGTTTTTATGAGAAAATCGGAATTTCTATAATGGTGGTTTGAAATATTATGTTTAATAGTATGGGATGTTAAACGTCAAGTAATGTGGTTGGATAATTGTTACGGAATTTCTCGTGAGATAATCTGGTCGCCTAGTGCCACTAACCCGATGTTTCCGCCATCGGATGGGGTGTAACAGATTGGTATCAGAGCAAATTCCTTAGGATAATAGGTAGAATTGCCATGTTTGACCTAGTAGCATGTTTAAGTACCCGATTGAACAATCTTTGAAATAAATGCTAATCTACTTGCCATAAACGCTTGAATATGCCTTTCCAAAGGTTAATACAATATACACGATTATGAAACGCTCGTATCCCACAAACGAGGATCAAGTTGAGATTAGGTGTGGTAACCAAGAACTCTCAATAAGATCGCTCATTCCGCGTATTACTCATCACGAGATATCTTCGTTGAGTTAGGAGTGACATCCAAACCTCGACGAACATCTCCCTTTCTATCTAGTGGGACGCCCGATGTGATCGGTGAGCGTGCCACAACCAGGAATGATGTTGTTAAGTTAGGGGTGAAACCCACATCTTAATAACTAATTCCATGCTTCGATTTTTAATCTCACCAAAGTCTCGGTTATACCGATGATTTGGAACACGTATTAACTAGAAGGGTAAACGTCGTTAGCCGCTTGCGGTAAGAACGTTTATCTATTAGGCCAAAGCGTGGGTCCAAATGCAAAGGGTAGTCGAATCAATTTGGATAGTCAACGTTTCAAAACCCCGGACACTCCCAATTGATTTTAGCCTATATCATCGATTTACGCATCATCGAGTTTATTATTATTTATGCGTTTAAAATTTGAGAATTTTCGCTTTATTCGATTTCTCGCTTTATTTATTTATTTCTCGCATTATCGATTTCTCGCTTTACACTCCCTAAACGCATGCACTACTCACACAAATCTCGTAATCTAAAACGCTAAATTAATACACCAACCAAACTAATTGCTTAACTCGCTTACGCCTATGAGGACATGTGTGCCTCATGCGCGGCATTACTCGCTTATATCTCGCTATTTTATCGCATCTCGAACGTGCTACGCTTTACTTATAAGGATATGAATATGTGCAAAGTATATGCTTACGTGAAATACGTGCTTATGTGCTTACATGCTTACGTGTCTACGTGTTTATGTGATTTTGTGCCTTGAATGAATGATAATAATAATAAATATTTAAACATAACTCTATTATAATCGAATCTCATCTAATCTAAATCCTTCGTGTAGATGTCTTCCATGGGATCGCACACCCGAAGGAATCTCCAGCGCCGCAACGCCGACAAGCGTATCGCTACAATGGTAGCCAAGGAGATAGCTAAAGTCATTCCGCAAATCATCTCGGAAATTCATGTCGTGAGCAGTAACTCATCAGTCGACTCAAAGGCTGAGAATCCCAAGCCGCGATTCAGCTTCAAGAACTTCAAGGCTTGTGCACCTCTCGCCTTCACGGGCAATGACGACCGACTTCTATGTTTCACTGGTTCGATGCTATTGAGGTCAATTTTAGGCAAAGTGGATGCCCCAATGACCTCCGCACCGTGAACGTTTACGGAGTCTTCCAGTCTCGTGCTCTCGACTAGGTGGACAGCTGAAAGAAACAAGCGTGGAAATGTGTCACACCCCAACCGATGGCGGAAACATCGGGATGAGACGGAAATGAGATTGCTCATTGCTCACAACGCTAATAAATGACAATATTTAATTAAATCCAAATTTCATTTCACAACATTGTCAAATACAACATGAAGCAATACAATAAGTTCATAACATAACAAAATTTGGTACAACATTTATAAATCTAACGTCTAAAATGTGTGTATCTAAGTCCTTGCTATTTTGATTTCATAGCATCATCTCCTTCAACATGTAACATGTTTTAAAATAAAGTCAATGCAAAAGCAAAGGCGAGTACACAAGTGTAAGCATAGCATACGTATACGAATAAAGTTTTAACAATCCTCATGGATTTAGAAATAACTAAGACCCGAGCTAAGAACTGAGATCAAACCTAAAACCCGAACCGAAATCTGAAGTTGACCGAACCAAACCAACATAACCCGAGCCACCCTGTACTTGAATCGAAATGTTACCGGCTGAACCGAACTGGTCAATGTTGTAACATTCGTCGAAAACCCGCTTCGTTTAATAACCAAGTATTCAGTTATAAATTCGTTGCGTATTTATTGTTCAGATAATTTTAAATAATACATAATTAATAAACATTTTGAATTTAAAAACCATAATTAATAAATAATAATAATAAGTGAATAAAAAAATAAAATGGAGCTGCCGGGACTCGAACCCGGGTCTCCCGCAAACACAAACACACACCACACCACTCCGCCACACACTTCACTTGTGATAAACACAGAAACAAATAACACTTAAAGCAAAAATCCGAAAGTCAAAACCTGTAATCAGCGCGCCCAGAACTGCAGTCGCCGGAAAAACCGGGATTTCCGCAATTGTGGCTATTTCCCTTTGACTGAAACGCGTCAACTGATTTCGACATCAGTTATAACCGATGCCTAACAATCAATTCCAGTCAAAACCGTCGGAAACCTTTGACCGCGAATCATGACCCAAATTCGAAACCCAATTCAGCCTATTCTTCCTTATAAATACCCACTCAAACTTCCTGTAAACCTTTCGCTCAGAACCGCACTCTCTTTGAAGCTTTATTCCTTCAAAGCTCGTCGCAGGAGATTTTCATTTTCGCCGGAATATCGCCGGAATCGATGATCAGAAAACCGCATTCGTTCTTCAGACGGTATAATTGTCTAAACCTTCTTGCTATCTCTTGATTAATAATCTAATTGCTCAACACAATAATCGAAACTGTTAAAACAGTTCATTCAGCCGGAAATCGCAAATCAGAGCCGATGAAACTTGCCGGAAATCTGAAGAAGACTCTCCGTCTTGGTATATCATATTCCTTAATCTTTATTTTCTATTCCATTTAATCGATTATAAGGTTGTTGGTCGAATAAGCAAAAACAGTGGGTTCACTGTTATGTGTTCTTCTTAATGAAGAAGACGAACTTTAAATTGTATATTAATGTAATTAAAATCGGGCATTTAACCGGGTTAGACACACAGTCCAGTGGTGGACTGTGTGCAAATACAAAACACACGTCCCGGGTTCGAATCGCACATATTACCGACTTTCAGAAATAAAACCAACATTTTTAAAACCTAATCAGATCAAGTCAAGTATATACATAAGAGGAATATAATCCAGTAGTTAAACAGATTAGACACACAGCCCAACTGGTTGGGCTGTGCGCACTCGAACCGAAGGTCCCGAGTTCGACTCCGGGTCTCTGCAACCGGTTTGGCCATATTATAACATTTTTAATAAAAACTAAATAAGGTTAGAGTCAGTTAGTATATAAATATAATTAAAACCAAGAATATTTCGGGTTAGACACGTAGCTCACTTGGTAGAGCTGCGTGCACATATACAAGAGGTCCCGAGTTCGAACCTCACTCACCGCATATAATAAACACAGTCTGACCGGTCAGACCCGGTCAACCCTGACAGTCAACCCAAATTTTTATTTTTCTGTTTTCTTTTTATTTATTTATTTAATTGAAAAATTAATTAAAATTTTAAAAACCCTATTTTTAAGTATTTTTAATTAAATTTTCAATTAAATAAATAAATAAAAAGAAAACAGAAAAATAAAAATTTGGGTTGACTTGTCAGGGTTGACCGGGTCTGACAGTTCAGACTGTGTTTATTATATGCGGTGAGTGAGGTTCGAACTCGGGACCTCTCGTATACGTGCACGCAGCTCTACCAACTGAGCTACGTGTCTAACCCGAAATATTCTTGGTTTTAATTATATTTATATACTAACTGACTCTAACCTTATTTAGTTTTTATTAAAAATGTTATAATATGGCCGAACCGGTTGCAGAGACCCGGAGTCGAACTCGGGACCTTCGGTTCGAGTGCGCACAGCCCAACCAGTTGGGCTGTGTGTCTAATCTGTTTAACTACTGGATTATATTCCTCTTATGTATATACTGTGACTTGATCTGATTAGGTTTTAAAAATGTTGGTTTTATTTCTGAAAGTCGGTAATATGTGCGATTCGAACCTGGGACGTGTGTTTTGTATTTGCACACAGTCCACCGCTGGACTGTGTGTCTAACCCGGTTAAATACCCGATTTTAATTACATTAATATACAATTTAAAGTTCGTCTTCTTCATTAAGAAGAACACAGAACAGTGAACCCGACTGTTTTTGCTTATTCGACCAACAACCTTATAATCGATTGAAATGGAATAGGAAAATAAAGATTAAGGAATATGATATACCAAGACGGAGAGTCTTCTTCAGATTTTCGGCAAGTTTCGTCGGCTCTGATTTGCGATTTCCGGCTGAATGAACTGTTTTAACAGTTTTGATTATTGTGTTGAGCAATTAGATTATTAATCAAGAGATAGCAAGAAGGTTTAGACAATTATACCGTCTGAAGAACAAATGCGGTTTTCTGATCAGCGATTCCGGCGATATTCCGGCGAAAATGAAAATCTCCGGCGATGAGCTTTAGAAGGAATAAAGCTTCGAAAGAGAGTGCAGTTCTGAGCGAAAGGTTTACAGGAAGTTTGAGTGGGTATTTATAAGGAAGAATAGGCTGAATTGGGTTCGAATTTGGGTCATGATTCGCGGTCAAAGGTTTCCGACGGTTTTGACTGGAATTGATTGTTAGGCATCGGTTATAACTGATGTCGAAACCAGTTAACGCGTTTCAGTCAAAGGGAAATAGCCACAATTGCGGAAATCCCGGTTTTTCCGGCGACTGCGAGTTCTGGGCGCGCTGATTACCGGTTTTGACTTTCGGATTTTTGCTTTAAGTGTTATTTGTTTCTATGTTTATCACAAGTGAAGTGTGTGGCGGAGTGGTGTGGTGTGTGTTTGTGTTTGAGGGAGACCCGGGTTCGAGACCCGGCAGCTCCATTTTATTTTTTTATTCACTTATTATTATTATTTATTAATTATGGTTTTTAAATTCTAAAATGTTTATTAATTATGTATTATTTAAAATTATATGAACAATAAATACGCAACGAATTTATAACTGAATACTTGGTTATTAAACGAAGCGGGTTTTGAAACTCGTTTTTCGACGAATGTTACAGTATCCCCTACTTTTAGGAATTTCGTCCCGAAATTTAAGTAGTAGTGGTAACTCGAAAGAGATGCTGGTATTTTTCGCGCATTGAGTCTTCACGTTCCCAAGTAAACTCGGGTCCTCGTTTCGACTCCCAACGTACCCTAACAATTGGAATACGACTTCGCCTTAAACGCTTTTCTCCGAAGTCCATGATTTCTACTGGTCTTTCAACGAAGTGCATCGATTCATCGACTTGAATGTCTTCTAGAGGAATATGGAGATTTTCATCGGCAAGGCACTTTTTCAAGTTTGATACGTGAAATGTGGGATGAATTCTGTTGAGGTCTTCTGGTAGGTCAAGCTTGTATGCTACAGGACCTACTCTTTCGAGTATCTTGAAAGGTCCTACGTAGCGTGGTGCTAGCTTGCCCTTCTGGCCAAAACGAACCACTCCCTTCCACGGTGATACTTTTAAAGTACTTGATCACCAATGTCAAACTCCAAGGGCTTTCGTCGTTTGTCTGCATAACTCTTTTGACGACTTTGAGCCGCTAGAAGATTGTTTCGAATTTGAAGGACCTTGTCGGTTGTTTCATGAATTAATTCTGGACTGGTGATTTGCGCTTCCCCAATTTCGTGCCAACATACTGGAGATCGGCACTTACGACCATATAAAGCCTCGAAAGGAGCCATGCCGATACTTGAATGATAGCTATTGTTGTACGAAAATTCCACTAATGGTAGGTGAGCGTCCCAGTTCCCTTTGAAGTCTATGACACATGCTCGCAGCATGTCTTCAAGGGTTTGGATGGTGCGTTCAGATTGACCATCAGTTTGAGGATGAAAAGCGGTACTGAGGTCTAATCGTGTACCCAAGGCGGTTTGTACGGCTCGCAATGTTCGTGAAGTGAAACGACCATCACGGTCTAAAATGATGCTTAATGGTACACCATGACGGCATACGATCTCGCTGATGTAGATACGAGCTAACTTCTCGTTCTTGAAGTCCTCGCGAATCGGGATGAAGTGAGATGACTTTGTAAGACGATCGATTATTACCCATATGCTGTCATACCCACTGGATGTGCGAGGTAACCCGGTTATGAAATCCATGGTTATGTTTTCCCACTTCCATACAGGTATTTCGGGTTGGACTAGAAGTCCTGAAGGTCTTTGATGTTCAGCTTTTACTTTGGAACAGGTAAGGCACTTGGAAACAAAAACAGCGATATTCTTTTTCATGCCAGGCCACCAGTAGGTGTATCGTAGGTCTTGATACATCTTGTCGGCTCCTGGGTGTACAGAATATCGTGTTTTTGCGCCTCATTCATGAGGAAATCACGAAGGTTATCGCGATCAGGAATCCATATGCGGTTTAAATAGTATAGAATACCGTCGGATTTGGTTTCGATTTTTAGTTCAGCTCCACATGACAGCTCATCGCGTACGTCATTTTCTGTTACAGAAACATGTTGAGCTGCCCGGATTCGATCTTTGATGTCGGTTATGATTTGCGAACATAGAAGACGAATGGAGTTCGCATAACCTTTTCGACTGAGCGTATCAGCCACTACGTTTGCCTTGCCCGGATGATACCGAATTTCACAGTCGTAGTCGTTGAGAAGTTCGACCCATCTTCATTGCCTCATATTCAACTCCTTTTGGTTGAAGATATGTTGGAGACTCTTGTGGTCAGTGTATATTTCACACTTAGTACCGTAGAGGTAATGTCTCCATATCTTGAGAGCGAACACAACGGCTCCAAGTTCCAGGTCGTGGGTGGTGTAATTCTTCTCTTGAACCTTGAGTTGCCTAGAGGCATAGGCTATCACTTTTCCTCTTTGCATCAATACACAGCCTAGCCCTTGCCCTGATGCGTCGCAATATACCACAAAGTCATCGCAACCCTCAGGGAGCGTGAGGATAGGTGCGTCACAAAGTTTTTGCTTTAGAGTTTGGAAAGCCTCCTCTTGCTTAGGTCCCCATATGAAGGGTTTTCCTTTATGAGTCAAGGTCGTGAGTGGTACAACAATACGGGAAAAGTTGGCAATGAAGCGTCGATAGTAACCAGCCAAACCAAGGAATGACCTTACTTCGGTAGGGTACGCGGCGCTTACCATTCTTGTACTGCCTTGATTTTTGAAGGATCGACATGAATTCCCTTGTCATTGACGACATGTCCAAGGAATTGTACTTCTCCTAACCAGAATTCGCATTTTGAGAACTTAGCGTAAAGCTTTTCAGTCCTTAAGAGTGTAAGGATGAGTCGAAGGTGTCGCTCATGATCGATTTAGACTTGGAGTAGATAAGGATGTCGATGAAGACTATGACGAAACGGTCGAGGTAGGGTTTGCATACTCTATTCATTAAATCCATGAAGACAGCGGGGGCGTTGGTTAAACCGAAAGGCATGACCATAAACTCGTAATGACCATAACGAGTCCGGAAGGCGGTTTTTGGGATATCTTCTTCGTGCACTCTGAGTTGATGATAACCAGAACGAAGGTCGATTTTTGAAAAGCAGATGGCGCCTTGAAGTTGGTCTAGGAGGTCATCAATGCGAGGTAGTGGATATCGATTTTTAACCGTTAACTTGTTGAGTTCTCTATAATCAATGCACATGCGAAACGTTCCATCTTTCTTCTTCACAAAGAGAACAGGTGCACCCCAAGGCGATGAGCTAGGACGTATGAATCATTTGTCAGTCAGCTCTTACAGGTGACTGGCCAGCTCTTCCATTTCGGATGGGGCTAACCTATAAGGAGATTTTGCGACTGGTGTAGCGCCAGGTACAAGATCGATGCGAAATTCGACTTCTCTCACCGGAGGAAGTCCTGAAATGTCGTCGGGAAAGACTTGTGGGAATTCTTTCACAACTGGGATATCTTCAAGTTTTCTTTCCTTATTTCCCTTTTTGACGACGTGGGTTAGGAATGCGACATAGTTCTTGCGGAGATATCTTCGGGCTTGGAGACAGGACATTAATTTGAGTCCTTTCGAAGGGGTTTCCCCAAAAATACGTAGTGTCTGGCCGTCTGCAAGAGGAATGCGAATGAACTTTTCGTGGCACACCACTTCAGCGTGATGCTGGCTAAGCCAGTCTATACCGATTATAACATCGAAACTTCCCAACTTCATAGGAATAAGGTCAATTGGAAAATCGTGATCGTTTAGGGTGAGAGTACAATTGCGTATAATAGAATTTAATGAAACGGGTTTTCCGTCAGCAACTTCCACCGTTAGAGACTCGATGAGATTAACACGAGGTTGGTCGAGGATAGGTTCAAATTCTAAGGACACAAAGCTCTTATCCGCACCAGTGTCGAATAATATGGATGCATAACTACCATTGATGAGAAACGTACCATTGACCACTTGTTGTCAGCCCTGGCTTGGTTGGCATTGATATTGAAAGCTCTCCCTCTGGCAGGTGGGGGAGCTTGGTTAGCTTGGTTTACCGGGTTTGCGTGAGCTTGGGCATGGATAATGTTCACTAGGCGCGGACATGTGTTCCTGAACTGGTTTGGGTCCCCACAGTTGAAACAAGCTCGCATGGGTTGCATCATGGGGTAGTTGGGTTGGTAGTAAGTTTGGGCTGCGTGTGGTGCAGGTGGTAGAAGTAAGGGTTGTTGGGCTTGACCCACTATCTGATTTTGGGTTTGGGTTTGAGGTTGCTTGCGGTTCATTCGCTGAAGGGTACGGCAGGTTTGGATGGTGTGACCTGCACGGCCACAACTTGTGCAATGTTGGCAGGGATTTTCGAGAGGGTGATGGTATTGACAGCGGTTGCATTTTGGGTGTGGGCCAGTATATGGCTTTTTGAATGGTGCAGCTGGAGGAGCAATTTGGGTGATTGGTGCAACAGTGATAGGAGGGTTGGTTTGAGTGACGGCAAAATTCTTGCCATTACGCTTCCTCTTACCAGCAAACTTTGAGGATGAGACTGGGTGGTTTGTAGTTGGGGTCTCTATGGATGCTTTCTTCTTTTCATCTTTGAACTTGCCGTTTCGAATGCGATTTTCAGTGAGTTCTGTAGCTAACTCCATTGGGCTTCAAGTGTTGCAGGTGATGTGCTTAAAACCGAATCTTGAATTTTCGAGGGGAGGCCTCGAATGTAGTGTTCAACTAAACGTACAAAGGGGTGAACAAATTAGGGATCATCTGGTTCAGCTCGAGAAATCTCTTATTATAGGAAGTGTGATCTCCTTCCTTTTGTTTCAGTGTGTGGAATTCGTCTTCCAGCTTTTTACAGAAGCGTCTTGTCATGAGTTCCCTTAACTCTTCCCATGTTAAGGCCATGGCATCTTCAACCCCTCGCTTACCCTTTTCCGTGTTCCACCAGGTAAGAGCTACTCCAAACAGTCTTCCAGTAGCGTAACGTACCTTAGGGTCCTCGGGACAATCGCAATTGAGGAAAGTGTTTTCCATTTCTTCAAACCAGTGAAGGAGGGCGGTAACACCTTCGGTCCCTTCATACTTTGGGGGATCGCAAGATTTGAAGCGTTTGTAGGTGCACTTGGGGGTTTTGGAAGGAGGGTTGGTGACGCTCTGGTCTTCTTGGTTGGGAGGGTTGATGGGATTAGCGGTGAGAGCTTGTTGAACTTGAAGTACGATGTCAGGAAGTACTGCGGCCATTTGTTTAGCAGTTTTGTGTGGCCAAGCGTTCACTTGACTTTCCTGACTTTCTTCCTCCACGTAGTTGCCTAGCCGACATCTACAGGAACATATATAGGAAGATTGTGAGTTTAAGAATTTTCTAGGTGTCATGTTTCGTAAAAAGAATGAAAAATAACATAACGGGAAACAATTTAACTACATCCATAGGATGTCTTGGGTTTGCTATGTTTGGGCCTCCAATGTCCCCCATACCATTGCCTGTGTAGTCATGTGGGCCCCCATGACTATTGGGCTTGGTAGGATTCACATTGGTGTCGGCGGATTAACACTCGCACCACCCGAATGAAAATCGTAAAATATGATTGCGAGATGTATGGTAGGAGGGTGTCCAGGTGTAGACACAATGACAACTCAAAGTGGGGTTAGCTCATACGACGTTTGGTATAGCATGCTTTGGCCTAATAGGTCCTTCGTACTCTCATCGTTAGTCCCCAGGTAGGCAAACTGGACCTTTATTTTGGATTTATACGAGTGCCAAGCCTAGACAGGACGTTCCGACTACCGGTACTCGTACCCTTCCAGTTACTACATGCCCGTCATGAGAACTCACTTTGATGTGACTTGAAAAATACAAAAATCATTGCAATAATCATGGGAATCGTGAGGTGTGTGCTCTCATGGATAAGATATGTTATGAGGATATGATTTATGATGAGCATAGCATAATAACATGTATTCGTGAGCATGCTTGCATAACATTGAGTGTGAAAATAAACATGAAACATATAAACATCATGAATTTTGCATGTAACGCATAAACAATTAAAATTTAATCAACTATAGTATAGGCATCTAAGGGTCTAATAACCTATCCTATATCCCTATAGTCACAAGCTCTGATACCAATCGGTCACACCCCGACCCGCAGCGGAATAAAAGTCGGGGCTAATTGGGTTATCACCAAAGCTCATGATATTTACTAAGATGTTTCATATTTATTAAATTCAAATTACAAACTTAAATATCCAAAACAAAATTCATACAATTACAAAGAAAATGAAACTACATATTTATTCCAAAGCATAAACTTGTTTATTCTTCTAGGCCTTCCTAAGTGTTTCCTGTCTCGGCTGGATCACCTGTATCATGTGTAAAATGGGGGAGGGGTTTTTAAAATTAGAAATTTGCATTAAACTCATAAAATTAAACCTAAAAATCTCATTAAAGAGCACTAATGAAAATAATAATCTCAAATAAAATTTATTTATTTAATCGAATCATTTCGTTATTATTTATGTTAGTTTTTCCCTCGTCGGTTGAATCATAAACTCGTGCGCATTCATCGTCATTAAAGAACGCTCCCACGGTGAGTGAATTTCTATCAATTCCCCGTTTTAATCATATTTTAGGGTGTATCATGTTTTGTACTATTCTTTTATTTTATTTAAACACTTGTGCATACATCATATTCGTGATCAAATGTGTATCAATTATTGTGTGAATTATATGTAGATTGAATTTCATCATTTCAGTGCACGCATTTCATTAGGCCCATCAGTTCCCCATGGGATACGGGTTGAGCATCAGGAGCCTCATTAGATCGGCTCCGTTTGATTGAGCCTTGATCTCAAATACATCATCATTTCATGTCATATACTCATTCAAAGTGGTTTGTGATTGTTTACATATATGTTTGCTCACATGTGATTAATGCACGAATTTTCCTTATTAAATAAAACAAGAAATCAGTTAAAGTGTTTTATCAAGGTTCACTCGCCAACTTTTGTTGACCCAAAACCTCCCCCATTTTACACATGATACAGGTGATCCAGCCGAGACAGAAAACACTTAGGAAGGCCTAGAAGAATAAATAAGTTTATGCTTTGGAATAAATATGTAGTTTCATTTTCTTCGTAATTCTATGAATTTTGTTTTGGATATTTAAGTTTGTAATTTGAATTTAATAAATATGAAACATCTTAGTAAATATCATGAGCTTTGGTGATAACCCAATTATGCCCTGACTTTTATTCTGCTGCGGGTCGGGGTGTGACAAATGCTGACCAAAGCAAGAACTCGAGCCGAGACGAACCGAAACTGAACCGAAAACACCATCATCATCGACATCTAACCCCAAACAAAACCCAACCGATAAGAACCTAACCGAACACCTGAAATGCGAACCCGAAACCGGAGCTGAAATAACCCGAACCAAGACCTGATTCGGCCTGAACTGCCGCCGCTGCCACAGACGCAGAGGGAGGAAAGCGAGGGTGGGGGGAGAGGTGAGCGGGAGGGAGAATGGGAGGAGTGAAGGAACTTCGCCGGTTGCATCGGCTTCACCGGCGCCAGAAACTCAGGGAGAGAGGGAGGGAGAACGGGGGTGTGGATGTGGCCGGAGATGGCTGGGTGTGAGTGTGTGTGTGTTAGCTTATATAGGTAGGGTTTAGGTAGCTAGGGTTTGATAGGTTGGGCCTAAAGCCCGTTAGTCCGGTTCTCACGTTTTAAGAGGCCCAATTATAGTTTTGTAATCCGTCTTCGAACCCGAAAATTGTGAAACACAGTAGAATATTATTATTATTTTTATTTAAGGAAATAAAAAAGCGGGGCGTTACAGTCTCCCATCCTTTAGGAAATTTCGTCCCGAAATTTATTCAAGAGGAAGACTCGAAAGGAATTGGCTAAAGAATGAGTGTTAACGATCAAAGCTTGGAGTTCTGGATACGAGAGGGATAGCGTGAAGTTTAGAGCAACGAAGAGTTAGGTTTGCAACAAGAGGTGTTTGACTATAATGACTCGTGGCATCAGGCATAAGTAAAATGTATAAATGTGTATTTAGGCGAGTGGTTTAAACGAGTTTGAATACTCAAAGGGTATGGAATCTAAGCAGACAAGCTTTCATGCAAAACAGTATGCAGTTTAATGAAGAGGAGGTTGTAAGAAGGTCTTAATGGTTGAAGAGCACTGATAAGTCTTGGTTTCTGTAGCGCGAAGGTTAGGTATTTAAATTAAGCTAGTTATCGAGGGTAGCGGCCAATTAAGTGTGTTGTACCTCAACGAGAATGGAAGATAGCTTTAGAGTAAGAATGCATTTATGGTTTGAATGTTTAACCCTTATGGTTTGCAAACGAGTTTGCAGAAAAAGGATAACAGGGGATACTGAAGTCATAAGAATGAGCGTTTGACTAAATAAACGAATACGAGTATAAGGATACATATGTATATGAACAAACGAAAACGTTGCATTAGGGATTAAGACTCGTCGTGGATAATC
This sequence comes from Scalesia atractyloides, assembly GCA_947069175.1. Lineage (NCBI taxonomy): Eukaryota > Viridiplantae > Streptophyta > Magnoliopsida > Asterales > Asteraceae > Scalesia > Scalesia atractyloides. The sequence continues at coordinate 70,577,711 of CAMTDV010000004.1, read as the reverse complement.
GTGTATCGCGCACTTAGCAATGCAGTTGTGAGTTGCTTAAAGTTTGCATATTAGGTCTTACTATGGTCTGTAAAACACCGAATTTCTCATGGCATGTTTTAAAAGTTTGGGCAACATTGTGAAAACACTTATATATAGGAAGTACCAGCGGCGTATCCACCATGTTTTGGCCATGTCGCAACCGTTCCGTTATTCGATGCAATGTTGCATTCCGTGTCTTACCATACACGGTAGTAGACTCTATGGTTCTCATGCGCTAATCGCTATAATCCCGTGTGCACCCGTGATTATACCGATCGTCGCATGATCCGCATACTTGTATTAGCGGCGTATGGATTAAGGTGTTCATAAATTCTGAAAATGAGTTTGTGTGCATGTAAGAATGTAGTGTTAAGCATGTTTGCGTGCAAATAAGCATGTGGCCCACGTAAGCGAATCCTTCGGGTTTCGCTCGCGCATAGGCATTAATATATGAATACGAGTACAAGTATAGGTATGTGTATGAGCATAAGCATAAGTATGGAAATAAGTATAAGCATGGATGTAAGACATATATGCATGAATGTGATGATAAGTATAACCATGAATGATGACACGTATGTTCATGAACATGAATATGTGTATAATTATGAACGTCAACAAGTGTAAAAGACGATGATTGTGCGTAAGCTATGAATTGTATGCAACGAATTTATTTACATAAAATAGTCGAGAAATCAGGGTATGTAAAACGAATGATACAATTAAAATGTCATGCAACAGTTGACTAAACCATGTACGAGGATATGCATGTATAGTTGTTTGAGCAAAAACTTTGAGGTTATCGCTTCTAAAATAGGTTTAAGTTTGACTTACACGTAGATCTCGCTTGTGAATATAAAAGAATATAAAGTACGTATTGATTTTGCGTTACGTATTTTGTAAAGGACAGGAATGCTACACTTGTTTTAGAAGAACTTAAGTAAGTCGAAGATGGTTGGTCCTTATAAAGTTTTCTTGCCCATGTGTTTTGAAATTGAGGTACATTTTGGGTGGTGTATGATAAGGTCTTAAATTAGTAAGTTCGTATCATTTTCAAAGAACATTACATCAAGATAAGATATTTGAAATTCAGTGGTTCTTGTGAAACGTTGACCCTTGAGAGGGAATCGGGGATAATGGATTTAATTATCGTTGAAAAGTGTTTAGCAAAATGTTTTTTTAATCGCGATAAGAGGTTTAGAGAGTGTTTGGGGTTGAGTTTTGAAAATAGTTTATGTGTTTTGAATAATCAAATCGGATAATTAGCTGTAACAAAACGTGCTGCGAAAAGATAGTGTTTGGATTTGATTATGTTGTTTGATATCCCAATAACCAGATAATCAACTATTTGAGTGTTTGGCAAATATATATATGAAAAAAAGAATAAGTAAATAAATAAGCTTTTATCTCTACAAACGAAAGAAATCAGTTTTTTTATTATATACTTACCAAACACTAAAAGAATAGTTTTTTTTGCGCTTAAAAAAACACAATAATCAAAGGAATCTGGTTAAAAACAAATAAATAAATAATATAAAAAAAAAATTAACAATCCCAACATACCCTTAGTAAAACGATCCCATAGTGTCTATAAGATATTGGTTTGGCTTTTGTTTACAAATGAAAGCTCTTAATGTGAAGTTTTGGCGTGAGCGTGTTTTAGTGATTATGTTAAACATAAGATTTGTGGGCAAGGTATTCGTTAGACCGATTAAGTTGGTAGGTAGCATTCCGTCAAGTTTTGAAAATCGAGAAGCAAAACGTTTCACTGGTGACCAAGTATACGTATACGTGATTTGTATGAAACAGGTTGTAGGATAATAATTACGTTTGATAAAGTAGTACGTTTTGAAATTCGCTTAAGTAGGAATTTTTGACAATACGAGAAAAGATTTAGGCATACAATTTTAAACTCATGGTTTACATAATAAAGTCTCCAAGAAGGAGGGTTGGTAACCATCATCGAGGTATGGGAATCACCCCTAACCCGTTGGTGAGGTCGTTTTAAAGAAAGAAAGAAACAGAGTCTGGACTGTCAAGGTAAGGAAATCACTGCTATCTCGACGGTGGGTTTCCATTTCGGGATTTTCGAGAAATATAAGTATAGTTGGTGACGTCTTGAAATCATGCATGTAAATACGTATAGATATATATGAAAAAGTTTAGTATGATTTGTGTAAAAACCTTAAAATGATGTGAAGTGTAACAAGCATATATAAGGTTCACATACAAATTGAAATTTATAAAACATTAGATTGTTTCGGGTAGAGAAACGTCAGCTATTCCAAAGTGATTCGAAGATCCTTTCGAATTAGAGAAACGTGCTTTGGCCTATAGGTAAAATGCTCTCGTCGAGGAACGATTAACGACATTTTACCCTTCCAGTTACTACACGTCTCTAATCGATTGGAAAGTCGAAACTTTGGCGAGATTGAAAATCGAGGAATGAGACTTAATCGACAAGGTGCGGGTTTCACTCCTAACTTGGCGATTTCGTACCCTAAGTGTGGTTGGCACTCGTCGGGTCAAACTATAGTTCGACACTTTGTCGAGGATCCACTAGAGTTTGAATTGGAAATTCCCCATCAAGGTGGGGATGTCACTCCTAACTTGATGGCGAATTTTGCGTAAAAGATTGGGTGGATTGAGAGTCATTAACCAAATTGTGGATTTCACGCCTATTTTGGTGGAGTCGTCTCGATTGTGCAATATGAGTGTTTTCGAGTTTAGTATAATCGAGTAAATGCATTAGGAAAGCGTATGATTGAGATAATGTAACAAGTATGAACATGTAAAGCATTTCATGAATTTAGCACACAAGAGTCATTTCAAGAAATTAGCATGTGAATTACGTATGGTCGAATGTGGTGCTAAACTATAGACTAGGTCAAAAGCATGACAATTTTCCTAATTCCCTATAATTATGGCTCTTACGAATCTGTCACACCCCAACCGATGGCGGAAACATCGGGATGAGAAGGAAGCGATATTGCTTATTACTCACAACGCTAATAAATGACAATATTTAATTAAATCCAAATTTCATTTCACAACATTGTCAAATACAACATGAAGCAATACAATAAGTTCATAAAACATAACAAAATTTGGTACAACATTTATAAATCTAACGTCTAAAATGTGTGTATCTAAGTCCTTGCTATTTTGATTTCATAGCATCATCTCCTTCAACCTGTAACATGTTTTAAAATAAAGTCAATGCAAAAGCAAAGGCGAGTACACAAGTTTAAGCATAGCATACGTATACGAATAAAGTTTTAACAATCCTCATGGCAACCAAATCTATACAAGAGCAATATCAAGGCATGCAATACTAATAATCAAACCCTTAGCGCATTCACGATGTTTTAACATGACCTCACGAATAACACGATGGAGGTGGATGCGTGAATTCCTATAGCGCTAAGCATGTCAAACGAAGGCTAAAAATAGTTAATGACTAAAGCATAGCATAACGAATATCCAAGACAAGCAACAAGTATACGATTCAAGTATTCATGGGTATAGGATTGTTTGTGTGTTTCATAAAGTTTAAGTGTTTGTGATTTTTTTTGTATATGGAAACATGTTACTCCCAATAAGTGATATAAACAAAAGTGGGTCGAGTGTACTCAAAAAATTGCTAAGTCTTCTTAGAAGATCCCACGATGAGTTGATGAGTTGGAGAAAGGACACTGATGCCACCTTAAATGACAAACGAATGTGTATGAATAATCGAAAATATGACGGGGGATTCGAATCGGAGTTGAAAGTACGTGTATGTATGTCACGGGATTTAGATAACGACTCTAAAGTTTAATTTGTCAACGGTGTTGTAAAAGTGTTATCAAAATAATAAATATATGTATTTTTTAACGAAAAGCGTATTAGGTAAATATTATATTTTGGTCGGAAGTTTAATAGGAACATACGTATATTTTGGTCGAAAGGTATGATATATATATGTAATTATCGGAAGATGAAATATATTTTTATATCTTTCGTCGTTAAATAATTATATTTTTGTTGAAAAGTATGATAATATATATATATATAGTATTATGTATTTTGTTGTTTAGATAAGTATACGTTGTCGAAAGTTTAATAAATTTATTTATCAAAAGTTTAATGAATATATTTAGTCGAAGGGTTAATAAATAGATTTTGACGAAAAGTGTATATATTTTATATATATATATATATATATATATATATATATATAAATAATATAATATATTGTCGAAATGTGTAATATATATATATAAATATATATATGTATGGTTTTAACGAAAAACGGACAGAGTTTCCCCTTGTTTTTGGACGATCCCGACAATCTGGTTGTCGATATATTTTCCAAACACAACGATAAAACAACGCATCAATCGACGAAACAATATAAATATTTATATACAATTATTTTGTTACAAATACATGCGATTAAAACAAAAACTAAACATGAATCAAGAAAATTAATAAATGGATCGTCATTTTACCAAGTCTAGAGTTGACCCGACGCAAAAGTTGATTGTTTGACCATTGTTGACTCGGTCCGACACCGAGCCAAAACTGAGATTCATAACAGAACCGACGTGCCCCGGGCTTGAATCAAACCCGACCGCTGCCACTGTCGTAACCGGTCGCCGGAACACGGTGACCCGAACCATTCTAGAATCTGAATCAGAATAAGACGAGATCTGAGATTTAGAAATAACTAAGACCCGAGCTAAGAACTGAGATCAAACCTGAAACCCGAACCGAAATCTGAAGTTGACCGAACCAAACCAACATAACCCGAGCCACCCTGTACTTGAATCGAAATGTTACCGGCTGAACCGAACTGGTCAATGCTGACCAAAGCAAGAACTCGAGCCGAGACGAACCGGAACTGAACCGACAACACCATCATCATCGACATCTAACCCCAAACAAAACACAATGGATAAGAACCTGACCGGACACCTGAAATGCGAACCCGAAACAGAGCTGAAACAACCCGAACCAAGACCTGATTCGGCCTGAATTGTCGCCGCCGACGCAGACGCAGAGGGAGGAAAACGAGGGTGAGGGGGAGAGGTGAGCGGGAGGGAGAATGTGAGGAGTGAAGGGACTTCGCCCGTTCCATCGGCTTCACCGGCGCCAGAAACTCGGGGAGAGAGGGAGGGAGAACGGGGGTGTGGATGTGGCCGGAGATGGCTGGGTGTGAGTGTGTGTGTTAGCTTATATATGTAGGTTTAGGTAGCTAGGGTTTGATTGGTTAGGCCTAAAGCCCATTAGTCTGGTTCTCACGTTTTCGAGAGGCCCAATTATAGTTTTGTAATCCGTCTTCGAACCCAAATATTATGAAACAGTAGAATATTATTATTATTTTTATTTGAGGAAATAAAAAAGCGGGGCGTTACAAAATGATGAAGCCTAAAATCTATCTTGGGAGGAACTCAAGGAAGTAATGATGAAGGAGTTCTGTCCTCCGCATGAAATGCAAAAGCTCGAGAATGAGTTTTGGGGTATCAAACAAGATGGTCCCGACAATGCTGGTTTTACTGCTCGGTTTTAGATTTTGAGCATCATCTGTCCCAGCCAGGTTGATACGACGGAGAAAGCTATCAGCAAGTACATCCGTGGTTTACCCGAGTGTGTCGCAAGTTTCATGAAAGTTGCTCGTACTACAACCATCGAGGAAACCTACATGCTCGCCGCTGAGATCAACGATCAGCGAGTTCAGGATGGTTATTTCAAGAACTCTGCTAAAGTCGCCAATCAAGCCGTCTTCGAACCAACCGCTGCTACCGAATCATCAAGTGAACCAAAGGGAAAGCGTGAGGGACGCAAAAGAGGAAACCCGAGTAAGAACTATGCTCTCGCCGCTCCAGCAAACCCTCAGCCGCTCCGAACGCACCCCCAGCTAAGCGTGCGTATACTGGACCTCACCCTCGTGCCCTAAGTGCACTTATCATCATGCCGTTGGTGGCAACTGCCGTTTTTGCACAAACTGCAATATCTACGGCCATTTTACTGTGAGTTGTCGATCAGGCCCTCGTCAGCCAACTCCTCAGGCTCCAGCAGCTCCAGCTTTACCCGCTCATCCTCAAGCCAATCAGCAGCAAGCTCCAAAAGAACGTGTGTGCTATATGTGTGGTGATCCGAATCATTTCGCCAATGTCTGTCCGAATCGTCCTGTCAAGCAAGAGCAGCCAGCACCGCAGCCTCAGCCGCCGTAGTAGCAACCACAAGCTACGCGTGGCAGAGCCTTCAATCTCAACCACCGTCAGGCCCATAATGACAACAATGTTGTCAATGTTACGTTTCTCGTTAATGGTATTTATGCTTCATGTTTATTTGATACTGGTGCCGATAGTTGTTTTGTATCGTTAGAATTCGAAAAGGTTTTAAATTGTAAGCGCGCCAGACTCCCAAAGACTTTCGATGCGGAAGTTGCCACCAGAAAATCCGTTACCGTCAATTCCGTCTTACGTGGTTGTTCTCTCGATCTCAACAGCCACATCTTCTCGATCAACCTCATACCTATGCGTTAGGTAGCTTCGATATCATAGTAGGCATGGATTTTATTCGTGAGAATCATGCTGAAGTTGTTTGCTTTGATAAAATGATCCGATTCTGTAACGTTTCGTACTTTCGCGCTTTCTTATTTTGGCATATCAAGTTGTACTTTCCTTATTTTGATACTTGTACTCTCGCTGTAACGTTTTTCGTTTCAGTTGTAATCCTAGACTTTTGATCATAATGAAAAACGAGACTTTCATAACTGTTTACGTATATTTGTGCAATTATTCAAATGTCTGGAATGTTTGGAACGTTATGTTTGTGAATCTTGGACCTCGATTTAACACGTGAAACACGCCAAAACAACTTAAAAACATCGGATCCTAACTCGTGAACGAGAATCGCTTAAAAATCCGTATCGTTAAAACACGTTTATTTCTATCTTGTCATTTATTTATCCTTTTATTTTAATTATTGATCTAATTATTTAATTATTAAACTATTTAGTTAATTAATCATTTAGTTATTATTAATTAATTAATTATTCTTTCTATTTATTTTATAAATATAAACATTTATTCATTTAATTACTTGACTATTTTATTTAAACAAACATAAAGAGTTTAACTTAGTTAAGTTAATAAATTAACCTAGTGAACTATTAAGTTAATAAGTTAAGGGGTTAAAAGTGCATTTTATTTGAAACTATACTACAAGGGCTAATTGTGTCATTTCTAAAAACTATTTAATCAAAAAGAAGTAAAAAGTGAGGCAGCCGGGTCTCGAACCCGCGACCTAACCCGGTTCGAACCACAAAAACGACTTAACAACCGAATCACAAGCCACTCTAACTAGTGACCCTGAGAACGAAAGAATTAGAATTTAATTATATTTATACTCTTGTTAAATCCCATCCTCGTTTCCCGCCAAATTAAATCTGCGAAACATCATCACTTGCAGTCGTAACCTTTCACCTCCCCGACTTCCTGAATCCTTACCTCCTTGTCTGCCCATAACCGATCATGAAGTAACTCTAAGGCATTGATCATCCTTATAAACTCGATTTCCTCCCCATTTTTTTTCGCCCTTCTCATATCTCGCCGGAAACCTGCTCGTGGTCGGAGCTCGCCGAAGAAGACGACCGGAGCCGTTGGAACGCCGCTTCTCGTTTCGGTACATTTTTTTCTATTATCGTTCATTCAGCGTTTCTGTAACTCACAAATGTAAACATGTGTATAGCAGATTGTTATAGATATATATGGATATACATGAGCAAATACATAACAGTGGGTATCGTTTCGTTTAATCAATAAAGATGACGAACTGAATGTTAAGATAAAACTTATTAAAGAAACCCAAATATACACCAACTGGCAATAGCCAGTGGTGTTGATGCGCTTTCGTTTGCTCGGACGTCGCAGGTTCGACACATGGCTGTTCCGATTTTCTCGCTGTTTGTTTCTGTTGTCTGCTCGGCCCACTGTTGGGCCAACATTTTTTTAAAAGCTTGTTTTCTATTTTGGGCCAGATCGAATGTTTTTGGGCCAAAGCCATTTGACTATTTTAGCATCTGATTAAATCAGTATTTTAAAAAATTAATAAACAATATTCTTATTTTATTGTTATTACTAATTATTATTATTAACATTAATCAGTTTATTAATATTACTAAATCAAACTATTACTATCATTATTGTTAGTTATAATTATTATTATTATTATTATTAATATCATTACTATTATTATTTATTATTACTAACTGTTATTCCTATTATTATTATTACAATTTTGATCTAATTATTATAATCAATATCTAATTTATTTTTCTAAGCATTGCTAAACGTAAAACATCATTATAGTACTCCTTATTAAAATGTCAACTTAATTGTAATCATATAAGCGTATAGTAACACGATCCCTATAATCTATAAACAACTCCCATGTAATAACGAGTTCGATATTTATAGGTTAATCACTCTCGTTGATCCTTTAATCCTTACTCGTGCGATATCAAGAAACGTATACGCAACCTAAGGTGAGTATACTTGTTTCCCCTTTTTTGCTTAAACACTTTGGGTGCAACATGTATTTGTATCAAAACACACCATCAACTTATTTATTCATGCTCTATTCATAATTTTAACATGAAAACATGTGATACTTGTCAATCTTATATGCTATGTAAACACTTCATGTCTATATCCTCATTAACTTTGCTAGCCTACCTTAACAATTATAGCGCTGTAGGATTAACGCACCGCCCTTGAGTCTTGGGGTATTGTTAAGTAAAACACATTAACCTCCCTTGAGTCTTGGGGAAAGGCACATTGCTTTGGAAACTTGGGTTTGACATATAGAGACATTGTTTCAAGCATATTAGTGACAGGTGTTATGTTATCATGTTGGATATGTGCATGTAAACATTTTTATTTTATTATACTATGTACCAAACCTGTATACTCGCCAACTTTTGTTGATATTACTTATAATACATGTTGCAGGTTAACAGTCAAGTTGAAGATGAAACAAGTTAGGATGGCCTAGAAACCCATCTATTTAATAAACTATGTTTGGAATTTACTCTATGTTTTTTGGGACAATGTATTGAATTTTAGACTATTTATGAAATGGAATTTAATTTATATTGTCACATTTAGTGTTATGATGTTTTGAGCAATTTGTTCGTCTCATCCCGATGTTTCCGCATCGGTTGGGGTGTGACAGATTCACTCTCCCAAACGGTGATCAACTTCATGTATATGGTGAAACTCCCTCAAAGAAGTTGATGCCTTGTCATGTACTCGAGCACACATATGCTTGCAAAAGCGATGTGTTGCCTTCCTCGCTCATATCGTGAATTCGGAGAAAAAAAAAGACTTATAAAGATGTCCCTGTTGTTTGTGAATTTCCTAAAGTCTTTCCCGACGATTTACCCGGTTTACCCCCTACTCGAGATGTTGAATTCCGTATCGATTTGATTCCAAGTGCTACTTCCCGTTGCTAAAGCTCCTTATCGCCACGCACCATCCGAAATGCGCGAGCTATCAAGCCAACTTCAAGAGCTTCTTGATAAAGGTTTCATACGCCCGAGCACTTCGCCTTGGGGCGCACCCATTCTTTTCGTGAAAAAGAAGGATGGATCGTTCCGTATGTGCATCGATTATCGTGAACTTAACAAACTCACGATAAAGAACCGTTACCCTTTTCCTCGTATCGACGACTTATTTGATCAGCTTTAAGGTGCTACTTGTTTTTCTAAGATCGATCTTCGTTCCGGTTATCATCAGTTACGCGTGTTGGAAGAAGACATTCCTAAAACTGCCTTTCGTACTCGCTATGACCATTTCGAATTCGTGGTCATGCCTTTTGGTCTAACCAATGCACCCGCGGTTTTCATGATTTGATGAACCGTGTGTGTAAAGCCTTCTTAGATCGTTTCGTCATCGTTTTTATCGATGATATCCTTATCTATTCGAATCGAGAAACGAATACGCACGCCATCTCCATTTAGTCCTCGAACTTCTTCAAGGAAATCGCCTTTATGCTAAGTTCTCTAAATGTGAATTCTGGCTCGAAGAAGTCCAATTTCTCGGCCACATCATTAATAGTCAAAGAATTCACGTCGACCCTGCAAAGATCGAAGCCGTCAAGAGTTGGATAACACCAAAGAATGCTTCCGAAATCCGTTCATTTCTTAGATTGGCAGGTTACTACCATCGATTCATCGCCGACTTCTCGAAAATCGTCGTTCCGCTTACCGCTTTAACTCATAAAGACAAGCCTTTTGTTTGGGAATCCAAGCAAGAGGAAGCTTTTTAAACCCTCAAGCGTATGCTATGCAACGCTCCTGTCCTCGCTTTACCCGACGGAAACGACGATTTCGTTGTTTATTGCGATGCCTCTAATCTTGGTCTTGGTTGTGTTCTCATGCAACGAGACAAGGTTATTGCGTATGCATCTCGTAAACTCAAGATCCACGAGAAGAACTACACAACCCACGATCTCGAACTTCGGTACAGTTGTTTTTGCACTAAAGATATGGCGAAACTACCTTTACGGTACTAAGTGTACGGTCTTCACCGACCATAAGAGCCTACAACATATCTTTAATCAAAAGGAACTGAATATGCGCCAACGACGATGGGTTGAACTTCTCAACGATTACGATTGTGAGATACGCTACCATCCCGGCAAAGCAAACGCCATCGCCGATGCTCTAAGTCGACGAAGCTATGTATATAGTGTTCGTGACTCTCAAGCTTTGAATGATCTCGAAATCATGATTCGCTCCGCTCAATTTGCTTGTTTTAACGAGAATACCCTTCAAGACGAAATGAAATGTGGTGCCGAAACTCAGCTCGTATCTAAGCCTAATGGTATTTATTACTATCTCGATCGTATTTGGATTCATACCCGTGATAATCTCCATGAATTGCTAATGACCGAAGCTCATAAATCTCGATATTCCATTCACCCCGATGCCGACAAGATGTACCAGGACCTTCGTCCTAAGTACTGTGGCGGGCATGAAAAAGGATATCGCCTTGTACGTCTCAAAGTGCTTAACTTGTTCGAAAGTTAAAGCCGAACATCAAAGGCCCTCTGGCTTACTCGAGCAACCCGAAATCCCGATGTGGAAGTGGGAGAGTATAGCTATGGACTTCGTTACCAAACTTCCACGCACTTCATCCGTTCACGATAGCATTTGCGTTATCGTGGATCGTCTTACTAAATCTGCGTACTTTATTGCTATACAAGAAGACTTTAAGGTCGAACGTTAGCCCGAATCTATACCGACGAAGCTATATGTCGACACGGGACGCCTCGTGACATCATCTCTGACCGAGACGGTCGCTTTACTTCACATCTCTGGGAGACTTTTCAATCCGCTCTCGGTACTACTCTCAATCTCAGTACCGCTTTTCACCCTCAAACCGACGGTCAGACTGAGCGCACGATCCGCACCCTTGAAGACATGCTTCGTGTGTGCATCATAGATTTTGGTGGTAACTGGCATACGCATTTACCTTTAATTGAATTCTCGTACAATAATAGTTATCATACCAGCATTCAAATATCTCCTTTTGAGGCACTGTATGGAAGAAAATATCGATCGCCTATTGCATGGCACGAGATGGGAGAAGCACAAATCACTGGTCCTGAGCTAATTCAAGAAACAACCGAAAAGATCCTCCAAATAAGAGACAATCCCTTGAAAGCTCGGAGTCGCCAAAAGAGTTACGTCGACAAACGACGCAAGCCCCTGCAATTCGAAGTGGGAGATCACGTATTCCTAAAGGTTGCACCTTGGAAGGGAGTGATCCGCTTCGGAAAGAAAGGAAAGCTAGCGCCACGATACGTAGGACCCTTTAAGATTCTGGAAAGGATCGGTAAAGTGGCCTTTCATCTCGTACTACCGGCGGAACTTAATAATGTACATCCAACTTTCCACGTGTCAAATCTCAAAAAGTGCTTAGCCGAAGAAAATCTGCATGTACCTCTCGAAGATCTGCAAATCAACGAGACTCTCCACTTCGTGGAAAAGCCTGTGGAAATCATGAACCGAGAGACCAAGAAACTCCGACGCTCTCGCATCCCTATCGTGAAGGTCCGATGGGAAGGCAAACGCGGCACCGAGTTCACTTGGGAATTTTGAAAGTGATATAATGCCAAGTACCCGCATCTATTTGTTACAGCTACTACTTGAATTTTGAGATGAAATTCCCTAAAGTAGGGGAGACTGTAACAACTCGAAAATTCGTTGTTATCTTTTCATTTGTCTTTCCGATGTACCTATCTTTTGTAATCCCGAGATTCGGTTGATAATAAAGTTTATGTTATTAATTATGGTATTGTACGTTATTATCGCATCTAATCGCTTATTAAATCTCATCGCTATTCATCGCAATCGCAACGCAATTACTTATTTGGTTTATTGGAATTATGTGGTAATATTAGTTACGTGTTTATATGATAATTACGTGTTGGTGTGTGTGTGGTTATGATTACAATCGTTATCGCCTCGCTCTCGCACACTCGAATCACTAAATCGCACTATTACATCAATTATAACGTTTAATATAACTAACTAATACGAACCGAATCGCCAAACGAACTTTTAACGGGAAATAAACGAAGAAAACCCAATAATTGGGTCAAGTTCGCTCGAGCTTGGTGATACCAAGGTCGGCCGAACTTGACTGGCCAATTAAACTCAGAAACCTCAAGTTGCTCGAACTTAACCTCAGGGAGGTCAAGTTCGGTCGAACCTGGCTCCTTTCCCTCAGATCCTCACAAGTTCGCGCGAACTTGCATGAAAACATGCAAGTTCGGCCGAACTTGACTCCACCAGCTCACCTTTTGCCTTCACCTATAAATACTCAGCTCATTCCTCTCATTTGGACTTGTTGTAAGTTCGCCCAAGCTCTCAAAACCCGAAACCTTCGTGTTCTAAGTAAGAATCAACCCGATTTCAACTACAACAACGTTTATCAACGTTTTACAATGGTTTACAACGATTTTGGCACAAGGCATTGCCTTTGTTTTCATCAAATCTTCTCTGTTTACGAAAATCTTCATCTTTTTACATAAAACTTCTGTTTTTCACTCAGATCTATGCTTAGATCTGAGCAAAACCTTTTGAACATTGATTTTTACACAAATTACGGACTTTTGATGATGTTTTGTTCATTTTCTGATATGAAACAAAGCATTTATCATTCAAGATCCCAGATCTGGAAGCACAAGGACGTTTATGTTGGTTTATACAAGCCGAACTAACCCGAACGAACCCCGAGTTCACCCGGATTAGCCCACGCTTTTGTAAAACGGTGAAAACCGCTCTAAAAGATCTATCCGACTTAAGTTTGCTTAGTAGCACAGGGCTGGAGGGATGAACACTCGATTTCCACAGCAAACGACACGAAACGCAAGATTTTGGACCCGACAACATCAAGTTCGCTCGATATTTTACTGATTTTTGACAACACAGCAGTCAAATTCGCTCGAACTTGCCCTCTAGGGGTCAAGTTCGGCCGAACTTGAGTGGAAATGCACAAAATTCTCTTAGGGAACCCCCAAGTTCGCTCGAACTTGTCAAGTTTCTCAGGAAACTTCACAAGTTCGGCCGAATTTGTCTCACATGTCAAGGTTAACCACAAGTTCACCCGAACTTGGACTCTCCAACTCACTCACCAAAACCATGCAAGTTCGCTCGAACTTGTATGTCTACATACAAGTTCACCCGAACTTGCCTACTGCTCAACTCAAACTTCACCGTTTCGGCTTTTCGGAAGGCTGATGCACTTCTGTTCGTTTACAGCTGATCCGGCGCACTCCGCAACTCTCCTCAGAATCTTAAGTCTTACCAAAACGCACCCACAGTGAGTATACTTGACCCATTTTCGCTTTAATGCACTTTTTGGGTGTTACATACGTTCCTATATCAAAATCACTTCACAAATCAAAACTGCTTATCACACGCGAATAATCTGATTGTATATGCTCGATACGTGATACTAGAAACATTTGACTAGGACTTATTTTCGTTAACTTGCCTCCTTAGCTAGTATGGTACTATAGTTTGGCTAACACCCGACAGGGTCTAGTTAGGATGGTCGCGCAATCCTTTTCACGGTAGTTAGCATGCGAAATGAGCCTATGTTATGTTAAGTGTTTTGGTGTATCATGATATGTAATTAGATTGTTTCGCAAACGCTTTCTCGACTATGCCAGTATTATTCAAACTCGTATGCTCACCTTTACTTAATTGTATTGACTTGTATTTTAACGTATGTAACAGGTTGAGGATTTAGCTTGGATTGCTTTGGAGTAGTTTTATTTAGTATTTTGCTTATCTTGTTTAGAACGATTGTAATAAAAATCTAGGGATATCGAACCATGTTGTTTTTATGAGAAAATCAGAATTTCTGTAGTGGTTGTTTGAAATATTATGTTTAATAGTATGGGATGTTAAACGTTAAGTAATGTGGTTGGATAATTGTTACGGAATTTCTTGTGTGACAATCTGGTCTCCTAGTGCCACTAACCCTGATGTTTCCACCATCGGTTGGGGTGACATCAAGAAGGGTTGCCAAGGCTAGACCATCTTCACACATGCACAAGTTGAACTCGGACACTACTTGTGGGTGTAAACCCAAGTTGAAAACAGAAAGTTTGTGAGGTTTTATCCTCTAATTTGACATGTCTCAACCTTGTTTTTAAGCCTAACCAAACACTAATAATGTTGTAAGCATTCGGACATAGGTTTGAGATGAGATAACTCAAGTTTAAACATGTTTAACAAATTTTAGAATCAAAACAGAAAGTTTAGTACACTTTGGAGCGTTTGTGGTGAAGTTCCAGGTTTGGATTCTCCAAGGAGAACCCATTGAATCATACCCAAGGTTGTTCCAAGTGGTTTGAAAGAAGAATGAATGAAAAAGATGAAGTATAAGTGAGGTTATGCTCACTTTTGCAACTTCAGTGAATCTGCCTTGCTACTTATTTCTCAGCTGGATTTAGAGTGTTTGAGAGAGGGATTAGAGTGTTTGCAAAGTGGAAAAAGTGTGGAGGAGCTTGGGTTTTATAGGAAGTGATTAAGGTTTGTTGGGAGTTGATTTAATGCAACAAACACACTAAACAAACACAAAATTGACCAATCAGGAGCTGAAAATAACTTTCTGCGGATTAAGGGGACTGGCGGGGAGTGAGAAGAATTGGGAAAACGCTCGCGGCCTGCGAGAAGGTAATTTTCCCAAACTTCATTAATTTTTGTCATTTTTTAGCCCCTGAAGTTTGTTTTTGATAGTTTTAAGGTGTTTTAAGCATAAAAGGCATAGTATAAGGGTTACTTATGTAATGTAAGCATAATAATGAGTATTAACAAGTATGACACATCGTGTATAAGTTTCGTATTTCAGCATGTAAGTAACATATTGTAAGTTTATCAAACGTTTGCGTGTATTGCGGATCAAGTAGCATATATGGAGACACAAATGAGTTTGACATGATTAAAATAGACCATGATTAAAATAGAAATGTTTAAAATAGAACACGCGTTTCATTATGATTCAAGTCTCGGAATATTGATTACAACGGAAAGATGAATACAAATGATTACAAGGGTTTTCAAAAATAGAAAACAACATGAACTTTCCAAATATAGAAAGTTTTAAATAGCAGGGCGTTACACGTGTACACGCCCCAGCGACCTGGCCGCTCGCAGCACGACTCGTGGGTTTGGCCCAGCGACTCGTGAATGTGCTCCGATGACCAGCAAACCTCGAAAATTATATGTTCAAAAAAAACTTGCCCGCAAATCAACTACCTCACTAATCAACAATGCATACGTATGAATGTATTATACGGTTTTTACAGTTTTAAACCTAAGATTCAAGAACTTGTTTAACAAAAATATTGGAACTATAAAAACGGCTAAATGCTAGAAAGACTTTGAAAATTTAATTACATAGATGACTGGAAGGTTCTTTTGTCCGTTGTTGTAGGAATCTTCAGTGTGGGAGTCACCTCACCACTATACTTTTTTTTCTGGCGATATCTTTTGTTTTCTAGGCCTACCTAGAGTTCTCCACTTCAAAGTGAATTTGATCAACTTTTATACAGTTTTCAATTACTTTTGGTTTTAATTCAGTTTGAGAATGTTAAAAACAATTGATACTACAAGTTCTATAATAAACAACTATATTAAAATATCCATTAAAACTTGATAGCAGCTTATGTGATGTTCTGAATTTATTTAGAAAGTTAGAAATTTTAGAAGAGAACTTAGTTCAGTTTAAGAATGTTAAAAATCAATCGATAATACAAGCTCTATGATAAACAACTATATTAAAGAATGTTTGTTAAAACATGATAGCAGCTTATGTGATGTTCTAAATTTATTTAGAAAATTACAACTTTTAGAAGAGAACCTTCATTTAGAAGGTAAATACTAAATAGCTCACTAGTTGGGCAATGATGGTGACAAACCCACCAAGGGGGGTTCGATCCTGAGCCACACCTCGGTTCTCATCCGGTTGTTACTTCAGCGAGACAACTCGTGTGGAGAAAGTACGGTTTTCGGGGAACGCCGTAACCAAGTCTGACTAACCCAGCACGGGCCCGATTAAGACAACGTAGTCTGGGCAGATCTTAGCTAGGGCCGCCGTTTAGAAGGTGTGACATTTGGTCTCTCAAAAAGAAAGTCACCGTTCAAAAAGAAAAAAAAAACATGTATATTTATTTATCTAATCATTGTTACCGTAGAAAAAAACAGTTTCTAAAACTAACCTGTTTAAAATCAATTCAACCCAATAGATTGGACTTTGTGGATTGTAGAACATGTTCCATTTTGATAATTACACGAGTACAATGACTTGTGGTATAAGAAGTACTTCGTATAAATTGATACACATGTCAAATAGTGAAAATACATCGATATCATATTACATGTCAATATACAATGCTCACTATTGTTTAACGTAATAATAATAATTTATAAGTCAAGATAGTTAACGCTAATCAGCATGACCTTATACTGATTGACCCACATAAAAACATTAACCCGTTATGTTTCTCCCGGCCCATCGAAAGATTGAGTCTTTCTCAGGTTCCAATGCAGGCCATCATGGATGCTGTGCAAAAAGTCATTGGTTGAATCCCCTCTACAGGCTGTGGGTACGGGCCAAACCGACATGCTACACACGAGTGCGTCACCTGGAG
The DNA here is from genome assembly GCA_947069175.1 of Scalesia atractyloides. Classification (NCBI taxonomy): domain Eukaryota; kingdom Viridiplantae; phylum Streptophyta; class Magnoliopsida; order Asterales; family Asteraceae; genus Scalesia; species Scalesia atractyloides. Next base: position 70,560,467 of record CAMTDV010000004.1, on the reverse strand, counting down.
CCAACTGTTTCCGATCTTTACCGTCGAATGATGCCCATGCGTGACCTCGACTGTTGAACGGAACTTGGATCCGAAGTGTTACATACTCGGGTAATATCAGAGGCCGGAAAGATAAGGAATGCGGACAGATTGGAGTGAATAAGATGCCGGGAACCTGCATGTTTTGTTTTAAGTCATGTAAAGAAATGATTTATGAAAATAGAGTGCAAGCAGTATTGTTTAAGAACGAATGGGAAACATCGCAAAACGTACCTGTGGATGGACCATCGAACCTCCAGCCGCAAGGGAGTATGCAGTGCTCCCTGAAGTTGTTGATAAAATCAACCCGTCTCCTTGTACACATGTGACAAATGAGTTATCACAATAGCATTCCAAATTGGTAAGGAATGATGAAATCCCACGGTCGATCGTAACTTCATTCAACACAAGTATTGGCTCTTCAGTCTCGTATTCGTTTTTAGCTGCTTCACGAATCACATGGCACTGCAATCGATGTCTGAGTGTAATACTAATGGGACCTTGTAGGATTGATTTCAGACATTCTCTGTATTGTTCACCGTCTTTTGAATTAAACTTAAAGATCACTTATGAACCAAATTCGATTTGTGTATGGCAGACTGCAATGGGTGCATACATATATACAAGCTCTTATCTTTATCAATATAGAGTTGAAAATTTCGAAGCGTTTAGTTATAGCAGGTTAATTAAAAAACATTTAGTTGAACGGATCGAACAGGTTGGAAGTTGCCAAATAAGTATTGTTTATGCCTACATGCCCTACCACCTCCTAGACTGTTTTACTTTAAAACATTATATTATTATTAAAAGAGTAAAATGTCATTTTCGTCCCTGCCAGTTTTGCGACTTTCGTCCAAAGGTTTGCTTTTTCGCATCTGAATCCAAAAGGTTCGAAATCTTGTCATTTACATCGGACTCGTTGACTCCATCCATCTCCGTTAAGTCAAGGGTATGTTCGTCTTTTTTGTTAACTTAAAGGGCAATTCGGTCTTTTTCACTTTATGTACAAGCATTTAGCATAATGTACAAGTATTCAAAATACCCATTTCAAATAGAAAACGAAAATAATATAGGTAAAATGACGAAAATACCCTTGACTTAATGGAGAAAAATGGATGGAGTTAACGAGCAGAATGAAAATGGCAAGATTTCAAACCTTTTGGATCCAGATGCGGAAAAAAAAAACCTTTGGACGAAAGACACAAAACTGGCCAAACCTTAGGGACGAAAATGGCATTTTACTCTTATTAAAACAAAACAGTTTTCATTATCGCAACATGTTTACCCGACATGTTCGATATGTACTGAGAACAATGTGTTTTACGCAAACCATTTTGGCCTGATATCCTACCCACCAATTTGCCACCTCTACTTATCATGCATAATACAAGACTTAAAACTGAGGAAACAAGTAATATTATTATTTACAGAAAGATAAGGATACGAAATGGAGTCATGAAGCCCAAAGAACCCATAGAGAATGGCACGATTGGAGGAACAGGGCCTTTAAACATTGATGCAGCCTACAAAAGGTAATTACTGATTAATAACCGTAAATATCATCTGATTTCAAATGACATAGAAATGAAAGCACATACCCAAAGCACAGTTCCATCACCACCGAGAGTTACAATAAAATCAACTTTCTCATGCAGATGCAAAACACCATCGCCTGTCATGTAACAATACAAGACTGATTAACAAGAGAACTTTCTAGAACATATCCTCTGACTTTATGGGCAATAGACATAAAACCGATGCTCATCTTAGTGAATCATTATATTTACAATATAACAAATCATACAACATTTCAACAAGAATGGCAACTTTATGTGACTCACCATCTTTCCAGGTCTGTACAAAGTTGTAGTAAGAGGACTCTGTTAGCAATTCCGTTCTTACTCGTGGTTCCACGTAAATATTCAACTTTTTCTCCCTCAACCACCTGAAACATGAACCACTGTTGATTAACACATGAATATAACAGATATAAACGAAAGACGTCAGAAATATAAGATGCGTAAATATTATTGATGCTACCTGACAATTTCAGCACATACAACTTTAACAGAAATTGAATTTGGTTTTGTCAAGATGAGCACAGTCTGTGGAGGAGATTCCCATTTCAAACAAATCTGAAATAAAAGACCATAAAGACGCAAATTACAACGTGTTTAGGCAGATAAAAACTCTCTATGAAAACAATACAGAGTTAACCGTTATAGTTTTCTTATTATACATCTGATACACAGTGTCATACCTGTTTACTGCTACGTTCTGCTGTTGTTATATTCCCCTTTTCGAAACAGACAACATCACGTTTATGTTGATCATTCTTTTCACCATTGCAACTCCAGTGTAGCTTGAATGATGCCTTTCGAATAAGCTTGCTACAAGCATTGGGATATGAATTTTGTTCTTTGTCCCAAAGAACCTCGTGAGAGTATATTCCGTTCTTTCCACGGTACGTTGGAGGCTGTCTGTTGGCTTCAAGCATGGGTTCAAGGTGTTGTTCTGAGTTTTCAAATTTCTTCTCAGTACGGTTATTGTAGAGATCTACAGATGTCAGAACTGAATGACATGTAGAAAAACAATAGTTAAATTTAAAAAAAAAAGATGTGAAATCAGATAAACTTTATGTATAATTTCTCAAAGTACAACATGTTGAAAAGCAGCTAGGAACTATGTACAATGCAAATATAATAAACAAGTATGTGTATTTATTATTTACTTTACTACATGTGCTAACAAATAGAGAATACAATCATATATCTCGTGTTTTATACCTTTATTTTCCAACTGCAAGTTCCGTTGCCTCTCCAGTTCATATTTACGTTTCCATTCTGATGCCTCAGCTTGTGCAGAAGCTTTACCCTCTGCTGCTCGTCTTAAAGCCTTACCAACAGCTATACGTTCAAAATTTAAAACAAAAAAATCAGTATTGCACGTCAATATATGTTGCTGTTAACGATTTCATGAAAACTAAAAACATGATCATACTTCTCATGGCCTCTGAAAACTCAACAAGATTATCTTCAATCCCCTCAACAAGAGGCTGCTCGACAATTTCCTTTACAGCTTTCTCAGAGTTTAAAAGGGAAAACGAATCAAGAAAATCACTCTCATATGGCAAATTAGATGCATTACCCTGTTGATAAAATGGTATACAAGACATGAGCATAAGAAAAATAAAAGAAAATGTAGAACCCTTGTAATTAACTGCTAAATGGCCCGTGTAGTATCCACCACTTGTGGCCTAGTGGTAGGGTGACTTAGGTTCTCCAATGGAGACTCAAGTTCAATCCCCACTTGTGTCACTTTGGTAGATAAGGCAATGATAGATAGAGCCTAGCCTCCTTGCAGAGGTGTCAGGCTCTATCCCGAGCCCACCTGGGTTTCCGTCCCACCATGTGTTACGCCACAGAGTTCTACTCTTGTGTTGGCACAACGACTGTCAAGTGGCAACCGGCGGTATGGTTTCCCGGGGGAACGCCCAAGCCAAACTCTGAAGCCAGCATGGGCTTGGTTAAGACAACATAGTCTGGCCGGAGTGGGGCAACGGGGCTCTCCAATTTGGGGAGTACGGTAGCCTAATACAAGAAAGTCGCCGTTCCAAAAAAAATGACCCGTGTAGAATCTCAATAGATGATTTTACGGTTTTACCCCTCTCAACTCGCTCTAGTCGAGTGCTAATTTCCTACATATTTCATCATGTTATCTTTTCCTTACATAAATTCACAGTCATTAAAAACTCCATCATCTAAAGGCATAACCGATACCGTTCGACTCATCCCAGTAGATTCCATAATAGTTTCCATCAAGCTCATATAAAATTAGAAATCAAATCTTCCCAACAAAAGTAAGTTTTATTAAAAAAAAAATTCATAAAACTCATATGATCATATACTTATAATTAGCTCACTTCCAATCAATACTGTTCACTGTGTTTATGATGAAGTAATCATCACATCTGTCAATCAGCCAACCAACCACCTTTCTTCTGTCCCATCTTCTTGCTATAGTTCAACTACCTATTTTGTTTTCTAGCAATAAATCCAAGCTCACCAAATCTGACCCTTACTAAACAGCATACAACAACAACAGCAGCAAATTGACCTTTGAAAATCAGAATAACCAGACTCCTGATGTCAACTTCCATCACTATGATCTATCTATTCACATAAACCCTAACCCTAACTTGTGTACTCACAATTCTTCTGAAAACAGTAAACGATGCATAATAAAACAAGCTCAAATTGACTGAAATGAAAGAATGATACGCATGCAGATATATAAACACTAATTACATCAACTTTTTAAAAAAAGTCAAACACAGATAACAGAAATAGAAATCAGAATAATAAGCGTACATTAGCGTTGGACTCTCCGGAGCCATGGCTGTATGATAATGATGATTGATGAGATGATGATGATGATGATGATGAAGTTTGAGGGAAGTGAGGGGTGAAATTGGGGATATATATAGTTGAAAGGTGTAGTGGGGAGAAAGTAGGTGGAATCCATAGAAGACGCGTGGGGGATCGTGGAGGAAGAAGATGATGATGATATCTGGGAGAAGAAAACGAAAGTCAACACCGTGAGAACGTCAACAACGGTGAGCCTAACCACTTGAACTCGATGTTCCTGCACAAATTGACTTTTTGTCACTTTTGTTTTTATTCCATGTGAACGCATGAATTGTGTGGTCGATAGGTGTACTTTTTATAAAGAGATAAAAAGGTCATTCTTTGATAAGTTTTTTTAATCGGTCAACGAAGGAAACATTTTTATAAAAAAATTCTAAAGTTCTAGACAAAGAGTTTTAAAAAGGTCATGAAAGAAACATTTTTATAAAAAAGTCTAGCAAGCTCTAGGACAAAGAGTTACAAGACCTACACGACTGACAGACACCAAATACACAACAACGCTACCTTCATTGTGTTTGGAACATCGTTTCAAACATTTGAGAATCTAACTGAGTTATTTAATTGGACTCAGATTGTGCCAATTGGAAAAATCGGGTGCTCTGATAGTTAAAAATTTGAGGATAGAGTTAAGTAGTTAAAAACCACTACAACAGAATGACTCGAATTGTTGGGTTCTGAAAAAGATCTACTTTGTTGGAAAGTCAAAAGGTTCATGTTTACCCAACATTTTATAGAAGAATAAAAGGTTAACTTTGTAAGATACAAATTGTTGCCTCGCCCACGTATGGTGCATCTGGCTAGAAATGCGGGTCGAAAGAAGTTGTAAAGACAAAGTGAAATAGTTGCCCAAAAGAGCTGGATATTGAAATTGTTGGTAAGCTTGTTAACTAGGAGTTGTATTTTTTTCAATAGTTTGTAGATTCCTCAACAGTTAACTGTTGTGAATCAATTTTGTTAGCTTAGTTAAATGTCAATATCAAGGTAACGTTACCAGTTGTTCACACTCGTGTATAAATAGATTGTTCTCTGTTCAAAACAATCTATTACTCTGTACAATTCGCTTTAGAGCACTATCTTAATGAGAGAAAGAGGGTGAGAGCTTTTAATGAGAGGAAGTATTATAGATTGTACTTTTGCAATTTTGATTTAATAGAATATGTGATGACTTCATTCTTAATATTGTGATTGTTAAATTGTTTACTGATTGACTAATTTACAAAACATAACACAACTCAGATCCTAACAGTTGATATCAAAGCTAGATCTCTAAATTTGATCTAACAGTCAAATTTTGTACAAAGTTCTAAGATCATTTGTTGATATACAAATTGTTTGTGGTTCGAATTTTTTGAGAAATTTCCACTTAGTTGTTAAAAGCATTTTTGTGCTATGTTTCCAAGATTTACATAAAACTCAGCAAACATGTTAATTCCTCATGATCCTTCCAACACGAGATCATCAACAAAACCTTTGATGCTTTTTCACCATAAATACAGCATATGGCAACGTCGGATAAGTCACTTTTTTGTCACATGACAACACCAATTGTTGGAGATCTGTGATGTATGGACCTTATGTTCCAACTTTACCTATCGCAGAGAGACCAAATGTGTGGATACCTAAGGATCCTAAATATTACTCTGAACAAGACTTTTCGAAAGTTTGAACTCGATGCCAAAACATTCACAATGCTTTCTATTGCTTACCAAACAAGATCAAAATTGGTTTGTAACATTGTTCTAATGCTAAAGAGTTATGGGATGCCTTAAAGGAACAATTTGGTTAAACAAAAGAAGTAATTGAAAATAAGAGGGAGATTTTGATCAGCAGTATGAGACGTTTGGGCATGTTAAGGGGTAGACATTAACTCGACAATTTGAGATGTTTAACTGTTTATAATGAGTTAAAATTGGTTGAGCAAAGTTATCAGATAATACATCTTATACTTATCTAACCCAACCTTAGCTCTCCCATGAGTCTTGGAAATTATATATAAAACTTGTTTGTTAAGGTTGTGTCTCAACCACCAGCTACTAAATAACAAAGTTTCTTCACATAAGGTTATGGTGACTAACAAAGTTTCTTCACACAAGGTTATGTTAATAGAGTAGATACGGAAGATTTAACCGGTGTAAACTTTATTGATGGCCTTTGCGACTACAATGAGGGGAGTATCAAATTTTGAAGTTTACAAAGCTGATAAACTCACTAGTTCTTCTTGTATTGCATATGCTACAATGATACCTAAAGAAACATGGATATCTATTCTATAGTGAAGAAAAAAATGCGACTGAACAAAAGTTTACAGATATAATAATAGAGGTTTTTCATACTTAATATAATAACAGAAGTTTTTGCAACTTAAGCTTGTATTTTTATACAATGTGTTAATTTTTAAACCGTAACTTCAAGATAAAAACCGTATTTATATTAAAGAAAAAAGTCTACAAGTTTTAAGATCATTATTAAGTTCATATATCATGATTTGAAGGTTCTTGCAATTTAATATGCTCACTATTTGAGAGAGAGAAAAACGTTTTGAAGGTATATAATATATATATATAGGGAGGTTCGTTGGGGAACACTAAAAAAGTGAGGACCACTTTTAAAAATTATACTTAGCATGCTAAACATTATTTTTTTCGATGTTTTTTCTTATAAATACATGTAGAAACATTTTTAATAAAAAAACAAAAACTAAAAATATAAAAAAAATGTTTAAAAAATATATATCTTATAAAATTAACTTAACGTGTTAAAAATCATTTTTTTTTCAAAATATTTTCAGCGCGTTTCCTTTTAAAACTGTGTAAAAACTATTCGAAAAAAAAATATTTTTTGTAAAATAATGTTTTTTAACCTTTTTAATGTTTTTTTAATATTTTAAGTTTTTGATTTTTTTATTAAAAATGCTTCTACAAGTAATTATAAGAAGAAGCGCCGAAAAAGAATTTAAAAAATTAATTTTTAACATGTTATGTTAAATTTTTAAGAGTGTTTCCTGGTTTCCCATTTTTTTAGTGTTTCTCAATGAACCCCACACACACACACACATATATATATATATATATATATATATATATATATATATATATATATATATATAATTTCATATGAAGTAGTAAGAAAGAAAAACAAAATATAAGTTTATACAAGTTTATTTTTGTTATAAATACAGATATACAAATCCCCTTATAACTGCTTTGGCAGTTAACATACATATGTATATATATACTCTTGTATTGTATTATTGATTAACTTCTTCCAAAATTACAATTCAATTCCAATTAGTTTCTATCACGTTATCAGCACCTTGCTCTCCACTAGGCATTAATCGGCAATCTGAAATCATTCACAACAAGTCGCTATGTTTTAGGAGGACAGTGATAAAACTAAATATATGTTTAGCAAAAATGAAAGGGGAAGCGAGGTATGCACAAAGCCTATAATAAAATTAAATAAAACGTTTGATTCTGCAAAAAATGCACAAAGCCTATAATAAAATTAAATAAAACGTTTGATTCTGCAAAACACATGTATCACTCTTAAACGTAAATCCGTCCTCCACTTTGAATTTTAAAAGTTCAAATCTTCAAGACAGTTGTAAGTGGATATGGAATAATTCATAGTTATAACTATTTTATCAAAGTATTCATTAAGTGGATATGGAATAAATCATAATTGTAATTATTTTATCAACGTATTCAAACAAATAAAACGCTAGTTTGACAAACGCACAAGTCTATAATCAATATAGAACAAAACGTATAACGTAACTAAACATAATAGTACAGTTTCTAAATCATTTATCGAGTCAGAATATAATAAATATAGTCATCGTGTTGCACTATATCAAAATAGACGAAGTATTTATGTTTATAATTTAGCTCTAATAGTTGCAAACATACATATCAAAATCATATACATGTGTGTATGTGGTTATGATAGGACCGAGCAATAGGTCTCTTATCATAAGTCACATCACACTTGTCATGCCTCATCCCAGAAACTCTATTTCACACGAGTCCTTAACATTTTAGTGGGTGTCAAATCCACATAATAAAATAATAATTTGAACATACCTTTAACACACAAAAGATTCGTATGAATGAAAGTAGAGTTTTTTCCTGACACAAACTAACGAATTATATCAAAACGTTTCAAGTGCATCTACGGTTGATTACCAAAGATGTAAACTTGTTACTAGGAAAAACAAAGTAAACACAAACTACCAAGAATATGTAAACGGCCATTTCAAAAGTTCCAAAAGAATTCTACACAGCTATTTTAAGCTTCTTGGTTAAAACTAGAAACCGGATTGTTTTTTAAATTATGAAAGATTACTAATAAAAATAATAATTATTATGTAGAAAAAAACCATATATTAAAAAATAATTCCAATACAAAGATACTTTCTTAATTTGATTCGACTTACGACCATCAACAATAATGATGTAATGATCCTTTTATTATATGGTTTGTATCGATACTAGACATCGAGTTGTTATTGTGTCCACCTCATCTAAATGTCTACCCTTCCATGTTATTGTTGGAGCTTATGGTTTTCCTCATATTCTATTTTAGCAAGATAGGTGTTCTTTTTGTTTGGTTTCTAAGATTTGTGGGGAAGCTTTCAAGTTCTTGGGTGTATTTCATGGTCAGCATCTTGCTATACTTGATATGTAATGGTTTGGTTTTAATGATGGTTTGTTTTGGTTGTTAAAAAAAATCTAAATGTCTAACCAAACACATTTGTTGATTAGAGTTAACTCGCTACTCTAAGCTCAAATAGTTTTGATCTTAGGGTGTGGTGTGTGTTGCAATGATAGAGATATTAAGTACAAATTTATAATTTAATTTTTATGCCGTTTGGAATGTTCAATTAAATTGTATGATTTTATCACGTATTTGGATTAATAGACGTATATAGATCATTAACTTTTTTCTTTTACAAAAAAAAAATAAAAATAAAAAGTGATTAGGATTTTAGTTATTAAAGAATAGAAATTAACAAAGTAAACAATTTTAATAACAATCTAATATGTTTTCGGAAAAAGATTTTGGAATTGTGACTAATAAATAAAACAAACACACCTTTCAAAAATTGAATTTTATAAACGTCTCACAATAGTACTTGCATCAAATCAAGAAAATAAATTATAAGTGACGAAATTAAAATTAATTTAAGTTTTTAAGGTGGAAGGGGTGCTCCCAAACGAGGAGTGGTAAACTTTTTCCGTAACCAATAATATCATGTCATGTTAATTTTCCCCTTTATTTCTTATTTTGCACTAAAACACTAGAGGAGTGCTCAAACACATGAAGAGTGGTAAATAATTTTTCTTATTAAAAAAGAGTTAAATGTCTGGTTGGTCCTGTGGGTTGCGAAAATTACAGACTTGATCCCAAGGGTTCACTAATTACACACTTGGTTCCAGTGATTGTAATCTTTAAACTCGGGTGATCCTTAAGACTAACATTTGTTAAATTTTTCAATTAAATCTTTATGTCTCTTAACAATTAAAAAAAAGAAAAAAAAAGAGATGGGACCCACCCCTCTCTGCCCATTCTCTCTCTTTCTAACCCACCAACACCTCCACCTCCACCTTCTACCCACCATCATCACCACCTCCTCCACCTCCACCTTCACCACCACCTCCGGCCGGCCCCGCCATCTCCGGTCAACAATTCACACTCAACTCTACACACCCCAACCGATCTTCGCTTCAATTCAAGTGGGCACCCCACCTTCTCTAAGTTAACCTGCAACCACAAACTCTCTGATCTGCAACCACGACGTTAGATCTGAAGTAGTTAAAGGTTAACCATCAAACCCTTTTTTACTTCCAAGTAAAACTGCACAATCTCACTGCCTTCCTTTTTTTCATAAAGTTTATTAATTTAGCATAGATTGTGAACTTATGATCCACCTATGTTCTTCACTGTTGAAATTGAGGTGATAAAAGGCAGCAACAACAGATGAGGATGTTCGCTCTATATAAAAACAAATAAAAAGTGTATTAAAATTCAAAAGGTGGAGGTGTGAGTAAATTGTGAGCGGTTGTGAAGGTATGTACGCTTGGATTATGGAAGACAACAGGAGATTGCGTTGTGGTTTGAGGTTTGAACATTGCAGACGGGGCCCACCACCCACACCCATCTCCCGCCAGTTCTTATTTCTCAACCACCGACATCTCAATCGAGCATCAGTTTCTCAACCACCATCTCACATATTCGGCCAGTTCTTGTGTTTCAGAGGTGGTGATGGTAGGGTAGGTGGTGGTGGTGGTGGTGATGATGTGTGAATGTGGTCGTTTACGGTGGTGTGGTAATGATTTGCGAAGATGAGGTGGTGACGGCGGGGGTGGCCGGAGGCGGTGGTGAAGGTGGAAGTGGAGGTGGTGGCGATGGTGGGTAAAAGGTGGAGGTGGAGGTGTTGGTGGGTCAGAAAGAGGGAGAAATGGGCAGAAGAAGAGGGGTGGGCTCCATCTCTTTTTTCTTATTTTAAATTGTTCAGGGACAATTTAGTCATTTTACAAAGACTTAACTGAAAATTTAACAAAAGTTAGTGTTAAGAACCACCTAAGTTTAAAAATTACAACCACTGGGACCAAGTGTGTAATTAGTGAACTCTTGGGACCAAGTCTGCAATTTTCACAAACTGTAGGGACCAACCAAGCATTTAACTCTTAAAAAAAAAAAAATTTGTGATTGGTTGAAAGATGGTGAGGCCTACCATTAACCCCCATCTCTTTCCTCTACCTCTTCTCTTCCCGCATCGGTGAGTATTCACCAACTTGCTCCTTCACCAAACACCAAATGGGGACTGACGCCCCATTGCTGCACGGTTAGTGGGTTAACCGAAAGAGTGTCCGAAGGAGTCACCAGAGATCACGAAGATGCCCTTCCACCTTAAATTATCAAACTTCAAAAACAAAAACAAAATTTGAAATTACTAAAGAGGGAATAAATTAGGAGGACTTCGATTCAAGTGACAATAAGTATAGTAAAATTTGCCCAAAGTCTGGATTAGAAATTCCATATTTAAATCCACTGCTTCATTTTCTTGCATCTGTTGTGGGTTACCAAAAGTCAAAAAGATCACCTATTTTTTTCTTTACAAATTATTATAATTATAAGTATGCCGTTCAAAAAATTATAATTTATAATTTTCACAAAAATACAAGCTTCACTCTTTATTAAACTTCTTTCAATGAGAAGTTTTGTAATTCAAATAAAAGAAATTAATTAGAATTATTATATTGTAATATAGCCATTTAGGTCATTTTCATTTGATGAGCAACCCGGTACTAATCACAAGTATAAATTTCGGACCAAAATATTTTTGTACTCTATTTGACGTTTTCAGTACATTTTAGCAGAGTTATATTATCTTCAAAATACGTACATATTGTATCCAAAGTAATTTAGGTCCGATTATCATTTTTTTAGAATTTTTCAGTACCGGTTTATTTTCCTTAGGCGTACCAGTACGGTTTTGGTACCGTTTTCTACACCAATTACTCAATCTTACTACAATATTTATACTACCTTTCCTAATCAATATTTACCTTTACAATTACATATACATTCTAAAATCATTATTCTATTTACCTAAAATCAATTACATATATCCTCTTCCTAAACCATATATATTACATATTTATCTATTTCATTAAAATTTATCTTATTAATAACTATTTTACCCTTAATAAGCCTATTGAATTACTATTTACGCGTTTCCACTTTCTAATCAGTTACATATTTCCATGTTCCTCTATTTTCTTAATTCCTCTAGTTTTATATATATTCCTCCCTTCCTCTATTTTTTTAATTCCTCTAGTATTTTCTCAATTTTTCTACCTGTTTCATAAAAAAAAATACCATAACATCCCATATATCACGTGTTGGTATTCAATTTAATAATCAATTTGCTCCAAAAAGGAACCAATATATAATGAACATGGAATATATCCAGGGTCTTTATTAAAGGAAAAGGAAGTCTTGTTGAATGTAAGAAAATGAAACTAGCAAAAAAGCATAGGAATAATGTGGAGCTAGCCCATTTGATAGAGATATATGTCTTATAAAGGAAATGTCTCAGGCTCAATCATAGACAAGAGTAAATATTTAGATTTATTGGTGTAATAATAAGAGCAACCGTTGCCATTCAAAAAAAAAGGCAAAGGAAGACCCAGATGAAAACTTACTTAATTATGCTGGCCAATTAATAATCTAGGTGTGTATGTACATCCTGTGTGAACATATATATGTGATCTCCACAATATCAAAATGTTTTATATTATCGTATAAGAAATGCTTTATAGAGATGTACACATGAAAAAAGGCATCAGTCCACAATTAAATATGGTGATCACTGATCAGTTCACATAACCTTTTTTTTCATGTATCAGAGATGATAAAATGTTAAATTCTAGTACAATAACATATCTCAGGTTCATATATTTTGATGCGAATGAAGAAGGAATCGTGATTATGAAAGGGTAAAGAGGTAATTTTATAAGAAAAAAGAGAAATATATAATCGAATTTAAGAGCTGGGAAATATGTAATAAAACCTCTTAATAAGGGAAAATATGTTAAAAACCTTAATTTATAAGTATGTAAGATTTGCCATTAAAAATATTTATAGAATTCCTAAAATCTTTTGATACAGATATCCATCCTTTCATGGGATACATGCATGATACTATAAGAAATTTAATATTAAAATCATGATAAATCATGCTTAAAAAATGCAACTAACACATCTGAATGTATAAATTCTTGGCGGTTGTTTGTTTACCGCTTAATGAGGCTCTTAATGGTTCAGATCTTTTACTGGTTCAGCACTTAATGGTTCAAACTGTTTGTTTCGCAAGCAGATGTCTGAATGGTTCAGATTTGCCTCTGAATTGTTAAGCATTATACAGAGTCTGAATGGTTAAAACCTCTAATCTGAATTGATCAGACATTTGCCTCTGTACGGTTAAGTATTATACTGATTCTTAATGGTTGAGACCTCTTACTGATTCAGTACTTCTTAATTGTTCAGACCTCTTACTGATTCAGCACTTCTTAATGGTTCAGACCTCTTACTGGTTCAGCACTTAACCATTCAGAAGTTGGCAAACAAACCCTAATAGTAGCATTACACATCTGATTCTAAATACGCCTAGCCATAATACCAGTGGCTTAGGGCTCTATCCTTATCCACTATTGAAACCGGATATTCAAAAAACCTGATTTATGCACCACTATCCATAAGTGCGAGCCTCATAATGCTATCTAGAGATGGGCATAATCGGGTTTTATTATAACCCGGAACCGGTTCCAACCCGGACCCGGTTCTGGTTAGTTGACATTGGAACCAGGTATGGTGTGGAACCGGGTCCAGTTCCTACCCGGGTTCACACCCAACAATATGGAACCGTGTAGAACCGGGTACGAGTATATGGAACCGGGTACTGTAGGAACCGGGTACGGGTACTGTGCGGAACCGGTTTCTGACAGAATGGGGGAACCGAACCTGTGAGTTGTCATTTAAAACCTGCAATTTAACTATTTAGAACCGGTTCCTGACAGAAAAATCAATCAAACCTGCAATGCACTATTTAGAACCGGTTCCAAAACTTTAGAACTAGTAGGATAATAAACACCGGAAATCAAAGTCGTTGAAGTTTTAAAAACTTGTAAAAAAGTACTTAGGCTATGAATATTTTCCCAAGCCGTGTCGGGAAAGGGGACGACTAGGTACTCATCACTTAAAGTTGTAAATGATTTTAAAGTGCCAATTTGCTTTAAAGCCATTTCAAACATATGACAAGTTGAATTCCAACGAGTCGGTATATCCCAATTTGGTCCAATAATTTTTTTGTTTACATCTTTACAAAGTTTTTTATATTCTTGATATCTTTTTTTCCAATTTTGAAAACATCTTGGAGCATAGCTCTAAATGCTATAATAAAATCCGATACGAATTTATCTTTTAAACCTGTTTGCACTACTAAGTTAATAATATGTGCAACACATCGTGTGTGGAAAAAAAAAACCATCAACTATTAGTTTGTACTTCAACTTTAATTTTTCAATCGCCGTTGTGTTTGAAGCGTTATCAAACGATATTAAAAAAAAATTATCTTCTAAACCATATTATTAATTATTGTGCCATTTATAATTTTATAAATATTTTCTCCCATATGAGGAGAAGGAAACTCGTCAAACGCAATCGTACGCTTCATCATTTGCCACGTATCGGGATCAACCCAATGAGCGGTGACACATATATACGATTCCACTAAACCATGTGGAGCCGACCACACATCACTAGTTAGGTTTACACTAGTTTTTAAATTAAAAAAAAACAATTAAATCTTTTTTGGCATTTTCCCATAAACTTAAACAATGACGTTTTAAAGTGCGACGACTTACATGTTTATAGCGAGGTTGTAGCGTCTCCCGAATAAGCTTAGTAAGATCGGGGTCGTCGAAGTGTCCAAACGGCAACGCTTTTTGTATCACCAACTTCGCCATCCGATCGCGAGCTAATTTGTGTTCATAACGAAAAATGTTACCATCTTTGGATAGTGGAACTTGACCGGATGTCATTTCCTTTAAACCTTTACAATACTTTTTGATATGCTTCGTTAACGTTGAGTTTGATTCCTTGCCTAATAACGATCTACAATATTTACATTGAGCTTTTTGCGAGCCGTCACTCATCTCGACCAACTCCCGATTGCTTCAAACTTCCATATTGCGATTATGAGACAATGTTCCAACCACATATGGAACTGTTTGATCTTGAGGAACATTGTTAACGGATTGTGAATTTGCGTGTTTGGAACTCTTTGAGGCCATTTGTTGAATAGTATGTGAAAAGGAACAAGAAAAAATATAACAAGAAGAATAGATATGAGAAATTGTGTGCTAAACAATAGATTTCTAAACACTATATATAGAATCGGTTCCAACGGTCAGGAACCGGGTCCAACGGTCATATTTGCATTAAATGCTACTGGGAACCGGTTCCAACGATAACATTATAACGGCTATATTCGGTTCCTACTGGAACTACATTACCAGGTACGGGTGGAACATGGTACTGGTGGAACCGGGTACGGTTAGGAACCGGGTACGACCCGATTCAAATGGTAAAATTGTGGAACCGGGTTGGAACCAACGGGTATTTTGAACCCGGACCCTGTTCTACTTAATGTCAGGTAGGAACTGGAACCGGGTCCAGTTCGGTTCTACCGGGTCGGGTTCGGAACCGGTTTTTATGCCCATCTCTAATGCTATCTATACCAACAACCTAACTAACAGCACAAAAGGCCCACCCCTCAACAGAGTATTGTGGTTTCACCTTCTGGCCCACGAGGCCACGACCTACCAACTCACTTGTGTTATAGACTTCATGGTTCCTATGGCCAGTCATCATTCTCTTGTGTTATAGACTTCATGGTTCCTATGGCCAGTCATCATTCTCTTGGTCATACTTTCAGCACATGTCCCTTCATTTCATGACCTCGAGGAGATACTAGAGCTACCACACAAATTACTCTGGATGTCTAATATTAATTCCCTTGTGAATCCTCCATACTAGTTACCCACGTGGAGCCAATGAGGTAGTGGTGGAGTGGTTGGGAAAGACTTGGGTTTCTTGTGACTCAGGTTCGACTCCCGCTTTCCCTTTTATTTTCTGCGGCATCCAGATGAAGGGCGAATCGGGTGGCGCCGGTTCGTCTTGGATGGGAGGCGAGGTTTTACCGATTATTCCACTATCGTGCCTTCGGAGGGATAGAGGTCTGGTTTCCACGAATCTGGAAGAGCCAAGGGGCTGGCGGTGATCGAGTAGTCGACCTTGGCCATAGCGCCCGATGTCACAATGGTTGACACGTCGTTCTTTGCCGTTAAAAAAAAACTAGTTACCCACGTGAGTCACAACCATATCACTAATCCCTACTACACTTTTACCTTTATAACATCCTTGTCAGCTATGAGTTATGACCTAACACCACTAATTTTGCATATGTTTTGACAATTTTAAACCATTAATAATATGTTTCACCGAAAATATAACACGTATGGTTTTTCATTGAAGGGCTCCTCCTCATACAGGACATCAATGTTGACCCAACTTCTTCTCCACGTGTTGCATCCACACTTTCACTTCTCTCCTAGAGTCACCTTCTTTGTAATCTAAAGTTGGAATGATTTGGTGATGATGTTTTGTAAAATTTTTAGTGTGTATTTGTTCAATTTTGTGTAATAAAGACACAACCTTACTTATTTCCATATAATGAGATGCACATTAGTTACATAAAGCAAATTAAGCTTCCATCTTATCGATTACAAGAGTATCATTTAGGCCTTTTATGATATCATGCAGTGCAGTGGCGAAGCTTGAGATTTTTGACGGGGGTTCGAAAACGATATACCCAAAAATTTCTATAGAATCGGGGGGTCGAAAACGTATACACCCAAAAATTTTTGTACGAAAGCTACGTATATAACACTACTGAACGAAAAGTTCGTGGGTCGGGCGCCCCTCCCGGCCCCTTCCAAGCTACGCCCCTGATGCAGTGATATATGGATACCTCCTGTTGTTAGGGGTGTAAACAAGCTAAGTTGTTGTAAGCTACTTGAGATAGACTTACTAAAAGCTGGAGCCTGGAATCGAATCGAGTTTGTGCCTGAGCTCGAACTTAAAAATAAGCTTGGTTAACAAAATGAGCCCGATTTTCACTTGTCAAGCTTGAACCGTCTCGCAAGACTTAACGAGCTTGTTATTTATATATTTTTTGTTTAATATATAACACATATTTATATAATAACAATAATTTATACATAAAATTTTGATAAAGAACTATATATATATATATATATATATATATATATATATATTTACTTTATATATAAAACCTATATAAAGATACTAATTTATATATATGAATAAATAATAAACAAGCCGAGCTAAACCCGAGCTTGAAAACTACTGAGTTTGAGCTTTAGAATTAGAGCCCACACTTTAAATTCTCTTATCTATTCCTTTTAATCATACACACATTATATATATATATATGTGTTTAACCTCCTTATACTAACTTGAATGTCAGATGATGTTCCTCAAGACTGCATTCTAATGATGTTTGTAGCCAACTCATAGGACACATAGTAACTAAAATTGATAATCACAACCATCCCCACATATTTATGTTAAGTAGTTATCATTATTCACTTGAAGACTGTGTATAACTTATAAGGTCCAGATATTTTATCGGGGATGAAAAAACGTCTTTCGTAGATCTTACAAACACACAAAACATGAATAAAATGTTGTAACACGGATATGAAAATAATTAAAGAACAAGCATCCTTCGATTTAAACCCTAATTACTCAAACGTTATGGTGTTAAGACTTGTAGAAATAACTGAGGTTAAGTATGGGGGTGTCAGGTCTGCACAAGTCACTTTAGGCAGGTTGTTTTGCGTAAATTTCAGATAATCAAATAATGGTAACCAATCGGTTTCTATGAAGGTCTCCTCGTCTAAATGGTAACCAATCGGTTTCAATCAAGGTCTGCTCGTCTAAATGGTAACCAATCGGTTTCAATCAAGGTCTCCTCGTCTATGAGGTTTAAATGCACAGATTTAATTTCCATCCAAACATATTTATGTCCGATATTCCATTTGATGGTATATATTCTGTCCTAACGAATTAACGTCTGATATTCCATTTTAAGACTTAGCATATAGTTCTCACTAATCTATGACGTTTAAAATAAACATCTTTCATAAATCATAATGAAATCATATAAACACACATTATGATTATGATGATAGAAATATTGTATACAAAAGAATTTAAAGAATAAGAATCATTCGATTCAAACCCTAATCACTTACATCGTATGTCGTTCATTTTTATATAAATCACTAATGCTAAGTGTTCATTTTTATATAAATTTTGGCCCTCTTTGTATGGGATTAGGTATTAAATTTTTAGTAAAAGCACTTTAATTAAAGAGTTAAATGCTGAAATGGGGTTTGCTCATTTTTGCCACTTTAGTAAAAAATCCAAAATTTTTAAATCTGGGTCCCTGTGGTTTGCATTTTGTTGCCATTTTAGTCCAAATTTCAAATTTGGTCAGATTCTCAACTTAAATCATAATATTTTGTCATTTTGCTCAGGGGCATTTTGGTCATTTTGACCTACATCATCTTCCCCAAATACCCTAACACAAAACCAAACACCCACCTCTCTCTCTCTCTCTAAATCTGCACCTTCACCGCCATCACCGTCACCGCCACCAACTCCGGCGTATTCGCCTGCAACAGTCCGACAGAAGACGGCGGATTCCGGCGTCTTTCGTCGCTGCTGCGCCGCCGTATAGGGTGGTCGGCGTTCCCCCTTCTCCGTCTGCCGCTTCTCTCGCTCTCTCCGACCGGGCAGAAGACGGCGGATTCCGACAAAGTTAACAACTCATGGGGTGTTTTGGGAAGACTTCCGGTTAGGGCTGATTCATCTAACGGATGGGGTTTGGCTTTTAAAGCGTGTGGTGAACGGCTTCTAGTGGTCGGTGGTCAAAGGGGTCCGGAAGGTGAAACCATTGTTCTCAATTCTTGGAGTCCGAAATCAGGGGTCAAAGATGGCGTTTTGGACTGGCAGGTTCTTGGCGTTAAAGAACATTCTGGTGTATTCGTTTACAATTGTACCGGACTGTTGCAGGCGAATCCGCCGGAGTTGGTGGCGGTGACGGTGATGGCGGTGAAAGAGGAGGTGGTGGCGGTGAAGGAGGGGGTGGTGTGTGTGCAGATTTAGAGAGAGAGAGAGAGGTGAGTGTTTGGTTTTGTGTTAGGTATTTGGGGAAGATGATGTGGGTCAAAATGACCAAAATGCCTCTGAGCAAAATGATAAAATATCATGATTTAAGTTGAGAATCTGACCAAATTTAATATTTGGACTAAAATGGCAACAAAATGTAAACCACAGGGACCCAGATTTAAAAATTTTGGATTTTGGACTAAAGTGACAAAAATAAGCAAATCTCACGGTCCATTTTGACATTTAACTCTTAATTAAAATATAGAATTAGGTTAATAAAAAAGAATATTTTAGTCCAAAAGCAGTTGTTCACACAGATAACACTCCAAAAACAAAAAATATATACTTTTAAAAGCATCAAAACGGCCCCTCTTTCGCATTGGAAGAAATCACTGACGAATAGGTGAACAACTGTAGATTCAGCCTTCGAATCGTTACTAGCAGGTATGTATTCTCTCTACATGATCTATAATTTCATTTCTGTATACCGATGTATGTATACTGATAATTTGAGTTTAGTTCTTCATCCGATGAATATTTAGAACTGTAATCGTTGCCTCTAGGTTTTGAAATTTCGAAATTGTAGCCGATTGATGTCAAATTTTGTTTGTAAGTTATTAAGGTCGATGTATATACTGTATTCTCGTGATATCTAATTTATGCATGTATACAGATAACTTGAAGTTTTTCCTGTTCTGAAGTTTAATTGCTCATGCGATTGATGTTTTGAACTGTAATTGTTGCTTATTAGGTTCTGAAATATTGAAATTGTAGCAAATTGCTGTTAAATTTGGTATGAAAGTTATTAAGTTCTATGTATGTGTTTTCATCCTTGTGATTTATAATTTATGCATGTATACTGATAACTTGAAGTTTTTCCTGTTCTTCTGAAGTTTAATTATTCATGCGATCGATGTTTTGAACTGTAATTGTTGCTTATTAGGTTATGAAATATTGAAATTGTAGCAAATTGCTGTTAAATTAGGTATGGAAGTTATGAAGTTCAATGTATATATTATCATCCTTGTGATCTCTAATTTATGCTTGTATACTGATAGCTTGAAGTTTTTCCTGTTCTGAAGTTTAATTGTTCATGCGATTGATGTTTTGAACTGTAATTGTTGCTTATTAGGGTATGAAATATTGAAATTGTTGCATATTGCTGTTAAATTAGGTATGAAAGTTATTAAGTTCAATGTATATGTTGTATTCTCATGATCTCTAATTTATGCATGTATACTGATGACTTGAAGTTTTTCCTGTTCTGAAGTTTAATTGTTCATGCGATCGATGTTTTGAACTATAATCGTTGCTTATTAGGCTCTGAAATATTGAAATTGTAGCAAATTGCTGTTAAATTAGGTATGGAAGTTATGAAGTTCAATGTATATATTTTCATCCTTGTGATCTCTAATTTATGCATGTATACTGATAACTTGAAGTTTTTCCTGTTCTTCTGAAGTTTAATTGTTTATGCGATCGATGTTTTGAACTAACTTGTTGCTTATTAGGTTCTGAAATATTGAAGTTGTAGCAAATTGCTGTTAAATTAGGTATGGAAGTTATGAAGTTCAATGTACATATTTTCATCCTTGTGATCTCTAATTTATGCATGTATACTGATAACTTGAAGTTTTTTCTGTTCTGAAGTCTAATTGTTCATGCGATCGATGTTTTGAACTATAATCGTTGCTTATTAGGCTCTGAAATATTGAAATTGTAGCAAATTGCTGTTAAATTAGGTATGGTAGTTATGAAGTTCAATGTATATATTTTCATCCTTGTGATCTCTAATTTATGCATGTATACTGATAACTTGAAGTTTTTCCTGTTCTGAAGTCTAATTGTTCATTCGATCGATGTTTTGAACTATAATCGTTGCTTATTAGGTTATGAAATATTGAAATTGTAGCAAATTGCTGTTAAATTAGGTATGGAAGTTATAAATTTAATGTACATATTTTCATCCTTGTGATCTCTAATTTATGCATGTATACTGATAACTTGAAGTTTTTTCCTGTTCTGAAGTCTAATTGTTCATGCGATCGAGGTTTTGAACTATAATTGTTGCTTATTAGGTTCTGAAATATTGAAATTGTAGCCAATTGCTGTTAAATTAGGTATGGAAGTTATGAAGTTCAATGTATATATTTTCATCCTTGTGATCTCTAATTTATGCATGTATACTGATAAGTGATAACTTGAAGTTTAGTTAGTTGTTCATCCAATCAATGTTTGAAAGTATAATTGTTGCGTCAAGCCTTCGAAGCTTGAAACTGTTGCCAATTTCTGTCCATTTTGTTTTATAATTTCAGTTCAATATTTGTCCAATTTGGTATTTAAGATGTTAAGTGTAATGATATATATAAACTTGAAGTTTTTCTCGTTCTGAAGTTTAATTGTTCATCTGATCAATGTTTGGAACTGTAATCGTTACTTCTAGGTTTTGAAAACTTGAAATTATAACCGGTTTCTGTTCAATTTTGTATGAATGTTATTACATACAATGTCTATATCATATCCTCATGATATCTGATTTATGCATGTATACTGATAACTTGAAGTTTTTACCGTTATGAAGCTCAGTTGTTCATTCGATCATGGTTTGGAACTGTAACAGTTGCTTATTTATTCTGAGAACTTGATATTGTAGCAAATTGCTGTTCAATTTGGTACGTAAGTTAATAAGTTCTATGTGTGTATTCTATCGCCATTGTGGGGTTAGCTCACTTGGTAGAGACTCTTGTCTCTTAGGGGGAGGTCTTGGGTTCAATCCCAAGCAAGGAGTAGATTAGGTTTAATATGGTGTAAACTGAGAGTGAGTAAGCATTGCCATTAAAAAAAATGTATTATATCCTTGTGTTTTCTATTTTATGCATGTATATGATAACTTGAAAGTTTTCCTGTTCTGAAGTTCAGTTGTTCATCCATCAATGTTTGAAGCTGTAATCGTTGCTTATTAGTTTCTGAGAACTTGAAATAGCTAATTGCTGTTCAATTTGGTATGTAATATTTTAAGTTCAAAATAATGCTGTAATTGGTCAGA
Source organism: Scalesia atractyloides (assembly GCA_947069175.1). Lineage (NCBI taxonomy): Eukaryota > Viridiplantae > Streptophyta > Magnoliopsida > Asterales > Asteraceae > Scalesia > Scalesia atractyloides. The sequence continues at coordinate 70,538,150 of CAMTDV010000004.1, read as the reverse complement.
GATAAAGTATAATCCCTTGGTCTCTGTTGTTCGTTAGTGTTTTGACCTTTTTGCCATCCAGATTATATTATCATGGGCAGTTAAATTATTCGTTCCATATCACACACTATGTGGTACAATAATACTGTTCTGTATGTATATCTGTATCTATGTGTGTTGTATTAACTTTATGAAGATTTAAAGGGGTGCCATACTTTCATTTGTGATCTATTTCGATAGTGAAAGTAGTGATCAGTAGCTGAAGTGACCCATGAAAAGGGACAGAAATGAGGGAATTTGGGATTTTGAGCATGGAATGCCACCACAAGGTGCCGGTCAGGATCTGATTCTGGGGTTGGATGGCGGGACTACTTCCACCGTGTGTATATGCATGCCTGTGTTTTCTTTCACTGATAACTCCCTTCCTCTTGACACGCCACCTGTCTTAGCTCATGCTGTTGCTGGCTGCTCCAATCATAATAGTGTTGGAGGTAACAGTTTCTTGTTTCTCACCATAACTTCACACCCACATTGAAGTTCCCAAAGTTGTATGCCAAAATGATTACTGCAATGTTCATGGGACAGTTTAGATGATTGATGTGGTGATTACTTTTCTACATATACTTGACAGAAACTGCTGCGAAAGAGACACTAGAACGTGTTATGGCAGATGCTCTTTTTAAGGCAGGGTCCACTCGATCTGCTGTACGTGCAGTTTGTTTAGCTGTATCAGGGGTTAACCATCCAACAGACCAGCAAAGGATCTTAAGTTGGCTTAGGTCAGCTGTCTATAAATAGTTTTGCACATATTACAATCTATTTTCTTTCTGACATCCTATACTTTTGTTATTCCAGGACGATATTCCCGAATGATGTGAAGTGTTTCGTCCACAATGATGCTGTGGCTGCTATGGCTAGTGGAACCATGGGAAAGCTTCATGGGTGTGTACTAATTGCTGGCACGGGGACCATCGCTTATGGATATACTGAAGATGGAAGAGAAGCCCGCGCTTCTGGTGCAGGACCCGTATTAGGTGATTGGGGAAGGTAATATATCATATAACCAACTTTTGTGACTTTGTGTATATAACTATACACACAGACAGGCCTGTAAATGAACCGAACGAAAACGAACAATGGCATGTTCGTGTTTGTTCATTTAACTTTAACCGAACACGAACATGTAATCGAGCACATTTTTTGTTCATGTTCATTTCTTAAGAAAATCAGTATGTTTATGTTCGTTCGTTTAAAACCTAAAAGAACAGTTCACGAACGTAAACGAAGCTAAACAAACAAACTTAAACGAAGATAATTTAACAAACAATAAACAACACAAATGAACATAACTGAACAAACATTAATGAACACAAATGAACATAATTGACTAAATAAGAATGAACATAAATTAATTTGTTTATTAAATTATGATTAATTACAATGATTAATTACAATAAATTCCATTTGAAAACCCATTTTTATCGCTAGAAAACACAATTACCAACTAGTTATATTTATATAAGTTAGAAAGTTCCTTTTATGTTTAAGATCTATATAAATATAACTACTTATGTATTTGAATTGAAACGAACATAAACGAACAAACATAAACAAATGTTAATAAACGAACATAAATGAACGAACAAAACGTGTGTTCGTGTTCGTTCTTTTAATCAAATGAACGAACATAAACGAACTTCCCGCTGAACAAGTTCACAAACAGTTCATGAACGTTCGGTTCATTTATAGGCGCCTACACACACACTGTATACATTGAGCATAATCTGTGTTGTTTACATGCAGTGGATATGGTATAGCTGCAATGGCATTGACATCTGTAATAAGGGCTTATGACGGCCGCGGTCCACAAACAATGCTTACATCAAGAATTCTGCACGAACTCGAACTTTCTTCTCCAGATGAATTGATTGGGTATATGTTTATCGAAATTTAATTTAACCCTCTATAAGTTTGTGCTTTCTAGTTTTATTCTGCTTGTTAGGAACAATGTTATTTGAGATAAAATTGCAGCCATATAAGTGTATTGCTTTCGTTCAAATACAGGTGGACCTATGCTGATCCATCATGGGCTCGAATCGCGGCTTTGGTCCCAGTTGTTGTATCTTGTGCTGAAGCAGGTGATGAGGTGGCGAATGGAATATTGCTTGATGCGGTTCAGGAGTTGGCCTCAAGTATCAAAGCTGTAGTTTGCAGACTTGGGTTGTGTGGAGAAGGTGAGTAATCAAAACCGAAAAAAGATAATTAAGTTTTCTTTTTTATTTTTTAATTAGTTTTTGACTTAACTCCTTGACAGATGGAAAGGGTAGTTGTCCTCTTGTCATGGTTGGTGGTGTTCTTCAAGCCAATAAGAAGTGGGATATCGGAAAAGAAGTAATTAGCTGCATTTCCAAGGAGTTCCCTGGGATGCTTCCAATCCTCCCAAAGGTAAGGATATCATACCTGGTCAACGTATAGGTCAAAACAGATATTTTACTATTAACCATTTTTAAGTCTTTTTTCTCATAGTTGCTTATTTGGTTACGTGGATTTTATCAGGTGGAACCTGCTGTTGGTGCGGCTTTGCTAGCGTGGAACGTTCTAAAGAAACAGTCCCAATCTGGAGGTTGACAAGCAGCTGTGCTTAGGTTAAAGAATATTGAGAAATAAGATGTCAAATGTGATTTACAAAACTCAAGAAAGAGAACATGATTTTTCATTGCACTACTGTTTATATCACTGCTTTCTTTTATGATCATGCATCCATAAAAAAAAGCGCCTCAGGCACGCCAGATCGGTCAAGTGGCACGATTACATGAAGCGGACTGAGACAGTGATTCAGTGAATTAAGCGTTGAGGCACCCTGAGGTGGTTCTTCTTGCACTGGGTTGGAGTTTTCGAACCACGAAAGCAATAGCATTGCAGTCTTGGGTCCTGTCATAGTATTTTTTAATATTTTTTTTACTTTGCTGTAGTGAGTCTGTATCTTAGGTGTTTTTGAGTGAGTGATAGAAGCGAAAGTAAGGTTTCAGACTTTTGGTTGAGGGAGTTGTGTCCTATATAGAATTTTATACTCCAACAAAAGGAGCTTGGTCAGTCATGTTCCCTACGTACCCTCTCGTTATTCCCATGATTCCCCGTTGCACCTATTCTCCGCAACCGTCGGTTCAGATCTATCTCGGGTATGGTCACTGCACTCAAATCATTGTATCTCCAATCTCCGCCTCGATTGGTGGCACCTATGGTTCTTAAGGTATACCTAATACATAGTTCCGTCTATGGAGCCTAAAGCTTCAACCTTGGCATAGCGGGAAGCAGTAAGTTGACCTAGTCTCTCAGCCCAGCCTTCACCTTCTTCAGCGGCCAAGTTGAAGCGTTCAACAGTTCTTCGGCGTCTACCACCTTGATCAAGGTTGAGCTTGTTTCATTGAAACAAAGTAATTTCTTCCTAGCTAAAAGATTTTAATTACGTAATTCACTTCTAATTGAAAGATGTAATTTCTATTCAAATGTCTCCCTTTCTTACATTAACACTATTATTTAAAATTAATTAAGTGCAATTAAAATCAAAATGAGAGATGGAACCTAGGTAGATATTTGGTATTTAATATTTTTGTTCGATGTTTATTTTATGTTAGGTACTTAAACATGTTAAAAATTATATATGTATATAGTATATTTAAGTGTGGTTTTGTGATTTCTTTTTACTGACCTCTATGGATGTAGTTTTTAAAAGACTTAGTTTTGCTATTCAAAAATTGGTAGCTAATTGCCCGTTTACCTTCTATGTCGATGTAATTTCTTACTTTCAAAGTTCAGAACGTGACAATGTTATTATGATACTTATAATGTAATAAATTAATGTATATTTTGTTTTTCGTAATTTAATACTCACAAGATCCTATATGACCCACCAACCCGGGTTACACCCAATAGCAATTTTGCTACTCCTACGGGGCAACTATAGTACAACAAAAGGGATATTTAGTTTCTCGAATAGAATTAATCATGTCACTATCAAAATGAAAACACCTTTATACAGACCTCACCCACATGACATCACACCAATGACAGTGACATCAACCCTAATTTTACCTTATAAATATTATATCATGAGATATTGTAATTCATTCACTCTTTCATACTCGAATTTTACATTGTTCAACTCTTAAAGAGCTGATACTTATTCTCATGCTGGAGGGTTGTCAAAAAAGAGAACCCTCAAATGTGGCGAGACTAACAATGTCTGTTTTGCATAGATTGAACAACATATCGAATTAGGGGTGTTCATGAGCTGATCCGAGCGAGGGTCTGCTCGTGCTCGGATTGAATTACAACTGATCCGATCGGATCGAATTTGCAAAACCGAGCACAAAAGTGATGCTTGTGCTCGGATTGAATTTGAATCGAGCGGATTGTTTTCGCTCGGTTTTTCTCAGGACCGAAATTAACACATGTATAGCAATATAAAAAAAACTGAAATCAAGACTATTGCAAGGCTGCATTCAACAACAAACAAATCCTAACTTAATTAAAACATGTCCAACACCTTACTAACAAAAGTAATACATAACTAAAATCATGATTCTAAAAATGTTCTTAACAATATCAAGAACCACAAAATAAAGTGCGAAATACAAATTATATTGAGGTATGCATATGTAGCAGGAGATTAGGTGTTGATTTAAATTTTTAGGAATTAGGGTTAGGTTTTGGTAATGAGTTGGGCTAGTATGTTTCTTAGCTTTTAATTTTTCTTGGGCTACTTATCTATATAACTTCTCTCTCTCTCTCTCTCTCTCTCTCTATAATATAATATATATAGTGTGAGGTTCATTGGGGAACACTAAAACAGTGGGGAACCGACTCAAACGAACTCCGATTGGACTCATTCCAGCGGTGTTGGAACCGGCTAGTCGAACCCTAACTAGGATCTCTTAACCGTAAACCCTAAATCCTAACCCCTAAACCCTAATATATTAGGGTTTGGATTTAGGGTCTTATATTATGGTTTATCTTTAGGGTTTAGTTTTAGGGTTAATCATTAGTATTTAGGGTTTAGCTTTAAGGTTTAGGGTTTTATGGTTTAGCTTTAGGGTTTAGCTTTTAGGGTTTATAGCTTAGATTTTACGATTTAGCTTAGGTTTTAGCCTTATTTTTTAGCTTTAGGGTTTAGGGGTTAGGATTTAGGGTTTAGGGTTTAGGGTTAAGAGATCCTAGTTAGGGTTCGACGAGCCGGTTCCAACACCGCTGGAATGAGTCCAATCGGAGTTCGTTTGAGTCGGTTCCCCATTGTTCCCCACTTTTTTAGTGTTCCCCAATGAAACTTCCCCTATAAATATATATAATATATATATATATATATATATATTATATATATATATAATATATATAAAATATATAATTATGAATAAAATAATTCGAGCGAAACCGAGCGAGCGGACCTTTGCTCATGCTTGGCTCGTTTTCAAATCGAGCCAAGCCGAGCGGCTCATTTACAAACTGAGCGGGAATCGAACGAGCATTTTTTGGACATTTTTCGAGCGATCGTTGAACGATCCTCGATCGTCGAGCAGTTTGGACAGCCTATATCGAATATTTCAAGCTAGCTGAGGGACTGTTGTAGAATCAATTCGATCATACCCGATTTGGTATCTGCTTCTTTAATACTTGTAATATGAGAACATAATTATTTACCTTTTTATATTTTAGTTCCTAGAGCCTTTTACTTGTAGATTGATTGTTTATACTTATCATATTATAAGTGTATACCTAATATATTAATAAGTTATGGTGTTTCTTTTATGTTATTTTTTCTTATGAGGGTTTATGGATTAACAAGTAGAGAAAGTCTTTGCTAAAAGATCACAAATCTGTTTTTTTTTTATATACTTTTGAGTAGAGGATTTTAAAGGCTCTCTTTGTGAAACGATATGAGATACAGGTCTACTTTCTATCATAAGATTACAAGTTAATAAAAAATAACCAATAATTAAAACATTTGATGGTGAAAAGTACATGTCTTATGATCCTCTCCACAAACACCATACAAAGTTTTTGTTCAAAGCAAGTCGAATAGTGTAAAACACAAACGCTACAAAACTAAAACGGATAACCAAGAATCAAAAGTAACAAAGAAGAGTATCAGCAGCGCAGGCAAAACTGGAGTTCAAAAGGCGTCTAAAACTCTAAATCGGGCAGGGTGGGATCTCTAGAGTTAAACCAGCTTGAATTTGTCCCCAACCGATTAACCGCCAATGCTTCTCTACTCTCCTGCTCAGAGCAATCTTCTCACCTTTGCTCGTACACACGGGTGCCGTCAACTGCAGTTTTGCTAAATCATTCTTAACTGCCAAAACACGGGCCCCGGTCGACATTGATCCTATGTTCAACATCAGTATTTCTGCCTTTGACAACTTTGATACCTTCCCTTGCTTTTCTGTTCCTTTTGTCTTCACACCAAGCAGCCGACGCAAAAGAAAAAAGTTTACCTACAAAAAACCTTGAAATTTTTAAGCCCACCAAATTATAACTAAATAGATAAACAAAGCAATTTGTACCAAGTGTTTCCTTGTGCTTACCTCAAGTTCGACATAAACATCAGGAAGAGACCCGACCTCTCCAAGAACTTGACCCACCAAACGATCAGCACGGGTCAACATAGGGTCCATTGTTGTTCCAACACCAATAAGACCTCCAGGTACAGCAAATTGAAGTTCATTCTGCTCTGCATATAGTGACACGATTCTCGAGTAAATTGGGGTGCACTTGATGTTACCACTCTCGTCTTTAACAACAATCCCTGGACGGACCTCAATATGCTGGTTTACCTTCACACACCCTGTGTAAAACAATAACTATATTAGATTTCTGTTTGATAATTTTATTTAGAGTAAAATGTCATTTTCGTCCAAATGTTCGTTTTTTCGCATCTGGATCCATGAAGATCTAAAATCTGGCCATTTTCATCCAGTTCGTTAACTCCATCCAATTTTCTCCATTAAGTCAGAGATATTTTCATCTTTTTTGTTAACTTAAAGAGCAATACGGTCTTTTGAATACTTGTACATTATGATAAATGCTTGTACATAAATTGAAAAAGACCAAATTGCCCTTTAAGTCAACAAAAAAGACGAAAATACCCCCAACTTAACAAAGAAAATTTGATGGGAGTTAACGAGCCGGATGAAAATGGCAAGATTTCAAACATTTTGAATCAGATGTGAAAAAAACAAACCTTTGGACGAAAGTTGCAGAACTGGCCAAACCTCAGGACGAAAATGGCATTTTACTCTTTTATTTATGACACTTTCAAGTTTCACGACACAGATAGAAGCAACAAAACAAAAAAAAATGAAGGAAGAACAAACCTTGAGGATACTTCCACCAGCCACACCACCTCTAATCTCATCAACCTCAGATCCAGGCTTATTAACATCAAACGAACGGATTACTATCATATTGGGAGGTGAAATGAAGTTCCTCTCTGGAATGGGAATCCTTTTTATTATGTATTCGCACACCACATCGATATTATACCTAAGCTGAGCTGACACCGGGATCACCGGTGCACCATCAGCAACCGTTCCCTGAGATCATCAATGCTTTCTTTAAAACTATCTATAATTCAGTTAATGAACAAAAGGGAGGAAACGGTCATGGCAGATAACCTGGATGAATTGCTGAATTGCGTCATGTTGGTTAATGGCTACATTTTCAGCAATAAGATCAACCTTGTTTTGAAGAATTATAATATGTTGGAGCCTCATAATCTCAACGGCAGCCAAGTGCTCGGAAGTCTGAGGTTGGGGGCAACTTTCATTTGCTGCTATGAGAAGTAATGCCCATCCATGATAGCTGCTCCGTTAAGCATAGTGGCCATGAGAATATCGTGTCCCTGTAGATATAGTAAAATAAATATTAAACAGTGAGCCACACTGGTGATATATTTCCATGATATTTCTAAGGCATGTTGAATACTTACGGACAATCAACAAATGATACATGCCTCATCAGTTTCATCTTGCTGTTCTCAAATCCAGGTACATCACAAGGAGGGCTATCTTCTTTTCCACTTCCATAGGCCCTGCAAATTTTTAAAAAAGCTTTAATAACATGCTAAGTGATACTATATGTCAAGATACAATAATATAGCCTTATCTGTACGCTTACTTGTAGCACATGGGTCGAGGGCACCTTTCATCTTCACATTTGTATATCTTCGCATTGGCATAGCCAAGCTTGATAGTAATGTTACGCTCCAACTCATTTTTGAACCGAACAGTCTGGACATAAGGGATAACAACTTAAGGGTCAATTAAATGGTTCGCTACAAAAGATACATGAAAGCCTTTGATTCATCTACACTAATTAGATTGAATAATCAAGCTCACTATTCTTCATCCTACACGTCGGTACCGATTAATTTAAAATATCAGTTAACTGACAATAAAAAACATGCAGATGTGACATAATATTTTCCCTTCCTACAACTAGCACTATGATGGTTTAAATAACTTCCAGTGACATTAAACTAAGAAAGAAGAGCTACCTGTACACCAGATATAGCTTTCACAACTGTTGACTTCCCATGAGCCACATGACCAATAGTACCTATTTAAAACACACACAAAACACCAACTTCAGCTAACATAACAAGCTCAGACCAACAATGCAACATACACAAGCTAAACATAACCAAATTGAACAAAATTTCAAACAAATCACATTAAATTACCAATGTTAATCGTAGCCTGACGAGATATAACCTCCGGAGAAAGCGGATGCAGCCTTGCTACATCCAGCTTGCTCAAATCCTGCTCCATTAAACCTTTTCTAGCCATATTCACTGTCCTACACAAATTGTTGATATTCGAAATCAAAAACCATATAAACCCTAACTTAAACACAAAACCTGAATCAAATAACAAGTATCAGATGTTTTACTCATCGCTAACGCAACGAAAACATAATTACGGCTGAAAATTAACGAATCGTGAATTTGCTTTTGCATAAATCAAAATTAAAGCGGAAATTGAACCTTTTTGCGTGAAGAATCACCGATTCGCTACGGTGTTGAAGAGATTCTGTGATCGATGAACACTGTGTGAGTTGTGGTGGCTGATGTGGATAATATTGGTGAGAAGAAACGTTAGCTAGGGTTTCGTTCAGTTGTGACTAGAGAAAAGTAGAAAAGTATCCATTGACAAAATATCATGACTTGGCTACCACGGTTTGGACTTTGGATCGGGTCGAATAATCCGGCAAATGGGTCGGGTTTTTATTAAAGTAAAATGTAAGATTGTAAACAAATTGATACCAGTTTGAAAAAAAAAAAAACTTGAAACGAGTTGAGTTTAAACGAGCTCGAGTTATACCCAAGCCTAAAAATAAACTTGTTTAGTTTAGTAAAAGAGCTCAAGTGTGAGCTTAACCTAGCGAGTTCTAGTTAGCTTGCTAGCTTAAACGAGTTTATTATTTATACTATATTAGAATCCCGTGTGTTACACGGGTTGAGAAACTGTAATTTTATATACTAAATTATAAAATAATACATTTTAAAAACCTTGTTTATTATACGGGTTGAATAAATGTAATTTAATGTATTCAATAATAAAAAATGTATTTTTTATTAAGAACCAATGTATTTTACGGGTTGAATATACATAACTTTATGTACCAAAAAAAAAATTATATCTTTGAAAACCCTGTATATTACACAGGTTAATAAATGTATTTTTTATAGTAAATAATAAAAAATTATATATTTAAAAACCTTGTTTATTATACGGATTGAAGAAATCAAATTTTATATACCAAATAACAAAAAAAATATATTTAAAACTCCGTGTATTGCATGAGTTGAATAAATGTAACTTTGTATTGTAAATAATCAAAATGTCATATCTTAAAAAAACCATGTGTATTACATAGTGACATACCATCAATCATAGACGACCCTGTTATGTTAAATTGAATGTTTTATTTAAACTTGATGAAGTGATGTTTTTAACGGCAAATTTCTTTTTTAAATGCATACATTGATACCTGATGTTTTCCGCTATTATTTATGACATTTAAGTGTTTAAAAACTATATTTTGATGCGATAATCTTGCCCATGAGACTTTCCGAGTTTGGATAAACCGCTCAAAAAATAGATAACACATATAAAAATAAGATTTGATTTTAATTCTTATCTAGTTATGGCCTGCATACTAAACTTGTCAACCTTGAATTGGCAAAGTCATATTTTTATTTTCGGGTCACAAATTAATCTACAAATAAATATTTATCTTTAAACTAACCCAAAAGACTACTTTAAGATAAAAGTAACCTATTCAATAGGTAGATAATGGATAAAATTGATATTTTAAAATTAAATTAAATAAATACATTTTTTAGACGAGTTAATGGGTTTTGGCGAGAATAAAAGGCTATGGATTAACCATATAATGACATGTGTCATTCATCGATTTACTTTATTATATGTATAGAATAGATATTTTAAATCATAATTATTATCTATAAAAGTATGAAAAATTACTAAACTATATATATTGTTGGATCTGAATGTGTGTGTTTTGTAAAATAGTTTATTAAATTGCAAATTCAATCAAACAATAACATCTAAACATATCAAACAATCACAAATGAACAAGGAATTAGTGCAAATGATTCATTGTAGAATTGAATTGATGTAATACAATCAGACAAGTACACAATACTCGTCTCACCAGGTGAACACACTCTCACTAAGTTTTTATGCTCGAGGTTCTTAGTGTTAACCAATTACAGAGACAATCAAACTATATATATAGGAGGTGTGAACTGCTGGTGACGTCATCATGAAAGCGACCTTCAACAGCTTCATTAAATTGTGTAACTTTCAGCAGTTGTGAGAAGTGCAAGACTGTTATATTGTTCCATTGAATTGTTGTTTCTTCAAAGAAATAGAGTAAACTATCAGATTTCACAGAACTGCTGGTTGTGACTCAACACTTCTGGAAATCCAGAACTTCTGCATGTGACTTGTTGACTGGTCTTTGGGACTTTAGCCTATGAGTTTGTTTGACTTGTTGACGGGTCTTTTCTATGTTCTCCACTCACAGTCACTTTCAAAAGATATTAAAAAATTATAGTGGGTCAATAGTGTCCCCAAAGTATACAGATGAACAATAACATTTTCTCTCTTTTTCACTCACAACAACTTTTTATAATATAAAAATCACCCTCACATAATATAAAGGAAGGGATGTAAATGCTCTAAAGGTATAGGATTATGAGTAGAAATGACAATTTTATCTCTAATGGGTTAAAGAAAAATGGTAACTCGCGCATGTGGAGAGAAAATGGGTCAACCAAATAAGTAGTCAAATCCTAAGTGTGACGCATAAGGTCTTATTAATCACTTTATTAAAAATGTTAGCACTTATCATTGCAAACGCATTCGTGTATCTGACCCGTTTAGTTTTATAATTTCTTAAAGAATGTGTTCAAGGATAAAATAATGGATGCTTTAGTTTTATAATTTCTTAAAGAATGTGTTCGAGGATAAAATAATGGATGCTTTGTATCATTAACAATTGGGCTTTTAATTTGTTTCATCATTGATCATGATCTTCAGGATTGAGTGTGGCTCATGGATTTCTATGTTTTATTCCATATTTATCTTTAAAGATAATTACTTTAGGAAAATAATTGATAAGAAATTATAAAACCATGAAAGAGAATTTTGAGTTTAGAAAGTCTTATGTTTGACTTTGAAAGTCATGTTAGTGATTGCAAGTTTCGTTCATTTTTTATGCATGATGCAGCTACAAAGGATACTCATATGTTGAAAAAGGATTTACAATGCCTGAAGAATGTGTTGACTTTTCGGTAAATGCTTGATTTTTTTTATTTGTGTGGATTTTTCAATGAAATTTAAAAATGTATTCAGTCGTGTTTAATAAAAATTAACTATCTAAACTCATAAGAATTCACGAGTAATAACCTAGTATAATAATATATATATATATATTATATTAAAGACACGCTCTATTTTTTTGTAATGTAAAGACAAAAGCTAAAAGTGTTTACGTTTATAATAAAAACCAGTCATATAAAATGACCGTAAAAGTCAACATCTCATATTAGTTAATTGTATCTTACATTGTTCTATTAATAATTCAGTTAGCTAAAAGTTTGGAAGTGAAGCTAAACTTTTTAGTTTATAACTAGCTAGTGGTACGATCTTGTCCGTTTGTGGGGCGTTAAGCTGAATATTTTTAGTTTCATAACATGTACGTATGTATTTTGTTTATTGGTACATACTATTTATAACACGACCTCAATAAAAAATACATCGAGTCAACCAATTAAACTAAAACGCTAACATAGTTTTGCTAAAAAAAACTAAAACGATGGCAAGCCTGTAATTTTGAGCTGGGGCAAAATAGTAATTTATCAGAACTAATGAGCGAGTGCTAGACACCGCTTGTCACATAAGTTAAATTGAGTCAAACAAGTAAAATAAAACTACTATAGTTTTGCAAAAAAAGAAGCCTAAAACCATGGCAAGGCTAAATTTTAACTGGCGGCTAAATCGTAACTTTTGAAATGAGGGTAAACTCGTAATTTTAAATTGAGGGCAAATTCGTAATTTTAAGCTGGGTGCAAAACTATTGTTTTATTTTGAACTGGAGGCAAAATCATAGTTTGGGAATAACGCAAAATCGTAATTTGAGCTGGGGGCAAAAACATAATTTTCTTTTGAACAGGGGGAAAACGTAATTTTGAACTCATGGCGAAATCAAAATTCTAGAAATGGGGGCAAAATCATATTTTTGAACTGAGTGCAAAATCGTAATTTTAAGCTAGAGGCAAAACATAATTTTATTTTGAACTGGTAGCAAAACCCTAATTTTAAACTGATGATAAAACCATAAAGTGATTGAATCAATGGGGAAGTACGAGCCAGCTGCCTGACACTATTTCTCCAACGTTTCTTTGTATATATAGGATAATATATAGCTCAATCAAACTAATCGAAAATGTCCGCACAAGCTGTGAGCAACAATTGTACATTGTGGATGATGGTGATTTTTCTCAACAGTACGAGTGTTCTTTTGTGAAAGAAAGTCGACCCACCAGGTGTTTGATCAAATGCCTCAATGAAGTGAAGGTTTTAAAAAACTTGTTTCTTTAGCACTCTTGTGAAGTGGGAATTGGTTAAGGCGATTTGATCTTGTAATTCAGATTCGATTGTGATAATCTTTAACTATCCGCCATGGGGTAAGGGGTTATGTGGGGTACCATTTAGAGGGTGGGCAACCCACGGTTGCTGCCCTCCTTCGTCTAGTATAGAATTTTACTGGTTTTCTTTCACAAAAGAACACTCGTAGTGTGTTTTTTCTTCGGTGGCAATTAACATACGCGCATGGCTCCTACGAAAGGGGGTCGGAACGTTAAGTCAGTGGGCCCTATGCAGGGCTCTACTAGTGGCTTAAGGACCTGTCCTTTCAAATTTTTCCACGAATGTAAAGATGGCAAACCGGGGTCTGTGGGTTTTTTTCGCCTACTTGAACACATGCAAAGCACACACCTCAAGACAGAAAACCGAAAGTTATCTTTGAAGGAGGCTATCTCCAAGGACTTGGACCTTTTTTGGATGTTGCGGAAGTTCTTAGGGAAGGGGATAAATGGTTATGTGGAAAGTGCATGGTGAGGCATGCACTCAGTATGGGATGCAAGCATGATAATGAGGTCGTGTCGTTTGCCATGATCTCGGGGGATGTTGAAGATTTCATTGTTGGGATCCGGAAACCATGTCAAGTGGTGGTTGACACAAACCCACGACACCCAGCAGGGCTCGGGGGTGATGTTAACCTACTCGAGCGTGTTTTCTCCCTCCCTATTCAGACTGTTGAAAGCATTCCCCCCAGTTGCCGGCTGTTGTTTGCTCATGTTCTAACAGGTGCTTTGCGCAAAGTGGTAGCGTCGCCAGGATCGGTTGACAATTGGGTCCAATTGTTTTTACTACCGCGTTGCACCTTGCGGGTGGTTAGACCATCCTCCAGACAAGAGCGAAGGTCAGGGAACAAGAAATCTCTACAGTATAGTAACATCTTACACGCGCTTACAATTTGGAAAGATGGGTCTGGGTTTGATGATTTGGTCTCTTCCCTATTGGATAGCGTGGGGGAGACGGGGGCTTCAAGGGGAGAATGCAGGAGAGAGGAAGACAAAGAAAGGAACCCTAATATTAAGCAATGTCTTCGGAAAGTCAGGGATGGACATTTCATAGCTGCGGTTAAGGTCCTATGCTTTAGGGGAGTTGCCCCTCTAGGTGATTCGACATTAAAGCTCTTATTGATAAACACCCAGTGGTGCCGCCCCCGTCCTTACCTTCCAACCCTTTGGCCCAACCCACTCTTGTTGTTGATGGGGAGTGTGTACTCAAATGTATTCGATCCTTTCCTAAAGGGACGTCATGTGGCAGAGACGGGATACGGGCCCAACACCTGCTAGATGCTATTGGTGGCGAGGGCTAGGTGACTTCCTCAGGTTTGCTTACGAGCATTACTGAAGTTGTTAACTTATGGCTTGGGGGATCCTGCCCTAAGGTGCTTGCTGAGTTTGTTGCCTCGGCCCCCCTCACCCCCTTATTGAAGCCTGATAAAGGAATTCGACCTATTGCTGTGGGGGGTATTTGGCGAAGGTTGGTTTCAAAGGTGGCGATGAAGAAGGTCGGGAAGAAATGACCCAGTACTTGGGTGACTATCAATTTGGTGTGGGGGTACCAAATGGGGCAGAGGCGGTGCTTCACAGTGCAAACAGGTTTCTCAACTCATTTCATGCAGATGGTTCCTTAGCCTTGCTTACTGTAGATTTCTCCAATGCTTTCAACACGGTCGACCGCACAACTTTTCTGCACGAGGTTCATCAGCGTTGCCCGTCAATCTATCGGTGGGTCCAATTTCTTTACGTCCAGCCTGCTAGGTTGTATGTTGGTAACGAGTGTATTGGGGCTACTACCAGAGTTCAACAAGGAGATCCATTGGGGCCCCTTCTCTTTGCCCTTGCCTTACATCCCCTTATTCTCCGGGTTCAGGACCGCTGTAAACTCCCGTTTCATGCTTGGTACTTGGATGATGGGACGATTATCGGCAACGCCTCTGAGGTTGCTAAGGCCTTAGACATCATTAACGAGGAGGGGCCATCTCTAGGGCTTTTTCTCAACATTAAGAAAACAGAGGTTTTTTGGCCGACATGCGAGGGCGGAAAGTTCAAGATGGGCTTTTCCCGAGAGGGATCGGTAGACCAGAGAAGGGGATTAAGCTCCTTGGTGGAGCTGTTAGTCGGGATCCTAGCTTTATTGAGGAGTTGGCAGGGTGGCGAGCCTCGGGGGCGGTTGACCTCATGAAACTCTTACCCTGCCTGAGAGATCCCCCAATGTGAACTCCTTCTGCTAAGGTCGTGCATGGGGGTCGCTAAGTTACTTTTTGGGTTGCGGACTTGTCAACCGCATTTTATGGAGGATGTGGTATCTCGGTTTGATAATGGCCTTAGAGAGGCTATAGAAGACATAGTAGTGGGTGGCGGCCCCTTCTTTGGTGACCTCCAGTGGCGTCTGGCATCTTTGCCAATGCGTCTAGGTGGTTTGGGCCTCTTCTCAGCTCGAGATGTTGGGGCTTATGCCTTTGTGGCGTCTAGAGCTCAGTCTTGGGAACTACAGATCATATCCTTCGAAACTGTGAGGTCGTCGGGCTTGACCCGAACTATCAGCAGGCGTTTGAACGCTTAAATGTCTCTCTCCCAGACTTGGATATTGGCGGTTTTTCTAATAAGGACACCGCCCCCTTGAAGCCACAAAAAACTTTGGCGAATGCTCTGGTTAGCAAAATCGCTCAAAGCCTGGGAGAAGCTTTTAATTTGTCATTCCGCCAGAAGGCGGTGTTTGAGTGCCTGAAAGGTCCCCATGCTCAGGAATTTTTTACCGTTATACCAATTGAGGGTTGGGACAATGTATGTCTGCAGTAGAATATAGAGCCATTCTCAAATACCGGTTGATGATCCCTATGTACCCGGAAGATAAAACTTGCCCGATATGTCGTAAAGCTTGTATGGATAAATACGGGAGCATGCAGTTCTGTAAAGAGCTCCCTGGGTTCAAATATCGGCACGACTGGGTGCGTGATGCTTTGTGGGACATCTTAAGAAGAGCTGGGATTTCGGCTAAGAAAGAGACCCCTGTGAATTTCCTCACAGACCCTATGGAAGGGAGATCTACTCTGCGACCAGCGGATCTGCTCGTCTTTGGCTGGGCTGGGGGGAAACATGTTTGTGTAGACCTCACGGGGGTTTCCCCTTTGGTTGGTTTAAGGGAAAACGGGTTTGTAGCTGGACAAGCGGCAAGAAAGGCAGAATCAAAGAAAGTGGATAAGCACGCTAAAGCTTGCGCAAAGAACCAGCATGTCTTTGTCCCTTTTGCCTTTGATACTTTTGGCTCCCTAGCGCCAGAAGCTATCCACTTCTTGACGAGGGTTCAACGGGTCCTCTACAACAATTGTTCAACCCCAAGGGGGCAAGGGTTTGTATTTGGAAGGTTAGGGTTTGCAATTCAGAAAGGATTGGCGGCGCAGCTTGTTGCCCGGCTACCTTCTGTTTTGATGTACTTGGCAAGTTTTCTGAATTTAAAATAATATTATTTAAAAAAAATCAATAAAAAAAATGTGGACAATTATTTTAGAAATCCTCGAAAATAAAACAAAACAAATTTGATACTCTTCTTTTAATATATTTCATGTGTTATTTTTGGCCGACTTGTATAACTGCTTAAGGGCTTAAACCATAAAATCATATGAAACTAAACTGTTACTAAAGGTTCAACTTGATTGGGTTTTAAATTTCTAACAATTTAATTTTAGTTTTTCAATAATAAAATAATTGTTACTATGGTTTAACTCACGATTTAACCTAAAAGCAATCAATATTAAACCGTAAACACCGTTTGACAAAAACACAGTAAAAGTTATGTATACTAAATAGCCATAAAGGCTACACTAATGTTAAAAAAAAGTAAACTTAAAATAAAAGATAAAAGTTGTAGTAATTAATAGAGGTGCACAAAAAAACCGTACCCGGAATCTGAACCGGTAAAAAAACCCGGAACTGGTTTTTTTAATACCGGGTATTCTGTACCCGAAAACCGGAACCGACCCTACCCGTAGGGTATAAATAGGGTATGCATATCGATCTCAATACCTGGAACCGGAACTGGAACCGATCATACCCGATTAATACCAGAAACCGGACAAGAACCGGAACCGATTATACCCGGCTATACCCGATACATGATTCTCATATCTTTCTTTTAAATTTATGTTAGTGCATTTATTTTAGTTTCTTACATTATACAATGCATATTTAATAATAATACACAAAAATACGAGAAAATAGGGTAATAAAAGCAATAGAGTATTAAAAAATCCAAAAATATAGAGCTAAAAATAGCGGAAATAGGGTATAAAAAACCCGAAAATAGGGTATTTTAATACCCGGTTTCTTAAGAACCGGAACTGACCCTACCCGGAACCGGGCACATAGGGTATAGTTTTTTGGTCAAATAACTGGAACCGGAATCGAACCGTTATAGCAATAATCGGTTCCAACCCTTAAAGTGAGAAATCAAAACCGGTTCCATAACCAGAACTGGTTATTAAAAATACCCGATTTGTGGATCTCTAGTAATTAACTTAAATAAGTAACAAAAAATTAACCTCAAGTCCAACTTCACTCAACCCAGATATACTTGAGTCCATCTTTCATTCAGCCCATCAACGTGTTGAGTCCAGATTTATCCTGCCCAACAATAATGATCATATGAAAAAAAAAAAATAAACAAACGTTAGAAACAATAAACTTAATCAAATATTAATAAAAGGTAATTAAATTGTATAACAAAATATTACACATTGTTCAACATCACGATGATGATGACAATTTTGTATTTTTGTAATTGACAAAACAACACCACATCACACACATTGGTATATTGAAAAAAGATGATAAAATACAATTATACTTATTTTTCGGTTTCATGGACACTAATTTAGTGCCTCAATCTATCATTTCGTGAAGGAGATACGACTTTCAAGTAAATCCTAACCATAAGATATTAAAAGGTACTTCATAAATGTGATTTGCAAAACGCTTCAACCATGAGTATCAAGATGATACCGATATCTGATTTGAAGATGCAAGGTAAAATCAAAACAATGAACAAAGCGAAACAATCGATCATAAAGACGAAGAATAGCAAACCCTATGTATTAAAAAAAAAAGACCATTTAACCCTATAACAACCCATTAGCTTAACTTTTTTATCAACAATATTTACATCACATTTTAGCTTTTTTAAACAAATAACATTTATGTTTACAGATCAAATAAAAAATATTTATGTCACAACAAGGGTATACAACTTATTAAAGAGAGGACAGACACTAGAAGTGTTTTTTTGTCTTTTTTAATATAGTATATTTTAAAAGAGAGGGTGTATTATCTCATATGATTTGCCTCATAGGTCTTAATTTAACTCCAAAAACAAAGAAAGTTTAGGCTAAAAGACAAAACCTGTTATAGTGGACGAGGCGGTGAACTCGTAACCCAACAAGCTTTCATGAGTTGTGTGGGTTCCCGCCCCTACCACCGTGAGTCCCAAAAATGTGTTGGGAAACTTGCGTGGGTTGGGAAGGAATGAGCAAAAAAAATGGCGTGCTTTCTCAATCGACTGTCTGCAGAGGATCTATGCTATTTTATCTATGTCCCGAGCATCGGTTCTAGTGAATGGCTCGTCGACGTGCGAATTCGAGTGCTCCCGGGGCCTTCGACAGGGAGACCCAATTTCACCATACCTCTTTATTATCGCTATGGAGGCGCTTACTTGTATTATTAAAAAAGCGAGCTCCATAGGGATTTATGAAGGCATCAAGGTTGGCGCTAATGGGTCGGTTTTATCACACTTTTGTTTGCCGACGACGCCATTTTCTTAGGTGAGTGGTCGACTAGAAACGCGATGATGTTAAGACGCTTACTCCGGTGCTTTCATATGGTCTCCGGGCTCCAAAAATGCAGCTTATACGGGATTGGGGTGACTCAACTAGAATTGGATAATATGGCGGCCTTGTTTGGGTGTAGAACGGGGTCCTTTCCCTTTAACCGGGCTCCCGGTTGGGGGTAACATGAATTTGGTACGAAATTGGTCACAAGTGCTTGATAAGTTCCGTAGCAGAGTGTCTTTATGGAAAGCAAGGCAATTATCTATTGGTGGTCGGATAACCCTCTTGAAGTCGGTATTAAATGCCCTCCCAACATACTTTTTCTTTATTACCCTGCTCCGACTCAAGTCTTAAAATCTCTGGAACGAATTAGGCGGGTTTTTTTTGGTGGGAATGAGGGAATGATAATATGAATTGGGTGGCTTGGTATAACATCCAAAGGCCGATAGAGAAGGGGGGTATAGGGGTTGGATCGTTAAATGATGCAAATCTCGCCATGTTGGCGATTCAAAACTGAGAAAAATGCACTTTGGCGGAAAGTAGTATGGTCCATTCATAGCGGGACTCCATCTTGGGCTTTTATACCAAGGAAGCTTCCAGTTCGGGGCCGTGGAAGCAAATAGTAAACATGGGTTCTGTTATGGTTGAGAAAGGCGCTACTTTGGAGTCTTTAATTCGGGCCGAGGTGGGTAACGATCACTCGGTCCTATTCTGGCTTGATTGTTGGGCTGGGTTCGAGCCTTTGAGACTGCAATTCCCAAACCTCTTTAACATTGAGCGTTCCAAATTATGCACTGTTAACGATCGCATAGGTGTCGGGTTAGTTTTCTCATGGAACTGGAGTAGGAACAACCTCACAAGTCTGGAGCAAGCTGAGCTTAGCAATATCAGCTCTCTTCTCAGCCATGTGGCGCTATCAAATAATAATGATCTCTGGATTTGGGAGAAGGCTGATGGTAACAGTTTCTCAGTGGCCAGCCTTAAAAAAAATTCTCGCTGAAAATGGTTATTTACCATCCTTAGTTACCTTCCCTTGTAATAATTGGGTTCCTACTAAGGTGCGCTTCGTAGCTTGGCATGCGGAGCTGAAAAGACTCCCAACAACGACGGCTTTGCATCAAAGGACTATTCAAGTACATAATCTAACATGCAAATTATGTGGCGATTTTAATGAAACAGTGGACCATATCTTTTTTCGTGCCAGTTTACTAAAACTGTTTGGAGTGTTATTGGGCAGTGGTGTAACATGCCTTCTAGTTTTGTTACTAGCATTGAAGATCTGCTGGATTTACACAAGGATTGTGCACGTGTCAAAGAAAGGAAAGAAGTCATTGGATGCCGTAATCTTGACAACCATCTGGAGCGTTTGGAGGGCCAGAAACAAGGTTGTGTTCGAAGCAAAGAACCCAACTGTTACCACAGTGATCGAAGAGGTGAAAACTATGAGTTATCTTTGGGTCAGAAATAGATCAAAAGCCGTGTCTTTGCCGTGGGAGGATTGGAAAATTTTTAATCTACGTGCGTTAGGATAGTCGGGTCTGATGTAATCTCTTTTGTCTTTTCTTTCGTTATAGACAAGTCGGGTGTTTGTGATATTGTAATTTAGCCAGCTACCCGCTGGTTGGTGTATAAATAAACACGGTTTTGTTGGTCGTTCAAAAAAAGTTTGATTTTATATTATTTTTTTGCAAGTTAATTTAATTCTTTTTCAAGTGTTATAGGTTTTTTTTATTTAAATTAAATGTTAATATTTTATAGTTTTTTATAAAATAAAATAAAAAGTGTGGGTTCAAGGGGGTAACTAACTACCCCTACTAAAATTAGGTTCAAAGAGATTTTTGGGTAAATGCGGGAGCTAGTTGACGCGATATGATTGTGAGTTTGTTGAGTTGTTGATTATGTTTGGCCTGTTGTTGGAGGTTGTGTATGTTATTTGGCCCCCTTACGCTCGCAATCACCTTGTGGTTTTTGGTGCTTGAAGGCCAAAGCACTTTCGGTGATGTGACAAGCATGTGTTTGTCCACGCCCCAAGCTCTTCTACTCAGAGTAGTCTTACAAAAAAGAGAAGACGTAAATATTGACCAATGTGGATTTTAAACATTAATAATAAATTCAACAATTTTATATAAACCTAAAGAGTGTTTTGTAATTTTGTTTATGTAATAATTATAAAGAGTGCGGATACCCTACAAGACATTCTTTTTGTACGAAGGGTACGCGACAATTATAACCATTCATTTATGAGATCTACGTCCAAGATAGGGGTATGCAAAGTTGCCTCAGTTTAGTTTCAAACAATTGAAAAACAAATAGAAGGAAGGGCAAGTTGGTCATTTCTCACAAAACTAGTTTCCCCCTTGATTTTCAAACGTCAATAACTTTTTCATACGTTAATATTTTTTAAAAAAACTTACACCGTAGTAACGAGCATTTTATTCTATTTAATTCTAGCAGCTATTGCTATAGTTTTCTTAAAAAATTACAAGATTTTGAATACCCATTACGTCATTACGTGATTTTGAATACCAACACATGACTACGTGATTACGTGATTTTGAATATCCATTACGACCATTACGTGATTTTGAATACCAACACATGACTACGTGATTACGTGATTTTGAATACAGGATTATGAATGTCCATTACGTAATTACGTGATTTCATTATAGTATTTTATGTGAAACACCACTAAGTGATTAAGGATAAATTATATACAAATTATTAGCCAAATCACCTATAATAACTACATAATGTCGTATATTAGAGATTTCATGACGTAATAAAGCATAAACGGCCAAGTTCTTATTATTTGAATGTGTAATCACGTAATAACCATAATTGTAATAACATTGGTTATAACAAATCTTATTAAATTTGTAATCACGTAATGAATTTATATTGAATGTGTAATCACGTAATGGTTTACGTTCAATGTGTAATTACGTAATGGATATTCAAAATCCTGTAAATTTTTTTTAAGCAAACTACAACAATATGCTGCTCGAATTAAAGAGAATTGAATGCCGTTAATACGGTATAATATTTTTTAAAAATATTAACGTATGAAAAGGTTATAGCCGTCTGAAATCAATGGGGGAAATTGTTTCAAGTGAGAAAATACTAAATTACCCTTCAAGTTAATGCCACTTGTCATCATCTCCTAGTCACCTACACTTCGTATGAATTTTTTGTAATTATAAAACCATTCGCTTTTCTTTTAAAGATAGAATTTGACAACTATTTTGCCAGAGTTCACAAAAAGAATGGCAAAAACAGAAATACAGACTATAGATGCAAATGAATAATGGTAGTTCTAAATTTAGTTATTGGTTATAAATATTTACAAGTTCATTTCGGGTTATCAGTCCCATCACCATCTAGTTCACATTTCATTTTTATATATAAAAATATATACGTCGCTTCTCAACAAATTCAAGGTTATTTACAATATAATATAACTTCATTCAAATTACATCACTCAAATTGATATGAGTCGACCGGGTCTGGTTCTACTCATCTGTGGGCTTTTTAAGACATTTTGTGAGCTTTGACCATTGACCAATGGCAGCTTCATGGTGCAACCTTTGACTTTGATATACAGTTGAGAAAAATTCAATGTCCATCTCCCAAAACTAATTCAAGGTTATACAGCTATATATGATATGTAAATGATTTCAATTGCATACACTGTATATTGAGACAATGAATCACTTCAATCCTTGTACATCTTCTCACAATATATCCAATCTTCAACACAATGACACAAAATATCCCAAGTGTTATTACTTGCAAAGGTACGTACTTGTGATATTTTCATATTCTTAATTTTTGAAAACAAAGTTGTTGATAACGGTATTTGGGGTGCAGCCGCCGTGGTAAGGGAGGCGGGTGGAGCAATCGCTGTGGAGGAGATAAAGGTTGACCCCCAAAAGCGTCGGAAGTTAGGATCAAGATGTTGTGTGCGAGTATTTGCCATACCGACATCCTATGTTGCAATGGGACACCTATTGTATGTCATCTGTCATTCCAAGTGACTATTTACATAAAAAAATTGAGATTTCGCGCTCTAATAGTTTAACTAACATTGCAGCCTTTGTTTCCGCGAATCCCTGGAGACGAAGGCGTTGGGTAAGTATGTTGTGACCGAAATTATTTATACTTTTTTTCTGTGTTTAGATTCTTTTTGGGTTTTCTTATTCAAGTTATATTAATAGAAGCTGCTAACGTTTTTCCATCGAATGTTGTCTTTATTTTTTTAATATGTTTTGCGACCACTTTTGTAACTAAATCATTTTCTGTAGCTAGGTTTGTGACCTTTTTATTTCAGTTGTTAATGTGTTCGCAATGTTTGTGATCAGGTTTCAACCAAATTGTTATTATTATTTTTTTTACTTTTAAAAAATTGACGATTTTTTTATGGCAAGGTTTTATTTTGGTCGCTAAGTTTGCGACTATTTTGATTTAGCCGCTAATTGTGCAACCAACGGCTCAGTTAAACTATATTGATTTAATATAACATGGTTGGACTCGGGTACAGGGTGGTTGAGAGCATTGGAGAAGACGTGGGGACGCGGTCAAGCTAGGTGACGTCGTGATGCCGCTCTACTTAGGTGAATGTTGTAAATGCTTGAATTGCAAATCAGGAAAGACTAACATTTGTCATGTTCACCCAATTAACTTGAATGGTCTCATGCCCGATGGCACTTCAAGAATGTCTATGGCAGAACCGGAGAAACCGCCTACCACCTCTTTAGCTGCGCCACCTTCTGAGTACACGGTAATTGATGTCAACTACGTGATTAAGGTTGACCCTAGGGTGCCTCTTCCACATGCCAGTTTCCTCTCATGTGGCTTCACAACCGGCCTTGGTGCACCATGGAAGGAAGCCGCGGTCTAAAAGGGTTCTTCGGTTGTGGTTTTTGGCCTTGGTGTTGTTGGTCTTGGGGTACATGCTTAAATTTTTACTCCTATAATCTTTTATCTTTTGCATTGCTATAAAAACAAGTTATGGTATGAATAAAATTAGACACCAATTTGCAACGGATTTGCGATGATAAACATCTGTTTTTAAGTTAACGACATAGTAATCAAGGATTTTCACTCATAAACTATATTCGTACCAAAATCCGTAGTGAATTACAATTTTTTTTTTTGAAAAAATAAATAAAAGTTTTCTGGAGAAGTATGCTAGTTCGCCTAAGCCCGAGACTAGTTTGCCTAAGCTCGTTTATTAAACAAGCTTTTTGTAGGCTCGAGCCAGTTTATGCTTGACTCCATTCAAACTTTAGCTAGTCGGTCTCGAATAGCTCATGAGCAGCTTGTCTCGTTTACACCCATAAATAAAACCATATATTGAAAACTTTTTTCAGGCAATTAAAGGAGCACAAATGCAAGGAGCGTCTACCATCATAGGCGTGGACATAAATGAAAAGAAAGCAGCAATAGGAGAGGCTTTTGGGATGACCGATTTCATCAACCCTCGAAACCACCCTCATAAATCGGTGTCGGATTGGTGAAAGATATGACAAAGGGTTGGGTGTCGACTGCTCCTTCGAGTGCACCTGAGTCGAACCCTTGTTGAACGAAGCCCTCGAGGCCTCTAAAATTGTATACTCAACACAACCCAAGTTTATTACTTTTGATTATTTTCTTAATTATCATTATAAGCATAATAAGTTTTATATGGCAGGGGATAGGCACAACTGTAGCTATTGGAGTTGGGATGGAGACGAACTGGGCCATAAGAAACTTAACCCTAATGAGTGGTCGGACTTTAAAGGGTTCACTAATGGGTGGTATCAAAACCCAATCTGATCTCCCTGTTATACTCGACAAATGTATCAATAAGGTATGAATATTATTCTGATGGCGAGTTTGGTTAATTAAACTTTAAATAAAATGAATATAATTATTGTGGCGAGTTTGGTTAATTAAACTTAAATAAAATTGAATATTTAATTATATTTGTAAAGGTTCTCACAATTCGTCAAACTGAAATCTAATTTCAAATTATAACATGACTGATTCGACAATAAATGTATCTTGAGTGATTCTCTCAAATTTCTTCAAAGTAACAAAATTTAGCATTTTTTTCAAATTATATAAGAGTTTGATCGCGGGTTTTCCAGGGGTTAGGGTTAACATGTGATGGAGATGGGTTTCACCAGACCATTCCAAAAAAAAGTGGGTATGAGAGCGGTGTGGCCTAGCTGGCGTGGGTGACATGGGGAAATATATGTATATTTTTCTTGACATTTATATAATAAAACATACAACTATATTAATTTAAAAAAAACAGTTACATAAAATCCTAAAAAATATTAAAAAAAAACTTATTAAATCCTAATAAATTAAAAAAAAAACTTAATAATCCTAAAAAATTAAAAAAAAACTTCATAATAGATCATAATTTTTTTTTACAAACGTACGGTAGATATTAAAGTGGGGAACCCAACGAAATTCCGCATTCCCATCGTGCCTATACTCGATTTTAGCGATCTCCACTCGATCGGCGTGGCTTGTTCGCCGCAGGACACGTTGAAGCAAACTTTAAACCGATCCAGCTTCGGTTTTAGCTCACGCCACTTATGTTGACACGCGTTCAAGTTGTGACGTGCGTTCGGACATGTTGGTATTGCTGAAAACCTTGTGTCCAATAGGCGGTTTGATCACGACGTAGCGTAAATTGTGCGTCTACGATTGACATCACTAGCGCTATCTCCTCCTCTTCGGTCCAATGAACCATTTTCGTTTTTTTGGGTTGGTTTTGGATGAAGATTTGTGTTTGAAGAAAGTATATGTGAAAAATATTGATGTTTGTGATGAGTATTTATAGGTAAAAAATGGTAAAGAAAAAAGTTAAAATTTGATTTACTTAGCGGAAACCGCCATGGCCAACGGCTAGCCCAAACAGTCAGATTTGTCCAGCTAATCCAATCCATCCACATCATCGCTCCCCCCGTCCCACGCCAGCGGGACAATGCCGCAATCCACGTTGACCCGGTGTAGGGCTGTTCATGAGCCGAGCCAAGCCAAGCTCGGGCTCGGCTCGGCTCGGATTTGAAACCGAGCTGAAAATCTAAGCTCGGGCTCGGCTCAGCTTGGTTTGGCTCGATTTATAAAGAAAAATTAATATATACCTCTTAAAATTCAGTAGCCCAAAATATTATTCAATACTTTAAAAGATTATAATCAAAATAAGTTCAACCTAATACATTACAAACCAAAATCAAATTCAACAATGCAAAATAAGTTTAATTTCAATGAAATTAGTTAATTAGCATGGTAAGCGCACTTCAAATATGCCATATATATCAAATTACAAACCTATATACAGGTAAACAGTAATAAGTTTTTTTTGTAATATATTATAATGTATATAAAATTAAAGTTTATTATAAGTAAAATAATTCGAGCTAAACCGAGCCGAGCTACAAAGCGAGCCAAACCGAGCCAACTCGGCTCGTTACGAGCCGAGCCGAGCTAGGCTCACTTTCTAACCGAGCCGAGCCAGCTCGGCTCACTTTTAAACCGAGCCATATCGAGCGAGCTTTTTCCGAGCTAAATCCGAGCGAGTTTCGAGCCGCGAGCTTTTTGAACAACCCCAGTGTGACTAAACCGGCGTTGCCTGATTTCCCCACCCTAACTCATACCCCACACCCCGCATTCTTATGAGAAGCACCACGAATGGATTATTTTTTTAAATATATACATTTTTTTTGTTATGTATGTTATCAGGAGATAGAGATGGATAAGCTTTTGACACACGAAATACGATTGGAAAATATAAAAGAAGCATTCGAGATATTGAAGAAAAAGGAATGCCTCAAGATTCTTATCAACTTCTGATTACAATAATTCTCAACATCGCAATGAGTGTCCCAAGATTCTAATCAACTTTTGATTACAATAAATTCTCAACATTGCATGTAATATCTTTTTCATATTAACTGGCTAGATTTCCCGCCGCGAGACGGAATTCGATCGGTATTTGCTCGGTTCATTACGATATCGACACTCGTTATGGTAATTGAAAAGAAAACCTTACATCGATCGAAACAATAAAAAGAATATCAATGCTGGAATCAATGTTGTTAAGTTGATATCGGTTTAGTTAGTTTGCTACTATGTTTATTTTTTTCAGCATTGCGATATAAATTTTATTGAAAACGGATATTGTGTCGTATCGTACTAAATTGAATCGAAACTAGTTTAACAACATATGTATCGGTACCGGTATTTATTTTATTGTTTTGGCTTTCGATTAACTGACATCGTATCGCTACGTACCATATTGTATCGAACCGAACAACATCGGTACCGGTATGTATTTATTTTTACGGTTACTTGCTTGATAACGAATTTTGTGTTGCTAGCGTAGCGAACCAAAACAAACCAAATAAACAACATAAATTGTGATACCAAATTTATTTTTATTGTTTTTTGTTTCAATACACCGACAACGTATTACTACCGTATCGTACCGATCAACATGGGTACCGGTACTCATATTCATTTTTAGGGTTTCTGGTTTCGAAAGTTTTTCATTTATACAACTTTGTCTGCGACAATAAATGAATACCGGTACAAGTACCATGACAATATGAACCGATCGGTACTATTCGAACAACATCAGTGTCGGTACCAACGTCCATTTTTATCGTTTTTGTTGATATATAACACGTGTTGATTTCTATACTGAGTGCATGTATCATACAAGTATTGTAACAAACCCATCAATATGATGGATGGGTTTAAGAATGTGGATTATGTGTGCTAACAATGGTGTTTTATGTGGTTTGAATGTTTAAATGTGTGGAATAGAGTACACTATGGGGAAGTGATGTTTTGCAAGTTAAACGTGAAGTTTGGACGTGTTTACGGGAGCATTAAGGAGTTAGAGATTAAAGGGATATAAGATAATAAGAATGGAAGGCTATACACGAAGTTTGGAAGCTATTAGGAAGGTGTAAGAGGCGTGGAACGGAAGAAAAACGTGAAAAATCAAGTTTTCCATAAAGCTGCCAGCATGACTTAAGCCCCAGACTTAAGCTACGCCCAGCACTGAAGGAAATGGCAGAAACTCTCCAACATCAGCTACGCCTGGGACTTAGCTTACGTTGGACACCAGATGTGAAAACGTATAAAGGGACGAAAATTAGGTCTTGCCTATCATCTTTCATCAAAGCAGCAATTGGCGATCCCATATGACTCTAGGGGCGATTCTAGGTTGTCTTCCACCATTCCATACCATTCAAACACGTTCCAATCATCAATCATGCAATTTTCCATCAAGAGTGAAGATCAAATCAAGAACATGAGCGGCTAATTTCTTAGTGATCATCTTCGGGGATAGGGTTTGTGTCAGGTTTCGTGTCAACTTGTGTTTACATACTTTTGGATTGGGATTTGTCTAATCATTTCGGTTAGTTTATCTTGATGTTTACTTGTTTTGATTAAACAACATTTGGATTATCTCATGCATACGTATTCATCAGTTATTTGGCTTTGTCATCAACAATTGGGATTAAATTCTAAGTTGTCATTGTTCTTTAACTTTTAACCATTGAATTTGTTTGTGTGTGGGAAATCTAGGATTGGTAATTAACTAGGTTACTATTCAATTGCATCAATCTTTCGGTTTTGATTGTGGATCATTGCAATCAAATATATTATCTGTTAGTTATTATCA
The DNA here is from genome assembly GCA_947069175.1 of Scalesia atractyloides. NCBI lineage: Eukaryota > Viridiplantae > Streptophyta > Magnoliopsida > Asterales > Asteraceae > Scalesia > Scalesia atractyloides. Next base: position 70,509,439 of record CAMTDV010000004.1, on the reverse strand, counting down.
AAAAGTAGGTTAACAAATCATGTCTATGTGATTTCCAATTAGTTGTAAGTAGGTTACCGATTTTCTACACAGCCTGAAAACCCGGAGATTGGTCCTTTTCTCACAATTGTTTACAACCACATTAATCAAACTCGTTTTTATAATAACTCATTCAAACTGCAAAAAGCAAATTAGTTTAGAATTAGATAATTACAGACAAAACAATGAACTTTAACACTTTCCACTAATTCCCCGTGGATTCGACACCCTACTTGCTCTTTATAGTAAAAGTGATTAGGACACTTCTTAATTATATTTTTGACCGACCTCACGACATCGATCAAAATGGAGCCGTTGCAGGGGAATCTGTGCCCTTAGTGTTAGTTAGTTGGTTTTCATAAAAGTTAAAAACATAAAAAAATTAGAAAAACAAAAATCCAAAAATATTTTCCTTCTTTTGTTTCTTTTTGTTTCGTTCAGTATTACGCTTGGTTTCTTGTTTGTCTTTGTAGTGTTGCATGCATACTAGGTTTTCAAAGAAATCTTTACCCCTCTTGTTTGATCTAAAAATTGAAAAGACTACTCGACGTAATCTTGTTCTTCTACTTCAGCAGTAAAATCTAAAGCTCATTCATCAACCGTTGCTCAGGATCTTGAACAAGCAGCTCAGGAGATGGCTGATCAAGATAACCCACCACAAAACCAAGCGTAAAATGCCCCAAACCCTCCAATTCCAGATCCACCAATCTCTCAAAACTAAAACCAAAATCATCCACCAGTAGACCTGTTTCCTCAATTTAACCCAGCCCCACAAAACCAACCTGTGAACTAGCAGTTCCAACATGGGGAAATTGTCCATCTTAACCAACCACAACATACAGGTGTTGGGACACAACCCGAGTTTGTGTGTCAGTGTCCATTTTGTTCTTCACCATGGAAATAGACAAGTGTGGGGAAGTTTCGTTTGATAAGGTACATGTACTCTTTCCTTTATCTTAGTTTGTTTCTTGGTGATCATGTTTTTTATGTGTGTTTTCGTATTTGGTGGTGTTTAAAATTCAGTGTTTGGGAATGAGTCTTTGGTTTATGTTTGTGTCTAGTTGGTCAATGAATCACCCGGGAGAATTATGGATTGAATTTGGGAACTTCATCCTTACGTGCACAATGTTTAGATAAACCATACATTGGAGACAATGAATCCCAAGTGTGGGGGTGAAGGAAGTTTTTGAAAAAAAAACTAAAATAAAAAATATGTATTTTTTTGTCTTAAAAGAAGTCTAATCGGGTGTGAAAGCGGCTTTTTCAGTACATATAATATGTCTCTGCTTGTGGTGTGTGGGTCCTTAGTCATGGTCTAATTCTACGGAAGAGTAATATGAATCGTTTTCAGTAGGTGTTTTTATAGAAAATGTTTAGAAATTGCCTAACTAGAGGTGACAAGCTGTCGGCAATAACTACATGCGCACATCAGTAACCCTATGCCCCACTTTTGTGAGATTTTGAGCCTACTAGATTGTTAGCTGAGTTGATATTTATATATTCATATGTTGAGAGTAGGTCGTATGTTGTTCTGTTTTAGAACTTGTGTGATTTGATACATGCTGAGACTGTGGACTAGATATATGCACATAGATGATAAAGGCAAATTAGGATTCCCTTTCCTTCTACACCTTTGTTTACCCGATTACCCAAAAGTTACCCATAGGAACCAACTTTGAGCCTTATACGTGTTCGTTTGTCAAACCCAAATCATTACCCAAACCGACTCGTTACAGTATCAATTGTAAATGATAATCTATGTGTTCAGTTGTTTATATAGTTGTAAAAAAAAGAAATAAAAAAAGAAAAATTAGAAAATTCAGCCAAGTAAATAGGCCAAATGGTCGAAATAGGCGGCGGAAGAAAAAAATATGTTAGTTATTAAGTCTAGGGTGAATAAAGATTGTCATGTGTTGGTATTGCTTCTTTCTTTTAGCCATTAAAAAAAAGAAATCCTTACCTTTACCCTAAGCCTAAAACCTGTAAGTCCTTTAGATATGTGCGTTGTCCATGTGTTATAGTAGAGGCGTGATTGTCATACAAGCATATGAGTACAGAGTTTCATATTTGGTTAACGAGTGTTTAATACTAGTGCATCATTACATGCTAGTTTCAGATATCAAACCAAGAGGAGCGACAAATTGTGAGGGGTGTGTTGTATGAAAATCAAAACTGGGAGCATGTTGGGCTTAGTTGGGGAGTTCTATTTTAGAAATGTACACCATGTTTGTTTGCTGAACTAACACATCTAATGCTAATCTAGGAATAGGGTATGACTTTGGACCCTAGTTAATACATAGTGGGGGCGTTTGGGGTATTTGGTAATTGTCTGTGATAGCGTTTCAAACGGATTTTCTTGAGGGCAAGCAAAGGTCAAGTGTGGGGATGTGATGGATGGGTTTAAGAATGTGGATTATGTGTGCTAACTATGATGTTTTATGTGGTTTGAATGTTTAAATGTGTGGAATAGAGTAACTGTGGGGAAGTGTTTTTTTCAGGTTAAACGTGAAGTTTGGACGTGTTTACGGGAGCATTAAGGAGTTAGAGATGAAAGGGATATAAGATAATAAGATTGGAAGGCTACACACGAAGTTTGGAAGATATTAAGAAGGTGTAAAAGGCGTGAACGGAAGAACAACGTGAAAATCAAGTTTAACATAAAGCTGCAGCATGACCTAAGCCCCAGACTTAAGCTACGCCCAGCACTGAGGGAAATGGCAGAAACTCTCCAACATCAGCTACGCCTGGGCTTAGCTTACGCTGGACACCAGACGTGAAAACATATAAAGGGACGAAAATTAGGTTTTGCCTATCATCTTTCATTCAAAGCAGCAATTGGCGGTCCCAGAGGACTCTAGGGGCGATTCTAGGTTGTCTTCCACCATTTCATACCATTCAAACACGTTCCAATTATCAATCATGCAATTTTCCTTCAAGAGTGGAGATCAAATCAAGAACATGAGCGGCTAATTCCTCAGTGAACATCTTCGGGGCTAGGGTTTGTGTCAGGTTTCAGGTCAACTTGTGTTTACATACTTTTGGATTGGGATTTGTCTAATCATTTGGTAAGTTTATCTTGATGTTTACTTGTTTTGATTAAACAACGTTTGGATTATCTCATACATACGTATCATCAGTTATTTGGTTTTATCATCAACAATTGGGATTAAATTCTAAGTTGTCATTGTTCTTTAACCTTTAACCATTGAATTTGTTTGTGTTTGGGAAATATAGGATTGGTAATTAACTAGGTTACTATTCAGTTGCGTCAATCTTTTGGTTTTGATTGTGGATCATTGCAATCAAATATATTATATGTTAGTTATTTATCAAACAAGTAGGTTAACAAATCATGTCTATCTGATTTCCAACTAGTTGTAAGTAGGTTACCGATTTTCTACACAACCTGAAAACCCGGAGATTGGTCCTTTTCTCACAATTGTTTACAACCACATTAATCAAACTCGTTTGTACAATAACTCATTCAAACTGCAAAAAGCAAATAATTTTAGAATTAAATAATTACAGACTAAACAATGAACTTTAACACTTTTCACTAATTCCCCGTGGATTCGACACCCTACTTGCTTTTTATAGTAAATGTGATTAGGACACTTCTTAATTATATTTTTGACCGACCTTACGACATCGATCACAATACCGATCTGTCTGCGGTAACGTACCTTCACAAGACACCAACAAATAAAAGGTGTCAAAAACAAGATTTGTGATGTATCTTTATTAGGATCTTACAGAAACACTTTATGATGTATCTTTATCAGGTCCCTTATGAAAACACTAATATAGTTAATTAAGAATGAAAATTCGTTACCGTTTTCACATGTATTTCATATTCTAATTGTGTTATAGTTAAATAAGTAGGTAATCAGTCTCATCACCATCCTATTGAATATATATCGGCTGTCGGTACACAAAACAGTAAATATCACATATGATAACATGATAAGGGTGGGGTTCGGCTACAAAGTCTATTTTTCCTACAAAGTGTACAAAGTCATAAAACACCACAATTTCAACCATAAAACACACTCAAAACCCACAAATAACATAGTGAATATCACTAAAACACAATATCTAAACCCTAACAATCCTTAAAAACTTCAAACACACCATCGTTCAACTATGAATATAAAACACAACATGATAATTAACATAAACACACTAATGTTAGTCATTCAATAATAGAAGCCTTATCATCTAAAACACAACTCAAAACCCACAAATGTGGAGTTTTAGTGATCTCCACTATGTTATTTGTGGGTTTTGAATATGTTTTATGGTTGACATTATGGTGTTTTATGACTTTTTACACTTTATAGGAAAAATGGACTTTGTAGCCAACTCTCACCCACATGATAATACAAAAGAGGAACTTTGAACCACTCAACCCAAATGTACCATCCCCAACTTAAAACATTGCATTATCCCCAATGCAACCCTTTAGTTAAAAATTAGAATTCGATAAAAAATGATTAATTTTACAAAAAAAATCTAAGACTCACTTTCATAGGAATCACGATTGCATTTAGCATATACAACAAGCCTTTTAAACCACTTGGTAGAACCAAGTGGACGAGTGAAGTCTCGTGATGGTTTACAGGGAACACACCAACAACGTTCATTTAAACTAAATGAAAAAAATATACAACAAATAAAAATACAAAATATACAACAATCGTACCTGATGTTCAATCATGGTGGTCTCAAAGCACATTTGCCTAACAAATTTCCCAGGTATGCTCGGTAGTTGACATTCCAACTCCATACTCACTTGCTCGAGATCGCGATGCCTATCGAATCATTGCAAGGCCAATTCTGAACCATTCGCATTACATCATGCATCTTCACATTTCCACTTTTTATTCCCGAACCCTTATCCCAACTTTATTGGTTGGAGTAATCAAGACGGGAGAAGGGTCAGGATTAACCGACAATAGCTCTGGTTCCTCAATAGGTGCTATGTCACTGACTGGGTCTAAGCATTCAACTTTGTGCTTTAGAAGATCCACAACCTCTTCTTCTACCTCATATCTCACAGCCAGTGCACTCGTTAACTCTTTAGCAATTGAAGGAGTTGGTGTGGTATTATTCTCCACAACCTTGTCCTCAACCTTATGCTCTGAAAGATCCATAACCTGCACTCTAATTGCTTCCTCGGCCTTGGTGAGCTCAACTTCCAGTTCTACAACAATCGAGGGAAGCAATGTGGCATTAGTCTCCACCACAATTCCCCAACTTGTGAAAATATCCACTTTTGCTTTTCCTGGCGCTTTTCAATCATCGAAAGGCCTCGCAGACCATTTTTCCCGTGTCTGTAAAAGATCGTATTTGTAATCCAACAACTCTAAACGAGACTGCTTAGAAAGAGTGGTTGCGCTAAGTCTCGACTGACTCAAGATACACAATACTTTACTCGACGCTTCTCATAATCTTCAGACTGATAAGATTTGACGCCATCCGATTTCCCTAGAAAATCGCAAAAAGTATGGACAATATTCGTTTCGGTGAGATGTGCCCCGACAATGGAAACATGAACAAAAATCGATACTGGGTGAAGGTGAAGGTGCCTGTAGTATGGATAAGATGAAGGTGTATCCTCATAATAAACATCCAACACATATAGTTTTCTTCTCGCATCTTCACATTGTTGTCGGAACTCTAGGCAATCGTTGCGAGTGTGACATGGACTACCGCAACCTCGACACAACGAATAATCGCTTTCCATTATAATAGCCAGCAACTAATCTGCACAGACAAAACTAGCATACCCAAGGTAAAAGCAGACTGTGAAATATGAGACAAATAAACTATTTTTTGTTTGTATTTACTTTTACTTTAAAAAAGTCAAATAAAACCTACAATACTAAGCGCACTAGCTTCCCGACAATGGCGCCATTTTGATGATTGTCGTAAGGGTCATGCAAAAACCTATTAAACTAAGTAGATAGCGTAAGTAGGTTATCGAATCCACGAGGAGCATGTGGTCAGTATTACACGTTTCGTTCGACTGTTTTTACTAAAAATAACTAAATTAATTTAAATCTGAAATTTTTTATTGATTTTATAAAATAACTAAACAAAACCTGTATTAGGTTGAGAGCAATATATGAGAACAATGACCAATCTCCAAGTTTCGGGTTCCAGGTTTACACAAAGCTAGTTAATTAATTGGACACCACATAGACATAGTGTTGGAAAATCAGTTAACATGGCAATCAAAGACGGTTTTTGTCATCAAACCATTCGGCTCAATTACCCGATTTATTAGTGTCAAGTCAACCCCCTTTAGTCACTCAATCCGCTTCTAGGTTTTGTCATCAACCGAACGAAATTGTAAAGAAAGAACTCAAAACACAAATAAACTGTCTAAGTTAACCAATACATCAATCTGATTCAATGTTTGTCATAACATAAACAAAATAATGTGTAAAACCTATATAAACCTTACACCCGGAGTTGATCACAGAAAAATTAGCCTCGCATTTTCATCGCGTTCAAAACCCAGGAATCCTTTCCCTTGATTGTGTGCATAGCCGCAAAGGCTGCTGCCCGTGTGTCGTGCTTGCTGCCCTTATGATTGCGTGCCTTTATTTTATAAATTAGCTCTCCACCAATAGGCCCAAACCCAAGATCTCATCGTTGCTTATTCATCAATCTCCAGCCCAACTAATTTTAACCAAAGCCCACCATTTAATCCTTTGCTGTCCATACATGTTTTCCATATTGAATATTAGTTTTTTATTTTTCTTTAACTCTCGATTTTACCTGCAAAGTGTCAAAACAATATTTTATTTTTTTTCAAACCATATTATAATATATTTCGATTTAGATTTATTCACGTACTCATGTTTATGATGATTTTTTATCTAACATTATGTAGCTATGAATCATGGTTAATTATTCGTTATCTTTTTTCTCTAAATTAAACATTTTAGCTCATTTTGATCTTCACCTACTTAATAATAAAACCCACTAAAGTAGCGTATTTTATCTCCTTATCAATGCATTTTTATTATATTATAATTAATATAAAACTAGATTTACTACCCCGGGTTCATATCATATACATCATATCAGATAAAATCCAACTGTGTTGCATCTACTTTTTTTCAGTTACACTGCCTAATCTATGTATCAAAGATGGACAAAACGTAAAACGTTTTTGAAAAGAGTTGTGTACATCTTAGCCTACTAACACTGAGTGTGTTGTGTAGGTAAGTTGCACAAAAGTTATGTTTCTATGTAAGCATCCGTAAGGCAATGGCTTAGTCAAGGCTATTGGCTGCATAGTCTTCGTTACCGGTAGCCTTCAAAAAGCTTCCTGCTAGCACTTTGGCTTAATCCTTGATACGTGGTAAAAAACCGGTGTTTGTTTAGGTTTAAGTTTATGTTTTTACGTGACTTTTAATTCCGGATAGCCTATTTTAATATTTTAGTTAGAAAATAAGTGGATTGTAAATTGTATAGTATTTTTCGGGGTGAAATTTCGGGGAAGTTAGCCGTGTCACATCCCTTTTGCGATTCAAAGCCTATTCTTGCACATTGAGGACAATGTTGACCTCAAGTGTGGGGATGGGGGAGTAAAAGTTTTTCAATTTTGACCCGTTCATTTAAACACTACACATTGAGGACAATGTTGACCTCAAGTGTGGGGATGGGAAAATTTCAAAATTTTTTCAAAAAAAATGTCTTTGTTTGAAGCAATCTAAAGCACAAGTAACTAAGTTAGCGAGGATGGCACAACCCATTTGGTCTTTTATCATGGTTAAGTTCAAGTTAATAGCATGACATATATTTAGCGGGTGGTTTTGGGAATAACCCGCCTAAAAAACTTGGAATTTATGCATATCATACTTATACCCTTATACGTGAGATTTTGAGCCACTTGTGTGCATTATATACACACATATTTCTTTGTTTGAGTGGACCATTAGGCATGTATTGTAGAACTTGCATCTTTTGATACGTTTGAGACCATAGACCGAGTACAAGCACGAGAATGATTAAGGCATTAGGTAAACCTTTTTCTTTTACACTATTTGCTTACCCTTACCCGAAATCTACCCCCTAGACGCCACTTTGAGCCTAAACTTTTCATTTGATCACACAAATTAGCCCTTAACCATTAAACCTCTTTTAACCCGTGTGATGTTCGATCTTAGGAATTAGTTGTTTGTAAAGTTGACTTACGAAAAAAAAATTCAGAAAATGTTGCGAAAAAGAATAGAAAATCGTTGAGAAAATATAAAAAGATGAATTTTGAGTTGTTGAATAAAAGGCGAAAAATGGTTGCCTCGTATTTGATATCTATGGTTCGTTTTGTTTAGAGTAGTGGTTTTATAATAAAAATCGAATTTTCATCATCTTAGCCACTTTCAAAACATCCTATTTCCTACCATTTGCCTAGCCTCATTACAACCCGTTGAAGACCTTTTGACTTGTGCTTAGTATTCGTGTCGGTGGTGGAGAATGATTGAGTTGCAAGCCTATGCGGGTACGTGTTCTAGTCGGTTTTGAGTGATTATTTTCAAAAGTGCTAATACATAAAAAATTAGCCAAGTGATGAACCGAGTGGAGTGAACATTGTGAGAGATGTGTATGAATTGTGAGTTTCAAGGGCGGGTTAATCTTGGATAACCATTTTGATGTGATTAATCGTTTACCGTTAGAATATTTTGAAAATTGAAAAAAGCTAGAACTGGGTATGACATTAGAACTTAACTGACGTCTCAAGAATGGGAAATGTATTTCTTGTTCAACTCATGTGAAAGTGAAAAACAGATTTGCTTGAGAGCAAGCAAAAGACAAGTGTGGGGATGTGATAAGTGGTCAAAAACCGGTGTTTGTTTAGGTTTAAGTTTATGTTTTTACGTGACTTTTAATTCCGGATAGCCTACTTTTAATAAGGTTTGTGTTTTACAGGTCTTATGGAGTTTAAGGAGCTAATTGGGAGCCAAACGGAGCACCGGGACGCGAATTGGATCAACCGGAACCAAGAAACGAAGAAATCAGAAAGTTGAGTTTAGGGGCACCGTCGCCGACGCCATACTGGGCCGTCGCGACGCACCGTATTATCTTTCGTCGCCCGGAATTGTGCGTACACAGGAGGTTAAAGAGTCGGGAGAAAAGCCAGAAGACACGGGCCGTCGCCGACGGGGCATCAGGCCGTCAGCGACGGGCCTCCAAAACCTGTAACGCGAATTTTTTGTTTTGAGAGTTGGGGGACGAGTTTAAACCTACTTTTTGGACCTATCCTTGGGAGTTACGAGTTTTGGGAGTTGGAAACTAGTTCCTGGAGCCACAATCATCAACCACAGTCACTTTCTATTATCCAAATCCATCCGAATCAACCGAATCATCCTACCAATCCAAACTTTAATCCTTCATCATCTTCCATCAATCACCTACATACATCATCACAAACCCTAACCACCATATACTTCTATCATCAAGCTTCAAGATGTCAAGAATCGAGCTCTCTATCGTATTGATCATGTTCCGTTCACCATGAGCGGCTAATTTCCCAAGGTTTCACCCCGGTGTAGGTAGTTGTTTAATTTAGGGTTTCGAATTGTTCTTGATTTAACTTTGTGAGAAATTGTATTGATTTTTGAAACCTTTGACAATTGTTTACATTTGTTTCGTATTCGTAAATTGTCGAACGATTATAAAGTTATGACTTTACGAAATGGTTATGTGTATTTATGCGTTGTCTTGGTTAGGTTTTACTTGTTGTGATTACAAAGTGCGTTCTTGTCCGTTCTTCGGAACGTTGATAGTTATTGGCACCTAAGTCACGGTACACTAAATCCGTTAATCGTTATGCAATTGAGTTGAGTCTAAAACTTGTAGAAACCCTAGGTTGGCAATTACCGAAACCGGGTGTGAACCCTTTTTCTCGAATATTGTTTGAATTATTAGTTGTGTTTTCGTTAATTATAGTCAATCATTCGTAGTAGTCAATAAAAATTACAATCACCGTTGGTTAATTCCAACACTTTTTCTCAAATATCTAAACAAATCAAGTTAGCAAGCTTCATAAAATTGTGACACCTTCATAATCGAATTAATCCATACGTAAACCACATACTCTTCGTGGATCGACCCCTTACTACCACTAACGCATTTGTTAAGGGTAATTTGGGCATATAAGTATTATCTTTGACCGGGGTGCGACACTCCGATCAATCCTATACTCAAGAAACAACAACAGCATAACATTAATAAAATTGTACAATACGTAGGTTTCACTTCATAGTTACCTAACTAACAGGTATAAATTAACATACCTCCTGAAACATGCGGAGGTTTGATCTGGTCAGCCTTCCGATTGGGCGTTTCTGGAGGTAAGGCTAAGGGGTTGACATGTTAAGTTGCTGAATGGACTTGGGTTAGCCTTTGGCTTGATTCACCTGCCCCCTCACATTACATCTACTTCAGATGCAACGGCCTCGTCTAAGCACACTTGGTAGTCGACTTCCAATCATTGTCTTTTACAAGACCAGCAATAAGTTTAACAGCCTCCACGGTAACTTCGCCATCATGGTTTACCTCGTTCGTAAAAAAACGACTTACTTGTGTCACGACAATGCTTTCTGTTAATATGCATCCCAAAAAATGTTATAACAATGAAAAAATATAATTTGGTTTACATAAAAGTGACCAGAAAAAGAGTAAACCTTATGACATCATCAGTAGTTTTTTATAATAGCTTTCAGCAAGCTATCACGGATATTAAACCGCGGTTCGCATTCAACAGAGTACAAATGCAACGAATGACCACCCGTTTACTTTTCCCAATGTAATCAGCTAGAGGTATGCTTATCAACACTCAACCAATAAAATTTTAACTACTTACTTTAAAAATTCAAATATAAATAATTAAGAAACATGTGACTCAAACCTTCCTTGTACACGGTTAGAAGTGTGGATTCTCTTGACATCCTTTGATACAACCATTGCAAACTCTTCTAAGTAGGTTGCCTAATATGGTTTTTGTTTTCAATGACAAACAGTGTCCAGTTAGATAACATGGATGTGTGAGACTAAACAATATACCCCAGGATGATATCCTTGAAAACAACTAATAAGGACTTTAGACCAAGTTCTTATATGTAATGATCTCCATCTTTGCAAATTTGGAGCATTTCTTTTCATAATTTAATACATACATATACATATATACTGTTTAATACTCAGAAGTCAATAAATCATGCCAAGTAAATGAAATATATTATGCTCAGTCTTCACTATGTTACTTGGCATGATTAAACCACACATCATATACACACGCGGCGGAGGTCGTTAAATATATTAAGATATATGATGTCAAGATTCGAAGTCAACCTACCAAGTCATAGTCAAGTAGCGGTGAAACAAAATATATATGTTTAATATTGCCTTCAAAATTCACTTGTCGCGTCTGTATTCATTGAAAGAAGCCTAACACCATTTCAAAAAGGTTAGCGACGGTTAAATAGCAAGCTATGAGCCTGTGACATCTATGATGTTGCAAAACACCTTGTGCCATGTTAGTGGCTGCTACTTCTGAGCGATAAGGAACCCTGCAGGCTGCATCTATTCAACCGACGACATATGGTTCTTAGAGATAACGTCCATAGCCTAACCCTTCAAGTCAACCTGGTAGGTAGGTCCATTTAGCCCGTGACAAATCTTGCTTCCCCTGATCAAGACCATACAAAGCCAAGAGACCGGTAACTCCGGTTTCCCATGTTTTATAATGTCCTCCAAATATTCTACAAATAAAAAGAATAGAATTAGAGTCAAGAAATAAGTCGTAGGATTAAAGTATGATACGCGGAGGAAACTAACCGGTAATTCCGTGGCAACACTAAGCAGTGATATCTCATTGTTCCCCTAGAGATCGACTTTTCTTTGTAAGTACTTCTCCTATTTTCACGTGTTCCAAAAGCAAGATATTGAGCTTTGGCTTCTTTGGCAACAATTTTTAGCACACTCCCTGTAACACCCCGCAAAGATCATATTGTAATGACTAATAGATAAATAAAATTAAACGCGATGTCAGTATTCAGGAGATCTCTTATTGTTTAGTTGTAACAATCAACTTCTCATTTGCAAAGTTCTTTTTACATGCAACGTTTGTAGAGATCTTTAGGGAAAAAATTTAACACAATGAGATAAAAAAATAGGACTATGACAAGATAAATCACTAACATATAAATAGGCAATCCACCTTTTAGCACAATAGTATCTCTTTGCCCCCTTTTCACACCTGAAGAAGAAGCAACAGATACATGAGAACGACTAATATCAAGGCAGATCCGCTTCGTCTAGAGTTTCCGTTTGCAAGAGCTTTTGAAGAATAATCCAAACCCTAAACTTTTAGCATATTACAAGATGAAAAGCCTTAAGGATTTGACCATACAAACAACAAAGATTCATCATCTCAAATAATCAATAACCTGATTGCAAATTGGACATCCAAACACACATGCGTTAACAGGTCTCGCAACCCATCTGCATTCGTAAAACGAAGAAAAACAAACAAAAATGTAAAATTATATGCAAATCAAAGTACTTCAAGCAATTCCAAATGAAAATTCAAACACAAACAAGTAACCGGTGACACAAACCGGTTTCAAACTAAAAACATAAACACAAACAAGTAACCGGTGACACAAACTGGTTACAAAACATTAAAACAAACCACATAAACCAAATAAAACACTAAACACTATAATAATAACACAACCTAAGCTTTAGAAGACCCGGTCCCGGAAGCTTCACCCTTTTCCTTGTTTTCGCCTTTGTCACCGGACAATGGCGGTTGGTGTGTTTCTTTAGCGTCGAATTGGCCGACGCTTTCATAAACTTCCCACAACCCTTGCATCGAGCCATCCATGGCTATCCAACATCAAGCACAAATCAAAGTGCTTCCAAATCTCCGGGTTTCTTTTGGTCTCCAAAATAGTCACGATTTCTTCGTTGCATGCCATTGATTTTCAAAACACAAAAAACCGAATGGTGATTAGAATGGAAGAAGTATATTGGATAATATCAAGAATGGAAGAAGTGAATGGTGATTAAATACAAAAAAAAACCGAATATAATATCAAGACCCGAGGGAACCGGTTTTTAATAGTATAAAAGTAGCTTTTCAGGCTACAGGACCCGAGGGAACCGGTTTTAAATAGTGTTTGCAGCTTTTTCTTCGCATAAGTAAAAAAACCGGGTACGAACTAGAACCGGTTCCACACTAACTGAACGGTGACACTAACTGGAACCGGGGACACAGGTTCCACATTTATATGCTTATACCCGGGTACGAACCGGAACCGGTTATCAGAGGAACCGGGTTCGCTGGGTTGCTGAGGAACCGGTACGGTTTGGAACCGGGTCCGGGTACTAATAATACCCGATTTTGCCCATCTCTAACGCAACCTCAACACACTGCCACCGCACCACTCTGTCTCTTTCATAATTCTGATGCAAATTCAATAATAAAAAAACCCTAACTCCCAACCACATTATTTTTCAAATCACACGACAAAAGCATAAATCATTAACGTATACAACAAATACACATGAAGGAAAACGAATCACCAAACAATTTGCTTTCGAATCGTAACCTCGATCCCTGAAACCTTCGTTTCTTCAATTTCGTTTGTTGTTGCCAACAACTGTATTTCGCCGCCGGGGTCGTGCATGGAGAAGCGAAAGGAGACGGGTGTGAGGCAGAGGAAGGGTGATCTGGTGGTCTGTCATGGTTTTGTTGTAAAGAAATAAAGTAGGTTGTGACGCGTGTTTACTTTGGTTACGAGTCAAGTACCCCCATACAGGCCGGTAAAAGCACAAAGGCTTCAAAACTGGTACAAGGATATGATGCACATGGTACAATCAATTAAGCACAATCCATGTAAGATGCACATGGTACAACAAGTTAAGCGTAACCCATGTTACTAATTCATAATAATATTTAATATTAATTTTAATATTTATAATAATAATAGAGTGTATCTAAAGTGCACCGATCACGTTGCAGCGGGGAACCAATCTTTTTTGAAAAACAAAAATAATCATAATAATTATAAGTCTTGTTATTATAACGATTTATGTTTCGGCTACAAATTTCTAGTACAATAATATAAATTAATATTAGAGTAAATTACGTTTTTGACCCTTATGGTTATATCACTTTTACTATATTAGCCCAAAATAAGAATTTTTAACATATATGCCCTTATGGTCTCTATAACTAACCATTTTGGCTCCTAAGTCCAACCAAACCCCCAACTCTGGTTAATTAATTCACACATGACTTGCACATGATGCTAAAATTGTAATTTCCCCTCCCCTTTTATGACTTTATAAATAATACCTAGATTTTTTTGTCACTTCATCTTCTTCCTGATTTCATATTTAGAGACAAGGAAGCTTTATATATGTTTTAATATGAAATCACACACATGTACAACCTGAAAAATATGTTGTACAACAATCTGCTGTACAAAAATATGGGAAATACATGAGGCGTCCGGCTCCGGGTCAAATTTTTGTCAAGAAACAATGGCTCAGGTGCGCCTTTCTAAACCAAGCCCTTCCAAATAGTAACATCAGCGATGGCTATATTAAAAAGATGAAATATGTAAAAAAAATCATGGTCTCACTTTCGTTTAAAATAAAACTCGTAACTTTTTTTAAAATTTGAGGGTTGTAGTGTAATGTAGGTTTAAAAGAGTAAAAATAACTTTATTAAAGTTCATAGGACGTGTGATAAATTTATTATACTCAGGGGTAAAAATGTAAATTGGTTTAAAAACTTAACAAAATTTGAAGAGGTCAAAGTGTAAGAACCAAATCTTTGTGACATAAAAAAAATAAAGCGTCTTGTAGGATGGTTACAAATGTCACAAAGTAAATTACATAAATGCCATAAAAAGAAAAGCTAAAATATGAGCGTAGATGACATTATTGTAATTAAAAGCAAAAATGAGACCAAAATAAACATATTAGTTGAGTGGTAAACAAAAAAGTAAAAAAAAATGTGACTAAAAACAGAACATAAAAAGTTTCTTGTTGCTGATGATGTGTTTTAATATACAATATAATATAATAATATAATAATTAGTAATAATAGGCCCGCGCGCATTGCGGCGCGAATACATCGCAAACATCGAATGGATTTGTTCAAGTGTTAGATGATTCGTTAACCATATGAAAACGCGTGTTTCAACATATCTGATTGAACTCAATGTAACCTATACGAGTATTGCAATTGGATCACAACGTAAAGTAAATTGAATCTATCTCGTACAATCATAACTTATTCTATAGGATTAATTAAACCTTTGAAAAAAAATGAAGAAACCACAATTAGACTACACTCTGTTCGGAACAAAATTTATGAAAACTACATAAATAAGTAAGAAAATGTATTATATTAAAAAAACAAGATATCCAAATGTAGACCAACTCGAATGGATACAGATGCATACATAAAAATATACACGTAAAAATGGTTTTTTAAACGAAAGCGTGTTATATTTGACCTAACTCGTTTCCAGAAAAGTTTATGTCGAAACATAGACACCCTTGAATTTATACGGATACGTACATAAAAATATGCACAGAAAAATAGTTTTTTAAGTAAAAAAATAATATGGGTAAACAAAAGAAATTAACGAACAAATGTTGACGAAGGAAATTTAAATTAATAAAACGATAGGGGCTAAAAATGTCAATTGTTAAAGTAAAGAATAGTAAAGGTAGATAAGAGAATAAAATTGATTACTCCAAAAGTGGAGGACTGTAGCAAAGCTGAGGGGCTTGAAATGCAATATTGTAAAAGTTTAGGGAGTAAGGCAAAGCCGATGGGAAATCCATCGACTTTGTCTTTTAAGATAGTATATAGAATAATATAATATAATATAAAATTATCATAAATTATCATTCTATTTCTGGAGAAGCACGTTTTGGAGGAAATCACAGAACACTGGTGAGTTTGTTGCTTGTGTTACATAGCTAATGACTGACTATGATTGATCATGATACGACCTCCACGTCAGCATTATGTCACCTACATCTAATCCACTATCCAAAACCACTACCCTAAGGGTGTGGTCATAACCCAAACTACTATCTACTTATTTATTTTAATTTATTTTTGTCTAAAGAAAAAGGAAAGTAAATCTTCAAAAATGAAACTAGGACCATGGTTGTCATGGTTTAATCAATGAGAACCATGGTGGATCATACAAGGGGATAGTGTAACCTTCTATTAATGTTCCTACATGGCAAATCATATCCCAATCATAACTTCCACACCCTTTAGCCTTTATGATAGAACCGAATCTTATCTGCAATTTATGCTGGCCACCACAATCTCAAGGTAATCTTTGGCCTAAGACTATACGTATAGTTTATTCTTATAAAAAAATAGGGTCAACCAACTTGATCCGACCAGTCACCAAAACCATTTTGACCACCCTAGAATATTACCAACAATAATATAATACTAGGTTTGCTTTCGGGCCAACCATGGCGGATCTAGAAAAACTTTATAGGGGTAACGAAATCGAAAAAAACATCAATTTTTTTTTTCAAAATTTACACTACCACCGGAACGTTAAGTGGTAGCGGGGGCTACCCCTTATTAAAAGGGAGGTCCGCCCCTGGGGCTAACGGTTACTGATCCAACAACTCCAATTCGAATAATGATGAATTTAAGGATATTTAACTACTGTCACGCCTCGCGAATCTCGTCTCGAAAACATTCCATCAGGGAGTCATTGTGAGGGATCGACATGTATTTCACCAAGATTGTGAGACCGCTCGACACTGAAATCGTCGACCTATACCGAAACCGAACCATATAATCGATCTGGTCTCGGGCCAATCCCAAATCGGGTATCTGGGTTACTCGGTCGTGTCTGAATCCATCTCGGCCCTACCCTATGTCCAAACTCAAGTCACATCGATCTGCTCAACCATGTGTCTACCCAACACTCTAAGAACCTGATACATGGGCTCGATGTGTGAACCGCCCTCATCTCCGGCAACAAAACTATAGACCTGATCTTGAACCTCCAACCAACTCCTACCCGCAACTTTCTTACTTCCCAAACCGTTAACCATACTCCTCATTTTGGCTCGATCGTCCCATTTACCTTCAGCAGCATACATATTCGCCAGCGTGACATAAATTCCCGACTTTTTAGGCTTCAAATCCAACACCTGGAGGGCAGTCATAACCGGCTGCCCATGTGCTTTACACGCTCCAAGAAATGCTGCCCAGACCGATTCATCAGGCGTAGACGGCATACTGCGCATTACATCATACGCTTCCTTAAACCTTCCACCACGCGCAAGCAAATCAATCACGCAAGCATAAACTTCTTGGCTCGCCCTCATGTTGTACTCTGTGGTCATCAGTTTAAAGTAACTCAACCCCTGGTCGATAAGTCCAGCATGACTACAAGCAGTAAGAACCGCGATGAATCACAATTGTATCCGGTTTTATACCGGAATTCACCATCCTATTCAATAACTCAACTGCCTCGTGACCATACCCATGGCTCCCCAATGCAATCATCATTGAAGTCCAAGAAACCGATCACGACAACACATTTCACTAAAGATTCTTCTAGAATCATGAATGCTTCCGGACTTTGCATACATGTCAATTAGAGAATTCGCTAACGCCAGATTCTGTTCAAGGCCTTTCTTGAAGATCCTGCAATGAATCTGTTGACCACTGGTCAAAGCTGATAAATTTGTGCAAGCTGTTATAACGCTGCAAAATGTGAAGCAATCTGGAGTGCAACCCAACAGTTCCATTTGGAATAACAAGTTTAAAGATTTAATCGGTTCAGGCTTCACGTATCCTGCTATTAACGTGTTCCATGTAACGTTGTCTTTTTCGTTCATTTCGTTGAAACACAACTGTGCCTCGTGAAAACAATTACACTTGGAATACATGTCTACTATAGAGTTCATAACTGGAAGATTTAGGTCAAACCCGAGTTTGACCACCGAAGTGTGTATCTGCTTGCCATAAGTATGAGATCCAACTCCTGCACATGCTCTGATTGCAATTGAGAGACTATATGGGTTTTGTTCGGCTTCTTCCTGTGCAAAGAGGATTAAATAAATACTAAAATTAGTTCTTGTTCAGAAATACTGAATTGATTTTTAACTAGTGACAATTCCTGGCATGACAGGAAAATAAAGGGTTTCGGGTTGTCATATCTTAAAATGCGTTCAGTTAAAGAAGGTGTGTTTGGGTTGACATGTTTAGCGTGTTTAATTAAACATGTCGACCATCAACCAATTTAACTAAACGGGTGGACCCCTGACCTGTTTACAACCCGACATCCCATTTACAACTCGTTTGACTTGTTTTAACAAATGAGTTAAACAGATCGTGTTCAAGTTACATGGTTATAAGTGTGTGTATTTGACACGATAAAATTTATGGGTCACGTTCTAACAGGTCAAAAGTTATCCAAACTATATATTCATGACATAACACCTCCTTAAATCATTTTATTGTTCTCTTATTGTTAAAAAAAAAAGAAAAAAAAGAATTCCAACTTTTCTAGTTATTTCTTAGAAAAACTTAAACGTCTAAACAAAAAGTGTCTTAGGACAATCCGACCAGTTAAAAAAGTTCGTTTAAATGTTTTGCTAGTACCCAAAACTTGTTACCTACTTTAAAGTGAATGGAAATATTTGAATGTATTCCAATGGAGGGGAACCTCAATATAAACGGGAAAATAACCCGAGCAAAGCTTGTATCAGGCTCATGTGCGCCATAAACAATAAAACAATAGACTAGTCTAATACAATATTTACAACTAACACATAACATGAACGTCACCAAGGGGATAGCCTGGTGGTAAAGTGGTGTAATGCTAACTAACTGGTTGTGAGTTCAAATCCTGTAAATGACAGTTGTGGTGATTTTAGCCGTTCAAAAAAAAAAAACATACCATGAACATTTGTCGAAACACTTCAAGGGCGGCAAGCCCGTCATCCCTATGAGTGAATCCGGTTATAAGTATAGTCCAAGACACCTGATTTTTTACCGGAATCTCTTCAAACACCAAACATGCATGCTCCATACTTACACAACAAGTAGCATACATATCCAAAAGTTCATTATCAACATATATGCTAGTACCAACAAACCCATGTTTCAAAGCCAGCCCATGAGCCGAAGCACCACAAGAAAGGGACTTCATGCCTTTACAAGCCTTCAAAACGCTCGACAAAGTGAACGCGTTAGGGCGATCCAGACATTCCCTCATCATATCTTTGAACATCATCAATGCAAAGCGGTGGCTGTTGCAGGCTGTGTAACCAGATATCATGGCTGTCCATGCAACTACGTCTCGGTCAGGCATTTCATCAAACAGTTGGCGTGCTTGTTTGAGTAACCCGTTATCAAAGTAAGCTTTGATGAGATTAGTGGATAGTTTGGCGGGAGATTTTTGTTGAAGTGGTGGTGGGTTTGATTGTGGTTTGTAATTCTGGGTCCAATGTAAAACATTATGAATTTGTACAGGGATTTTATTGTGCAGCTTATTACGGCTCATGGTTGCAGACTGCAGTTCATAATTGTGGTTCATGTGCAACTTGCAATTCAAAATTCTGGGTCAGCTTTTTTTTTCTTTACTCGTGGACTGGGCCAGCACCCAGTGGGCTTTCGGTTCGGTTAGCATTTACTCATTTAGTAGTTAATTAATTAATTGGGCTAAGAATTTAGACATTTCCTTTTATTTACTTTAACAACTTAGGCTGTTTGTTTAGCTTTTAGTGATACTCTTAATGATTCGGATTTTTTACTGGTTTAACACTTAGTGGTTTAGACTGTTTGTTTCGTGAGCATATGTTTAAATGATTCAGACATTTACCTCTGAACGGTTAAAAATTATACTGAGTCTGAATGGTTAAGCATTATACTGAGTCTGAATGGTTAAGACCTCTTATCTGAATTTGTCAAACATTAACTCTAAATAGTTAAGTATTATACTGACTCTTAATGGTTCAGACCTCTTACTGGTTAGCACTTACCCATTCAGAAGTTGCGAAACAGCCCCTTAGCTAGTTTCTTTTAAAATGATTTACAAAGTGTTTATAAATTCCTGATTTATATAATACAGCTGTTTTTAGTAAAACTATGAAATCCTGTTTTTGTAAGATGTATACATTATTTACTTGAAGAAATTGAGTTAATAGTGTTTAAGTTATAAGGCCAATATATTATACTGATTAAATGAGCTTCTCTCTATTTATTTTATCGATCGTTACTTTCTTTGTACTTTTCTGATAACCCTTATTTTTAATCTATATTACTTAGTTTTGAAATTTAGTGAAAATAACCTATAACCTATTCAAACTATTATTTTACCACCTATAAATGTTAGTTCAATTTGTTTAATTGTAGACATAGGGGGATAGGGTACATGATGGATTTCCCGTACGAAGTGTACGTGAAAATCCTGACTTTTGATTGTTAAAGATCAAGGCTACAATTTTATCAGTGGCAATTTCGTAAATAAAGGGATAATATATTTGAAAAACAAAAAACAAAAGGGTATTTCTGTCATTCAATCAAATACCCCATTGATTTTCAAACGGCTATAACTTTTTATACGATAATATTTTTTTTTAATTTCACCGTATTAACAAGCATTTCATTCCTTTAGATGAGTAGGGTATTGCTATAGTTTCGTTAATTTTTAAAAGATTTTGTTTTACAAAGCTATGTGGTTACGTGAATACATGATTTCATAATCCTACGTAATTACGTAACATTCATTATATTCAGAAAGAAGTATGTTGTTACGTGATTATGTATCCGTTTATAATTACGTAATATGCAATTTGTTTGTGAAACAAGGGTAACTTTATGTTATTTTTGTATATTGTTACATGATTTTGTATAACGTTACGTGATTATGTCTTTTCTGCTATATGGTAAAAAGACGAAAATACCCTTTCCCTCCTTAAATAAAAAGGACACGCGTCAGGCTCAGAATCTTACGTACCCTTCTCACGCCTTTTGTCTCCTATACTTGATCCAATGCCTGTAGATATATATATAGATATATATATATAGGTAGAGGATCCTATACAAAGTGCCAAAAGTGTAAGAAGTGTGAGAAATATTTTGGAGATAACATGTGTCCTCAATCTAAATTAATTCAAAAGGGTAAACAATTAATTTTCTCATTGATTCAATTAACTGAGAACCTTCCATAACCGTCACCCTTTATTATAGGAATAACCGCCACATTTTATTATGGTGTTATTGTCACACCCCAACTGATGGCGGAATCATCGTGGTAGTGGCACTAGGCGAACCAGATTGTCTCATGAGAAATTCCATAAAGCTATTTAAGCGACAATATTTTAAACGTCAAAATCCCATACTTTCAACATATAATCCTCAATAACATTACAAAATATCAAGGTTCTCATAACACAAATTCAAGTTCGATATCCCCTAGATTTTATTACAATTCGTTTCTACATCAAAAACCTAATCTAAGCATCCAAAGCATAATCCTCAACCTGCCACATATATTAAAATAAAATGTCAATACAATAAAGTAAAGGTGAGCATACATGTTTTGCGCACATAATAGATATAAAAGCGTTTTAGCATACACCACATGACATACGTAAGAGATGTGAACTATGTAACTACTTAGATTCATGCAAACCAACAAACTGCGATTGATCGAGGCATGCGAACAAGTGTCCACATCCTAAAAAAGAAAATAAATGAGAAATAAAGATGCGAGCCTTAACAACCCCTGGCCTCCGGGTGGCGGGTCAACCTCTAGTATACTATCATGTTAAGGGTGGCGTACAGGCAATCAAGCAATACATACAATTCAGCAGATTTCACGTATAATCATGTAATAGCGGGTAACGAATAAGCATTTGAGATTCGTGTGATGTGATTTGATAAGGAACATATGTGACACCCAAAAGTGCGTTTAAGCGTAAAAGGGTTCAAGTATACTCACTCTGGGTGCGTTTTAGGATAGATTCGGGATCTGATAGGAGTTGTGGAGAGTGCCGGATCAGCCTGTAACCGAACAGAAGTGCATCAGTCTTCCAAATTGCTGAAACGGTTAACGGTTGAGAGAACAGTAGACAAGTTCGGGCGAACTTGTATGCCTGACTTACTGTGGGTACAAGTTCGGGCGAACTTGTCATGTTTCCTGAGAAACTAGACAAGTTCGGGCGAACTTGTATTGATTGTTGAGGGATCGGGCGAACTTGTCATGTTTCCTGAGACACTAGACAAGTTCGGGCGAACTTGTATTGATTGTTGAGGGATGGTACAAGTTCGGGCGAACTTGTCATGTTTCCTGAGAAACTAACAAGTTCGGGCGAACTTGTGCTGGTTGTTGAGGAATGATACAAGTTCGGGCGAACTTGTCTAATTCTCTTGAGAATTGGACAGAGTTCGGGCGAACTTGTGCCATTTTTGTTGTTTTGGTCAAGTTCGGGCGAACTTGATCACCATTCTGGTGACAAGTTCGAGCGAACTTGATGTAATCCGAGCGAACTTGATCGTTTTGGCATCCAAATCGTGCGTTTTTGCGTCGTTTGCTGGGGAAATCGAGTGTTCATCCCTCCAACCTTAAGCCACTGCGTAAAACTTAGGCTGGAGAGGTCTTTTGGAGCGAGTTTAGCCATTTTACATAAACTCGGGCTAATCCGGGCGAACTTGAAGGTTCGTACGGGTTAGTCCAGCTTGTGTAAAGTGACGATTTCGTCCTTATGCTTCCGGATCTGAGATCTTGCTTGACAACGCATCGTTCCACTTCAAAGTGAACGAAACATCCGTCATTAGTCCGAATATTGTGTAAAAATTGATGATTTAAAGGTTTTACTCAGATCTAAACATAGATCTGAGTGAAAACTGAAGTTTTGTAGAAAAAGATGAAGATTTTCGTAAACAGAATGGATTTGATGAAAACGAAGGCAAAGCCTTGTGCAAAATCGTTGTAAAATGTTGTTGAACGTTGTTGTAGTTGAAAACGGGTTGAATCTTACTTAGAAAACAAAGGGTTTCAGGTTTGGGGAGCTCCGGGCGAACTTGCAGCAAGTTCAAATGGGAGAATGGAGCTGAGTATTTATAGATGGAGTGAAGAAGGTGAGCTGAAACATCAAGTTCGGGCGACTTGTATCAAGTTCGGGCGAATTTGTTGATTTCTCTTGGGTTTTGAATACAAGTCCGGGCGGACTTGTGCCTGTGATTGGATTTAATAGCTTAGACAAGTTCGGGCGAACTTGTGGTATATAAGTTCGGCCGAACTTGACCTATGGGCCAAGTTTTGTTCTATTATTTTCGTTAAAAGTTCGTTTGGAGATTCGGTTTGTATTAGATAGTTATATTAAGCGTTATAATTGATGTAATAGTGTGATTTAGCGATTCGAATAAGTGAGAGCGATGCGATAGCGATTGTAATCATAATCATAAACACACATACACATAAATAACATAAAACACATAATTAACTGCGATTTGCGATGCAATGAGATAAGCGACGAGATGGCACAAGTGTTTATTAAACAATAACCCACTCGGCTGCTATAGTAGCATAACTACTTGTGATTCGATTAAATTAGCGATGCATTTAACAAGCGATTAGATTTCGATAATCATTGACATAAACATAATTAATTAACATAACTTTCTTATAAACGAATCTCGGAGTACAAGCGAAAATAAAAACAAAATAACAACGAAAATTTAGAGTTATTACAGTCTCCCATACTTTAGGATTTTTTGTCCTGAAATTTAAGTAGTGGCCGTAACAAAGAGATGCGGATACTTAGCCTTCATGTCACTTTCCAATTCCCAAGTGAACTCGGCACCGCGTTTGCCTTCCCATCGAACTTTCACGATAGGGATGCGAGAGCGCCGTAATTTCTTGGTTTCTGGTCCATGATTTCGACAGGCTTTTTCACGAAATGGAGAGTCTCGTTGATTTGCAAATCTTCGAGAGGTACATGGAGGTTTTCTTCAGCTAGGCATTTCTTGAGGTTAGACACGTGGAAAGTCGGATGGACGTTATTAAGTTTCGCCGGTAGTTTGAGTCGATAGGCCACCTTGCCGATCCTTTCCAGAATCTTAAAGGGACCCAGGTATAGTGGCGCCAACTTTCCTTTCTTTCCGAAGCGGATCACTCCCTTCCAAGGTGCAACCTTTAGGAGTACGTGATCTCCCACTTCGAACTGTAGGGGCTTGCGGCGTTTATCGACGTAACTCTTTTGGCGACTCCGAGCTTTCAAGAGATTATCTCTGATCTGGAGGATTTTGTCTGTCGTTTCTTGAATCAGCTCGGGACCGGTGATTTGTGCTTCCCCGATCTAGTGCCATGCAATAGGCGATCGATATTTTCTTCCATACCGCACCTCAAAAGGAGCCATTTGAATGCTGGTGTGATAACTATTATTGTACGAGAATTCAATTAAGGGTAAATGCGTATCCCAATTACCACTGAAATCTATGATGCACACACGAAGCATGTCTTCGAGGGTGCGGATCGTGCGCTTAGTCTGACCGTCGGTCTGAGGGTGAAAGGCGGTACTGAGATTAAGCATAGTACCGAGAGTAGATTGAAAAGTATCCCAGAGACGAGAGGTAAAGCGACCGTCGCGGTCAGAGATGATCTCACGAGGCATCCCGTGTTAACAAATGACTTCGTCGGTATAGATTCGGGCTAACCGTTCGACCTTAAAGTCTTCTCATATAGCAATAAAGTGCGCGGATTTATTAAGACGATCAACGATAACCCAAATGCTATCGTGACCAGAGGAAGTGTGAGGGAGTTTCGTCATAAAGTCCATGGCTATACTCTCCCACTTCCACATCGGAATCTAGGGTTGTTCGAGCAAGCCAGAGGGCCTTTGATGTTCGGCTTTAACTTTCGAGCAAGTTAAGCACTTTGAAACGTACACAGCGATATCCTTTTTCACGCCCAGCCACCAATACTTAGGACGAAGGTCCTGGTACATCGTGTCGGCTCCAGGATGAATGGAGTATCGAGATTTATGAGCTTCGGTCATTAGCAATTCTCGAAGATTTTCACGGGTAGGAATCCAAATACGATCGAGATAGTAATAAATACCATTGGGTTTAACAACAAGCTGAGTTTTGGCACCACATTTCATTTCCTCTTGCAGGGTATTCTCGTTAAAACAAGCAAACTGGGCGGAGCGAATAAGAATTTCAAGATCATTCAAAGCTTGAGAGTCACGAACACTATACACATAGCTTCGTCGACTTAGAGCATCGGCTACGACATTTGCTTTGCCGGGATGGTAACGTATCTCGCAATCGTAGTCGTTGAGAAGTTCAACCCATCTGCGTTGGCGCATATTCAGTTCTTTTTTATTAAAGATATGTTGTAAGCTCTTATGGTCGGTGAAGATCATACACTTGGTACCGTAAAGGTAGTGTCACCATATCTTCAATGCAAAAACAACTGCACCAAGTTCGAGATCGTGGGTTGTGTAGTTCTTCTCGTGGATCTTGAGTTGTCGAGATGCATACGCGATAACTTTGTCTCGTTGCATGAGAACACAACCAAGACCAAGATTAGAGGCATCGCAATAAACAACGAAATCGTCGTTTCCATCAGGTAGGGCGAGTATAGGAGCGTTGCATAGCATACGCTTGAGAGTTTGAAAGGCTTCCTCTTGTTTGGAATCCCAAACTAAAGGCTTGTCCTTATGACTTAAAGCGGTAAGCGGAACGGCGATTTTAGAAAAGTCGGTGATGGATCGACGGTAGTAATCCGCCAATCCGAGAAAGGAACGGATTTCAGATGCATTTTTCGGTGTAATCCAACTCTTTACAGCTTCAATCTTTGCAGGGTCGACGTGAATTCCTTGACTATTAACGATATGGCCAAGAAATTGGACTTCTTCAAGCCAGAATTTACATTTAGAGAATTTAGCATAAAGGCGATTTCCTTGGAGAAGTTCGAGGACTAAACGGAGATGGCGCACATGTTCGTCTCTCGACTTCGAGTAAATAAGGATGTCATCGATAAACACAATGACGAAACGATCTAAGAAAGCTTTACACACACGGTTCATCAAATCCATGAAGACCGCGGGTGCATTTGTAAGACCAATAGGCATGACCACGAATTCGAAATGGCCATAACGAGTACGAAAGGCGGTTTCTGGAATATCTTCTTCCAATACGCGCAACTGATGATAACTGGAACGTAAATCGATCTTAGAAAAACAAGTAGCACCTTGAAGCTGATCAAATAAGTCGTCGATACAAGGAATAGGGTAGCGGTTCTTTATCGTGAGTTTGTTAAGTTCACGATAATCGATGAACATTCGGAACGTCCCATCTTTCTTTTTCACAAAAAGAATGGGTGCGCCCCAAGGTGAAGTGCTCGGGCGTATAAAGCCTTTATCAAGAAGCCTTGAAGTTGGCTAGATAGCTCGCGCATTTCTGATGGTGCGAGACGATAAGGAGCTTTAGCAACGGCAGTAGCACCGGAATCAAATCGATGCGGAATTCAACATCACGTGTAGGGGGTAAACCGGGTAAATCGTCGGGAAAGACCTTAGAAATTCACGAACAATGGGGACATCTTTAAAGGTTTTCTTTTCTTTCTCCAGGTTCACGATATGGGCGAGGAAAGCAACACATTGCTTTCGCAAACATTTGTGTGCTCGGGTACAAGACAAAAGCATCAACTTCTTTGAGGGAGTTTCACCGTAAACATGGAGTTGATCACCGTTTGAGAGAGGAAAGCGAATCAATTTATCGAAGCAAACATCTTCAGCATGATTTTCACGAAGAAAATCCATACCTACTATGATATCGAAGCTACCTAACTGCATAGGTATGAGATTGATCGAGAAGGCGTGGTTGTTGAGATCGAGAGTACAACCACGTAGGACGGAGTTAACGGTAACGGTTCTTCCGGTGGCGACTTCAACATCGAAAGTCTTTGGGAGTTTAAGGCGTTTACATTTTAAAACCTTTTCGAATTCTAACGATACAAAGCAATTATCGGCACCAGTATCAAATAAACATGAAGCATAAATACCATTAACAAGGAACGTACCGTTGACAACATTGTTGTCATTCTGAGCCTGGCGATGATTGAGATTGAAGGATCGACCACGCGCAGCTTGTGGTTGTTGCTGCTGAGGCTGTGGTGGTTATGGTTGCTGCTGCTGTTCATGCTTCACAGGTTTGTTTGGGCAGACATTACTGAAGTGGTTTGGGACTCCGCACGTGTAACAAGCACGTGCCCTTGGCGCTTGCTGCTGATTGGCATGAGGAGGAGCTGGTAAAGCTGGTGCTGCTGGAGCTGGCTGACGAGTACCACTACGGCAGCTGACAGTAAAGTGGTCGTAAATGTTGCAGTTGGTACAGAAACGACAATTGCCTCCAACCGCATGGTGATAAGTGCACTTTGAGCACAGAGGGTGAGGACCAGTATACGCACGCTTTGCTGGAGGTGCGTTTGGCGCGGCTGACTGAAGTGCCTGAGGGTTTGCTGGAGTAGTAAGGGCAAAGTTCTTGCTCAGGTTTTCCCTTTTGCGACCACAGAGACTGTTCTTTGACTCTCGAGGCTGATCGGTAGAAGTTGCTGTTTCGGTGATGGTCTGGTTTGCAACCTTGCTGGTCTTGAAATAACCAAACTGAACCCGTTTGTCGTTGATCTCTGCGGCTAGCTGGTAGGTCTCCTCGATAGTAGCAGGGCGTGCTGCTTTAACAAAGTCAGCGACGCAGTCTAGCAGAGCGTTGAGGTACTTCTTGATTGCTTTCTCGGTCGTGTCCACTTGACCGGGACATATAATGCTCAACTACTTGAAACGAGCTGTTAGGCCAGCATTGTCGGGACCGTCTTGTTTAATATTCCAGAACTCATTCTACAGCTTTGAATCTCATGTGGAGGACAGAACTCTTTCACCATGATTTCCTTGAGTTCCTCCCAAGAGAGTCCGTAGGCTTCGTCGTTCCCGCGCTTGTTGCGCTCGGCTGTCCACCAATCGAGAGCCTTCGATTGGAATACGCCGGTGGCGTTGATAGTGCGCAGAGCCTCGGGACATCCACTCTGGTGGAAGGTAACCTCGATGGAGTCGAACCAGTGGAGCATAGCACTCGGTCCTTCGATGCCAGAGAAAGTGAGTGGTCTAAATGCTTTGAACTGCTTAAAGCTGAAAGAAGTCTTGGGCCCGTCGGATTTCGAATCAACCGACGAGTTGTTGCTGGCTGCGTGAATCTTGCTGACGATCTGGGGGATGACTTTAGCCATTTGCTTGGCTACCAATGAAGCGATGCGCTTATCAGCGTAGTTGCGCTGGATGTTCCTCCGCTTGTGAGATCTCATAGAAGACATCTATACGAAGGTTTAGATTAGATGAGATTCGATTATAATAGGTTTATGTTTAAAATATTTATTATTATTATTCATACAAGGCACAAAATCACGTAATCACGTATCAACGTAAGCACATAACACGTAGCACATAAGCACGTAAGCACATAAGCACATAATCACATAGCACGTAAGGACATATTTTGCATGTATTCACCTCTAATTAAAATCATGCGTATGCCGTATGAGATGCGAGATATAAGCGATATATATAAGCGAGATAAGCGAGTAATACCGAGTATGAGACTCGAACGTCCTCATAGGCGTAAGCGAGTTAAGCGTTTTAGTTTGGTTGGTGATTATTTAGCGTTTTAGATTTCGAGAGCTGTGAAGCGTTTAGGGAGCGTAAAGCGATAAATCGAGAAATCGATAATACGAGAAATCAATAAAGCGAGAAATCGAATAAGCGAAAATTCTAAAAATTTAAACATATAAATAGTAATAAACTCGATGATGCGTAAAATCGACGATATAGGCTTAAATCAATTTGGAGCGTCCTGGGTTTTGAGACGTTGACTACCCAAAGTGGTTCGAGAATTCTCCGAGTTCGGACACACGATTTGGCCTAATAGACAAATGCTCTCGTCGTACAACGGTTAATGGCATTTATCCTTCCAGTTACGTCGTGTTCCGAGTCATCGAATTAATCGAGACTTTGGTGAGATTGAAATCGAGGAGCGGAACTAGTTATTAAGATGCAGGTTTCACCCCTAACTTAACAACTTCATTCCTAGTTGTGGGTACACTCACCGATCGAGTCGGGAGTTCCACTAGATAGAAATGGAGATTTTCGTCGAGGTTTGGATATCACTCGTAACTCAACGAAGGTATCTCGTGCGATAGAGACTGCGCGGAGTGAATGATATTATCGAGAGTTCTCGATTTTCACACCTACTCTCGACTTGATCACTCGTTTTGTGTGATACGAGCGTTTCCAAGCGTGTGTATTGTGTTAGCCTTAGGAAAGGCATGTTTAAGCATTTATGGCAAGTAGTTTAAGCATTTAAGTCAAAGATTGGTCAACTCGGGTACTTAAACATGTGACTAGGTCAAACATGGCAATTCTACCTATTTATCCTAAGGTTATGGCTCTGATACCAATCTGTCACACCCCAACCGATGGCGGAATCATCAGGGTAGTGGCACTAGGCGAACCAGATTGTCTCATGAGAAATTCCATAACGCTATTTAAGCGACAATATTTTAAACGTCAAAATCCCATACTTTCAACATATAATCCTCAAATAACATTACGAAATATCAAGGTTCTCATAACACAAATTCAAGTTCGATATCCCCTAGATTTTATTACAATTCGTTTCTACATCAAAAATCTAATCTAAGGATCCAAAGCATAATCCTCAACCTACCACATATGTTAAAATAAAACGTCAATACAATAAAGTAAAGGTGAGCATACAGGTTTTGTGTACATAATAGATATAAAAGCGTTTTAGCATACACCGCATGACATGCGTAAGAGATGTGAACTATGTAACTACTTAGATTCATGCAAACCAACAAGATCCATGCATCGAACAAGTGTCCACATCCTAAGAGAGAAAATAAATGAGAAATAAAGATGCGAGCCTTAACAACCCCTGGCCTCCGGGTGGCGGGTCAACCTCTAGTATACTAACATGTTAAGGGTGACGTACAGGCAATCAAGCAATACATACAATTCAGCAGATTTCACGTATAATCATGTAACAGCGGGTAGCGAATAAGCATTTGAGATTCGTGTGATGTGATTTGATATAGGAACATATGTGACACCCAAAAGTGCGTTTAAGCGTAAAAGGGTTCAAGTATACTCACTGTGGGTGCGTTTTAGGAGAGATTCGGGATCTGAGAGGAGTTGTGGAGAGTGCCGGATCAGCCTGTAAGCGAACAGAAGTGCATCAGTCTTCCGAATTGCTGAAACGGTTAACGGTTGAGAGAACAGTAGACAAGTTCGGGCGAACTTGTATGCCTGACTTACTGTGGGTACAAGTTCGGGCGAACTTATCATGTTTCCTGAGAAACTAGACAAGTTCGGGCGAACTTGTATTGATTGTAGAGGGATGGTACCAGTTCGGGCGAACTTGTCATGTTTCCTGAGAAACTAGACAAGTTCGGGCGAACTTGTGCTGGTTGTTGAGGAATGATACAAGTTCGGGCGAACTTGTCTAATTCTCTTGAGAATTGGACAGAGTTAGGGCGAACTTGTGCCATTTTTGTGTTTTGGTCAAGTTCGAGCGAACTTGATCACCATTCTGGTGACAAGTTCGAGCGAACTTGATGTAATCCGAGAGAACTTGATCGTTTTGGCATCCAAATCGTGCGTTTTTGCGCCGTTTTCTGGGAAATCGAGTGTTTATCCCTCCAACCTTAAGCCACTGAGTAAAACTTAGGATGGAGAGGTCTTTTAGAGCGAGTTTAGCCATTTTACAGAAACTCGGGCTAATCCGGGTGAACTTGAAGGTTCGTACAGGTTAGTCCAGCTTGTGTAAAGTGACGATTTCGTCCTTGTGCTTCTGGATCTGAGATCTTGCTTGACAACGCATCGTTCCACTTCAAAGTGAACGAAACATCCGTCATTAGTCCGAATATTGTGTAAAAATCGATGATTTAAAGGTTTTACTCAGATCTAAACATAGATCTGCGTGAAAAACAGAAGTTTAGTAGAAAAAGATGAAGATTTTCGTAAACAGAAGGGATTTGATAAAAACGAAGGCAAAGCCTTGTGCAAAATCGTTGTAAAATGTTGTTGAACGTTGTTGTAGTTGAAAACGGGTTGAATCTTACTTAGAAAACAAAGGGTTTCGGGTTTGGGGAGCTCCAGACGAACTTGCTGCAAGGTCAAATGGGAGAATGGAGCTGAGTATTTATAGTGGAGTGAAGAAGGTGAGCTGAAACATCAAGTTCGGGCGAACTTGTATCAAGTTCGGGTGAACTTGTTACAAGTTCGAGCGAACTTGTTGATTTCTCTTGGGTTTTGAATACAAGTCCGGGGGGACTTGTGTCTGTGATTGGATTTAATAGCTTAGACAAGTTCAGCCGAACTTGTGGTATACAAGTTCAGCCGAACTTGACCTATGGGCCAAGTTTTGTTCGATTATTTCGAGTTAAAAGTTCGTTTGGAGATTCGGTTTGTATTAGATAGTTATATTAAGCGTTATAATTGATGTTATAGTGCGATTTAGCGATTCGAATAAGTGAGAGCGATGCGATAGCGATTGTAATCATAATCATAAACACACATAACACATAAATAACATAAAACCACATAATTAACTGCGATTTGTGATGCGATGAGATAAGCGATGTGATGACACAAGTGTTTATTAAACAATAACCCACTCGGCTCGTATAGTAGCATAACTACTGTGATTGCGATTAAATTAGCGATGTGTTTAACAAGCGATTAGATGTGATAATCATTGACATAAACATAATTAATTAACATAACTTTCTTATAAACGAATCTCGGAGTACAAGCGAAAATAAAAACAAAATAACAACGAAAATTTAGAGTTGTTACAGTTATATAGTGTTATATAATGTTACTAGGTTAGAGCCCCGTGTATTTGGGTTGAATAAATGTAATTTTATATGTACTAAATAGTAAAACAATATATCGTTGAAAACCTTTTTTATTACACACAGGTTGCATAAATCTAATTTTATATACTAAATAATAAAATATTATATCTTTAACATACGCATATACATAATTAAACATGTTATATGCACTCCACATCAACTATAGAAAATCTACCTTTTTGAAGTATAGTAATTTTTTACATCAACTATAGAAAATCTACCTTTTGAAGTATAGTAATTTTTTATACCTACTTAAATTAAAGAGAATAAAATTGTTAAGTTTTACGTAGTAAAATTAGTTATTTCTTTATTAAAGAAGCTTGAAGTCAAACTTGTTTGATGAGCTCGATTTATCTATTAGTGAAGTGACATAAAGGATGTGAGCGTATTAATGATGAACTCTTAACTAAACAACACATAAAGGATGATCTCAAAAAAAAAACTGAATAACGACAAACTCATTAAGTTATTAAAAAATATAAAAGTCTTCTTAATTCTCATATCTTCAAACAAAAATTATATGTTACTGTCACCAATGATTAGATTAATTATTATTTTTTTTGAAGAATAAATATCATTACCACCAAAAATGACAAGCTATCACCAAGACGGGAAAAGCAAGCTAAAAACCAAAAAAAAAAAAAAGAACACAATTACATCAAATCAAAACTACACCAACTATCCCAATCCACTACACCTTCTTTGAATCTATGTTTGTACCAAAGAAAACCCAAAATCTTGATGTCGGCAACCAACTCCACTACCTTCGACTCTTTATTTGAAAAAATCTTGTTATTCCTAGCTCGCCACAATATCCAACAAGCGATAATGATCACCCCATGAAGCACCGCCTTCTTGATTCCGGACGTCCCACATACCTCATGCATATTCACCAAATCTTTAACGTGGAAAGCGAATATATCCGGAATTCGACACCATCTAGAAACCCCGTTCCAAACTAACACAACCCGTTAAAATGTGTTCGACCGTTTCTTCCTCAATGTCACACCAAACGCAAAACTGATTATCCACGTGTATGTTTCGCCTTATCAATACCATTTTAGTAGGCAACGATCAAGGAAAGCACGCCACATAAAGATATTGCATTTAAGCGGAACCCACTTACTCCAAGAAAAACCAAACCGATCACCGTTAATCAGCGAACCATGCATCCACTTTTTAACCTGAGCCACTGAGAAACCATCATTCCTATTATTGTACCACTCCCAACTATCATTCCTCTCATCCACATAGACATCATGCAACAGAACCTCCAATATTTGCCTCTCAGCGACCTCCTCATCACTAGCCAAAGGCCGGCGCCAATTCCAAACTATAATTCGAACCGAACCTTCAATTCTGATCCGATCACTCACCATCACCCTTTTATGGTTTTCCACCACAAACAAGTTGGGAAATTTATCTTTAAATGGTTCGTCGCCTAACCATGTATCTAACCAAAACCGGATATGCATCCCGTTTCCAACTTTACCACGAATCACATAATTAAGACCAGCCCCATCGACCTTGAATCTATTCCAAAATAAAACACAATTCTTCCACACACTAGAATAGGCACTGTTAACCGGAGCGATCACCCAAGTCCTACTCGAACCATGTATAGAGACCACAACCTTCCTCCACAAATCTTGATGTTCATTTAAAAACCTCCATAACCATTTTACTATCAATGCATTATTATTTACTTCAAGCCTAGCATTCCCAGGCCTCCATCCGTAATAGATTTAGTAACCACCTCCCACGAAACCCAACTTAGTTTCCTAATGTCGTCGGATCCACCCAACAAAAACCTTCTCATCATTCCTTCCAACTCATTTATGATCTTCTTAGGCGCCTTAAACAATGAAAAATAATAGGTAGGTAAACTATTAAGAACATATTTTATCAAAGTCATACGACCACCAATCGAAAGAGAAGTCGCCTTCCACTTCGAGAGTCTCCTTCTAAACGTACTAAACACCGGTTCCCAGTTCGCAATCCTGTTCATATTCGCGCCAACCTTGATGCCCAAATAAAGAAACGGAATATCCCCTGCTTTACACCCTAAAGAGGTCGCTCTATCCTTCAGCTCATTATTATCAACCCCAATACCGAACAACACCGACTTGTGAAGATTAATCTTCAGACCGGAGCACAGATAAAAAATCCTGAGAATCCGCTTCATATTAACAAAGTTGAAATCTGACCACTCTCTCCATCAACATCGCGTCATCCGCATATAATAAGTGAGATAGAACCGGGCCATCGTTAGGAAGATGAACACCGTCAAAAGCACCTACATCGGTAGCTTTGTTCATTAGACCTGAAAAAAGCCTCCATCAGAATAATAAACAAAAAAGGAGAAATGGGATCCCCTTGACGAATTCCTTTTTGGCAACCAAACTCCAAGGTAGGCGACCCATTCACCAAAACCGAAGACCTGGCCGAGGTCAAAATCCCACGTATCCACTTTCCACTTCAAAGGAGAATCCATTTGTTCAAAAACCGAGAGCAAAAAGACCCAATTAACATTATCGTATGCTTTTTCAAAATCAGTTTTGAATAAGAACATTTTTTCCACGCTTCTTTGCCCACGCAATCACCTCGTTAACCATTAAAGGACCATCCAAAATGCTATTCCCGGTCAAGAAAGCCGATTGAGTTTCCGAAACAACTTTACCCATTACCGTCTTCAATCTATTCGCCAAAACTTTAGACACCACCTTACTTATGATCCCGATCAAGTTTATTGGCCTAAAATCAGATTAAAATCAGATAATTCGACCGGGTCACCAACCTTCTGAATCATCGTAATAAACAAAGATCCAACCCCCTTCCAACATCGTGGAAGTGACTCATTAACTCATTAAAATCGATTTGAAACAACTCCCAAAACGACCTAATAAAACGGAAATTAAAGCCATCCGGGCCAGAGCTTTATCCGCCCCACAACCGAACACCGCATCTTTAATTTCCTGGACTGTAAATTGTTGAATCAATCTCTCGGCTTCCACATTATCAATCTTCTTCAAACCATTGCAAATAAGCTTCGGCCTAACAACCATATTTTCGGAAAACTTCGACCGGAAAAAACGAAGCACCTCCCTTTTCACAATTTCTGGTTTAGACTCCCACACCCCTCTGACCAACAATCCCGGGAAATAAGCGGCCTTCCTTTTGTTAATGCATCCATGAAAAAAACGTGTGTTATCATCCCCGAAAGATGCCCAACTATTTCTCGAAACGCATCAAGTTCACAGATCCTCCTTTTAATCTCCTCTAAACTCCAAACCTCCTCCTCCGTGAGATGACGCTCTTCTATGATCACATCAAACTGACCAAGTTACTCTTCCAAAATTTGTCTCTCCCCACGCTTCGTTTCCATACAATCAGTCGCCCATGCCGAGATCAAACTTCTAATTTTTTAAATTTCAACATAATACGCGTATCCGGGGCCCCTTCAAAAACACCATTCACCATAGCTTCCTTAACTAATACACTGAAATCTTCACGACCAAGCCAAGAATTAAAAAACCTGAAAGGCTTTGGACCGAAGCTCCTTGAAACCGTCTTTAAAACCAAAGGACTGTGATCAGACCTGTTCCTATCCAACGCTAGATACTCGGCCACCGGCCACTCTGAAAAGAAGTTCCAATTCACTAGAATTCTATCAATACGACTTAGTTTATCACCCGCAACAAAGGTATACCGTCTTCCTTTCAATGAGTATTCGTGCAAGTTTGCTTCTTCAATAAAACAATTAAATTCCTGCGCATCGGCCGCATTAAAAGAAGAATTACGCCTTTCCCCTTCGCTTCTAACCGAATTGAAGTCACCCGCCACCGTCCATAACCCATCCCCATCACCAATAAGCCCATTAATTTCTTACCAGAGAACCCTTTTCGCCAACACGGAATGCGGAGCATACACATTAAGCAAGTGGTTTGACACCCCACTTCCTTTCACCTTTCCTGTCACAAGCAAACAATTCGAATACTTTTGAACATCCTCGACAGCAAAAACCTTCGAGTCCCATATTGATAATAAACCTCTGGATCTCCCTGTAGAATGAACCCACTCGAAACTGAAGTCCCCTCTCCCCCAAAATCTCCCTATGTCCACTGTATCCAACGAAGAGAATTGCGTTTCCTTTATCATAATGAAATGAACCTCATAATGAACCTGAAGACCACGAACCCATTCCGCCTTACCTGAACTCCCTAACCCACGGATGTTCAATGGCATCACATTCATTGTCCACCGACTTGAAAACCTTCTCCTCTTAAAACCTGTTGAACGTTCGGTACAAAATCATCCAAATCTGACGCCCCAAGAACTCTACCCAGTGCTACTGTTTCATCAACTTCAAGCAATAAAGGTTCTCTTCCTACAACATCATTCACGTTATCGCCCTGATCACATGCTACACTCTCCACTTCTACTTTGAGGTTCACCACATCCTCTTCCGATCGCTTATTCAAATCCGGAGTACAAAATTCCCCATCAGTGTCCCTCTCAACCGATGAGATGTGAACTGGAGTATCATCCACTATACCAATTATCTTATCAAAGTCACAAATGTCGTTTCCTTCCCTTTGTCGTTTCTTAGGTCTCTCCTGAGAGCCACTCGCCTCCCCCTATTCTTAAACAAAGACCTCCGTCTAAACTTCTTACGTGCAACCGAAGTCCCAGCTATAGCCGAAGACTCGGTCCTCCCAGCAACAAAAAAATCAACACCGTTATTGAACTTGCAAACATTCTCGGACCCTTCATCACCCCTAATCTCACCCAACTCTACATCATCTCCATTAGCAATCTCAAAGTTTAGCTCAACATTTTGCTCCTCCTCAGAACCTCGATCCATCCCCTCACACACATAATCAAACTCCTCGACACAATCTGGAACCCATTCTCCCACGTCTTCATCGATCCAAACATTAAAAACCTCGCCTCTCCATGAAATATCCACTTTATCAACAATTCTACCACGAGACTTGCATAACACTCCAATGTACGCGTATGAAAAAATTACAATCTTCAAACGACATATGAGCCGGCTTCACAACCTCACCATAACGTCTCCCCACCAGATCAAACACTTGGTCTAACGCCAACTGAACCGGAATTCCATGGACCTGCAACCAAGCTATCCTCTCTTCCACCATCTTCTGCTTCCCATCCCATCTATCAAGTGTCACAAAGACATCCGCCCACAACTCTTTCACCAGGCAAAACTTTTCACGATCCTCCACGATATTAAATATCAACAAAACCTTAAAACCAGACGCATACTTAATTCCTACGTTCGTCCACCCTCTAACCTTTAAACTTGTCTTCAAATCAGTCAAAGACTTGAAGTCCACCACTTTTCCGATCCCAGCAAAATCACACCATTGAACAAAACCTTCGACATTATCATCGATCCGGATCACATCAATCTTATTCCTGTTTAAAAGACTATCGGGAAACAGTCTCCCGCCACCCCCATCGACTTTCACCATCCCCCCACCATTCAAATCCCTCCCCTGATGTGATCCCCCTACATTATGGTTTGCATGTGAAACAAAAACCTTCTCCTTACCTTTCCTTACGTTATCATCTTTTGGAGTTGCTATCTTATCACCATCCACAAAACGAGCAATAGCCACAAACAATTTATAAGAACCCAACCACAGATCAGTCATCTCCCCTACCAATATTTAGAAAAATTATTTCAATGTTCAAAAGATAAACCTTGTCAATAATTTATAATATTTAGAAAATTTATTTCAATGTTTAAAAGATAATCCTTGTCATTAAAATACATAATCTATCAATTTTAAGATAAAAATATGTATTCTTTAATTTTATATTATTATTTAATAAAAAAGATAAGCAAAAGAAAATTCATTTAATATTAATATTTAAAGAAGGTTAGAAGATTCATTTTTTGGATTAACTAACCAAAGGGATTTTGGTGGGAAAATAGAATTCTAGATACCTTAATGATTGTCATGTGTCCACAATTGATTTACTTTATTATATGTATAGATATAGTGTTTTATAGTGTTATATAGTGTTATCAATTAATTGATAACCTTCCATAACCGTCACCCTTTATTATAGGTGTCACACCCCGACTCGCAGCGGAATAAGAGTCGGGGCATAATTGGGTTATCACCAAAGCTCATGATATTTACTAATATGTTTCATATTTATTAAATTCAAAATTACATCCTCAATATTCCAAACATGTTCATACAATTACAAAGAAAGATATACAACTAAACAATCCAAAGTCAAACCAGTTTATTCTTCTAAGCCATCCTATGTGTTTCTTGCTGCAGCTGGATCACCTGTATCATGTGTAAAAATGGGGGTTTTTGGGTCAACATAAGTTGGCGAGTGAACCTTGTTAGAAAAACATTTATTACTGATCTCTTGTTATCTTTATTATGGAAAATTGTGCAATAATCATATGTGAGCAAACGTAAATAATCATACAATAACAATAACAACAACAAAACAAT
Organism: Scalesia atractyloides; assembly: GCA_947069175.1. Classification (NCBI taxonomy): domain Eukaryota; kingdom Viridiplantae; phylum Streptophyta; class Magnoliopsida; order Asterales; family Asteraceae; genus Scalesia; species Scalesia atractyloides. The sequence continues at coordinate 70,470,876 of CAMTDV010000004.1, read as the reverse complement.
AACATACAATAACAAACCAACTTGCATGAATATATAACATGAATGAAACTGTATATGTTGGCAACGTCACGTTCACGCTCATAGGTAATGGGGAACGGACGGCCTATGATAAATGTCTGTGCGATCAAGGCTCAATCAAACGGAGCCGATCTTGTTGGCAACGCCTAGTTCACGCTCATATGTAATGGGGAACAGCTCAACGCTCATATGTAATGGGGAGCGGCGGCCTATGATAATGTATGTACTGAAAATGATAAATTTAATCTAAACAATAACCACACAAACAGTTGATACATGTTGAATACACATTTGTTCATTGATATGATGGATGCACAATAGTTTAAATGTAATAAATAATAAGACACATGATACACCCCAAAAACGTGATTAAAACGGGGAATTTGTAGAGATTCACTCACATTGGGTGCGTTCGGTTGAAGATGTTGGAATGCGCACGAGTTTAGAGGATGGATCGACGAGAATTAACTAACCTAAATAATAACAAAAAAGGTATGGTAAATGAGTGGATTTTATTAATAATTTTAATAAGATTTTTAGATATATTTTTGTGAGTTTAAGGCTATTTTCTAACTTTAAAAACATTATTTTTAAGTATTTTTAATTGATTTTTAAATTAAATAAATAAATAAAAATATATAAAAAAATGTTGACTTTTGAGTTGGCCATTGACCGTTGACCGTGACTGTGACTGTTGACTGTTTGACCGGTTCGCTGGTGTGCAAGTATGCGCCGGGTAAGGCTCGAACCCGAGACCTCCCGTACGCGTGCACGCAGCTCTACCAACTGAGCTACGTGTCTAACCCGAAATATTTTTGTTTTTAATTATATTTATATACTGTTTTAATTTATTCAAATTCATTTATTTTTAAAAAGGATTTTAATCATCGAACCGGCGTGCGTAACAGGTCTCGAACCCGGGACCTGTGATTTAGTGTTGTACACAGTCCACCGCTGGACTGTGTGTCTAACCTGGTTAATATACTGATTTTTATTATACTTAACATCTTAGTGAGTTAACCCGGTTCGGTTCTTAAAAAAAACATTTTTATTTTCGAGAATAGGGTCGTGATAGGAATCGAACTCGAGACGTCTGTTTATTGTTTGCATACAGTCCACCGCTGGACTGTGTGTCTAACCCGTTTATTATACTGATTTTAATTAATCTTATAATCATAATCAACTTCGTCTTCTTCGCTCAAGAACACAGATAACGATTAATCAACTGTTTTTTGCTTAATTCGATTAACAGGCGTATGAATGATTAAAATGTAACGGGTAGGAAAGGTTTTGGGAATGAACATACCGGAATGACGATCTTTCTCAGAACTCCGGTGAAGTCGTCGGCTCTGTTTTTATGAACTTCATCTGAGCGGACCAATTAACAGTTTTGATTAGCTAATTGTGGAATTGAAGTACTAAACAAGAGTTATTAGAAGGTTTGAATGACTATACCGTTTCACAGCGAAATCTGAAAATTTTCAGAAGTTTTCCGGCGAGAGTTGATTATCCGATAACGTCGCCTGAAACTGATTCTGATTGAAGGGTTTGAGTTAGCAAAAGCCTAACAACTGATAGAAGGTGAAAGAATTTAGAAACTTACCGTTTTGATGATAGACATGGTTTTCCAGCGAAAGTACGGCGAGTTCAAAAAGCGATTCCGACGATCAGAAATTAGAGTAAACGTGAAATTAGAAGTTCTGGGAATGTAATTGAGTTGCGAGATGAGGATTTTGTTGAAGTAATTCAAGAAGTGAATGTTTTCGGTTATAAAAACCGAACATCACATGAATTCAAGTTCATTAACGACTGAATTGATTAAGAATGTCGGTTTATCGGTTATAATCTAGAATCCGCGATCACTCAAACGTCTTGGACGGTTGGAAGCCGATATCGGTTTCAGTTTGGCGCAACAGGTTGATTCACGGTTGTACATATGTTTTAATTGTTTCCTAGAACTCACAAAGACATCAAGTGGCGGAGTGGTTATATGTGCGCGAGTTAAAACTTGAGGCTCACCCGGGTTCGAATCCCGGCAGCCGGTTTTTCTTTTTTATTTATTTTATTTTCACTTTTTATCAATTATAGTTTTTAAATTCTAATTTGTTTATTAATTATGCATCGTTTAAAATTAAAATAAACATAAATACGCAACGAAAAATTTATAACTTGATATTCGATTACAAACGAAGCGGGTTTGGAAAAACCCGTTTTTTGACTAATGTTACAATAGGAATAACCGTGACCCTTTATTATAGTGTTATATAGTGTTTTATGTAGTGTTTTATAGTGTTATCAGTTAATTGATAACCTTCCATAACCGCCACCCTTTATTATAGTAATAACCGCCACCCTTTTTCTAAAGACACTATTACCACTATAATTTTCAAATCAGCTCAAATAATTAAAACACAATTTACAATTTGGTCCATATTGATCTCAACCATTAGATCAAAGATCTAATAGTTTAAAACACTTCTTACACTTTAGGCCCTTTTTACACTATCTTTACCCTATATATATATATATATATATATATATATATATATATATATATTTATGGTAGGAATCCTAAAAGAAGTCCACCTTATTTGAGAAACTTGAGAAGCATTCTGGACCACACATTTCCTTAAGCTTTTCGTAATATACATATATGTATAATTTAAAATTGACTATAACATATATGTATATTGAATTATACACATATGTATATAGTTAATTTTAAACTATACATATGTGTATATTATGTAAAACTTTGAGAAAATGTGTGGTCCAGAATGCTTCTCAAGTTTTTCAATTAGCATAGTGCTTCTCACATGATCTAGCCCTGTACAATTGGGCATAACATAAATTGCGTACGCTGGCTTTATCACAGCGTTTGTGAATTCAAATACAATGCGATTTTGGTGAATTCAAACATACAACATGCGATTTTGGTGCCCCAAATCGACATGCGAAATTGTTTGTTTTGTACATGTGATTTCATCAAAACTTCCAACATGCGATTTCATCAATGCTGTTTATATATTTCAATTTTGAATAATCAATCTATGGGATGTATTAGTAAAGGATATTGCATTTAAAGCATTTGAGATATTAATATAAATATTTTATTTCTCTTTTGTAAATTCATGTAAAAAGAATTTAAGTGGAGTAGAGATGAGCAGTTAAATGTTAAATTTGCAGGAGACAAAGAAGATAAGATTCTCATTTGATTTATATATCCAAAGTCATGATGTCATGAATGAAGAAGAGTATACAAATATAAAAATGAAAATTTTAATCAATGATTGAGAATGAAGATTACTAAATGCGCTCGGAAGAACATGACATTAATTTATTAGATACTGTTATTTGTTCTTATTTATGTTATATATATTTTATGAAATTTGCTCTATAATTTTCCGATAACGTCGCCTGAAACTGATTCTGATTGAAGGGTTTGAGTTAGCAAAAGCCTAACAACTGATAAAGGTGAAAGATTAGAACTTTCGTTTTGATGATAGACACGGTTTTCCGGCGAAAGTACGGCGAGTTCAAAAAGCGATTCCGACGATCAGAAATTAGAGTAAACGTGAAATTAGAAGTTCTGGGAATGTAATTGAGTCGCGAGATGAGGATTTTGTTGAAGTAATTCAAGAAGTGAATGTTTTCGGTTATAAAAACCGAACATCACATGAATTCAAGTTCATTAACGACTGAATTGATTAAGAATGTCGGTTTATCGGTTATAATCTAGAATCCGCGATCACTCAAACGTCTTGGACGGTTGGAAGCCGATATCGGTTTCAGTTTGGCGCAACAGGTTGATTCACGGTTGTACATATGTTTTAATTGTTTCCTAGAACTCACAAAGACATCAAGTGGCGGAGTGGTTATATGTGCGCGAGTTAAAACTTGAGGCTCACACGGCTGATCCGGGTTCGAATCCCGGCAGCCGGTTTTCTTTTTTATTTATTTTATTTTCACTTTTTATCAATTATAGTTTTTAAATTCTAATTTGTTTATTAATTATGCATCGTTTAAAATTAAAATAAACATAAATACGCAACGAAAAATTTATAACTTGATATTCGATTAAAAACGAAGCGGGTTTGGAAAAACCCGTTTTTTGACAAATGTTACAGTATCCCCTACTTTTAGAAATTTGTCCGAATTAGTAGTAGTGGTATAGGAAAGAGCGGTTTTTCGCGCATTGAGTCTTCACGTTCCCAATAAACTCAGGTCCCGTTTCGACTCCCAGCGTACCCTAACAATTGGAATACGACTCCGTCTTAAACGTTTTTCTCCGAAGTCCATGATCTCTACTGGTCTTTCAATGAAATGCCTAGATTCATCGATCTGAATATCTTCCAGGGGAATATGGAGGTTTTCATCGGCGAGGCACTTCTTCAAGTTTGATACGTGGAATGTGGGGTGAATTCTGTTGAGTTCTTCTGGTAGATCAAGCTTGTATGCTACAGGTCCTACTCTTTCGAGTATCTTGAAAGGTCCTACGTAGCGTGGTGCTAGCTTGCCCTTCTGGCCAAAACGAAATACTCCCTTCCACGGTGATACTTTTAAAAGTATATGATCACCGATGTTAAACTCCAAAGGCTTTCGTCGTTTATCTGCATAACTCTTTTGACGACTTTGAGCCGCTAGAAGATTGTTTCGAATTTGATGGACTTGTCTGTGGTTTCTTGAATCAATTCTGGACCGGTGATTTGAGCTTCCCCAATTTCGTGCCAACATACTGAGATCAGCACTTACGACCATATAAAGCTTCGAAAGGTGCCATCCGATACTTGAATGATAGCTGTTGTTGTACGAAAATTCAACTAATGGTAGATGAGCGTCCCAATTTCCCTTGAAGTCTATGACACATGCTCTAAGCATATCTCAAGAGTTTGTATGGTGCGTTCAGATTGTCCATCAGTTTGAGGATGATAAGCAGTACTGAGGTCTAATCGTGTACCCAAAGCGGCTTGTACGGCTTGCCATGTTCGTGAAGTGAAACGACCATCACGATCTGAAATAATGCTTAACGGTACACCATGACGGCTTACGATTTCGCTGATGTAGATACGAGCTAACTTCTCGTTCTTGAAATCTTCGCGGATCGGAATGAAGTGAGCTGATTTTGTAAGACGATCAATGATTACCCATATAGTGTCATACCCACCAGAAGTGCGAGGTAACCCGGTAATGAAGTCCATGGTTATGTTTTCCCACTTCCATACAGGTATTTCAGGTTGGACCAGAAGTCCTGAGAGTCTTTGATGTTCAGCTTTCACCTTGGAACATGTAAGGCACTTGGAAACAAAAACAGCAATATCCTTTTTCATTCCAGGCCACCAGTAGGTGTATCGAAGGTCTTGATACATCTTGTCGGCTCCTGGGTGTATAGAGTATCGTGTTTTGTGTGCCTCATTCATAAGGAATTCACGAAGGTTGTTGTGGTCAGGAATCCATATGCAATCTAGATAGTACAGAATACCATCGGATTTTGTTTCAATTTTAAGTTCAGCTCCACAGGACAGCTCCTTTCGTACGTCGTCTTCCGTTACTGAAACATGTTGGGCTTCTCGAATTTGATCTTTGATGTCGGTTATGATTTGCGAACATAGAAGACGAATGGAGTTCGCATAACCCTTTCGACTGAGTGCATCGGCCACCACGTTTGCCTTGCCAGGATGATACCGAATTTCACAGTCGTAGTCATTAAGAAGTTCGACCCATCTTCGTTGCCTCATGTTTAACTCCTTTTGGTTGAATATATGTTGAAGACTCTTGTGGTCAGTGTATATTTCACACTTAGTACCGTAGAGATAATGTCTCTATATCTTAAGAGCGAACACAACGGATCCAAGTTCTAGGTCGTGGGTAGTGTAGTTCTTCTCATGAGTTTTGAGTTGTCTAGAAGCATAAGCTATCACCTTTCCTCTTTGCATTAGAACACAGCCTAGTCCTTGCCCAGACGCGTCGCAATAAACCACGAAGTCATCACAACCTTCAGGAAGAGTGAGGATAGGTGCATCACAGAGTTTTTGTTTAAGGGTTTGGAAGGCTTCTTCTTGTTTGGGTCCCCATATGAAGGGTTTTCCTTTGAGTTAAAGCCGTGAGTGGTACAGCAATGCGAGAGAAATTTGAAATGAAACGGCGATAATAACCAGCCAAACCAAGGAATGATCTTACTTCGGTTGGGGTACGTGGCGCTTGCCATTCTTGTACTGCTTTGATCTTTGAGGGGTCGACATGTATTCCCTTATCATTGACGACATGTCCAAGGAATTGTACCTCTTTTAACCAGAATTCGCATTTGGAGAATTTGGCGTAGAGCTTTTCATTCTCTAAGAGTGTAAGGATGAGTCGAAGGTGCCGTTCATGATCAGACTTACACTTTGAGTAAATGAGGATGTCGTCGATGAAGACTATAACAAAGCGATCGAGATAGGGTTTGCAGATTCTGTTCATTAGATCCATGAAGACAGCTGGAGCATTGGTTAGACCAAATGGCATGATCATGAATTCATAATGACCATAACGAGTTCGGAAGGCGGTCTTTGGGACGTCTTCTTCATGTACTCTGAGTTGATGATAACCAGAACGAAGGTCGATTTTTGAAAAACAGCTGGCGCCTTGAAGTTGGTCAAGAAGATCATCAATGCGAGGTAATGGGTAGCGGTTCTTGACCGTTAACTTGTTGAGTTCTCTGTAGTCGATGCACATGCGAAACGTTCCATCTTTCTTCTTCACAAAAAGGACAGGTGCACCCCAAGGCGAGGAGCTAGGACGTATGAATCCTTTGTCAGTCAACTCTAGCAATTGACTGGCTAGCTCTTGCATTTCGGAGGGGGCTAACCTATAAGGAGATTTTGCAACTGGTGTAGCTCCAGGTATAAGATCAATGCAGAATTCGACTTATCTCAAGGGAGGAAGTCCTGAAATGTCGTCAGGAAAAACTTGCGGAAAATCTTTTACTACTGGGATGTCTTCAAGTTTCTTCTCCTTGGTTCCCTTTTTGACGACATGAGTTAGAAATGCGACATAATTCTTGCGGAGATATTTTCGGGCTTGAAGACAGGACATTAATTTGAGCCCTTTCGATGGGGTTTCTCCAAAGATTCGTAGAGTCTGACCGTTTGTAAGAGGAATGCGTATAAACTTTTCGCGGCATACAACTTCAGCATGATGTTGGCTGAGCCAGTCCATACCAATTATAATGTCAAAGCTTCCCAACTTCATAGGTATAAGGTCAACTGGAAAATCGTGATCGTTTAAGGTGAGAGTACAATTGCGTATAATAGAGTTTATGAGACTGGTTTTCCGTCAGCAACTTCCACCGTTATGGATTCCATGAGTTTATCACGAGTTTGGTTGAGGATGGGTTCAAATTCTAAAGATACAAAACTTTTATCCGCGCCAGTATCAAATAACATGGATGCATAACTACCTTGATGAGAAACTTACCGTTAACCACATTGTTGTCGGCCCTAGCTTGATTGGCGTTGATGTTGAAAGCTCTTCCTCTAGCAGGTGGAGGAGCTTGGTTAGCTTGATTCACCGGATTTGCTTGAGCTTGAGCTTGAGCATGTATAATGTTCACCAAGCGTGGACAAGTGTTTCTAAAGTGGTTTGGGTCTCCACAATTGTAGCAAGCCCGCATAGGTTGCACCATGGGATAGTTGGGTTGGTAGTAGGATTGGGCTATATGTTGGGTAGGTGGTAGTAGTAGAGGTTGTTGGGCTTGACCCACTATCTGATGGTGGGTTTGGTGGAGGGCTGGTGGCGGTTCGTTCGCTGAGGTATGCGACAGGTTTGAATGGTGTGACCTGCGCGACCACAACTGGTACAATGTTGGCAGGGATGATCAGGAAAGTGATGGTATTGGCAACGGTTGCATTTTGGGTATGGACCGGAGTACGGCCTTTTATATGGTGCAGGTGAGGGAGCAACTTGGGTAATGGGTGCAGCAGGGATGGGGAAATTTGTTTGCGTGACAGCAAAGTTTCTGGTGTTACGTTTCCTCTTGTTAGCAAACTTTGAGGAGGAGGTGGAATGGTTTGAAGTTTGGCCCTCAACGGGGGCTTTCTTTTTCTCATCTTTAAATTTACCGTTGCGAATTCGATTCTCGGTAAGTTCAGTAGCTAGTTCCATAGCAGCTTCAAGTGTTGCAGGCGAAGTGCTGAGAACTGAGTCTTGGATTTTCGAGGGAAGACCTCGAATATAGTGTTCGACTAAGCGGTAAACTGGGGTGAACAAGTTAGGGACCATTTGGTTCAACTCTAAAAACCTCTTGTTGTAGGAAGTATGATCTCCCTCCTTTTGCTTCAACGAATGAAATTCATCCTCCAACTTTTTGATCTCGCTTCTAGGGCAGAAACGTCTCGTCATAATTTCCCTTAACTCCTCCCATGTTAAGGCCATTGCATCTTCGATTCCTCTCTTACCCTTTTCAGTATTCCACCAGGTAAGAGCTACCCCAAATAGCCTCCCGGTTGCGTAACGTACCTTGCGATCCTCGGGACAATCGCAGTTGAGGAAGGTGTTTTCCATTTCCTCAAACCAGTGGAGGAGAGCTGTGACACCTTCGGTCCCTTCAAATTTCGGAGGGTCGCAAGACTTGAAATGTTTATATGAGCACTTTTTGGTAGGAGGGTTGCCGATGTTCTGGTCTTCTTGCTGGGGAGGATTGATGGGATTTGCGGCGAGAGCTTGTTGGACTTGAACTACAATGTCAGGAAGCACCGCGGCCATTTGTTTTGAGATTTGGGTGGCCAAGCGTTCGTTTGACCTTCCTGATCTTCTACCCCCTCGTTGTTGTCTAGCCGACATCTACAGGAATATTCATAAGAAGATTGTGAGTTTATGGAGTCTTTTTAGGTGTCATGTGTCTAAAAAAAAAAAACATAAACATCAATAATGCAACTACATCCATAAGATGTCTTGGGTTTGCTCATGTTGGGCCTCAAATGTCCCCCATACCTTCACCTGTATAGTCATGTGGGCCCCCATGGCTATTGGCTTAGTAGGATTCACATTGGTATTGGCGGTTTAACACTCGCATCACCCGAATGAAAACCATGAAATATGTTTACGAGATGTATGGTCGGAAGGTGTCCAGGTGTAGACACAATGACAACTCAAAGTGGGGTTAGCTCACACGACGTTTGGTATAGCATGCTTTGGCCTAATAGGTCCTTCGTACTCTCATCGTTAGTCCCTAGGTAGGCAAACTGTCCTTTATTTTTGATTTATACGAATGCCAAGCCTAGACAGGACGTTCCGACTACCGGTACTTGTACCCTTCCAGTTACTACATGCCCATCATGAGAACTCACTTTGATGTGATTTGAAAATACAAAAATCATTGCAAAAAAAAAATCATGGAAGTGATGTGGTGTGTGCTCTCATGGATATGATATGTTATGAGAATATGATTCATGATAGGCATTGTATAATAATATATACTTATGAACATGTTTGCATAACATTGAATGTAACATTAAACATAAAACATATAAACATCATGAATTTTGCATGTAACACACAAAAATTTTAAAAATTCAATCAACTATGTATAGGCTCTAAGGGTCTAAAACCTATCCTATATCCCTATAGTCATGGCTCTGATACCAATCTGTCACACCCCGACCCGCAGCGGAATAAGAGTCGGGGCATAATTGGGTTATCACCAAAGCTCATGATATTTACTAATATGTTTCATATTTATTAAATTCAAAATTACATCCTCAATATTCCAAACATGTTCATACAATTACAAAGAAAGATAAGCAACTAAACAATCCAAAGTCTAAACCAGTTTATTCTTCTAAGCCATCCTATGTGTTTCTTGCTGCAGCTGGATCACCTGTATCATGTGTAAAAATGGGGGTTTTTGGGTCAACATAAGTTGGCGAGTGAACCTTGTTAGAAAAACATTTATTACTGATCTCTTGTTATCTTTATTATGGAAAATTGTGCAATAATCATATGTGAGCAAACGTAAATAATCATACAATAACAATAACAACAACAAAACAATAACATACAATAACAAACCAACTTGCATGAATATATAACATGAATGAAACTGTATATGTTGGCAACGTCACGTTCACGCTCATAGGTAATGGGGAACGGACGGCCTATGATAAATGTCTGTGCGATCAAGGCTCAATCAAACGGAGCCGATCTGTTGGCAACGCCTAGTTCACGCTCATATGTAATGGGGAACAGCTCAACGCTCATATGTAATGGGGAGCGGCGGCCTATGATAATGTATGTACTGAAAATGATAAATTTAATCTAAACAATAACCACACAAACAGTTGATACATGTTGAATACACATTTGTTCATGGATATGATGGATGCACAATAGTTTAAATGTAATAAATAATAAGACACATGATACACCCCAAAAACGTGATTAAAACGGGGAATTTGTAGAGATTCACTCACATTGGGTGCGTTCGGTTGAAGATGTTGGAATGCGCACGAGTTTAGAGGATGGATCGACGAGAATTAACTAACCTAAATAATAACGAAAAAGGTATGGTAAATGAGTGGATTTTATTAATAATTTTAATAAGATTTTTAGATATATTTTTGTGAGTTTAAGGCTATTTTCTAACTTTAAAAACATTATTTTTAAGTATTTTTAATTGATTTTTAAATTAAATAAATAAATAAAAATATATAAAAAATGTTGACTTTTGAGTTGGCCATTGACCGTTGACCGTGACTGTGACTGTTGACTGTTTGACCGGTTCGCTGGTGTGCAAGTATGCGCCGGGTAAGGCTCGAACCCGAGACCTCCCGTACGCGTGCACGCAGCTCTACCAACTGAGCTACGTGTCTAACCCGAAATATTTCTGTTTTTAGTTATATTTATATACTGTTTTAATCTATTCAAAATTCATTTATTTTTAAAAAGGATTTTAATCATCGAACCGGGCATGCGTAACAGGTCTCGAGCCCGGGACCTGTGATTTAGTGTTGCACACAGTCCGCCGCTGGACTGTGTGTCTAACCTGGTTAATATACTGATTTTTATTATACTTAACATCTTCAGTGAGTTATCCCGGTTCGGTTCTTAAAAAAAACATTTTTATTTTCGAGAATAGGGTCGTGATAGGAATCGAACTCGAGACGTCTGTTTATTGTTTGCACACAGTCCACCGCTGGACTGTGTGTCTAACCCGTTTATTATACTGATTTTAATTAATCTTATAATCATAATCAACTTCGTCTTCTTCGCTCAAGAACACAGATAACGATTAATCAACTGTTTTTGCTTAATTCGATTAACAGGCGTATGAATGATTAAAATGTAACGGGTAGGAAAGGTTTTGGGAATGAACATACCGGAATGACGATCTTTCTCAGAACTCCGGCGAAGTCGTCGGCTCTGTTTTTATGAACTTCGTCTGAGCGGACCAATTAACAGTTTTGATTAGCTAATTGTGGAATTGAAGTACTAAACAAGAGTTATTAGAAGGTTTGATGACTATACCGTTTCACAGCGAAATCTAGGAATTTTCAGAAGTTTTCCGGCGAGAGTTGATTATCCGATAACGTCGCCTGAAACTGATTCTGATTGAAGGGTTTGAGTTAGCAAAAGCCTAACAACTGATAGAAACTGATTCTAATTTGTTTATTAATTATGCATCGTTTAAAATTAAAATAAACATAAATACGCAACGAAAAATTTATAACTTGATATTCGATTACAAACGAAGCGGGTTTGGAAAAACCCGTTTTTTGACTAATGTTACAATAGGAATAACCGTCACCCTTTATTATAGTGTTATATAGTGTTTTATGTAGTGTTTTTAGTGTTATCAATTAATTGATAACCTTCCATAACCGCCACCCTTTATTATAGTAATAACCGCCACCCTTTTTCTAAAGACACTATTACCACTATAATTTTCAAATCAGCTCAAATAATTAAAACACAATTTACAATTTGGTCCATATTGATCTCAACCATTAGATCAAAGATTTAATGGTTTAAAACACTTCTTACACTTTAGGCCCTTTTTACACTATCTTTACCCTATATATATATATATATATGGTAGGAATCCTAAAAGAAGTCCACCCTATTTGAGAAACTTGAGAAGCATTCTGGACCACACATTTTCTTAAACTTTTCGTAATATACATATATGTATAGTTTAAAATTGACTATAACATATATGTATATTGAATTATACACATATGTATATAGTTATACATATATGTTATAGTCAATTTTAAACTATACATATGTGTATATTATGTAAAACTTTGAGAAAATGTGTGGTCCAGAATGCTTCTCAAGTTTTTTAATTAGCATAGTGATTCTCACATGATCCTAGCCCTGTACAATTGGGCTTAACATAAATTGCGTACGCTGGGCTTTATCAACATGCGATTTTGGTGATTTCAAACATACAACATGCGATTTTGGTGCCCCAAATCGACATGCGAAATTGTTTGTTTTGTACATGTGATTTCATCAAAACTTCAAACATGCGATTTCATCAATGCTGTTTATATATTTCAATTTTGAATAATCAATCTATGGGATGTATTAGTAAAGGATATTGCATTTAAAGCATTTGAGATATTAATATAAATATTTTATTTCTCTTTTGTAAATTCATGTAAAAAGAATTTAAGTGGAGTAGAGATGAGCAGTTAAATGTTAAATTTGCAGGAGACAAAGAAGATAAGATTCTCATTCTCATTTGATTTATATCCAAAGTCATGATGTCATGAATGAAGAAGAGTATACAAATATAAAAATGAAAATTTTAATCAATGATTGAGAATGAAGATTACTAAATGCGCTCGGAAGAACATGACATTAATTTATTAGATACTGTTATTTGTTCTTATTTATGTTATATATATTTTATGAAATTTGCTCTATAATTTTCATTTATTTATCAAAAAAGAACTATCAAATACAGAATTACAAATTTCGCTTTTAGTTTAATTTTGCATGAGGTTAAAACAAAAAAATATAGGTACATTCATATTACACTCATGTTAATAATTATTGTTAACTTCTTTTTTTTTTTTGCAGGTATTGGATAATTGGCTTTTTTTATATTTTTTTTTCAGATATAAATATAGAATCAGACTAACAAGAAGTCAAAACACCCACAAAACAAAACAAGAGTCACACAATTGCATTTCGAATGTTAAAACCACATCATGTGTCCCGATTATATTAGACTGTGGGGTATGGGGCGTGGGTTGATAGGTGGGTTGAGGGAAAACGTCCATGTGACCATCCCGGGTGGGCTTGAGTTTGGGTGTAGCCCTTTGGGCGGGGCTTTCAGCCCTGACATTGGACGGGGCTACCCATCTAAGCTGGCGGTGGACATTAGGTGCACTCTACCCTATGGTTTATCCATTAATTTAAAAAAATAAATAAAAATAAAAGGAATTTGGACAAGCCACGCCCCAAACCCAAGCCCCACCCTACCCCAATTTTTTAAGCCTTGCCAGTAAAGCCTACTCAGCCCAACTGCCAGCCCATGCCTCAAACCCCCGCTCCACCATCTCAGGATCTTATATGGAATGAGACATTGGATGCTAACATGACATCATCCATTGGATAATAAAATGACATTATCCATCACAAATAAACAAGCTGTTTAGTTCAATAATTATGTCAAAGGACAAGATAACATCCAATAGTCCAAGACAAATCATGTTGTATATTACAAATATTAGCTAAAAAGAAAACGAGTCAAACAAGTTAGATAATTTAAAAGTGTAAAGCTTATAAAATCATACCTGATATATGTATAAATTCATAATTAAATAAAACAAAAATAAAGCATAACCGGGTCAACCCAACCTGATCCGACCAAACCCATTTTGACCCACCTTAAAATTTACCAATAATATGTCAAACCAGCATATACTTTGACTTTGACTATAACAACATCATTATATATCCTAATTTTGACTTTGAATGCAGTAGCCATAACCAAAGAGCAAGTCAAAGTTCAAAGTCAAAGCTTAATATATATAAGTTCAAATTCACAGATGCTGAGCGAAATCAACACCGCATAATAGTTCTTAAATCTAACCAAATACCAAAATAATCCAAACGGTTGATTAGTAATAATAACTTGTTAGAGGTTTTGTTCTTCGGGTGGCGGCGGTATGACTCCCAGAGCTTCACCGAGGTTCAGATTGCTCCGCATTGTTCTCCTCCCAATTCCGCCATTTCCCTTCCTCATCATAGCAGCAAACTCCCCGTAATCAATCTGTCCATCCTGCACCCACACATGTTTAATGTATCAGCGGTTCGTCAAATTAATGGGTCAAAATATTTATATTTTATTGATAGCCAATCAACGGGTCAGAGGAGATGTGACAAAATGGTTGGACGGGAAGGTTTTGTAACAGGTCGTAATGGATGGATGGATTTTAGTATGGGTCGGATTGTGTTGGCCCACAAACGTTTTCCATCCAAATGTTAGAACTTTTTACAAGTAATTCATGTAGTTAATGCGGTAAAAAAGGGGATATCAGGTATCGCGGTGGGAGGATATCGGTAATTTTAATATCATGCAGAATTTATATATAGCAATTTAACACTAACAATTCAGTTTAATCTCCTAGCATTAACAGATTAACCTTTTGCAACTTGCAAAACACTAACAATTGTAGCAAGTAGGAACTGACTAAGACTTAAAACACTAACATTTAACACTAATAAATAGCAATTAAGACTTAAAGTTAAAACACATGAAGGAAGACAGATGGTAGAACTAAGAAGAAATAACTGATATCGGGAAAATCGATGATATATCGGTCGAATATTGGTCAATATTGCCGATAATATCAGTACCGACATTCTGACCAATATTTTGCACCAAATTTTACCAGGGGACCGATAACCGATATATCGGCGATATTAACTTCTTACGACTAGGGTTTCGTATATTGTCTATTTACTAACATACTATGAATCACAATGTAACATCTCTTTTACCCCGACATAACTAAGAAGTTGTATGCACAAACAATACACTTTGGACAACTTTTGACTTGTTGACTTGACCCATATTTAAGCGGTTTGAAATAAATAAAAAAAACACTACGAGGTTGTACACATTCCCTTTTCAGCTAAATTTCTTAATTTACCCGTTTGAGATTGCACAACCTAAATTGACCAACCAGTAAGTAAAGTGATCAAAACTGTCACATCTAAAGAATAACCCAATTAACTGTTTTTCATCGGGTCCTGAATAAACAATACCTTTTAATAAGCGTTCAGGGTGACAAATGACTATTTTAACCCTGCAAATGAAATACCGGTGAAAGAAAACTTACATTATCTTGGTCGATTTCCTTGATTGTCTCATCAAGACGAACATCACCTAAACCCATTTCTTGACACGCTTGTTGGAGTTCATCAATCGTAATGTAACCACTTCCATCCTTATCAAAGAACGAAAACGCAGACAAAAGATTCTCTTCTCTCTCCAGTTTGTTCAAGTGTACAGTTGCAGCAATAAATTCACCATAATCGATCGTTCCACTGTTGTCAATATCCGCCTGCAAAAGTCAAAAGATTTCCACCAACTTTCATGTCACGAAACATCAATCGAGCAAAAGTCAAAAGTTTTCCAATAATTTGACTTACCGCATCCATTAGGTCCTTTATCTCCGACTCCATGAGTTCAGAACCGACTCTTCTCAGACCCTCTTTCAGTTCATCGAAGGTAATTGAACCGCTATTGTCGGTATCTATCATTTTGAATAACTCTTTCAATCCACCAATTTCTTCTTCTGAAAGCCTTTCGGCAATCACCTATGCAGAATATGCAGTCAGCAGTAGTTCTCTTTTGTTTATGGTGACTTTTGAGTTGAGAAATGTACATAAAAACCTAAAAATAACTAATGGTGGTGATGTGGAGACTGATAACAAGTTTGAATGGGTAATTTAAATGCAGGTCAAAACGGGTCAGGACATGTTGACCCTATCATTTTTTAATCTTATGTATTTGATGTATTAAATATGACTACAAACTATACTAGTAGATTTATCTTAGCTCAATTTGGATGTAGTTTATTTAACAGTTTAATAGGTAAAGTATGAAAATTAACAAGCTTAAAAAGAAAACAAGCAAAACAATTTAAAAGCCATCCATTGCATACTCAAGTGTTTATGATCTCCTAAATTGTTTTATTTAAAAACATTTTCAATACTATTAGTTAATATTATTAAAATCATATCTAACATATTACTGTTTATAAATTTTAACAAAAAAGACAAACGAAAAGTATTGACGGGTCAACCCAGCCCAAACCCTTTGGGCCAGTACTGAAATTTAATCCATTTCATCCTATCATACAACAAGGGGGTTAAATTAGAGGTGGACAAATCAGGTTTTTTTAAAAATGTTAGGACATTTAAGCCATAAATGCCTAACATTTTCAGAAGAAACCTATATGATAACTGATATCAGCAACTTAGCAACTTCATCAAAAAAGATAACTTTAGGGAACTTCTATCTAAAATGTGTTTACAACCTCCAAAATTTTAGTATTTAAAAACATCAGATTATTATTTAATAACAGTTATCATAATCATATTAAGAAAAACAGAAAATAAGGTTGACGGGTCAACCCGACCCAAACTAGGGGCGGCAGACACGAAAAAGAAAAACATGTTTGGGTCGACTAACACGACCCGTTTAAAAAACGGGTCGGTTCAGGTTGACCCATATTAAAAAAACAGGTCGGGTTCGGGTTAACCTGTATAAAAACGGGTTGACCCATTAACCCATTTAACTATTCAGAAAAAAAATTTATATTTTTGTTTTTGTTTTTTGTTTCTTGTTTTTTCTATTTTACATGGTTAGTTATAATAAATTAATAATGTTATTTTCGGTACATTATAATATTTACTTGACACTCATACTCACCATTACACATGTTATGAATAACCCGCTTAAAACCCAACAACTCGCTTATAAATGGTCAACATGTATTACTCATTTAAAAAATACGGGTTAAACGGGTTGTGTTTGGGTTGACCCGAATTTATATGTGTGCGGGTTAGGGTTGAAATCTTTGACACGAATAATAATATGGGTCAGGTTCGGGTTGCACATTTAAACCCACCAACCCATCAACCTGACAAGATTGACACCCATTCCAAACCCTTTTCGCCCATCATGAAATTAATTCATTTTGACCTGTCATATCAAAAGGGCCTTAAAATCCTATCAATTTTAAAAGAAATCTATATTATATCAGTTACTCAGTAATGTAACAGCTTTATCTAAAAAGGGAACTTTAGGGAAACACCCCGAACCCTTTTGGTTCATCCAAAATATATATCCCACTTCAACCTATCAAACCGTATGGACCATGGAATCCAATCATATTCCAAAAGAAACCTAAACAAGGACCATAAATTTAATGTTTCTTATCTAAAATAAGAAGAGACAACCCGAACCCTTTCATTTTGTTTTCAATTTTCAAATTATACCCATGCCAACCTATCGTATGATGTTAAAGAAGATGATAAATCTTATAATGTTACTAAAAAGTTTTTAAAAAAAAATGAAAAGAAGATTTTACCCGTAAAGCCATCTTCTTGAGCTTGTTCATTGCAGAGAACTGTTTCAAGCGCGATAATACTGCAGAATCAAGGGGCTTATCGGGCGCCATTTTGTCATCAACGATCCATGGGTGACCTGTTACATAAAGCAAGAACAATATTAGTAAAATAAATTACTTTTTAATAACTTCATTAGCAATTCTTGTGATCCAAAGTTACTTACATAAAACTTCATGGGCCGTAAGCCTTTTCTTAGGATTTCTATCGAGCATTTTCCGTATAAGATCTTTCGCACTGTCTGTGATTGCAGGCCACGGCTCAGATTCAAAATCTAATTTTGCTTGCAGTATCTGACGGAAGATGCCCATTTCGGTTTCTGTAGATAAAAATACATGTTTTAAGAAAAGGGTTATGACTTTGATTAAATTAAACGGCTTATAGTAGAAAACTACAGATATACCTGCCCAAAAGGGAGGAACACCACTCAGTAAGATGTACAAAATTACCCCTGCGCTCCAAACATCAGATTCGGGCCCATAATGCTTGCGTAAAACCTCTGGTGCAACATAGTAAGGGCTCCCAACCACATCCCGAAACGTTTCACCTAAGTTTGGAACAAAAAAACATGAGTTGTTTTAGACGATGAAAAGAAGGTTCTTTCGCCTTTTGGGTGTGCTTTTGTTGTTTAAAGTTGTAATACAATAATCATTGTTTTGCAAGTTCTAACTATACTATCCTTAATTTTAATCCACAGAGTATATAACTTCTATACTTCCATGACTGTCAACATGATAATAACCGTTTCGAAAACAAACATCCCAAAACCTATTAAGATATGCGGTTTCAAAATACTGCACCGACAATGCACCAATAAACATGGTTCTAAGGAAGAATTCACAAGAATTGTAAGATTGAAAAGAACTTGAAGCATCCAATTTTAAGAAAAGAAAATACCAACCACCGGATCATTAAAAGACACAACAAAGACATCACAGGGACTTAAATGCATTTCATACCAATTTACTCAACCAAGGACATGAAAGTTTTATGCTATATAATTATATATATGATATATATCTACATATTTACATCTAAATTACAAGATACAATTCATCAAAAATAAAAAAGTCAAATTAATGAATTATATCACCCACAATAACATATATTACATAAAGAAAGGCAGTTCAGACATGATCAAACATTAAAGAACATTAAAAAAACAGTCAAAAACCAACAATGACATGAAAGTATGCTATATATATCCACATATTTACATCTAATTTACAAGATACAATTCATCAAAAATAAAAAGTCAAAACTAATGAATTATATCACCCACAATAACAAATCATTCATAAAGAAGGGCAGTTCAGGCATGATCAAACATTAAAAAAAACAGTCAAAAACCAACAATGACATGAAAGTATGCTATATATATCCACATATTTACATCTAATTTACAAGATACAATTCATCAAAAATAAAAAGTCAAAACTAATGAATTATATCACCCACAATAACAAATCATTCATAAAGAAGGGCAGTTCAGACATGATCAAATATTAAAAAACATTAAAAAAACAGTCAAAAACCAACAATGACATGAAAGTATGCTATATATATCCACATATTTACATCTAATTTACAAGATACAATTCATCAAAAGTAAAAAGTCAAAATTAATGAATTATATCACCCACAATAACATATATTACATAAAGAAAGGCAGTTCAGACATGATCAAACATTAAAGAACATTAAAAAACAGTCAAAAACCAACAATGACATGAAAGTATGCTATATATATCCACATATTTACATCTAATTTACAAGATACAATTCATCAAAAATAAAAAGTCAAAATTAATGAATTATATCACCCAAAATAACAAATAATACATAAAAAGGGCAGTTCAGACATGATCAAACATTAAAGAACATAAAAAACAGTCTAAAATCAAAACATACAAAATCATTTACATATTAAAACATCAAACAACCCAATAAAAAAGTTATAAGATTTATAAAAAAAAAAGAAAGAAAAAAAAAGATTAACAAATCAAACCTGGTTTGTAGAACACAGACAACCCAAAATCAGTGGCTTTAAGAGTAGCATCTTCATGTGTGGTAGAAAACAAGAAGTTTTCAGGCTTAAGATCCCTATGCATAACACCCAAAGAATGACAAGCCTCAACAACACCAACAATAGTCTTAATCAACTTTGCAGCCTCTCTTTCACTATAATGCCCCTTTTGAACAATCCTATCAAACAACTCACCACCAGCACACAACTCCATAACAATATGCACATACAAAGCATCTTCATAAGTCCCTTTAATCCTCACAACATTAGGGTGTTCAGACAAATGGTGCATTATTTGGATCTCCTTCAACACATCCTCATAATCCTCTCTGCAAATAAGTTTCTTTTTAGGGATTGACTTGCAGGCATATGCAACACCTGTTGATTTCTCTGTGCATAGATGGGTTGTACCAAACTGACCCTGACCCAACTTTCTTCCGATTGTGTACAACTGTTGCAAGATTGGGGTTTTTTGCTTCAGAACCCAAAAGGGTTTTGAACTTGATTGTTGTGGGGCCATGGGTTTCTTCAAGATTGGGGGTTTTGTGGACTGTGATGAAGTAGAAGTTGAAGAAGATGACATATTTGGTGTAAAGTTTGGAACTTTATCAAACTTTATCAAATGGGAATGCAAGATTTCTTCAAGTTTCAAGATTTATGATGAAAAAAGAGGGAATTGGTGATCATGAACAGAAAAAAGATTGAATTTTTTGGGGACCCAGATCGGTATTATCCGGAGAAGGAAGTTACTACTTCATGGTTGTTCTGAAAGTAGAGAGAGAAAGAGGGAAATGTAGAGAGAGAAGAGGGAAATGTAGAGAGAGAAAGAGGGAAATAATGGAAAAATGGTTTATTTTTTCTTGGTGATAGTGAGATGAATGAAAGCTTTCTCTCTCAATATAAACTTACTTTTTTCTCTTTTAGGAGATGGAAATCGACCAAGTCTACACATAGATTCAATGTGTTTCTTGAAAAAAAATTATTAATTTTGAAAATAATAAATGGTTGGTGGTATTTTTTGTTTTTATTAATTGATAAGGTTTTTGTATGATTTTTTTTTTTTTTGATATGTGAATATTCTACAAGAGGGGGCCAGGGATTTTGAACCAATTAATTGATATGATAATGTGGTTTTTTTTTAAAGAATAAGATTAAGTCATTTCAATCCAAATTTTATTATTAATTATTTTTATTGAACCAATTAATTGATATGATAATGTGGTTTTTTAAAAGAATAAAGATTAAGTAATTTCAATCCAAATTTTATTAACTGCTGCAAAACTGCTTGAGTCTACTATTAATTATTTTTATATATATTGATTAAAATTAAAATTAAAATTAAAACATAATAAATCTCTTAAAAACGGTTATGATGCTTTAAACTATTTTATCATAACTTTTCCTTTTATGGTTAAAATTAAAATTAAAACTAAATCTCTTAAAAACGGTTATGAAGCCCTAAACTATTTTAGTATATCTTTTCTTTTTAAATTTAATCTGAAGTAATTTTACATCTAAAATCTTTTTAAATTTAATCTGAAGTAACTTTACATCTGAAAAAAAATAGTTACTAAATAAAAGTCAAGTTTTGTAATTTTCCAAATAGTCACTTAGGTTAGGTTTTACTTTTTTTATGAAAAATCTCACAATCGAAAAATAATATCTTTAAAGATGAGGAATTTTAAGTGAATTAAAATTATTATTATTTGTGTTTTTATATATATTATAGATAGATGCTATGCAAGAAAAAAAAAGTTTATATGTATTTATATTTTAATTAACTAAATGATGGTACACTTGTATGAAAGATTCCACTGGTGATGTTTGGATTAATTTTCTCTTGAAAAAAAGCAAAAGAAGAAAACGATAAAAACATGGCAAATGCGTCCATCGATCTTTGCATTATGAAAATTCTTTTAAAGTTGGATTATTGTACATTTTCTACTTATTTTATTATTTGTACATTAAAAGAGGAAAAAAAAAAACTTATACTATGGGCGTGACACTATGTTAAACCATATGGTTTTCGGATTTGAACATATACATTTTTTTACACGTTTCTATGTACCATAAAAGATATCAATACAAAGCTATTTCAGAAATTACGCAAATAAAGAAAGAGATATTTTATTTTATGCATAACAAAGAAATCGATCCAACAAAGAAAGAGAATTAAATGGTTCATAAATTAAGAATATTTTTGTGTGAACGGAAAGTCATTCAATTGTTTTGTTTGATACATAATTTTATATATTTCATTTATACCGTTAATTAATTCAATTAACGTTTGTCATCCACCTGTAGCACGAATAGATGAGATATTTCCAACATCAATTTACCATTCAGCATCGTTTGAAGTGGCTTCACGTAAGACGTGTGGTTTTGCAGCTGATTCAACAAAGAAAATACCTAAAACACCTTTTTCAATTGAAGCTATCAATTTGTGTAAAACACTGTTACCGTAGATACACTGTTCCTCAGTTATGTTGTAAATTAATTAATATAGTATATAAATAATAATACGTATCTTGTTTTACATTAGTTTTTTATATGGTATGCAAGTCTAAATTAATATTTTTACAACTAAAGGACAATTATAACGATGGTTGTGTTCAAAACAAAAACCTAAGAGCATGAATCTCAAAATATTCTAATATGATTAAAAAAATTGTATTCTCCCTCACTCCAATCCTAATAAACATATAATTTGCGTAATCCCATTGAGGTTCTAAAACTATTAATATTAATGCAACTATGTCGTAAAATTTTACATGGTTGTATGTTATGTAATTCAAAGTAAGAGAGAAAATTGTATTTCTTGTATATTTACATTCAAACATTACATCACAACTTATAGTGAATACATTGCACTACATATAGAAACTATTTAATGGGAATTTCTGGAAATTAGCCTTGATGAACAAGCCTGTCGAGATCTTTGTTTTCAATAGTCTAATTTGGGAAATCATGTGAAAATTTTAACACCCCCCTCAAGTTAAGCTGTAGGGTCTCCTACACTTAACTTGCCAAGACACTTGTTGAAAAAAATTTCGTTGACGGCTTTTGTCAAAATGTCTACAAGTTGAGCCGTCGATCGAACGTATGGAATTTTTATAATCTTGGCTTCAAGCTTTTCTTTGATGAAGTGTCTATCCACTTCAACATGTTTTGTACGATCATATTGGACTGGATTCTCTAAAATTTGAACTGCTACCTTATTGTCGCACAGGATCCCGATGGTTTCGTTCGGAGGAAAACCAATTTCAGTTAATAGCTTCTATATCCATAAAACCTCTACTAAACCTCTTGCTATTCCCTGAAACCCTGCTTCGGCCCTTTGAAAGGGCTTGTACCTTTTGTTTCTTACTTCTCCAAGTGACAAGATTCCCACCGACCAGAGTAAAATAACCAGATGTTGATTTTCGATTTCCTTTATCCCCTACCCAGTCTGCATACGTGTACACTTGAGTTCTTAAATGCTTATTTGACCTGAATAGGACTCCGAAACCAGGTGTCCCCTTAAGATATCTAACAATGCTCCATACGGTTGCCATGTTGGAAACTTGGGGTTGATGCATAAACTAGCTTACTACTCCTGCGACATGGGCTATATTTGGATGAATGTGTGAGATAAATTAACTTTCCCACAATCCGTTGGTATTTATCTTTGTATGCTAGCTTAGCTTTTTCTTCCATTTGAAGTTTTAGGTTTGGCATCATAGGAATAGGAGTGTTTGGTGGTTTACAATCAATCATCTATGTTTCTACCAGCAAGTTAATAACATATTTATTTTGACAAATAAAAATTACTAGTTTTGATCTAAAATATTCCATCCCAAGAAAATACTTTAGTCTCCTTAAATCTTTCATCTAGAACTCTGCAAATAGATTTTTTTGAGGCAATTGCATATGTCCCCTTACAAACTTCATTACCCAACCTAAAAATCAATTAAATATATCCCCTTCCTTAAAACTAAAAATATCTAATTTACCCATTTTGCATTATATATTAAAAATAAATTTATTCAATGACCATTTTAACCTTTCAATTACAAAATCTGTTTTGATTCTAAAGCTAAGAAACTCAAATTATAAACCCACATTAAAATGAAGATTCTGGAACACCTAAAATTGAAACCGAGGAAACACAATAATTCAAAAAGGTGTCGATCTATCTTGAGTTTTAATCAAAACCCAATTCAAAAATCTTTCGATCCACAAAGAATGAAAAAAGCGTCAACCCTTTTTCTCTTTTGCTTTTCTTCATCGATAAATTGATGAAATCATTCCAACACCGACTGTATTCTCAAGATAACATATGTAATCAACTATTTAAACTAATCAAATCTAACCTTCTATAGTACGACCATTTCATTATTCACGAACCCTTCGATTTTCTGCAATCAGTCTCCCTTTATATGGAGAGAACATGTGTAATGGTTTTTGTCGGCGTCAGAGAACTAGTTGGAATCTTCGGTGAGGGGAACGCCATGAACTCGAAACAATGAACATCCAACATGCTAAAATCTAGTTTTGTCATGAATCAAACACAAATCAAAGCACAATGGTTGTCACCAGTTCCGCAAAGGGTTTTAAACAACATGGTGCACCGCCGGTTCTCATTGATTATTATTCTTCTCGTCGTCGGTTCTCAAAAACCGGTTTGGGTTGGTGGTTTTCTGATGGAGGATTTGGCAACATCACCGTCACCGTTGAGGAGCGTACGTGGAGATGTGGGAGAATGGAGTGAAAGGTTTTAGGATTTTAATGTTTAAAGGGTATTTGTGTCATTTTGCTATAAGAATGGGAAATATGTAATTAAATATTTGGGTTAGGTAAAAATGTAATTAAGGTTTAAAACAGAGGATATATATAATATTCCTTTTTTAGCTTTGCCATTTCTTCTTTATCGTCCCATGTAATTATCATATCATTATAGATAATTAACTGTGTTTCAGAATTATCCATTCTTTTAAGAAACAAAGTATGAACTAAATTACTCTGTTTAAAACCATATTTCATCATTATTAAAGTAAAACTTCCAAACCAGGCCATTGGTCACTATTTCAAACCATATAGAGATTTCTTTAGGCGACCCACTTCTCCTGGTTTGAAATTCTCCAAAAATACAGGAGGGGTTCACAAATAGACTTCCTCCTTGAGTTCTTTGTGTAGGAAGACGTTCTTCACATCAAACTGATGGAGTGGCCACCCTTCATTTGTAGCTATGGAGAAGAGAACCCTGATTATATCAATTTTAGCTACTGGCGAAAACGTTTCAGAGTAATCCATTCTATATGTTTGGGTGTACCCTTTTGCTACTAGGTGGGCCTTATATCTTTCAATAGTTCCATCTGGTTGGAATTTTATGGTGAATACATTTTCCTTTACCAAGAAGAAGAATACATTTTTCCCATGTATCATTTTTCTTTAATACATCAATCTCCATACTCATTGCTTCTTTCTAGTTTCTCGATTTCAAAGCTTGCTTAACAGTTGTTGGAGTTTCTTTTAGCCAAAATTCACACTTGGAGAATTTGGCGTATAGTTTTTCGCGTTGTAGAGGTTCAAGGATAAGACGTAAGTGTCGTTCGTGTTCGTCTTGTGGCTTGGAATAGATGAGAATACCATGAAGACCGCGGGTGCATTCATTAAACCGAATGGCATAACTACGAACTCGTAATGACCATATCTAGTGCGAAAGGCGGTTTTAGGGATATCTTCTTCGAGGACTCGAAGTTGATGGTAACCAGAACAAAGGTCAATTTTGGAGAAACAAGTTGCGCCTTGGAGTTGATCAAAAAGGTCGTCGATGCGGGGAAGAGAATAGCGATTTTTGACGGTGAGTTTATTGAGCTCACGATAATCGAGGCACATCCAAAAGGATCCATCCTTCTTCTTGACGAATAAAACGGGAGCGCCCCAAGGAGAAGTACTAGGGCGTATAAAGCCTTTATCAATAAGTTCTTAAATTTGGCTAGATAGCTCTTGCATATCCGAGGGTGCTAGGCGATAAAGAGATTTAGCGACAGGCGTAGCGCCAGGAATGAGGTCAATACGGAAGTCCAATGAACGAGGAGGAGGAGGACCAGGTAGGTCTTCGGGGAAAACGTCGGAAAAGTCAAACACCACTGGGACATCACTTACGTTTTTTCCCTTGCCCTTTTCTTCCACAATGTGGGCTAAAAAGGCAAAGTACTCCTTACGTAAGTACTTGTTCGCTTGGGTGCATGACATGAGTTTGAGACCTTTTGAGGGTCTTTCTCCATAGACGTGCAAAGTGTCACCAGACGGAAGAGGCAATCAAACAAACTTTTCGTGACAAACGATTTCAGCATGGTTCTTACGAAGCCAATCCATACCTACTATGATATCAAAACTACCCAATTGCATAGATATGAGATCGATGGAAAACAAATGATTATTGAGAGTGAGAAAACAATCGCGGAGAACGGAGTCAACGGTGATGGCCTTGCCATTGGCATCTTCGACAGTGAAAGATTTTGGAAGCTTAAAATGTGCACAATTTAACATTGGTTTGAATTCTACGGATACAAAACTCTTATCCGCACCAGCATCAAATAGTAAAGAAGCATATAAGCCATTAACAAGGAATGTACCGTTCACGACTTCATTGTCGTGTTGCGCTTGATTGGCATTAATGTTGAATGCGCGACCACGAGGCTGCTGCTGCTCTTGATTGTTTTGAGGGCATTGAGGACGAAGGTGATTTGGATCACCGCATTTGAAGCAGGCTCGAACATTGTTGGCAGGGTTCTGAGGGTTTTGGTTTTGGGGTGGTTGCTGGTTTTGGTTGCCTATTGGTGCAGGACCATTTCGGCAGGCGGCGGTTACATGACCGAACCGATTGCAATTGGTGTAATGGCGGCATGCGATTTTGGTTGGGTGATGATGATGGCATATGGTACACTTGGGATGAGTCCCAACGTACGGTTTTCTAACGGGTTCTTGAGGGGTATTTCGGTTAGCAGTTGGTGTAATTGCGTTGCAACTTTGGTTTTGAAACTTTCATTTCTTTCCATTGTTGTTTCGCGGTTAAGACTTTGGTTCTTTGGGTTTGGTGGTAGCTTGGTTAACGGATTTGGTGGTGATGGGGTTTTGGATTGTTTATCACGCACACGACTATCGTTGATTCCAGCGGCTAGGCGGTAACATAGCTCGATGTTGTTGGGTCTTGAGGCTTGGATGGCGTCACGAATGGTGGGAGGAAAACCGTTGAGGTATTTCATGATCGCACGTTCGGGCGTGTTTACAAGGTAGGGAACAATGATGCTTAATTGTTTGAAGCGGGTGGTGTACGCGAGGTTATCGTCACTCACTTGCCTGAGGTGCCAGAATTCTTCCTTGAGCCTTTCTTGCTCGTGCGGAGGACAGAATTCATCATCATCATTTCCCTAACCTCGGGCCAAGGGAGGGCATAGGCTTCTTCGTTGGAGCAAAGGTTACGCTCGTTCGTCCACCAGTCGAGGGCTCGTGACTGGAAAACGCCCTTTGCGCTTCGGGTTTTCAAATGCCCGGGACATTCACTATTGATGAACGTCACTTCAATGCTCTCGAACCATTGAGCGTTGCGGTGACACCATCATTGCCAGTAAATGGCCTAGGGTTGCACGAAACGAAGTGTTCGTAGCTGAAAAAGGTAGGCTTAGCCTGGGCAACCTTGGAATCGACGGACGAGTTGGGGTATTAGCGGTAACCTTGCTCACGATATTAGAGATTACTTGAGCCATCTGCTTAGCCATGAACGCAAGCATCTTCTTGCTTGAGTTCGACTTGGAGTTTCTCTTGGAGTTGGAGAAACGGTTGGAAGACATCTACATGGTTGATGATAAAAGATGAGACTTGATCATAATATTTTTGAGAAAAGACAATTTGCATAATTTAGCATGTAACATGTAGCACATAGTTTCAAATAGTTTACATAGGCAAAACAAAAATTCATATGGTATAATCACAAATGTTGACATAAAAGATTGTAAATTTAGTTTGTTCACGAAGGATTATTATTGTTTGAGATTGCGAGGAAAGTGCGACTTGTGTAAACGAATTGAAGATACGAACGTCCAAGTATAAAACACATCGAAATTGATTAAACATTAAAGGTAGGCTCAATAAAACATTGGAATGTTTCGGGTAGAGAAACGTCGACTATTCCAAAGTGAATCAAAAATCCTTTCGAGTTTAGGAGGCATGCTTTGGCCAAATAGGTAGAATACTCTCATCGAGAAGCGACTAACGGTATTCACCCTTCCAGTTACTACATGTTCCTAGTCGATCGAAAATTCGAGACTTTGGCGAGATTGAAAATCAAGGAATGGGACTAGTTAACAAGGTGCGGGTTTCACCCCTAACTTGATAACATCGTACACTAAATGTGGTGGTACTTACCAAATGAGGAGCGAATTCCGACTCGTTGGTAAGGGTCCACTAGAGTTTGAAATGGAAGTCTTCCATCAAGGTGTGGATATCACTCCTAACTTGATGGCATAACATTCGTGTGAAATCGCAAACGCGGAATGAGGGATTTCACCAAAAATTGTGGGTCATTGGCCCTATCTTGGTGCAAATAGTCTCTTTGATGTAATGTGAGTGTCTTCAAGTGTGTAATTTGTGTAAGTGTCTTAGAAAAGACACGTTATATTTAAGACAAAAGAAGAGATAGGGCAAAGTATGAAGAATTAACATTTTAGGCATGAGTAAAGAATGGTCAAAACTAGACACTTAAACTATAGACTAGGTCTTGAGCATGGAAATCTTCCTAATTCCCTATAGTTATGGCTCTGATACCAATCTGTCACACCCCAACCGACAGCGGAAACATCAAGGCGGGACAAAAACGAGATTTCTCAAAACGTCATAACACTCTTTGCGACAAAATTATATAACTCAAAATTTCATTGATAATAAAATGGTAATACATTGTTTCGAAATGGAAATACAACACGTTTCAAATGGCAATACAACATGAAACGAAATACATAAATTAAATCTAGGCGTGTATCTAATCCACCCTAAATGTATTTCTTCAACGGCATCAACTAGATTCCTGCAACATGTATTAACATAATATATATATATCAACAAAAAGTTGGTGGATACAAGTTTGTTACATAGCATAATATTGAAATAAAATTTGACTCATATCCAACATGTTAACATGGCATATAATTGTTACAAACATACTAAACATGTGTTCTTATATGTCAATCCAAAGTCTAACGCAATCATGATTACCCAACATCGTCGAAACAAAAAGGGTGCAATATAGTTTACTTAACAATACCACAAGTTTACGGGCGGTGCGTTACTCCTATAGTGCTATATTTGTTAAGGTAGGCTAGCAAAGTTAATGAGCATATAACACAAGTCTAACATAGCATGCGATAATCAAGAATATGGAAAAGTATCATGTTATTTAACGGATAGAGTAAGTGTGTAAACAAGGTTTATTGTGTTTTGTGATTTATACATGTTGCACCCAAAGTGTTTAAAATAGAAAACGGGATCGACTATACTCACGGTTTTGCAAGTTTTCCTTGTTATTCCATGAAGATTGGAGAGTTGAGTATGGAACACCGAGATTACCCTACATGGGGTAAACGAAGGTGTGTGAGTATTGGAATGATAATGGAGAACTTGGAAGTTGGAATGTAAAGTATGACAAAGTACATATACAAGAAAGTAGTCACCTAGGTCTAGCACTCGTTTTTGACACTATTAGAACCCATAAGGGTTAGTATTATTTCATAGGTGTAACACCTATTAGAATCGTAACGAGGAACTAAACACTTCGGTGATTAAACTTAATAACTTGACGAATAACTATTTGGTTAATGTTAAGGTTCGGTTTTAGGTATTTTATATAGATTATAATATAGATATAAGTCAAGTAGGAGGTAGGAGGATTAAACCATCCATTTAAGACCTCTTTGGATTCATGTAAGTCAAGAATGGAGGTAGGATGATGAACATCCATTCAACCTCTTTATAAGATTCACCACTTCACAATGTTGTCATAGACAACAAGGAGGGTCATGAATGTACAATAAGGAAATAAAATAGAACATAACTAATCTAAGAAACATCAAGTAATGGTGGACTTTTAAGTAGGATAGCCCAAGCTAACCTTAGTCACATAAACATCAAGCTTCAAGCTTGTTCACTACTTATGGGTAAAAACTTAAACAAAACAGAATGTTTGTGAGGATTAAACCTCTGATTTTGAATGTCTCAGCCTTGTTTTTAAGCCAACTAACCATTCAATTGATTATGAGCATTAGGACATAGGTTTGAGATGAGAGAACTCAAGTTTAGTTAAGTTTAACAAAGTTTAAAATCAAAACAGAAAGTTCAGTCCACTTTGGAGCCTTTTTGGTGAAGTTCAAGGTCTAGATTCTCCAAGGAGAACCCTTGGAATCATACCCAAGGTTGTTCCAAGTGAATTGAAAGAAGAATCAATGAAAAATAAGAATAATTGAGCAAATTATGCTCACTTTGGTGAAAGGTGACGAATCTGGCAAGAACTCAAGATTTGTGGATGATTTGGAGTGTTTTGAGAGTGATAAGATGTCTGGAAAGTGAAAATTGGTAGAGTGGAGGCTCTTATTTATAATGGGGGTGATTAGGGTTGTAGTTAATGGAGTTTGAAGATGATTTGAGGTGAGAAAGGTGGTAAAACAAGTTCAAATTCGCGGCTGACCAGATTTCCCCCGTCAGACATGCTTACGGGCCATAAGCATAGAGCCTTGTGATCTGTAAGTCTTGTCAGAGTCAAGATTTTCATTCTTAGTCCTTGTTGTTTAGTGGTTTGTTCATTTATCCCATATCTTTAACATGTTAAGTGCCTTTGGACCAGTTTAAGGATGTTTTAAGCATAAGAGGCATAGTATAAGTGTTGACATGTAATTTAATCATATAATTAAGTATAAACAAGTATGATTTAGTATAAGAATCATGTATTAGTATCGTATAACGCATGTATGTCACATATTTGTAAATTTATCAAATGTTTTCAAGGAGTACGAATCAAGCATCATAAGTATGGAGTATGAACATGTAACATAAATTGTACTAAAAATATGAATTTTATTATGATTCAAGCATCGGATTTTACAAGGATTACAACGAAAAGACGAATACAAGATTACAAAGTTTCCAAAAATAGCATCATAAAGCGAGCTTTCTAAATATGGAAAGTATGAGAAAGTAGGGCGTTACAGTTCGGTATCATGATCATCATAGTTAGATAAATCAGGAGCATCAATATGATCATCAAGGTTAGGAGAAGTGATATCAATGGGATCATCATGGCTAGGAGAAATGATATCAATAGGACTATCATGGTTAGGAGAAGAGATACCAATAGGATCTTGAGTTTTGGAGTTACTCACCATAGAAACCACGTTATTGATGTGTTGTAAAAACACACAAATTTTCCTATGTATTTTGTATATTATTTCGATAGGTTTTTATGTGTTTTTGGTCATTTTAGGCTTGTATCTTATTAGTTTGTGTTTTGGAAGGTCTCGGTGCATTAAATTAGCTAAACGAGCAAAAACGGTGAAGAAACGAGCATGCGAGATAAACGTATCCAACTTTGGGTGTTTTTTGGAGGATGCAGATGAACTGTGTCATACCCCGACCCGCAGCGGAATAAGAGTCGGGGCATAATTGGGTTATCACCAAAGCTCATGATATTTACTAATATGTTTCATATTTATTAATGTCAAAATTACATTCTCAACAATCCAAACATGTCCATACAAATACAAAGGAAAATAACCAAACTAAACAATCCAAGCTCTAAATCAGTTTATTCTTCTAATCCAATCCTAGGTGTTTCTTGCTGCAGCTGGTTCACCTGTATCATGTGTAAAAATGGGAGTTTTTGGGTTAACATAAGTTGGCGAGTGAACCTTGTTAGATAAACATTTATTATTAATTTTCTTGTTATTTTATCAAGGAAAAATTGTGCAATAATCATAAGTGTGCAAATGTACAAAATCAAACAGTAGCAATAACACCCACAAACTATAACATACAATAACATACAATAACAAAACAACAGCATACCATAACATATCAACTTGCATAAATATATAACATGAATGAAACTGTGCGATCAAGGCTCAATCAAACGGAGCCGATCGTATTGCATGTACTGAAAATGATAAATGTCTGTGCGATCAAGGCTCAATCAAACGGAGCCGATCATATGTTGGCACGCCAGGTTCACGCTCATAATGTAATGGGGAACATGCTCAACGCTCATAATGTAATGGGGAGCGGCGGCCTATGAAATTTCATGTACTGAAAATAATAAATTAAATCTAAACAATAACCACACAAACAGTTGGAACAAGCTGAATACACATTTGTTCATGATATGATGTATGCACAATGATTTAAATATAAATAATGGCAAGACACATGATACACCCCATAAACGTGATTAAAACAGGGAATTTGTGTTCACTCACATTGGGTGCGTTTGGTTGGAGATGGTGAGATGCGCACGAGTTGGAAGAATTGAACAACGAGAATTGACTAACCTAAATAATAACGGAAAATATAGTAAATGAGTGGATTTTATTAATAATTTTAATAGGATTTTTGGACATATTTTTGTGAGTTTAAGGCTATTTCCTATCTTTAAAAACATTATTTTTAAGTATTTTTAAATTATTTTTAAATTAAATTAAATAAATAAAAATATAAAAATATGTTGACTTTTTGGGTTGACCGTTGACTTTTTGACTTTGACTTGTTGACCGGTTTTATTGTGTAATTGTATGCGCCGGGTGAGGCTCGAACCCGAGACCTCCCGTACGCGTGCACGCAGCTCTACCAACTGAGCTACGTGTCTAACCCGAAATAATTCTGTTTTTAATTATACTTATATACTAACTAGTTTATTCAAAATTCTTTTATTTTCAAAAATGTTTAAAATCATCGAACCGGTGTCACCAACAGGTCTCGAACCCGGGACCTGCGCGTTAACGTTACACACAGTCCACCGCTGGACTGTGTGTCTAACTTGGTTAATATACAGATTTTTATTATACTTAACATCTAACGTACGTTAATCCGTTTCAGTTAGAAAAATAAAACATCTTTATTACAGAGAGGGTGTGTGTATCAAGGATTGAACTCGCGACGTGTGATTTGTATGTGCACACAGTCCACCGCTGGACTGTGTATCTAACCCGAGATAATAACCAGATTTTATTAATCTTAACAACATTCGCTACTTCGTCTTCTTCGTCTATAACACAGACAACGATTATCTAGATGTTATCTGTTTAATCCGGATAACGAATAATATGAACAAGTTGAAAGGTGATGAACGGAGAGGGTTTGGGGAAAGAAAGTACCGGAACAGGTCGTCGTTCTCAAAACTCCGGCAAGGATCGTCGGCTCTGTTTATGAGTTTCCTCTGTTCGGGTCAATTACCAAATTTGATTGATTAGCTGTCACACCCCGACCCGCAGCGGATAAGGTGATCGGGGCATGATTGGGTTATCATCAAAGCTCATGACATTTATTAAACGTTTCATATTCATTAATACAAATTAAATGGAAATTTACAATAATGTTACAACATGATCTAACTAACAATCTAACTTCTTTGTTTTCTTCTAAGGCATATCCTATGTTATCCTTGCTTCAACCTGTTCACCTGTATCATGTGTAAAAAGGTTTTTGGATCAACATAATGTTGGCGAGTGAATCCTATGGAAAACATTTGAACAATTTATTTAAATTGATTTTGAAATATGTGCACAACCAAACATGAGTAAAATTAGATGTAACTTGATCAATAATCATAAGATGTTAAATGAAAACACTCATGAACAATAATGGAACAATTAAAGGCACGCGATGCTCAACTCGTCTCTCACGAGGAACTGAGGGGCCTGATGAATGAATTGCATAAACATGATAATATGAATAACACACTACAAACAATATAAACTCAATGATACACACATGAATAATAATGAATTTGATGTGAAGCACGCGATGTTCTACTCGTCTCCCACGAGGAACTGATGGGCTTAATGTATGAGTTTCATATGACTTGACAAAAGGCAATAAGTAAATCACAACAATAAAAACAATCTAAGTTTAAGTCATGATGTGGTATGGCACAAGTTTGAATAAATAAAGTAATTATTATCATAACACATGACACACCCCAAAACGTGTAATTTAAAAGGGGGAATTGTAAGATTCACTCACAGTGGGTGCGTTCGGTTGATGACGTTGAATGCACGCGAAGTGGTTTTAACCACGAGTGAGATTTAACCTAGATAAATCGCATTATGGTTTGGTAAGTAAACGAATTTTATTAAACTATTTTAGTAGGATTGTTGGGTGTATTTTTGTGAGTTTGAGGCTATTTTCTAATCTTAAAAATGTTATTTTTAAGTATTTATAATTGATTTTTTTATTAAAATAATTAAATAAAAATGATAAAAAATATTTTATTTTTGCTACAGTTGACTTTGACCAGTTGACTTTGACCTGACCGTTGACCGGTTCAATGGCAGATTATTGTGCGCTGAGTGAGGCTCGAACCCGAGACCTCTCGTACGCGTGCACGCAGCTCTACCAACTGAGCTACGTGTCTAACCCGTTATATATCCGATTTTAATTACATATATACATTAATTAGAATTAAACAAAAATCCTTTTTATTTTAAAAACGGTTTTAAACGAAACAGCCTTGCACTTCACAGGTCTCGAACCCGGGACCTGTGGGTTAATCTAACACACAGTCCACCGCTGGACTGTGTGTTCAACATGTTATATAACTTGATTTTTATTATACTTAAGTACTAATTATTTATTTCCTTTTCTGCCTTAATTAAAAAGAAGAGATAATGGTCCGAGTCGGTGCTGAAGACCGGACTCGAACTCGTGACCAGCGATATAAACAAACACACAGTCCACCGCTGGACTGTGTGTCTAACTTGGTTATTATTCCGGTTATCAATATACTTAACATACACTAGTGACGACTCAGGTTCGGTTAAACAAAAAAATTGGTTTTTATTAAAGGCAGCGTGTGTGAGACGGGAATCGAACTCGAGACCTTTGCTTGATTAACGTTTTATGTGCACACAGTCCACTGCTGGACTGTGTGTCTAACCCGATTAATATCATGATTTTAATTAAACTTATAAGATACGAAAGTGCATCGTCTTCTTCACTGAAAAAATAACCAGAGATGAAGTCTGACTGGTTCGAGATTTTTATCAGTTTTATTAGTGTTTTACAGTCGATTAAGGTGAGATAATTGTGAAAAAGGAAAAGAAATTTGGCGGAGAATTATACCGACTGGATCCTCTGTTTTCCGGCAGAACTCCGGCGACAGAATTCAACTCCGGCGTCAGGTTCTTTGCAGCAGCAAGTCTCCGGAAATCTTGGAAAGAGTATGGGTAACTTCGGTAAAGGTTTAGGGGATTCAGTGAGGTTCAGAAATTAAAACTCGGTTTTCCGGCGAAAAACAGGAAAGTTCCGGCGAGTGGAAATATGCCGAGAAAATGTGTGATTTTTGAGCGAAAGTGTTTGTCGTCGGTTGTGGGTCAATTTATAGGAGAAAACGAGATGTATTTGGTCTGATTTTGGACTGCATTCGTTTATTTAAAATCTCCGGCGGTTTTGAAAAGTGTCGCGGACTTCAAACATCGGTTATAACCGATATCTGTTTAATGGTTTACGTTATAACGTAAATTGGTGTTAAAACTCGCGAGAATTCCGGGATTCCGACGACTGAACCGTTTGGGCGCCGGTTTTGAATTTGTAACGTTATTATATCAATTAAATGATTGAAATATATAACAAACAGAACAAGCGGCGCAGTGGTTTGTGTGTTGAGAGATAAGTCACATCTGATTCGGTACAGACCCGGGTTCGAAACCCGGCAGAGACAATTCATTTTTATTTTGCGATTTTTGACTGTTTTTCAAAAACTAAATATATATTCCCATATAATAATTGATTACAGATCGTTTAAAAATATTTTGGGCATTTAATTCGCAACGAAAATTTTGACTGACCGTTCGGTTGATAAATGGAGCGGGTTTGGTAAATCCGTTTTCGACGGATGTTATAGTATCCCCTGCTTTTTAGAAATTTCGTCCCGAAATTTAAATTGTGATATATTTGACTAAAAGAATGATGATGTTTTGTTTGACAGTTGTACGCTTAGCAAAATAAAGGCTTAAGTTTTTGCTCGAGGCGGTAACGTTCCTTGTAAGGGTTAAGTACCCTATTCAGGAATCGCTTTTTGTTGCCTACTGTATAAGTATTGATAAACAGGAATGATTTGCTAAAAAAAAAAATGATATCATGCATAAGAGTTTAGATACGTTTGGGAAAATATGGTTATATCCTAAGGCAAAACCTTTAACACTACAATCTAC
The DNA here is from genome assembly GCA_947069175.1 of Scalesia atractyloides. Classification (NCBI taxonomy): domain Eukaryota; kingdom Viridiplantae; phylum Streptophyta; class Magnoliopsida; order Asterales; family Asteraceae; genus Scalesia; species Scalesia atractyloides. The sequence continues at coordinate 70,434,753 of CAMTDV010000004.1, read as the reverse complement.
ATGGATCATAAATAAAAACGCAACAGCTGATATTTGAACATAAGTAAGCACAACAGCTAATATCCAAACATGAATGAACACATCAGCAAATATTTGAACATGAATAAACATAATAGCAAATATTCGAACATGAATGAACACATCAGCAAATATTTGAACATGAATAAACATAACAGCAAATATTCGAACATGAATGAACACATCAGCAAATATTTGATCATGAATAAACACAACAGCAAATATTCGAACATGAATAGACACATCAGCGAATATTTGAACATGAATAAACACAACAGCAAATATTTGAATCCACATTCTGATAACATATATGTTTGAATGATGGAAGTTCCTCTCTCGTTCGTTATGATGGAGAGGTCAGTTTATGTAGAAATGGAACACAATCCAATCTCTTTAAATAACATGATGATATCAATGTAACACAAATTCCAACCAAGGCAATACTAAATCCTACATGGAACTTCTCATAACCGCCTGATAATGCCTCTGATCCTTTGGCAAGAATACTTATATATAGGAAGTACCAGCGGCGTATCCACCATATTCTTGCCAAATTTTCATTAGTTTTATCCACAAGTTATGATTGGTTACCAAGAAACTAATAAATCCTACATAGAACTTCTCATAACCGTCCGATAATGCCTCTGATCCTTTGACAAGAATACTTATATATAGGAAGTACCAGCGGCGTATCCACCATATTCTTGTCAAATTTTCATTGGTTTTATCAGTGAATTATGATTAGTCCTATAACTCTACAATCAATACAACAAACATAAAATACTGAAATGAAATATATCTGTGCGATCAAGGCTCAATCGAACGGAGCCGATCGTATTGCATGTACTGAAAATGAAATGGATGTGCGCTCAAGGCTCAATCAAACGGAGCCGAACGTATTGAATGTACTGAAATTGAAATTGTGTGCTCAAGGCTCAATCAAACGGAGCCGAGCGTATTGCATGTACTGAATATGAATAACTTAACCACACAAACAGCCTATGCATGGAACCTCTCATAACCACCTGATAATGCCTCCGATCATTTGACAAGAATACTTATATATAGGAAGTACCATCGGCGTATCCACCATATCCTTGTCAAATTTTCATTGACTTTATCCGTAAGTTATGGTTAGTTCGATGCGACTCTACTACAAATACCACAACCATAAGATACTGATAATGAAATTGTCTGTGCGCTCAAGGCTCAATCAAACGGAGCCGAACGTATTGCATGAACTGGAAATGTAAATTGAAATGTGCGCTCAAGGCTCAATCAGACGGAGCCGAACGTATTGCATGAACTGGAAATGTAAATTGAAATGTGCGCTCAAGGCTCAATCAAATGGAGCCGAACGTATTGCATATATTGAAATGTAAAATGAAATAACCGATCAAGGCTCAAACAAACGGAGCCGATCGTGCGGGCACGCCCTGATCAACCCATAATAAAATGGGGATCAAACTCAACCTCGATGGATGGGGAGCTACGGCCTCGGCAAAAGCATATACTGAAAACAATATATAATATATAATATCCAATAATTTCTCTAACAGTCTACACATGTGATAAAGAAAAACATAAGACTAAACAATAGGAGTTGAATCTGGATCTTCGGCGAAGAGAACTAGCTGAGTATCTTCGTTTGGGCCGTCATTATCTTCGACAGGATTGGCGTTGATATTGAAGACTCTTCCTCTTGCTGGTGGCATAGTGGTTGGGTTTTCTTGGTTTACTTGGTTAACTGGGTTTGATTGGGCTTGAGTGTTGATAACGTTAACCAATTGAGGGCATGTGTTTCTAAGGTGGGTAGGGTCGCCACAATTGAAACAGGCTCGCGCATATGGGAACATGGGGTATTGGGGTTGGTGATAAGTTTGGGCCATGTTTTGAGTAGGGGAAAAGGTTTGGTCTTGAAAGGTGCGACACAACATTGCTCAAATGACCATAGCGTCCACAAGTTGTACATAGCCGGCAAGGTAAAGTAAGGGGATGGTGATAAAAACAGTTGTTGCATCGAGGGTGAGGTCCAAAATATGGTTTCTTATTTGGGTAAGCTGAGTTGGGTGCCACTTGGGTGATTGGGATAGCTCGGATGGGTATGGCATGAAAAACTGGTTGATTTCGTTGAGTAGCAGCGAAAAGTCGCCCGGCTCTTCTTCTCTTAGGATTGGGTTGAGAAGGGGATTCAGTTTGAGTGGAGTCGGAGGTTTCAGTCGATTCTTTATCCTTCTTTTTCTCCTCCTCGAAGTCTTTGTTTCGGATTCGGTTCTCGGTGAGCTCTGTTGCTAGCTCCATTGCTGCTTCCAAAGTTGCAGGCTTGGTACTTATCACAGGGTCTTGAATCTTTGACGGAAGACCACGAATGTAGTGCTCGATCAAACGGTAGAGGAGAGTAAACATGTTGGGAACCATTTGATGTAATTCGAGGAACCTTTTGTTGTAGGTGATGTGGTCTCCTTCCATTTGCTTCAATGAATAAAATTCATCTTCAAGCTTCTTGATTTCGCTCCTTGGGCAAAATCGTCTGGTCATGATTTCCTTCAATTCGTTCCAAGTTAAGGACATAGCATCTTCAACACCTCGTTTGGCCTTCTCTGTGTTCCACCAAGTAAGTGCTATCCCATATAGTCGACCGGTAGCATAACGCACTTTGCGATCATCAGGGCAATCGCAATTTAGAAAAGTATTCTCCATTTCTTCAAACCAATGGAGGAGTGCGGTGACACCTTCAGTCCCTTTGTATTTCGGAGGGTCGCATGATTTGAAATGCTTGTAGGTACATTTAGTGGTATTTGGGGGAGAGTTGAAAATGTTTTGGTTTGCTTGATTGACAGGATTATTGGTAAGTGCTTGTTGAACTTGGATTACAATGTTGGGTATTACGGCAGCCATTTGTTGAGCGATTAAGGTAGCCATACGTTCGCGGGCTTTTCTTGCTCTCGTCTTCCTACGGGCGAGGTTAGAAGACATCTACAATGAATACATGACAAGAGTATGAGTTGGATGCTTTTGGGATCATGGGTCGCATTCAAGAATGATCATTTATAAAATAATTATACAAAATACTACATCCATAGGATGTCTTGGGCTTTGCTCGCTGTTAGGCCCGTCATGCCGCCATACTTTACCTGTGTAATCATGTGGGCCCCCATGAATACCGGTTTTTCATATGGTTCGCACGGTTTCTGCCTGGTTGCGTACACAAAAACCCGGAGAAAATCGAGAAAATATGTATACAACGTGTGATGTTCAGAATGTGTCCAGGTGTAGACACGGTGACACCTCAAAGTAGGGTTAGTTCGAACGACGTTTGGTGTGGCATGCTTTGGCCTAATAGGTCCTTCGTACTCTCATCGTTGGTCCCCAGGTAGGCAAACTGGTCCGTTATATTGGATTTATACGAATTCCAGCCTAGACAGGACGTTCCGACTACCGGTACTCGTACCCTTCCAGTTACTACATGCCCGTCGCAGAACTTACTTTGATGAGATTTGAAAATTTGCACAAAATCTTTGGATAATGAGAATATGAAAATAAATTGAATTCATGAACATCGATATATGTATAATGTATATATGTACAATGAATATGTATATGAGCATGTATGTTTGACTGAAATGTAAACAAATATGAAACAAATAAATATCACAAGTTTGTATGTAACCACCTAATCAATTTAAAATTTAGGCAGACTATAGTATAGGCTCTAAGGGTCTAATAACCTATCCTATATCCCTATAGTCATGGCTCTGATACCAATCTGTCACACCCCGACCCGCAGCGGATAAGGTGATCGGGGCATGATTGGGTTATCATCAAAGCTCATGACATTTATTAAACGTTTCATATTCATTAATACAAATTAAATGGAAATTTACAATAATGTTACAACATGATCTAACTAACAATCTAACTTCTTTGTTTTCTTCTAAGGCATATCCTATGTTATCCTTGCTTCAACCTGTTCACCTGTATCATGTGTAAAAAGGTTTTTGGATCAACATAATGTTGGCAAGTGAATCCTATGGAAAACATTTGAACAATTTATTTAAATTGATTTTGAAATATGTGCACAACCAAACATGAGTAAAATTAGATGTAACTTGATCAATAATCATAAGATGTTAAATGAAAACACTCATGAACAATAATGGAACAATTAAAGGCACGCGATGCTCAACTCGTCTCTCACGAGGAACTGAGGGGCCTGATGAATGAATTGCATAAACATGATAATATGAATAACACACTACAAACAATATAAACTCAATGATACACACATGAATAATAATGAATTTGATGTGAAGCACGCGATGTTCTACTCGTCTCCCACGAGGAACTGATAGGCTTAATGTATGAGTTTCATATGACTTGACAAAAGGCAATAAGTAAATCACAACAATAAAAACAATCTAAGTTTAAGTCATGATGTGGTATGGCACAAGTTTGAATAAATAAAGTAATTATTATCATAACACATGACACACCCCAAAACGTGTAATTTAAAAGGGGGAATTGTAAGATTCACTCACAGTGGGTGCGTTCGGTTGATGACGTTGAATGCACGCGAAGTGGTTTTAACCACGAGTGAGATTTAACCTAGATAAATCGCATTATGGTTTGGTAAGTAAACGAATTTTATTAAACTATTTTAGTAGGATTGTTGGGTGTATTTTTGTGAGTTTGAGGCTATTTTCTAATCTTAAAAATGTTATTTTTAAGTATTTATAATTGATTTTTTTATTAAAATAATTAAATAAAAATGATAAAAAATATTTTATTTTTGCTACAGTTGACTTTGACCAGTTGACTTTGACCTGACCGTTGACCGGTTCAATGGCAGATTATTGTGCGCTGAGTGAGGCTCGAACCCGAGACCTCTCGTACGCGTGCACGCAGCTCTACCAACTGAGCTACGTGTCTAACCCGTTATATATCCGATTTTAATTACATATATACATTAATTAGAATTAAACAGAAATCCTTTTTATTTTAAAAACGGTTTAAACGAAACAGCCTTGCACTCCACAGGTCTCGAACCCGGGACCTGTGGGTTAATCTAACACACAGTCCACCGCTGGACTGTGTGTTCAACATGTTATATAACTTGATTTTTATTATACTTAAGTACTAATTATTTATTTCCTTTTCTGCCTTAATTAAAAAGAAGAGATAATGGTCCGAGTCGGTGCTGAAGACCGGACTCGAACTCGTGACCAGCGATATAAACAAACACACAGTCCACCGCTGGACTGTGTGTCTAACTTGGTTATTATTCCGGTTATCAATATACTTAACATACACTAGTGACGACTCCGGTTCGGTTAAACAAAAAAATTGGTTTTTATTAAAGGCAGCGTGTGTGAGACGGGAATCGAACTCGAGACCTTTGCTTGATTAACGTTTTATGTGCACACAGTCCACTGCTAGACTGTGTGTCTAACCCGATTAATATCATGATTTTAATTAAACTTATAAGATACGAAAGTGCATCGTCTTCTTCACTGAAAAAATAACCAGAGATGAAGTCTGACTGGTTCGAGATTTTTATCAGTTTTATTAGTGTTTTACAGTCGATTAAGGTGAGATAATTGTGAAAAAGGAAAAGAAATTTGGCGGAGAATTATACCGACTGGATCCTCTGTTTTCCGGCAGAACTCCGGCGACAGAATTCAACTCCGGCGTCAGGTTCTTTGCAGCAGCAAGTCTCCGGAAATCTTGGAAAGAGTATGGGTAACTTCGGTAAAGGTTTAGGGGATTCAGTGAGGTTCAGAAATTAAAACTCGGTTTTCCGGCGAAAAACAGGAAAGTTCCGGCGAGTGGAAATATGCCGAGAAAAGGTGTGATTTTTGAGCGAAAGTGTTTGTCGTCGGTTGTGGGTCAATTTATAGGAGAAAACGAGATGTATTTGGTCTGATTTTGGACTGCATTCGTTTATTTAAAATCTCCGGCGGTTTTGAAAAGTGTCGCGGACTTCAAACATCGGTTATAACCGATATCTGTTTAATGGTTTACGTTATAACGTAAATTGGTGTTAAAACTCGCGAGAATTCCGGGATTCCGACGACTGAACCGTTTGGGCGCCGGTTTTGAATTTGTAACGTTATTATATCAATTAAATGATTGAAATATATAACAAACAGAACAAGCGGCGCAGTGGTTTGTGTGTTGAGAGATAAGTCACATCTGATTCGGTACAGACCCGGGTTCGAAACCCGGCAGAGACAATTCATTTTTATTTTGCGATTTTTGACTGTTTTTCAAAAACTAAATATATATTCCCATATAATAATTGATTACGGATCGTTTAAAAATATTTTGGGCATTTAATTCGCAACGAAAATTTTGACTGACCGTTCGGTTGATAAATGGAGCGGGTTTGGTAAATCCGTTTTCGACGGATGTTACATTAGCTATGAAAGTGGGGTACTAAACAAGGATTAACAGAGGTTTTGAATGTTCATACCGATTCGCCGCGTGAGATTGGAAATTCCAGAAGTTTTCCGGCGAGAGCTGAATATTCCGGCTATGTCGTCTGGGTTTGATTCTGATTGTTGGTTTGTAGTTAGTAACAGTCTAACAACGGATTGAAACAAAAATAGTCGAAGTATTTACCGTATTAATGAAGGTCTCCGTTTTCCGGCGACTTGCAGAGATTTTCCGGCGAGTTAAAAAAAACTATTCCGACGAACTGAATGTATAGTGAAAGTGAAATTGCAGGTTTGTAGAATGTTTCTGAGTCGCGAGAGAGGTCTTTGATTGAAGTAATTCAGAAATTGAATATCTTCGGTTATAAAAACCGATCATCATCAAAATTTAAGTTAATTCAAGACTGAATTGATTAGGATCGTCGGTGCATCGGTTATAAACCAGAATCTGCGAACACTCAACCGTTTTGGACGGTTGAAAGCCGATTACGGTTTCAGTTTGGCGCAACAGGTTGCTTCATGATTGTCTATAAGATTTATTTGTTTCCTAGAGTTGACAGAAAACAACAGGTGGCGGAGTGGTTATGTGTGTGTGTGTTAAGTCTTTGGAGTTCAACCCGGCTGACCCGGGTTCGAGTCCCGACAGCCTCATTTTATTTTTAATTATTTTATTTTTACTTTTATACAATTATAATTTTTTTAGTTTAGTTTGTTTATTAATTATGTATCATTAAAAATCAAAATAGGCATAAATACGCAACGAAACATTTATAACTTGATATTCGATTACAAACGGAGCGGGTTTGGAAAACCCGTTTTTGACAAATGTCACAGTATCCCCTACCTTTAGGAATTTCGTCCCGAAATTTAAGTAGTAGTAGGAAAAAGATGTGGGTATTTTTCGCGCATTGAATCTTCACGTTCCCAAGTAAACTCAGTTCCCCGTTTCGACTCCCAGCGTACCCTAACAATTGGAATGCGACTTCGTCGAAGACGTTTCTCTCCGAAATCCATGATCTCTACAGGTCTTTCAATAAAATGCATAGATTCATCAATCTGAATATCTTCCAGAGGAATGTGGAGGTTTTCATCAGCGAGGCACTTCTTCAAGTTTGATACGTGGAATGTGGGATGAATCTTGTTGAGTTCTTCTGGTAGATCAAGCTTGTATGCTACAGGTCCTACTCTTTCGAGTATCTTGAAAGGTCCTACGTAGCGTGGTGCTAGCTTTCCTTTTTGACCAAAACGAACTACTCCCTTCCACGGTGATACTTTCAAAAGTACATGATCACCAATGTTAAACTCCAAAGGCTTCCGTCGTTTATCTGCATAACTCTTTTGACGACTTTGAGCCGCTAGAAGATTGTTTCGAATTTGATGGATCTTGTCTGTGGTTTCTTGAATCAATTCTGGACCAGTGATTTGAGCTTCCCCAATTTCGTGCCAACATATTGGAGATCGGCACTTACGACCATATAAGGCTTCAAAAGGTGCCATGCCGATGCTTGAATGATAGCTGTTGTTGTACGAAAATTCAACTAATGGTAGGTGAGCGTCCCAATTTCCCTTGAAGTCTATGACACATGCTCGAAGCATATCTTCAAGAGTTTGAATGGTGCGTTCAGATTGTCCATCAGTTTGAGGATGATAGGCGGTACTAAGATCTAATCGCGCACCCAAAGCGGCTTGTACAGCTTGCCATGTTCGTGAAGTGAAACGACCATCACGATCTGAAATAATGCTTAACGGTACACCATGTCGGCTTACGATTTTGCTGATATAAATACGAGCTAGCTTTTCGTTCTTGAAATCTTCACGGATAGGAATGAAGTGGGTTGATTTTGTAAGTCGATCAATGATTACCCATATAGTGTCATACCCACCAGAAGTGCGAGGTAACCCGGTAATGAAGTCCATGGTTATGTTTTCCCACTTCCATACAGGTATTTCAGGTTGGACCAGAAGTCCTGAGGGTCTTTGGTGTTCTGCTTTCACCTTGGAACATGTAAGGCACTTGGAGACAAAAACAGCAATATCCTTTTTCATTCCAGGCCACCAATAGGTGTATCGTAGGTCTTGATACATTTTATCGGCTCCTGGGTGTATAGAGTATCGTGTTTTGTGAGCCTCATTCATAAGAATTTCACGAAGGTTGTTGTGAATCCATATGCGATCTAGATAGTACAGAATACCGTCAGATTTAGTTTCAATTTTAAGTTCAGCTCCACTGGACAGCTCCTTTCGTACATCATCTTCCATTACTGAAACATGTTGGGCTTCTCGAATTTGATCTTTAATGTTAGTTACTATTTGCGAACATAGAAGACGAATGGAGTTCGCATAACCCTTTCGACTGAGTGCATCAGCCACCACATTTGCTTTGCCAGGGTGGTACCGAATTTCACAGTCGTAGTCATTTAGAAGTTCGACCCATCTTCGTTGCCTCATGTTTAACTCCTTTTGATTGAAGATATGTTGAAGACTCTTGTGGTCAGTGTATATTTCACACTTAGTACCGTAGAGATAATGTCTCCATATCTTAAGAGCGAACACAACGGCTCCAAGTTCTAGGTCATGGGTAGTGTAGTTCTTCTCATGAGTCTTGAGTTGTCTCGAAGCATAAGCTATAACCTTTCCTCTTTGCATTAGGACACAGCCTAAACCTTGCCCTGACGCGTCGCAATAAACCACGAAGTCATCACAACCTTCAGGCAGAGTGAGGATTGGTGCATCACAGAGTTTTTGTTTAAGGGTTTGGAAGGCTTCTTCTTGCTTGGGTCCCCATATGAAAGGTTTTCCCTTATGAGTTAAAGCCGTGAGTGGTACAGCAATGCGAGAGAAGTTCGAGATGAAACGACGATAGTAACCAGCCAAACCAAGAAAAGATCTTACTTCAGTTGGTGTACGTGGCGCTTGCCATTCTTGTACCGCTTTGATCTTTGAGGGGTCGACATGTATTCCCTTGTCATTGACTACATGTCCGAGGAATTGTACCTCTTTTAACCAGAATTCGCATTTGGAGAATTTGGCATAAAGCTTTTCATTCTCTAGAAGTGTAAGGATGAGTCGAAGATGTCGCTCATGATCAGACTTAGACTTTGAATAAATGAGGATGTCGTCGATGAAGACTATAACAAAACGATCGAGATAGGGTTTGCAGACTCTGTTCATTAGATCCATGAAGACAGCTGGAGCGTTGGTTAAACCAAATGGCATGACCATGAATTCATAATGACCATAACGAGTTCGAAAAGCGGTCTTTGGGACGTCTTCTTCATGCACTCTAAGTTGATGATAACCAGATCGAAGGTCGATTTTTGAAAAGCAGCTGGCACCTTGAAGTTGGTCAAGAAGATCATCAATGCGAGGTAATGGATAGCGATTCTTGATTGTTAACTTGTTGAGTTCTCTGTAGTCGATGCACATGCGAAACGATCCATCTTTCTTCTTTACAAAAAGGACAGGTGCACCCCAAGGCGAGGAGCTAGGACGTATGAATCCCTTGTCAGTCAACTCTTGCAATTGACTGGCTAGCTCTTGCATTTCAGAGGGGGCTAACCTATAAGGAGACTTTGCATCTGGTGTAGCACCAGGTACGAGATCGATGCGAAATTCAAATTCTCTTACTGGAGGAAGTCCTGAAATGTCGTCAGGAAAAACTTGCGGGAAATCTTTTACTACTGGGATGTCTTCAAGTTTCTTCTCCATGGTTCCCTTTTTGACGACATGAGCTAAAAACGCGACATAATTCTTGCGAATATATTTTTGAGCTTGAAGACAGGACATTAATCTGAGCCCTTTCGACGAGGTTTCTCCAAAGATTCGTAGAGTCTGACCGTTTGAAAGAGGAATGCGTATAAACTTTTCACGACATACAACTTCAGCCTGATGTTGGCTGAGCCAGTCCATACCAATTATAATGTCAAAGCTTCCCAACTTCATTGGAATGAGGTCAACTTGAAAATTGTGATCGTTTAGAGTAAGAGTACAATTGCGTATAATAGAGTTCAATGAGACTGGTTTCCCGTCAGCAACTTCTACTGTTATGGATTCCATGAGCTTATCACGATTTTGGTTTAGGATGGGTTCAAATTCTAAGGACACAAAACTTTTATCCGCGCCAGTATCAAACAACATGGATGCATATCTACCATTTATAAGGAACGTACCGTTAACCACATTACCGTCAGCTCTAGCCTGATTAGCGTTGATGTTGAAAGCTCTTCCTCTTGCAGGTGGAGGAGCTTGGTTTGCTTGATTCACCGGATTGGCTTGGGCCTGAGCATGAATAATGTTCACCAACCTTGGACAAGTGTTTCTAAAATGGCTTGGGTCTCCACAATTGTAGCAAGCCCGCATAGGTTGTACCATGGGATAGTTGGGTTGGTAGTATGTTTGGGCTAAATGTTGGGTAGGTGGTAATAGTAGGGGTTGTTGGGCTTGACCCATTATTTGTTGGTGGGTTTGGGTTGAAGGCTGGTGGCGGTTCGTTCGCTGAGGCATGCGACAGGTTTGAACAGTATGACCTGTGCGACCACAGCCGGTGCAATGTTGGCAAGGATGATCGGGAAAATGGTGGTATTGGCAATGGTTGCATTTTGGTAGTGGGCCAGAGTATTGTCTTTTGTATGGTGCAGGTGAAGGGGCAACTTGGGTAATTGGTGCAGCAGGAATAGGGAATTTAGTTTGTGTAACAGCGAAGTTTCTGGTGTTACGCTTCCTCTTGTTAGCAAACTTAGAGGAGGAGGTGGAACGGTTTGATGTTTGGCCCTCAACGGGGGCTTTCTTCTTTTCCTCTTTAAACTTACCGTTGCGAATTCGATTCTCGGTCAGTTCAGTTGCTAGTTCCATAGCAGCTTCAAGTGTTGCTGGTGAAGTGCTGAGAACTGAATCTTGAATTTTCGAGGGAAGTCCTCGAATATAATGCTCGATTAAACGATAAGTTGGGGTGAACAAGTTAGGGACCATTTGGTTCAACTCTAAGAACTCTTGTTGTAGGAAGTATGATCTCCCTCCTTTTGCTTCAAAGAATGAAATTCATCCTCCAACTTTTTAATTTCACTCCTAGGACAGAAACGCCTAGTCATGATTTCCCTTAACTCCTCCCACGTTAAGGCCATAGCATCTTCAATTCCCCTCTTACCCTTTTCAGTATTCCACCAGGTAAGAGCTACCCCAAATAGTCTTCCGGTCGCGTATCGAACCTTGCGATCATCGGGACAATCGCAGTTGAGGAAGGTGTTTTCCATTTCCTCAAACCAGTGGAGGAGAGCAGTGACACCTTCAGTCCCCTCAAATTTAGGAGGATCACAAGACTTGAAATCTTTATATGAGCACTTGCTGGTAGGAGGGTTGCCGATGTTCTGGTCATTTTGTTGGGGAGGATTAGTGGGATTTGTGGCGAGAGCTTGTTGTACTTGAACCACAATGTCAGGAAGCACCGCGGCCATTTGTTTCGCGATTTGTGTGGCCAAACGTTCGTGAGACCTTCTTGATCTTTTACCCACTCGTTGTTGTCTAGCCGACATCTACAGGAACATATATAAGAAGATTGTGAGTTTATGGAGTCTTTTTAGGTGTCATGTGTCTTAAAGAAAATGAAAATAACATAATATCAATAATGCAACTACATCCATAGGATGTCTTGGGTTCGCTCATGTTGGGCCTCAAATGTCCCCCATACCTTCACCTGTATAGTCATGTGGGCCCTCATGTCTATTGGCTTGGTAGGATTCACATTAGTATTGGCGATTTAACACTTGCATCACCCGAATGAAAACCACGAAATATGTTTACGAGATGTATGGTCGGAATGTGTCCAGGTGTAGACACAATGACAACTCAAAGTGGGGTTAGCTCACACGACGTTTGGTATAGCATGCTTTGGCCTAATAGGTACTTCGTACTCTCATCGTTAGTCCCCAGGTAGGCAAACTGGTCCTTTATTTTGGATTTATACGAATGCTAGCCTAGACAGGACGTTCCGACTACCGGTACTTGTACCCTTCCAGTTACTACATGCCCGTCATGAGAACTCACTTTGATGTGATTTGAAAATACAAAAATCATTGTAAAAACAATCATGAAAATGATGTGATGTGTGCTTTCATTGTTATGATATGTCATGAGAATATGATTTATGATAGGCATTATATACTAATATGTACTTATGAACATGCTTGCAAAACATTGAATGTAACATTAAACATAAAACATATAAACATCATGAATTTTGCATATAACACACAAAAATCTTAAAAATTTCTAATCACTATAGTATAGGCTCTAAGGGTCTAATAACCTATCCTATATCCTATAGTCATGGCTCTGATACCAATCTGTCACACCCTGACCCGCAGCGGAATAAGAGTCGGGGCATATTTGGGTTATCACCAAAGCTCATGATATTTACTAATATGTTTCATATTTATTAATGTCAAAATTACATTCTCAACAATCCAAACATGTCCATACAAATACAAAGGAAAATAACCAAACTAAACAATCCAAGCTCTAAATCAGTTTATTCTTCTAATCCAATCCTAGGTGTTTCTTGCTGCAGCTGGTTCACCTGTATCATGTGTAAAAAATGAGAGTTTTTGGGTCAACATAAGTTGGCGAGTGAACCTTGTTAGATAAACATTTATTATTGATTTTCTTGTTATTTTATCAAGGAAAAATTGTGCAATAATCATAAGTGTGCAAATGTACAAAATCAAACAGTAGCAATAACACCCACAAACTATAACATACAATAACATACAATAACAAAACAACAGCATACCATAACATATCAACTTGCATAAATATATAACATGAATGAAACTATGCGATCAAGGCTCAATCAAACGGAGCCGATCGTATTGCATGTACTGAAAATGATAAATGTCTGTGCGATCAAGGCTTAATCAAACGGAGCCGATCGTATGTTGGCACGCCAGGTTCACGCTCATAATGTAATGGGGAACATGCTCAACGCTCATAATGTAATGGGGAGCGGCGGCCTATGAAATTTCATGTACTGAAAATAATAAATTAAATCTAAACAATAACCACACAAACAGTTGGAACAAGCTGAATACACATTTGTTCATGATATGATGTATGCACAATGATTTAAATATAAATAATGGCAAGACACATGATACACCCCATAAACGTGATTAAAACGGGGAATTTGTAAAGATTCACTCACATTGGGTGCGTTTGGTTGGAGATGGTGAGATGCGCACGAGTTGGAAGAATTGAACAACGAGAATTGACTAACCTAAATAATAACGGAAAATATAGTAAATGAGTGGATTTTATTAATAATTTTAATAGGATTTTTGGATATATTTTTGTGAGTTTAAGGCTATTTCCTATCTTTAAAAACATTATTTTAAGTATTTTTAAATTATTTTTAAATTAAATTAAATAAATAAAAATATAAAAATATGTTGACTTTTTGGGTTGACCGTTGACTTTTTGACTTTGACTTGTTGACCGGTTTTATTGTGTAATTATATGCGCCGGGTGAGGCTCGAACCCGAGACCTCCCGTACGCGTGCACGCAGCTCTACCAACTGAGCTACGTGTCTAACCCGAAATAATTCTGTTTTTAATTATACTTATATACTAACTAGTTTATTCAAAATTCTTTTATTTTCAAAAATGTTTAAAATCATCGAACCGGTGTCACCAACAGGTCTCGAACCCGGGACCTGCGCGTTAACGTTACACACAGTCCACCGCTGGACTGTGTGTCTAACTTGGTTAATATACAGATTTTTATTATACTTAACATCTAACGTACGTTAATCCGGTTCAGTTTGAAAAATAAAACATCTTTATTACAGAGAGGGTGTGTGTATCAAGGATTGAACTCGCGACGTGTGATTTGTATGTGCACACAGTCCACCGCTGGACTGTGTGTCTAACCCGAGATAATAACCAGATTTTATTAATCTTAACAACATTCGCTACTTCGTCTTCTTCGTCTATAACACAGACAACGATTATCTAGATGTTATCTGTTTAATCCGGTTAACGAATAATATGAACAAGTTGAAAGGTGATGAACGGAGAGGGTTTGGGGAAAGAAAGTACCGGAACAGGTCGTCGTTCTCAAAACTCCGGCAAGGATCGTCGGCTCTGTTTATGAGTTTCCTCTGTTCGGGTCAATTACCAAATTTGATTGATTAGCTATGAAAGTGGGGTACTAAACAAGGATTAACAGAGGTTTTGAATGTTCATACCGATTCGCCGCGTGAGATTGGAAATTCCAGAAGTTTTCCGGCGAGAGCTGAATATTCCGGCTATGTCGTCTGGGTTTGATTCTGATTGTTGGTTTGGAGTTAGTAACAGTCTAACAACGGATTGAAACAGAAATAGTCAAAGTATTTACCGTATTAATGAAGGTCTCGGTTTTCCGGCGACTTGCAGAGATTTTCCGGCGAGTTAAAAAAAACTTTTCCGACGAACTGAATGTATAGTGAAAGTGAAATTGCAGGTTTGTAGAATGTTTCTGAGTCGCGAGAGAGGTCTTTGATTGAAGTAATTCAGAAATTGAATATCTTCGGTTATAAAAACCGATCATCATCAAAATTTAAGTTAATTCAAGACTGAATTGATTAGGATCGTCGGTGCATCGGTTATAAACCAGAATCTGCGAACACTCAACCGTTTTGGACGGTTGAAAGCCGATTACGGTTTCAGTTTGGCGCAACAGGTTGCTTCATGATTGTCTATAAGATTTATTTGTTTCCTAGAGTTGACAGAAAACAACAGGTGGCGGAGTGGTTATGTGTGTGTGTGTTAAGTCTTTGGAGTTCAACCCAGCTGACCCGGGTTCGAGTCCCGACAGCCTCATTTTATTTTTAATTATTTTATTTTTACTTTTTATCAAATATAATTTTTTTAGTTTAGTTTGTTTATTAATTATGTATCATTAAAAATCAAATAGGCATAAATACGCAACGAAACATTTAGAACTTGATATTCGATTACAAACGGAGTGGGTTTGGAAAACCCGTTTTTGACAAATGTTACAAACTGGAAATAAAGATCTTGGAATATGAGGTAATATAGAGTTGAAATATGAGGATGTAGGAAAAACATGGAAGAAAATGGAGTTAGAACGCACATTTTACGAAGAAAATAAAAATATGGTGAAACTCAATGTTGGCGTGTCGCGATAGAGGGAGACAGTGTCTCTCACGACACGAGAAGGGCTAAAAAGTTCCAGAAAAGTACGAAAAAATGCCATTACGACTATTTTGTATTATCTGCACCTCTTGCGACATGCGAGAGAAGTAATAACCCCCCCCCCCCCATGACGTGCGAGGGAGTTGTTTGTCGAGAAATAGGATGCTTTCACCTATTTAAAGCCCGTTTCAACTCTAATTCATTCCACAACCTCCGTGCGACTAAGGAAGACCAAAGGAAGAAATCCAAGCTTGAGTAAGGTGCTAGGATCGAAGAATCTGAAACACCCTAACACGTTTTAGACGAAAAGACGCAGCGGAATTTCGTAGCGCAAAAATTCTTTCTTTATAAATTTTCTCTCATACTTGAAACCATTTTAAACAACTCCTTTAGAAGAATTACATCCTTCATCCTTCATTTTGTAAATCAAATATAACATACTAATACAAGTTACATGACCACCTATTTCGTACAATCCATGTCTCTCTAACTCGATCTTCAATCACTTGTCCTTCATGATGATGATCCATAATTCTGACAACCTGCAACCACTACATACATATCATTAATACTTGGTAGTGTCATTTATAATCAAAACATGCGTAAATAGATGACCACGCCAGATCCTTTCTATTCATGCTAGTCCTTTCTAATTAACTTTCTAAGTAAAATCTTGCATCCCAACGTCAAATCTTCGTAAGGTCAAGATTAGCGTACCTGCACTTTCATTTCATTCTCAAGACACGTCATTAGTAACGTTAACCTTCAAACATATTGAATCTAGGTATACATAATACAATCCCTATTCTTTCATATACATTCAATCCCACTTCATACATACGCACATACATACATATATTTATACGCACAGGTACATACATACATGCATACATATTTACGTCCATACATACATACTTACATACATATAACATACATACATACATACATATCGAAACTCTTATATACCTCTCACATTCCTATATGAACATACTACAAAATCCTAAACACAAACATCCATAAATATATATGTATAGGTCTCATACATACATACATACATACAAACCTACATTCATGCTCATACCATTCATTCTTACCTACGGATTTCATATCTCTTGTGATCCCGGAAATCATTAATTTTACTCCTACAATATAATTAAGTTTCTTACCATCTTATTGTAGGTTATACCACTCCCCAGAAGTTTATCGGGGCCATAATATAAGTCTTAGAAGAATACGAAAATTCGGAACGTAATAGAGTGCCAAAATCACACACATATATCTGGCCTCCACTGTAAGCTACGGTGGCTACTATAGCTTAAGGTGGCATAGAAATTGGCCACGTGTGACAATTTACTGTCTTACGATGGAAAATAGGCCATCAACACCTTATGTAGCTTACGGTGGCCACCGTAAGCTACGGTAGAGCCCAGTTCTTTCTTCAATTTATTACGAAAACTTCCGTAACTTGATCCATTCTCATATGTTTCACTTTGAACTTGTTTCTAATTATCCGTAAAACGTTTCCCTACATAATTGACTAAAAATCCTTACCTTGGGTTCTTAACCTTTACGAATTACATTATCGTTACACGGTTCATGCGCATTAATTCGGCCCGTTTGGTTCCACCAATTTGTTTCCGACATAGTTTAACTACTTTCGACCCACTAATCTTACGTGATTTCCCCACGTTCATAGGTATCAAAACTCTCTATACTTACTAAGAAGTGAATCGGAAGTCACTTACCTTATGCGTCCATGTTCATGCTCGTCCCCCTGCCTCCCTTTGACTCGTTCGCCATCTGCGCTTGAGTCCTTGATAATGTAAATTCCTATTCTTTCATGCCATCATTTTCGTAACTTGTTAGTACGCATGTTCATCCATATGAATAATCATTTCAAATTCTTAGTTGCATTACTTTCATTAGCCAATGATTCACTAACATGCATATGACACGAAGCGATAATCACATTGTTCCACGTTCATGAAATTTTAACTCTTATTTATACATAACACATCATTTGCCCAACGCATATCACCCGATTCTATCAAATCTTACATTTATGGCAAAAAGTCTAACCATGTTGATTATGCGCAGTTTGACTTTCAGAAAGTCAACTGCTTATCACATGAACTTTCAACTTAATCTCTAACATCCATCTTATTACAGTGGTTTAGACTACAAACGTTATAACCATTTTGTACTCACGTAACGACGCACATGCGAACACTTAATCACCTCGTTACACGAACACTTAATTCGTTCAAGTTAGCATTTTCATAACTTCCCAACTAGTACTCTATCATATATTTAGCTAACCCGACATTATTCCAACATTACCCCTTTCAAGGATCTCATAAGCTTCACCTTACTTACGAATCACTAATAAACAATAAAACAATCCACAAGGTGTGTATTACATCAATCAAGCATATATCACACTCTTAGAACATACTTCTTAATCAAAACTGAACCACATTTGCACATATATTTCATTACGAATATATTCCTCATGGTAATTTACTATTAAGTGCATCATATCCGCCTTCTATACATATTTTTTCGTTGTTTACATCAAATCTCTTCTAATTATCTAGCTATGCATTTCATCAAACACTTGGTGTACGTACACCATTTAATGCAAAATGTATGCATGATCTTCCAAGTTCATACATAATTCATCAAATACAACTTGAATCAACTAGATTACATACCATACTCAATCTATCTAGCAATAATCCATTACATACAACATACACATCAATGATTCAAGCAAGGATTTGACATGGGTGAAACACCAATGTCATCATCTTCACTACTAGAAGTGGGTTTCACTTCTAATCATCAAATTACTAAAAATCCTTCATAATCCATGTTTTATATTGTGATTCTAACACATATACATGATCAATTTCATTCAATTTCTTGGATTAAACATAAACCCACTTCATACAAGATTATGAAATCTCAAATTACAACTTACCACATGTTTGTTAAGTTAAGATGATGAGAGAATCTTCGTCCATGCAACGTTTTTCATTCGATTTTGGTTTTGATTTGGCTGAATTTGCATTCGTGTTCTTGAGAGGATTTTTCCTCTTTCTCCATCTCCATACACGACACACACGTTACACACACTAAAATTCTGCATTTTACATTTAATCCAAACTTCATCTTAAATCTCCAAATTCAGCCCCTCATGTTTGTTACTTGTTCATAATTGTCCCAGATTCATTCTTTATTTGTTTTGACTAAACTATTTAACTAGGTTAAATAGCCTAGCCGTTTTATTTTATGTTTTATCATATGGAAACGTATGGCGAATGTAAACATTCGAGTTTTGGGGCGTTACAGAATCATTGTAAAGTTTCGATATTCGAGGAAATTCGCAATCCGTTTGTTAACTTTTTGGTTTTTCTTTGATTTAACTAAGATGAACACCATGTATTTGATTTTTATTTTATGTTTTGAAGGTATGAACATGATTAGAGGCTAATTTGTTAAAGCCACCTAGGTTTGATGATCTTTTAACTATGTTTTGACTTTCAGTTTGACTTTTTTTAATCAAGTTTGTGTTTGGTTTACAATACTTTGATTAGTTACCACTATTGATGTGTTTACAAAGAAGTGCTTCACTATATGCACATTAAGATTAATTATTAGTTTGTTAATTTGGCCAGTTTTCGTTCTAACCCTATCTTTAGAGATAATATAAGTTAACTAATAAATTAAAATAAGTATACTTAAGTAGGCATCCAATTCCATTGATTAGAGATATGATTTTGGATTATTATGGTTTGTCTACTCGTTGTTTGATAGTTCAAAATACTCGATGGCTCGGGGTTCTTCTATTTATTCGCGTCTAATGAGTCCTAGGTTTTCGATCTATCTTCTTCGAAATAGCTTCACATCTAAAGTTTGTTAAAGTGTTTCTTTTTCAATTCTAATAGTTGTTGGATCCGAGATCTTTAATTAGACGTGTTTCCATCCAGCAGTTCATTCACATTCTGATTGCACTTCATAGATCGGTAATATGCTTTTTGAGTGTGGGTCACGATTAGACCTCAGTACCGCTTTTCATCCTCAAACTGATGGACAATCTGAACGCACCATCCAAACTCTGGAAGACATGCTTCGAGCATGTGTCATAGACATCAAAGGGAATTGGGACGCTCATCTACCATTAGTTGAATTTTCGTACAACAATAGCTATCATTCAAGTATCGGCATGGCTCCTTTCGAAGCTTTATATGGTCGTAAGTGCCGATCTCCAGTATGTTGGCATGAAATTGGGGAATCACAAATCACCGGTCCAGAGTTAATTCAAGAAACAACCGACAAGGTCATTCAAATTCGAAACAATCTTCTAGCGGCTCAAAGTCGTCAAAAGAGTTATGCAGACAAACGACGAAAGCCCTTGGAGTTTGACATTGGGGATCAAGTACTTTTAAAAGTATCACCGTGGAAGGGAGTGGTTCGTTTTGGCTATAAGGGCAAGCTAGCACCACGCTACGTAGGACCTTTCAAGATACTCGAACGAGTAGGTCCTGTAGCATACAAGCTTGACCTACCAGAAGAGCTCAACAGAATTCATCCCACATTCCACGTATCAAACTTGAAGAAGTGCCTCGCCGATGAAAACCTCCATATTCCTCTAGAATACATTCAGATCGATGAATCTATGCACTTCATTGAAAGACCAGTAGAAATCATGGACTTCGGAGAGAAGCGTTTAAGACGAAGTCGTATTCCAATTGTCAGGGTACGTTGGGAGTCAAAACGAGGACCTGAGTTTACTTGGGAACGTGAAGACTCAATGAGCGAGAAATACCCACATCTTTTTCCTGTTACCACTACTACTTAAATTTCGGGACGAAATTTCTAAAAGTAGGGGATACCGTAACATTCGTCGAAAAACGGGTTTCCAAACCCGCTTCGTTTATTAATCAAATACTCAATTATAAATTTCGTTGCACATTTATTGCTCGGATAAATTTTAAACATTACATAAATAATATATATATATGAATTGTAAACCAAAATTATTAAATAACAAAAAAATCGTGGATTAAAAAAATAATGGAGACGCCGGGTTCGAACCCGGGTCACCCACAAGGACAAACACGCAACACACCGCTCCACCGCGCACAACTTTTGTGATAAACATTAAAACAAATAACATTTATAATAAAACTGAAAGTCAACCGGTAATCAGCGCGCCCAAATTCGCAGTCGCCGGAAAAGCCGAGATTATCGCGAATTATGACCGTTTCCTTTGACTGAAACGCGTGAACTAATTTCGACATCGGTTATAACCGATGTCTAACCCTCAATTTCAGTCATAACCGCCGGAAAACTTTGACCACGAATCAAGACCCAAATTCGAACCAAATACACCCTGTTCTTCCTTATAAATACCCACCTAAACCTCTGGTAACCTTTTCGCT
Organism: Scalesia atractyloides; assembly: GCA_947069175.1. Lineage (NCBI taxonomy): Eukaryota > Viridiplantae > Streptophyta > Magnoliopsida > Asterales > Asteraceae > Scalesia > Scalesia atractyloides. The sequence goes on along the minus strand of CAMTDV010000004.1, from coordinate 70,413,668 downwards.
CAGAATCGCACTCTCTTTCGAAGCTTTAATCCTTCCAGAGCACGTCGCCGGAAAATTCAATTTCGCCGGAATCGCTGAACGGAAAACCGCGATTGTCTTCAGACGGTACAATCATCTAAACTTTTCTTGCTACCTCTCGATTAGTAACCTAATTACTCAACACAGTAATCAAAATTGTCAAACAGTTTCCCTCAGCCGGAATCCGCGGATCGGAGCCGACGAGACTTTGCCAGAAAACCTGAAGCAAACTCGCCGTTCTGGTATACCATGTCATTTAATTTCTCTTTTCATTTCAGTTAAGTATAAGTTAAGATCAATTAAACAGAACAGTCGGATTTCATTGTTCTGTATTGTTAAGCGAAGAAGACGAAGTTGAGAAATGTGTATTAGTTTAATTAAAACCGGATATTTAACCGGGTTAGACACACAGTCCAGCGGTGGACTGTGTGCAACATAACACGCACCTGAGTTCGAATCGCACATGTTACCGACTTTCAGAAATAAAACCAATCCTTTTTAAAACCTATTCAGATCATCCTTCAACATGTATATAAATATAATATAATTCAGTATATAAACAGGTTAGACACACAGCCCAACTGGTTGGGCTGTGTGCACAGTAAACTGAAGAGCGCGAGTTCGACTCTGGATACCTAAACCGGGTTGGCAATTTATGAAACTTTTTAATAAAAATAAATAAGGTTAAAGTTAATTAGTATATATATATAATTAAAACAGAGAATATTTCGGGTTAGACACGTAGCTCAGTTGGTAGAGCTGCATGCACGTGTACGAGAGGTCCCGAGTTCGAAACTCACTCAGCGCATAATTAAACACAGTCCGACCGGTCAACGCAACGGTCAACGTCAACAGTCAAAGTAAAATTTTTTTATTTTTTTATTTCTTTTTAGTTATTTATTTAATAGAAAAAGCATTTAAAAATACTTAAAAATAAGATTTTAAAGTTAGAAAATTTCCTTAAACTAACAAAAATAAATCTAAAAATCCCATTAAGAGCACTAATTAAAAATATTAATCTCAAATAAAATTTATTTATTTATCGAATCATTTTGTTATTATCTAGGCTAGTTTTTCCCTCATCGATTGAATCCTAAATTCGTGCGCATCCAACGTCATCAAAGAACGCACCTAATGTGAGTGAATCTCTATCAATTCCCCGTTTTAATCATGTTTTGGGTGTATCATGTGTCGTTTAATTCTTTATTATATTTAAACACTTGTGCATCCATCATATTCGTGATCAAATGTGTATCAATTGTTGTGTGGATTATATGTGGTTTGGATTTACCATTTTCAGTGCACGCATTTCATTAGGACCATCAGTTCCCCGTGGGAGACGGGTTGATCATCAGGTGCCTCATAAGATAGGCTCCGTTTGATTGAGCCTTGATCTCACATTCATCATCATTCATATCATATACTCATTCAAAGTGGTTTGTGTTTGTTTACTTATATATGTTTGCTCACATGTGATTATTGCACAAATTTTCCATATTAAATAAAACAAGAAATTAATAACAATGTTTTATCAAGGTTCACTCGCCAACTTTTGTTGACCCAAAATATCCCCCGTTTTACACATGATACAGGTGATCCAGCTGAGGCAAGAAACACATAGGAATGCCTAGAAGAATAAACCAGTTTAAGCTTGGATTATTTACATAGTTTTCATTTCCTTGTAATTGTATGAATTTTGATTTGGATATTTAAGTTGTAATTTGAATTTAATAAATATGAAACATTTTAGTAAACATCATGAGCTTTGGTGATAACCCAATTATGCCCTGACTCTTATTCCGATGCGGGTCGGGGTGTGACAGATTGGTATCAGAGCCATGACTATAGGATATAGGATAGGTTATTAGACCCTTAGAGCCTATACTATAGTTGATTAAAATTTTAAATTGCTTATGCGTTACATACAAAATTCATGGTGTTTATATGCTTTATGTTTATTTTTACACTCAATGTTATGCAAGCATGCTCACAAATACATGTTATTATACAATACTCATCATAAATCATATCCTCATAACATTTCATATCCATGAGAGCACACACCTCACAATTCCCATGATTTTTGCAATGATTTTTGTATTTTCAAATCACATCAAAGTGAGTTTCATGACGGGCATGTAAGTAACTGGAAGGGTACGAGTACCGGTAGTCGGAACGTCCTGTCCAGGCTTGCCATTCGTATAAATCCAAAATAAAGGACCAGTTTGCCTACCTGGGGACTAACGATGAGAGTACGAAGGACCTATTAGGCCAAAGCATGCTATACCAAACGTCGTGTGAGCTAACCCCACTTTGAGTTGTCATTGTGTCTACACCTGGACACCCTCCTACCATACATCTCGCAATTATATTTTCCGATTTTCATTCGGGTGGTGCGAGTGTTAATCCGCCAACACCAATGTGAATCCTACCAAGCCCAATAGTCATGGGGGCCCACATGACTACATAGGCGATGGTATGGGGGACATTGGAGGCCCAAACATGAGCAAACCCAAGACATCCTATGGATGTAGTTGCATTATTGTTAGTTATGTTATTTTTATTCTTTTAACGACACATGACACCTAGAAACTTCTTAAACTCACAATCTTCCTATGTATGTTCCTATAGATGTCGGCTAGGCAACTACGTGGAGGTAGAAAGTCAGGAAGATCCAATGAACGCTTGGCCACACAAATTGCTAAACAAATGGCTGCAGTGCTTCCTGACATCGTAATTCAATTTCAAGAAGCTCTCACCGCAAATCCCATCAACCCTCCCAATCAAGAAGACCAGAGCGTCGCCAACCCTCCCTCCAAAAAGTGCTCCTACAAACACTTCAAATCTTGCGATCCCCCAAAGTATGAAGGGACCGAAAGTGTAACTGCTATCCTTCACTGGTTTGAAGAAATGGAGAACACTTTCCTCAATTGCGATTGTCCCGAGGATCGCAAGGTACGTTACGCAACTGGAAGACTGTTTGGGGTAGCCCTTACCTGGTGGAACACGGAAAAGGGTAAACGAGGAGTTGAAGATGCCATGGCCTTAACATGGGAATAGTTAAGGGAACTCATGACCAGACGCTTCTATCCAAGAAGCGAAATAAAAAAGTTGGAAGATGAAATCCACGCGCTAAAACAAAAGGAAGGAGATCACACTTCCTATAACAAAAGATTTCTCGAGCTAAACCAGATGATCCCTAATTTGTTCACCCCCGTGTACCGCTTGGTTGAACACTACATTCGAGGTCTTCCCTCGAAAATTCAAGACTCGATTCTAAGCACTTCGCCTGCAACACTTGAAGTCGCAATGGAACTAGCTACCGAACTCACTGAGAATCGCATCCGAAACGGCAAATTTAAGGATGATAAGAAAAAAAACACCCACAGAGACCCCAACTACACACCACTCGGTCTCCTCCTCAAGGTTTGCTGGTAAGAGGAAACGAAACAGCAAGAATTTTGCTGTCACCCAAACCAACCCTCCTATCACTGCTGCACCAATCACCCAAATTGCTCCCTCAGCTGCACCATTTAAAAAGCCATACACCGGCCCACACCCAAAATGCAACCGTTGTCAATACCATCACCCTCCCGAAACTCTTTGCCAACATTGCACCAGCTGTGGCCGTGCGGGTCACACCATTCAAACTTGTCGCACTCTCCAACGAACGAACCGCAATCAACCCCCAACCCAAACCCACCATTAGATAGTGGGTCAAGCCAACAACCCTTACTTCTACCACCTGCACAACACATAGCCCAATCCTACTACCAACCCAACTACCCCATGATGCAACCCATGCGAGCTTGTTACAACTGTGGAGACCTAAACCACTTTAGGAACACTTGTCCACGCTTGGTGAACATCATCCATGCTCAAGCCCAAGCGAACCCAGTAAACCAAGCTAACCAAGCTCCTCCACCTGCCAGAGGAAGAGCTTTCAAGATCAATGCCAACCAAGCTAGGGCTGACAACAACGTGGTTAACGGTACTTTTCTCATCAATGATAGTTATGCATCCATGTTATTGAATACGGGCGCGGATAAGAGTTTTGTGTCCTTAGAATTTGAACCTATCCTCAACAAACTCGTGATAATCTCATGGAATCTCTAACGGTGGAAGTTGCTGACGGAAAGCCCGTTTCATTAAATTCTATTATACGAAATTGTACCCTCACTCTAAACGATCACGATTTTCCAGTTGACCTCATTCCTATGAAGTTGGGAAGGTTCGATATTATAATCGGTATGGACTGGCTCAGCCAGCATCACGCTGAAGTAGTATGCCGCGAAAAGTTCATTCGCATTCCTCTTGCAGACGGTCAACCCTACGTATTTTTGGAGAAACCCCTTCGAAAGGACTCAAATTAATGTCATGCCTTTAAGCCCGAAAATATCTCCGCAAGAACTATGTCGCATTCCTAACTTACGTCGTCAAAAAGGGAAACAAGGAGAAGAAACTCGAAGATATACCAGTGGTGAAGGAACTCCCACAAGTCTTTCCCGACGACATCTCAGGACTCCCTCCTGTGAGAGAAGTCGAATTCCGCATCGATCTTGTACCTGGTGCTACACAGTCGCAAAATCTCCTTATAGGTTAGCCCCATCCGAAATGCAAGAGCTGGCCAGTCAACTGCAAGAGCTGACTGACAAAGGATTCATACGTCCTAGCTCCTCGCCTTGGGGTGCACCTGTTCTTTTTGTGAAGAAGAAAGATGGAACGTTTCGCATGTGTATCGACTACAGAGAACTCCACAAGCTAACGGTTAAAAATCGCTATCCACTACCTCGCATCGATGACCTCCTAGACCAACTTCAAGGCGCCACCTGACTTTTCAAAAATCGACCTTCGTTCTGGTTATCATCAGCTCAGAGTACATGAAGAAGACGTCCCAAAGACCGCCTTCCGGACTCGTTATGGTCATTACAAAATTTATGGTCATGCCATTCGGTTTAAGAATGCCCCCGCTGTCTTCATGGATCTAATGAATAGGGTATGCAAACCCTACCTCGACCGTTTTGTTATAGTCTTCATCGAACGACATCCTTATCTACTCCAAGCCTAAATCCGATCATGAACGACACCTTCGACTCATCCTTACACTCTTAAGGACTGAAAAGCTATACGCTAAGTTCTCAAAATGCGAATTCTGGTTAAGAGAAGTACAATTCCTTGGACATGTCGTCAATAACAAGGGAATACATGTCGATCCTTCAAAAATCAAGGTAGTACAGGAATGGCAAGCGCCACGTACCCCTACCGAAGTAAGGTCATTTCTCGGTTTGGCTGGTTACTATCGCCGCTTCATTGCCAATTTTTCCCGTATTGCTGTACCACTCACGGCTTTGACTCATAAAGGAAAACCCTTCATATGGGGACCTAAACAAGAAGAAGCCTTCCAAACTCTAAAGCAAAAACTTTGTGACGCACCTATCCTCACACTCCCTGAAGGTTGCGATGACTTTGTAGTATATTGCGACGCATCAGGGCAAGGGCTAGGCTGTGTATTAATGCAAAGAGGAAAAGTGATAGCCTATGCTTCTAGGCAACTCAAGGTTCATGAGAAGAACTACACCACCCACGACCTGGAACTTGGAGCCGTTGTGTTCGCTCTCAAGATATGGAGACATTACCTCTACGGTACCAAGTATGAAATATACACTGACCACAAAAGTCTCCAACATATCTTCAACCAAAAGGAGTTCAATATGAGGCAACGAAGATGGGTCGAACTTCTTAACGACTACGACTGTGAAATTCTGTATCATCCTGGCAAGGCAAACGTGGTGGCTGATGCACTCAGTTTGAAAAGGTTATGCGAACTCCATTCGTCTTCTATGTTCGCAAATCATAACCGACATCAAGGATCGAATCCGAGCAGCTCAACATGTTTCTGTAACAGAAAATGACGTACGCGATGAGCTGTATGTGGAGCTGAACTTAAAATCGAAGCTAGATCTGACGGTATTCTATACTATTTAAATCGCATATGGATTCCTGATCGCGATAACCTTCGTGATTTCCTCATGAATGAGACGCACAAAACACGATACTCTGTACACCCAGGAGCCGACAAGATGTATCAAGACCTAAGATACACCTACTGGTGGCCTGGCATAAAAAGGATATCGCTGTTTTTTGTTTCCAAGTGCCTTACCTGTTCCAAAGTAAAAGCTGAACATCAAAGACCTTCAGGACTTTTAGTCCAACCCGAAATACCTGTATGGAAGTAGGAAAACATAACCATGGACTTCATTACCGGTTACCTCGCACCTCCAGTGGGTATGACACCATATGGGTAATCATCGATCGTCTTACAAAGTCATCTCACTTCATTCCGATTCGCGAGGACTTCAAAAACGAGAAGTTAGCTCGTATCTACATCAGCGAGATCGTAAGCCGTCATGGTGTACCTTTAAGAATCATTTCAGACCGTGATGGTCGTTTCACTTCACGAACATGGCGAGCCGTACAAACCGCTTTGGGTACACGATTAGACCTCAGTACCGCTTTTCATCCTCAAACTGATGGACATTCTGAACGCACCATCCAAACTCTTGAAGACATGCTTCGAGCATGTGTCATAGACTTCAAATGGAATTGGGACGCTCATCTACCATTAGTTGAATTTTCGTACAACAATAGCTATCATTCAAGTATCGGCATGGCTCCTTTCGAAGCTTTATATGGTCGTAAGTGCCGATCTCCAGTATGTTGGCACGAAATTGGGGAATCACAAATCACCGGTCCAGAGTTAATTCAAGAAACAACCGACAAGGTCATTGAAACAATCTTCTAGCGGCTCAAAGTCGTCAAAAGAGTTATGCAGACAAACGACGAAAGCCCTTGGAGTTTGACATTGGGGATCAAGTACTTTTAAAAGTATCACCGTGGAAGGGAGTGGTTCGTTTTGGCTAGAAGGGCAAGCTAGCACCACGCTACGTAGGACCTTTCAAGATACTCGAACGAGTAGGTCCTGTAGCATACAAGCTTGACCTACCAGAAGAGCTCAACAGAATTCATCCCACATTCCACGTATCAAACTTGAAGAAGTGCCTCGCCGATGAAAACCTCCATATTCCTCTAGAAGACATTCAGATCGATGAATCTATGCACTTCATTGAAAGACCAGTAGAAATCATGGACTTCGGAGAGAAGCGTTTAAGACGAAGTCGTATTCCAATTGTCAGGGCACGTTGGGAGTCAAAACGAGGACTTGAGTTTACTTGGTAACGTGAAGACTCAATGCGCGAGAAATACCCACATCTTTTTCCTGTTACCACTACTACTTAAATTTCGGGACGAAATTTCTAAAAGTAGGGGATACCGTAACATTCGTCGAAAAACGGGTTTCCAAACCCGCTTCGTTTATTAATCAAATACTCAATTATAAATTTCGTTGCTCATTTATTGCTCGGATAAATTTTAAACAATACATAAATAATATATATATATGAATTTTAAACCAAAATTATTAAATAACAAAAAATCGTGGATTAAAAAAATAATGGAGACGCCGGGTTTTCGAAATTGTTTACTAGAAGAATAAACCAGTTTAAGCTTGGATTATTTACATAGTTTTCATTTCCTTGTAATTGTATGATTTTTGATTTGGATATTTAAGTTGTAATTTGTATTTAATAAATATGAAAAGGAAACATCATGAGCTTTGGTGATAACCCAATTATGCCCCGACTCTTATTCCGCTGCGGGTCGGGGTGTGACAATATAATGGTTAATATATTTTTAATTCATATTTATATCGCTTATTTAAAACGCGGTTAACAGCTTAACACTCGCAACTCTCTCGCTCGCTCTATCGCACTGTTTTATTTTTAATAATTTTTAGAAATTTTTCTAGCATAGGTTCCTTTTGTAAAAAGTGCGTGTTTTAATCAATAGAATAAAAAAATCGTACGAAAAATTTCGTGCAAAAATCAACATTTTCGTGCGAAAATTTCCATTTTTTGGTGAAAATGTGATTTTTCATGCGAAAATGGCCTTTTTGGCACGAAAATGACACTTTTGGCACGAAAATAACCATTTTCGTGCGAAAATTTCACCAGATCACCCTCACTCCTCTCCGCCTATAACTTCACCATTTCACTCCAACTTACTGCCATTCCGCACCAAAACACTCTCTAGCTCGTTTTCTCTGTTTCAAGTAAGAAGACTACGTTTCTCACAAGAATCACAACGATTTCTACAACGATTTTGCACGAGATTATCTCCGATTTCATCTAAACTTCTCTGTTTACGAAAACCTTCATCTTTTTCATGAAAACATTCTGATTTTTACTAAGACCTACATTTAACCGAGCATGTTTGAGTTAGCCTTGGCTTCTCAGATCTGAAACCGTGTTGTTTCGAGCTCACAAAGTGTTTATCTTGACAAAACTGTTTTTCTAAATCGATTTTTACACAAAAACGGACAACAACCGACTAAGGTTTCGTTCACTAATCAGTGGGACGAAGCACTGTCGAAACCGTCACGAAATGGACTCGAAAATACATCTATTTCAGACGAAATCTCAGTCCCGAACGCACCAAGAGCAAGAACAGTCACTTGTGCGATCTGGACTGGCACGCGTGAATCATACTTGGTACAGTCCAGTCCGAGTTCATACAAGAGACTCACTCGCTCAAAAGACCTCTACGATGTTAGGTTGATCAGTAACCTGAGGTTGGAGGGATGAACACTCGATTTCCCGAAGACAGTCGCGAAACCACTCGATTTTGGAAACAAAAACAGACATTTCCGCACGAAAATTCCATTTTCGTGTGAAATAGTTTGTTCCCGCACGACTCTCCGTACTGACTGTTTCAACACTCTGGATGTCCACCCCGACCCGCAGCGGAAATGGTGATTGGGGCATGATTGGGTTTTCATGAAAGCTCATGACATTTATTATAAAGTTTCATATTTATTGTTTCTTTTTAAAGGAGAACATTACAATCAATCATACAAGTACAACATGTTCTATACATTTTTCAAGACTTCATTATTTTTCTTCTAAAGCAAATTCCTACGTGTTCCTTGCTTCAACCTGTCCACCTGTTTCATGTGTAAAAATAGGGTTTTGGGTCAACAAAAAGTTGGCGAGTGAATCCTATGAAAACAGTTGAATGTATTCATTATATTGGTTATAAAAAGAAAAGTACATAACCACATATGAGTAAACATAGATGTAAATTAATCACAAAACACATAATATTAATTAATACACAAGCACACACCAAATGAATGATTTTGAGACACACGTTGTTCAACTCGCTCCCACGAGGAACTGATGGGCCTAATGTATGATTTTGAGGCACGCGATGTTCAACCCGTCTCCAACGAGGAACTGATGGGCCTAATGAATTGATTTGCACGCAACTTATCACACCCCGACCCGTAGCGGAAAAGGTGACCGGGGCATGATTGGGTTATCATCAAAGCTCATGACATTTATTATACGTTTCATATTCATTAATACAATTTAAAAGGAACATTACAATCATAATTACATCATGACCTAACATTAATCTAAGCTTCTTTGTTTTCTTCTAAGGCATTTCCTATGTTTTCCTTGCTTCATCCTGTTCACCTGTATCATGTGTAAAAAGGGTTTTTTTGGATCAACAAAAAGTTGGCGAGTGAATCCTATGGAAAACATTTGAACAAGTTTATTTAATTGATTATAAAATAGAGTGCACAACCACACATGAGTAAAAATAGATGTAAACTTATTCATCAATCAATTTAATATTAAACAATACACACATCAACAATAATGGATCGTTTTGAGGCATGCGTTGCTCAACTCGTCTCTCACGAGGAACTGGTGGGCCTAATGAATGAATTGCGTAAACTTGACAATATGAAATACATAACTACAAACAATGTAAACTCAATAATACACACATGAACAATAATAGGTTTGTTTTGAGGCACGCGTTGCTCAACTCGTCTCCCACGAGGAACTGATGGGCTTAATGAATGACTTTCACATAAGTTGACATAATGATATACTTAACCACAACAATATAAACAATCTAAGTTTAGATCATAATATGGTATGGCACAAATTTAAATAAACGAGTTAATTATTTTGTGACACATGACACACCCCAAAACGTGTAATTAAAAAGGGGGAGTTGTAAGATTCACTCACAGTGGGTGCGTTCGGTTGATGATGTTGAATGCACGTGAAGTGGTTTTAACCACGAGTGAAATTAACCTAGATAATGGCATAATGTTTCGGTAAGTAAACGGATTTTATTAATCCATTTTAGTAGGATTGTTGGGTGTATTTTTGTGAGTTTAAGGCTATTTTCTAACCTTAAAAATGTTATTTTTAAGTATTTTAATTGATTTTTAAATAAAATAAATAAATAAAAATAATAAAAAAAGTTGACTTTTTTGACCGTTGACTTGTTTGACCGTTGACCGTTGACCGGTTTTATTGTGTAATTGTGTGCGCCGGGCAGGACTCGAACCCGAGACCTCCCGTTCGCGTGCACGCAGCTCTACCAACTGAGCTACGTGTCTAACCCGAAATATATATGTTTTTAATTATATTTATATACTAATTAGATTAATCCGAAAATCAACTTATTTCTAAAAAGATTTTAATCCGTGACTCGGTGCGCTCCACAGGTCTCGAACCCGGGACCTGTGGTTTAGGTTAACACACAGTCCACCGCTGGACTGTGTGTTTAACTTGTTATATAACCTGATTTTTATTATACTTATGAACAAACTTCATTATTTCATTTATGCCTTATTTTAAAAAGTTAGATAATTGTCCGAATCGGTGCAGTAGACCGGACTCGAACTCGTGACGTTTACGTGTTTAATGTGCACACAGTCCACCACTGGACTGTGTGTCTAACCCGACTTATTTCTTGTTTTAAATTAAACTTATATGTTACCGAAACTTCGTCTTCTTCGTCAGCCTTAACCAGAAACGATGACTGACTGGTTCGAAGTTTAAATCATGTTCGTTAGTATCTGGTAGATAATTACATGTGAGATATATAAAAAGAATGAAAGATTTAAGCGTAAAGTATACCGACTGGACTCCTCTGTTTCTCCGGCGAAACTCCGGTGACAACAAAAGATTCCGGCGTCGTGTGTCCTGGGCAGAGAGTCTTCAACAAGCTTGAAAAGGATGTGGGTGACTTCGGTATAAGCTCAGGTGGTTCAGTAAGGCTCAGAAGTGAAGGGCTCGGTTTTCCGGCGATGTGCAGAAGTTTTCCGGCGAATGGAATTACGTCAGGTAAAGGTGCGGTTTTGAGCGAAAAAGCTTGCAGAGGTTCGAGGAGGTATTTATAAGGCAGGTTATCGATGAATTTGGTCCAATTTCCGACTTGATTCGTCGGTTAGAAAATCTCCGGCGGTTATAACTTGTGTCGCGGACTCAGGCGTCGGTTATAACCGATAATGAGTTTAAAGTTTACGTTAAGAATAAAAGAAACCGTCCAATCTCGCGAGATCGCCGGGATTTCCGACGACTGCATTTGGGCACGCCGATTTTGAATTCGAGAATTATAATATGTATTAATTGTTTCCAATATTTAACAAGAATCATTAGTGGCGCAGTGGTTGAACGGCTGAGTGTTAAGTCTGAAGTTGCTGGCTGACTGACCCGGGTTCGAAACCCGGCAGTGTCATATCATTTTTATTTTCTGATTTTTAACAGTTTTTCAAAAACAAATTATATATTCCAATATAATAATTGATTATGTATCGTTTAAAATTATTTTGGGCATTAAATTCGCAACGAAATTTTTAACTGATTGTTCGGTTAATAAACGGAGCGGGTTTGGTAAATCCGTTTTTTGACGGATGTTACAGTATCCCCTGCTTTTTAGAAATTTCGTACCGAAATTTAAGTAGTGATATAATTGACTAAAAAATGATGGTGTTTAGTTTAACAGTTACATGCTTAGAAAAAGTAAGGGTTTAAGTTTTTGTTTGAGGCGGTAACGTTCCTTGTAAGGGTTAAGTACCCCATTACAGGAATCGCTTTTTGTTGCCTACTGTAAAATATTGATAAGCAGAGTTGATTTGCTAAACATGGCATCATGCGTAAGAGTTTTGATATGTTTGGAGGGATATGGTTATATCCTAAAGCAAAACTTATAATACTACAACCTACACGGAACTTCTCATAACCGTCTAACAATACTTCTGATCCTTTGACAAGAATACTTATATAGAGGAAGCACCAGCGGCGTATCCACCATATTATTGTCAAATTTTCATTGGTTTTATTAGTAAGTTATGATTGGTTCTATGACTATAGAACATAAATAAACACAACAACTAAGGTACCAAGAAATTACTAAATCCTACATAGAACTTCTCATAACCGTCCGACAATGCCTCTGATCCTTTGACAAGAATACTTATATATAGGAAGTACCAGCGCGTATCCACCATATTCTTGTCAAACTTTCATTGGTTTTATCAGTAAGTTATGATTGGTCCTATGATGCAACTCTAGAACATAAATAACACAACAACCAATATTTGAAACCACATCCTGATAGCATATATGTTTGAATGGTGACAGTTCCTCTCTCGTTTGTTATAATGGAGAGGTTAGTTTATGTAGAAATAGAACACAATCCAATTTCTTTAAATGGCGAGATGATATGAATGTAACACAAATTACAACCAAGACAATACTAAATCCTACATGGAACTTCTCATAACCGCCTGATTATGCCTCCGATCCTTTGACAAGAATACTTATATATAGGAAGTACCAGCGGCGTATCCACCATATTCTCGTCAAATTTTCATTGGTTTTATCAGTGAATTATGATTAGTCCTATGTGACTCTACAACCAATACAACAAACACAAGATACTGATAATGAAAAATGTCTGTGCGATCAAGGCTCAATCAAACGGACCCGATCGTATTGCATGTACTGAAAATGAAAATGTCTGTGCGATCAAGGCTCAATCAAACGGAGCCGATCGTATTGCATGTACTGAAAATGAAAATGTCTGTGCGATCAAGGCTCAATCAAACGGAGTCGATCGTATTGCATGTACTGAAAATAATAAATTTAATCTAAACAATATTCACACAAACAGCTTATACATGGAACCTCTCATAACCGCCTGATAATGCCTTTGATCCTTTGACAAGAATACTTATATATAGGAAGTACCAGCGGCGTATCCACCATATTCTCGTCAAATTTTCATTGACTTTATCCGCAAGTTATGATTAGTTCTATGTGACTCTACAACAAACACAACAACCACAAGATACTGATAATGAAAAATGTCTGTGCGATCAAGGCTCAATCAAACGGAGCCGATCGTATTGCATGTACTGAAAATGAAAAATGTCTGTGCGATCAAGGCTCAATCAAACGGAGCCGATCGTATGTAGGCACGCCGGGTTCACGCTCATAATGAAATGGGGAACATGCTCAACGCTCATAATGTAATGGGGAGCGGCGGCCTATGAAATTGCATGTACTGAAAATAATAAACAATAATTACTCAAACAGTTTACACATGGAACCTCTCATAACCGCCAAATAATGCTTCTGATCCTTTGACAAGAATACTTATATATAGGAAGTACCAGCGGCGTATCCACCATATTCTTGTCAAACTCTCATTGGCTTTATCTTTAAGTTATGATTGGTTCTATGTAATTAAAAACATAAAGAAAAACATAAAACTAAACGATTGGAGTTGGTTCTTGATTTCCGGTGAAGAGGACTAGCTGGGTATCTTCGTTTGGGCCGTCATTATCTTCGACAGGATTGGCGTTGATGTTGAAAACTCTTCCTCTTGCTGGTGGCCTAGTGGTTGGGTTTTCTTGATTTACTTGGTTAACTGGGTTTGATTGGGCTTGAGCGTTGATGATGTTAACCAATCGAGGGCACGTGTTTCTAAAGTGGGTAGGGTCGCCACAATTGAAACAAGCTCGAAAATATGGGAACATGGGGTATTGGGGTTGTTGATAGGTTTGGACCATGTTTTGAGTAGGGGAAAAGATTTGGTTTTGAAAGGTGCGGCAAACCTTGCTCAAATGACCATAGCGTCCACAAGTTGCACATAGTCGACAAGGAAAGGTAAGGGGATGGTGATAAAAACAGTTGTTGCATCGAGGGTGAGGTCCAAGATATGGTTTCTTATTTGGGTAGGTTGAGTTGGGTGCCACTTGAGTGATTGGGATAGCTTGGATGGGTATGGCGTGTGAAATTTGTTGATTACGTTGGATAGTAGCGAAAAGTTGCCCGTCTCTTTTTCTCTTAGAATTAAGTTGAGAAGGGGATTCGGTTTGGGTGTAGTCGGAGGTTTCAGTCGATGCTTTATCCTTCTTCTTCTCCTCCTTGAAGTCTTTGTTCCGGATTCGGTTCTCGGTGAGCTCTGTTGCTAGCTCCATTGCTGCTTCCAAAGTTGCAGGCGTGGTACTTATTACGAGTCTTGAATCTTTGACGGAAGACCACGAATGTAGTGCTCGATCAAACGGTAGAGGGGAGTGAACAAGTTGGGAACCATCTGATGTAACTCGAAAAATCTTTTGTTGTATGTGGTGTGGTCGCCTTCCTTTTGCTTCAACGAATATAACTCATCTTCTAATTTCTTGATTTGCTCCTTGGGCAAAATCGTCTTGTCATGATTTCCTTCAATTCATTCCAAGTTAAAGTCATAGCATCTTCAACACCTCGTTTGGCCTTCTCTGTATTCCACCAAGTAAGTGCTATTCCATATAAACGGCCGGTAGCATATCGCACTTTGCGATCATCGGGGCAATCGCAATTTAGAAAAGTGTTCTCCATTTCTTCGAACCAATGGAGGAGAGCAGTGACACCTTCAGTCCCTTTGTATTTTGGAGGGTCGCATGATTTGAAATGCTTGTAGGTGCATTTAGTGGTATTTGGGGAAGGGTTGATAACGTGTTGATCTTCTTGATTGACAGGATTAGCGGTAAGTGCTTGTTGTACTTGGATTACAATGTTGGGTATTACGGCAGCCATTTGTTGAACGATTAGGGCAGCCATGCGCTCGCGAGCTTTTCCTGCTCTCATCTTCCTACGGGCGAGGTTAGAGACATCTACAAGGAATACATGTCAAGAGTATGAGTTGGATGCTTTTGGGTTCATGGGTCGCACAAGGAATGAACATTCATAAAATAATTATAGAAAAATAAATCTACTACATCCATAGGATGTCTTGGGCTTTGCTCGTCATTAGGCCCTACATGCCCCCATACTTCACCTTCGTAATCATGTGGGCCCCCATGAATACCGGGTTTTTTCATATGGTTCGCATGTGTTAGCCTGGTTACGTACACTAAAACCCGGAGAAAATCGAGAAATATGTATATAACGTGTGTATTCGGAATGTGTCCAGGTGTAGACACGATGACACCTCAAAGTGGGTTAGTTCGAACGACGTTTGGTGTGGCATGCTTTGGCCTAATAGGTCATTCGTACTCTCATCGTTAGTCCCCAGGTAGGCAAACTGGTCCGTTATATTGGATTTATACGAATGCCAACCTAGACAGGACGTTCCGACTACCGGTACTTGTACCCTTCCAGTTACTACATGCCCGTCGCAGAACTTACTTTGATGAGATTGAAAATTGCAACAAAATCTTTGAATAACAACAGTATGAAGATGTATTGAATATATGAACATTGATATATGTATGATGAATGTGTATATAAGTATGTATGTTTGACTGTAAGTATGAACAAATATGAAACAAATAAACATCATAAGTTTGTATGTAACCACCTAAACAATTAAAATTTAAGCAAACTATAGTATAGGCTCTAAGGGTCTAATAACCTATCCTATATCCCTATAGTCATGGCTCTGATACCAATCTGTCACACCCCGACCCGCAGCGGAAAAGGTGACCGGGGCATGATTGGGTTATCATCAAAGCTCATGACATTTATTATACGTTTCATATTCATTAATACAACTTAAAAGGAACATTACAATCATAATTACATCATGACCTAACATCAATCTAAGCTTCTTTGTTTTCTTCTAAGGCATTTCCTATGTTTTCCTTGCTTCATCCTGTTCACCTGTATCATGTGTAAAAAGGGTTTTTTTGGATCAACAAAAAGTTGGCGAGTGAATCCTATGGAAAACATTTGAACAAGTTTATTTAATTGATTATAAAATAGAGTGCACAACCACACATGAGTAAAAATAGATGTAAACTTATTCATCAATCAATTTAATATTAAACAATACACACATAACAATAATGGATCGTTTGAGGCATGCGTTGCTCAACTCGTCTCTCACGAGGAACTGATGGGCCTAATGAATGAATTGCGTAAACTTGACAATATAAAATACATAACTACAAACAATGTAAACTCAATAATACACACATGAACAATAATAGGTTTGTTTTGAGGCACGCGTTGCTCAACTCGTCTCCCACGAGGAACTGATGGGCTTAATGAATGACTTTCACATAAGTTGACATAATGATATACTTAACACAACAATATAAACAATCTAAGTTTAGATCACAATATGGTATGGCACAAATTTAAATAAACGAGTTAATTATTTTGTGACACATGACACACCCCAAAACGTGTAATTAAAAAGGGGGAGTTGTAAGATTCACTCACAGTGGGTGACGTTCGGTTGATAATGTTGAATGCATGCGAAGTGGTTTTAACCACGAGTGAAATTAACCTAGATAATGGCATAATGTTTCGGTAAGTAAACGGATTTTATTAATCCATTTTAGTAGGATTGTTTGGGTGTATTTTTGTGAGTTTAAGGCTATTTTCTAACCTTAAAAATGTTATTTTTAAGTATTTTTAATTGATTTTTAAATAAAATAAATAAATAAAAATAATAAAAAAAGTTGACTTTTTTGACCGTTGACTTGTTTGACCGTTGACCGTTGACCGGTTTTATTGTGTAATTGTGTGCGCCGAGCAGGACTCGAACCCGAGACCTCCCGTTCGCGTGCACGCAGCTCTACCAACTGAGCTACGTGTCTAACCCAAAATATATCTGTTTTTAATTATATTTATATACTAATTAGATTAATCCGAAAATCAACTTATTTCTAAAAAGATTTTAATCCGTGACTCGGTGCGCTCCACAGGTCTCGAACCCGGGACCTGTGGTTTAGGTTAACACACTGTCCACGCTGGACTGTGTGTTTAACTTGTTATATAACCTGATTTTTATTATACTTATGAACAAACTTCATTATTTCATTTCTGCCTTATTTTAAAAAGTTAGATAATTGTCCGAATCGGTGCAGTAGACCGGACTCGAACTCGTGACGTTTACGTGTTTAATGTGCACACAGTCCACCACTGGACTGTGTGTCTAACCCGAGTTATTTCTTGTTTTAAATTAAACTTATATGTTACCGAAACTTCGTCTTCTTCGTCAGCCTTAACCAGAAACGATGACTGACTGGTTCGAAGTTTAAATCATGTTCGTTAGTGTCTGGTAGATAATTACATGTGAGATATATAAAAAGAATGAAAGATTTAAGCGTAAAGTATACCGACTGGACTCCTCTGTTTCTCCGGCGAAACTCCGGTGACAGCAAAAGATTCCGGCGTCGTGTGTCCTGCGGCAGAGAGTCTTCAACAAGCTTGAAAAGGATGTGGGTGACTTCGGTATAAGCTCAGGTGGTTCAGTAAGGCTCAGAAGTGAAGGGCTCGGTTTTCCGGCGATGTGCAGAAGTTTTCCGGCGAATGGAATTACGTCGGGTAAAGGTGCGGTTTTGAGCGAAAAAGCTTGCAGAGGTTCGAGGAGGTATTTATAAGGCAGGTTATCGATGAATTTGGTCCAATTTCCGACTTGATTCGTCGGTTAGAAAATCTCCGGCGGTTATAACTTGTGTCGCGGACTCAGGCGTCGGTTATAACCGATAATGAGTTTAAAGTTTACTTTAAGAATAAAAGAAACCGTCCAATCTCGCGAGATCGCCGGGATTTCCGACGACTGCATTTGGGCACGCCGATTTTGAATTCGAGAATTATAATATGTATTAATTGTTTCCAATATTTAACAATAATCATTAGTGGTGCAGTGGTTGAACGGCTGAGTGTTAAGTCTGAAGTTGCTGGCTGACTGACCCGGGTTCGAAACCCGGCAGTGTCATATCATTTTTATTTTCTGATTTTTAACAGTTTTTCAAAAACAAATTATATATTCCAATATAATAATTGATTATGTATCGTTAAAATTATTTTGGGCATTAAATTCGCAACGAAATTTTTAACTGATTGTTCGGTTAATAAACGGAGCGGGTTTGGTAAATCCGTTTTTTGACGGATGTTACACAACTTGACTAAATGTAAACACACATTACGACAAACAATATTTACATTATAAGTTTAGATCATATAATGGCAATAGCACGAGTTTGAATAAGCGAATTAATTAAAGCGACACATGATACACCCCAAAACATGAATAAAAAGGAATTTGTAAGAATTCACTCACAGTGGGTGCGTTTCTTGGATTGATGATGAACGCGCACGAATTTGGATTTAACCACGAGAGAAACTAACCTAAATAATAACATAATAATTCGATAAATAAATAAACTTTTATTTGAGTTTAATATTTTTAATTAGTGTTCTTAATGGGATTGATTAGATTTATTTTTTGTGAGTTTAAGGAAATTTTCTAACTTCAAAATATTATTTTTAAGTGTTTTTAATTGATTTTTAAATAAAATAAATAAATAAAAGAAAATAAAAATTTTAACTTTTTGACCGTTGACCGGTTGGGACTGTGTTTAATTATGCGCTGAGTGAGGTTCGAACTTGTGACCTCCCGTATACGTGCACGCAGCTCTACCAACTGAGCTGCGTGTCTAACCCGAAATATTTCTGATTTTAATTATATTTATATACTATTTGGATTATTCAGAATTTTATTTAATTAAAAAGGTTTTTAAACCAATCGAACCGGTGTGAGAGTCTGGACTCGAACCCGCGACCTACGGTTCGTGTGCACACAGCCCAACCAGTTGGGCTGTGTGTCTAACCTGCTAGTTTTATTGATTTTTATTATACTTATATACTGTTTAGAATGTTTAGAAATTAATTAATTAAAAAGGTTTTTAAATCAACTAAACCGGTGTGTTGAACATAACTCGAACCTGCGACCTTAGTGTGACTTGCAACCAGCCCGACCAACTGGGCTGGGTGTCTAACCGTATTATATAGTTCCTGTATTATATTTAACAACATACTGTGGAACAATCTGTTTTGGTTTCAAAAAAAATGGATTTTATTTCAGCAGAAACGGACATGTTCAAGACTCGAACCCGGCATCATGTATGTAAAATGCACACAGTCCACCCTGGACTGTGTGTCTAACCCGGTTATAAACCCGATTTATATTATATATATATACAACAATAACTTCATCTTCTTCCAAAAACCTCTGCCCGACTGTTAAACCCTTAACTGATTTGTTCAAAGCTGAATTTATAACAGAATCATTATACGCAAGATAGGAAAAAGGTTTGTACCGAATCGAAAGGGGGTGTTAAGTTTTCCTGGGTTGAATTCCGGTGTTGAACAGGATCTCCGGCGAAGTAACTCCGGTGAACTGTGATTCCTCCGACGACAGAAAGTTGATCAAGGGATTTTAGTGCAAATCTCCAGAGAGAAAAGGGCGAGGTGTTTGTGATGGAAGGTGTCATATTTATAATGCAGATGGTCAAGCACAAGATTTCTGTTTCAAGAATTTCGGTCAAATCTCTCCGGCGGTTACGACTGGAATTGACTGTAGACGTCGGTTATAACCGATGTCTGAAGTCGTTATAACGTTATAGTCAAAAGGAAAATGGCTAAACTCGCGGATTGCCGGATTTTCCGGTGATCGCGAGTTCTGCCGCGCTGAAGTCCGATTTCGAATTCGAGTTTTATGTTAAGTATTATTTATTTCAGTATTATTCCAAACTTAAGTGTGTGGCGGAGTGGTGTGTTGGTTGTTTGTTTAACCGGCTGACCCGGGTTCGAAACCCGGCAGCCTCATCTCATCTTTTTACTCACTTATTTTTATCATTTATTAATTAAAATTTTTAAATTCTAGAATGTTTATTAATTATGTATTGTTTAAAATTAGTTTGAGCCATAAACATGCAACGAAAATTTTAACTGGATGTTCGATTAATAAACGAAGCGGGTTTGGAAAACCCGTTTTTCGACGGTTGTTACAGTATCCCCTACTTTTAGAAATTTCGTCCCGAAATTTAAGTAGTGGTATGTTTGACTCGAAAGGAGGGTGGTTTTGACAATTTCATACTTAGGAGGGGGTGAGAGTTTAAATTTTTATTTGAGACGGTAACGTTCCTCGTAAGGGTTGAATTCCCTGTTACAGGAATCGCTTTTTGATGCCTAAGATAAGGAATATTGATAAGCAGAGTTTATTGACTAGGTATGATCTCATGCATAAGAGTTCTGAGAGAATTGATACGTTTTGAAAGATAAGGTTATATCATAAAACAAAACTTCAACCATGACGATACTAAAACCTACATGGAACTTCTCATAACCGCCTGACAATGCTTTTGATCCTTTGACAAAAATACTTATATATAGGAAGTACCAGCGGCGTATCCACCATACTCTTGTCAAATTTTCATTGGCTTTGTCAGTAAGTTATGATTAGTTCTATGTGACTCTAAAACATAAACAAACACAACAGCCAAAGCTTGAGTCTTAAATCTGATAAGATACATGATTGAATGATGACAGTACCTCTCTCGTTTGTTATGATGAAGGGGTTAGTCTATGTATAAGTGAGACACAACCCAACTTCTTTGAATGATGAGATTGAGATACGTCGAGATGTATGATGATATGAATGTTAAATCAATGAGTATAAAACAAAACTTGAAATAGTAATTCGCATTAAGATTCTTGGATACATAAATTTCAAATTTATAATTGAGATACGTAGAAATTGAGATAACATAAAGAAAACATAAAAACTAGACGATTGAAGTTGAGTCTTGGTTCTTGGTGAGGGAAGACTAGTTGGGTGGTTCGTTTGGGCCGTTATTATCTTCAACAGGATTGCGTTGATGTTGTAAGCTCTTCCTCTTGCTGGCGGTGGAGCTGGGTTTGCTTGATTTGCTTAGTTAACTGGGTTTGCTTGAGCTTGGGCGTTTATGATGTTAACCAATCGAGGGCACGTGTTTCTAAAATGGGTAGGGTCGCCACAATTAAAACAAGCTCGAACATATGGAAACATGGGGCATTGGGGTTGTTGATATGTTTGGATCATGTTTTGAGTAGGGGTGAGGCTTGGTTTTGAGAGGCGCGACAAGCCTTGCTCAAATGACCATAACGTCCACAATTCGCACATAGTCGACAAGGTAAGGAGATGGATGGTGATAAAAACAGGTGTTGCATTGAGGGTGAGGTCCAATGTAAGGTTTCTTATTTGGGTAAGTTGAGTTGGGTGCTACTTGAGTGATTGGGATAGCTTGGAGGGGTACGGCTTGTGAAGCTGGTTGATTGCGTTGGGTGACAGCGAAAGTTTACCCATCTCATTTTCTCTTAGAAATGGGTTGAGAAGGGGATTCGGTTTGGGTGGAGTTTGGGGTTTCAGTTGATGCCTTATCCTTCTTTTTCTCTTCCTTGAACTCCTTATTCCGTATGCGGTTTTCGGTGAGCTCTGTAGCTAACTCCATTGCTGCTTCCAAGGTTGCAGGTGTGGTACTTATTACAGGGTCTTGAATTTTTGAAGGAAGACCTCGAATGTATGCTCGATCAAACGGTAGAGGGGGTGAACAAGT
This sequence comes from Scalesia atractyloides, assembly GCA_947069175.1. Lineage (NCBI taxonomy): Eukaryota > Viridiplantae > Streptophyta > Magnoliopsida > Asterales > Asteraceae > Scalesia > Scalesia atractyloides. The sequence goes on along the minus strand of CAMTDV010000004.1, from coordinate 70,391,851 downwards.
TGGGGATCATCTGATTAACTCAAGGAATCTCTTGTTGTATGTGGTGTGGTTGCCTTCCTTTTGTTTCAAAGAATAGAACTCATCCTCTAATTTCTTGATTTCGCTTCTTGGACAGAAAACGTCTTGTCATGATCTCCCTTAATTCTTCCCAAGTCAAAGTCATGCATTCTCAGTACCTCGCTTGGCCTTCTCTGTATTCCACCATGTAAGTGCTACTCCAAACAAACGACCGGTAGCATATCGCACCTTGCGATCATCGGGGCAGTCGCAATTGAGAAAGGTTTTTCCATCTCCTCAAACCAATGGAGGAGAGCGGTGACACCTTCAGTCCCTTCGTATTTTGGAGGGTCGCAGGATTTGAAATGCTTGAAGGTGCATTTAGTGGTATTTGGGGGAGGGTTGACAACACTTTGATCTTCTTGATTGATTGGGTTGACGGGATTAGCGGTAAGGGCTTATTGAACTTGAACTACGATGTTGGGTATTACGGCCGCCATTTGTTGAGCGATTTGGGCAGCCATGCGCTCGCGGGATTTTCCTGCTTTCATTTTTCTACGAGCGAGACTAGAAGACATCTACAAGGAATACGCATCGAGAGTATGAGTTTGACGTTTTAGGTGTCAGGTGTCGTATTTAGGAATGAACATTCATAAAATAAATATAGAATAATAAATCTACTACATCCATAGGATGTCTTGGGCTTTGGTCGTAATTGGGCCTTGCATGCCGCCATACTTCACCTTCGTAATCATGTGGGCCCCCATGATTACCGGGTCTTTCATATGGTTCGCATGTGTTAGCCTGGTAACGTACACTAAAACCCGGAGAAAATCGAGAAATATGAATGTAACGTATGAAATTCGGAGTGCATCCAGGTGTGGACACGGTGACACCTCAAAGTGGGATTAGTTCGAACGACGTTTGGTGTAGCATGCTTGGCCTAATAGGTCCTTCGTACTCTCATCGTTAGTCCCCAGGTAGGCAAACTGGTCCGTTATATTGGATTTATACGAATGCCAACCTAGACAGAACGTTCCGACTACCGGTACTCGTACCCTTACAGTTACTACATGCCCGTCGTAGAACTCACTTTGATGAGATTGAAAAATGAAAAAAAAATGCGACAAAATCTTGAATAACGGAAATATGAAGATGATTTGAATATGTGAACATTGAAATATGCGTGATGAATGTATATGTAAGCATGTTATGTTTGACTATAAGTATAACTCATTGAGTATCACACTAAATGATAGTGGAAGTGTTTGCATGCATTTGTGTGTGTAATAAATACGAAACAAATAAACATCATGAGTTTGCATGTAACCACATAAACAATTAAAATCTAATCAACTATAGTATAGGCTCTAAGGGTCTAATAACCTATCCTATATCCCTATAGTCAAAAGCTCTGATACCAATCTGTCACACCCCGACCCGCAGCGGAAATGGTGATCGGGGCATGATTGGGTTTTCATCAAAGCTCATGACATTTATTATAAAGTTTCATATTTATTGTTTCTTTTTAAAGGAGAACATTACAATGAATCATACAAGTACAACATGTTCTATACATTTTTCAAGACTTCATTATTTTTCTTCTAAGGCAAATTCCTACGTGTTCCTTGCTTCAACCTGTCCACTTGTTTCATGTGTAAAAATAGGGTTTTGGGTCAACAAAAAGTTGGCGAGTGAATCCTATGAAAACAGTTGAATGTATTCATTATATTGGTTATAAAAAGAAAAGTGCATAACCACATATGAGTAAACGTAGATGTAAATTAATCACAAAACACATAATATTAATTAATACACACGCACACACCAAATGAATGATTTTGAGGCACGCGTTGTTCAACTCGTCTCCCACGAGGAACTGATGGGCCTAATGTATGATTTTGAGGCACGCGATGTTCAACCCGTCTCCAACGAGGAACTGATGGGCCTAATGAATTGATTTGCACGCAACTTGACTAAATGTAAACACACATTACGACAAACAATATTTACATTATAAGTTTAGATCATATAATGGTAATAGCACGAGTTTGAATAAGCGAATTAATTAAAGTGACACATGATACACCCAAAACATGAATAAAAAGGGGAATTTGTAAGAATTCACTCACAGTGGGTGCGTTTCTTGGATTGATGATGAACGCGCACGAATTTTGATTTAACCACGAGAGAAACTAACCTAAATAATAACATAATAATTCGATAAATAAATAAACTTTTATTTGAGTTTAATATTTTTAATTAGTGTTCTTAATGGGATTGTTAGATTTATTTTTTGTGAGTTTAAGGAAATTTTCTAACTTCAAAAATATTATTTTTAAGTGTTTTTAATTGATTTTTAAATAAAATAAATAAATAAAAGAAAATAAAAATTTTAACTTTTTGACCGTTGACCGGTTGGGACTGTGTTTAATTATGCGCTGAGTGAGGTTCGAACTTGTGACCTCCCGTATACGTGCACGCAGCTCTACCAACTGAGCTACGTGTCTAACCCGAAATATTTCTGATTTTAATTATATTTATATACTATTTGGATTATTCAGAATTTTATTTAATTAAAAAGGTTTTTAAACCAATCGAACCGGTGTGAGAGTCTGGACTCGAACCCGCGACCTACGGTTCGTGTGCACACAGCCCAACCAGTTGGGCTGTGTGCCTAACCTGTTAGTTTTATTGATTTTATTATACTTATATACTGTTTAGAATGTTTCAGAAATTAATTAATTAAAAAGGTTTTTAAATCAACTAAACCGGTGTGTTGAACATAACTCGAACCTGCGACCTTAGTGTGACTTGCACCCAGCCCGACCAACTGGGCTGGGTGTCTAACCCGTATTATATAGTTCCTGTATTATATTTAACAACATACTGTGGAACAATCTGTTTTGGTTTAAAAAAATGGATTTTATTTCAGCAGAAACGGACATGTTCAAGACTCGAACCCGGCATCATGTATGTAAAATGCACACAGTCCACCGCTGGACTGTGTGTCTAACCCAGTTATAAACCCGATTTATATTATATATATATACAACAATAACTTCATCTTCTTCCCAAAACCTCTGCCCGACTGTTAAACCCTTAACTGATTTGTTCAAAGCTGAATTTATAACAGAATCATTATACGCAAGATAGGAAAAAGGTTTGTACCGAATCGAAAGGGGGTGTTAAGTTTTCCTGTTGAATTCCGGTGTTGAACAGGATCTCCGGCGAAGTAACTCCGGTGAACTGTGATTCCTCCGACGACAGAAAGTTGATCAAGGATTTTAGTGCAAATCTCCAGAGAGAAAAGGGCGAGGTGTTTGTGATGGAAGGTGCCAGTATTTATAATGCAGATGGTCAAGCACAAGATTTCTGTTTCAAGAATTTCGGTCAAATCTCTCCGGCGGTTACGACTGGAATTGACTGTAGACGTCGGTTATAACCGATGTCGAAGTCGATTATAACGTTATAGTCAAAAGGAAAATGGCTGAACTCACGGATTGCCGGATTTTCCGGTGATCGCGAGTTCTGCCGCGCTGAAGTCCGATTTCGAATTTGAGTTTTATGCTAAGTATTATTTATTTCAGTATTATTCCAAACTTAAGTGTGTGGCGGAGTGGTGTGTTGGTTGTTTGTTGAACCGGCTGACCCGGGTTCGAAACCCGGCAGCCTCATCTCATTTTTTTACTCACTTATTTTTATCATTTATTAATTAAAATTTTTAAATTCTAGAATGTTTATTAATTATGTATTGTTTAAAATTAGTTTGAGCCATAAACATGGAACGAAAATTTTAACCGGATGTTCGATTAATAAAAGAAGCGGGTTTGGAAAACCCGTTTTTCGACGGATGTTACACTGGAAGACTGATGCACTTCTGTTTCTACGCGCAGGCTGACCCGACACCCTCCTCACTCCATCTCTCTTAGTGTTTGCTGTACCCACCCACTGTGAGTATACTTGAACCCTTTTCGCTTAAAACGCACTTTTGGGTATACGTTCTCTATATCAAAACACGCTACACACAACGCTAAACTCTTTTAAACGCTAACCGCTCTAGCATGTTATACGTGAATCGCTGAATGTTTGTTTGCTATGTGTGAATAATGAGGACCTGCAGACCACCCTTAGCAACGATAGTACTATAGTTTGGACTCAGCACCTGATTGGTTCGGGGGTTGTTAAGGCTCGCATATTAACTTTACGTGCGTGTTCGCTGTTGTGAACACGTACCGCGCATACTCCATCTCGCAGTCGTGTTGGTTAGCTTGTATCATTGTTGTTAGCATACTTAGATTCGCCTCTCTACGTGTCACATGCTGGTTATGCGTAAACGCTTTATCGCTATTATTATGCTATTAAACCTGTGTACTCACCTTTACTTTATGTATTGACTTTTATTTTAACGTATGTAACAGGTTGAGGATTTTCTACTTGCAGCAATGGATTTAGGGCTTATCTTAGAAACTCATTTAAATAAATTCTAGTATATCAAACTTGTTTTGTTTAAGGGATTGTAATATGTTTTGACTGTTTGTGAATGCTAGTTTAATTGTATGGGAAATTAAGCATTATAAAGTATTGTCACTATAATAGTCGTTATGGATTCTCTTGAGCAATCTGGTTCGCCTAGTGTCGTGCCCTGATGATTCCGCCATCGGTTGGAGTGTGACAGATTGGTATCAGAGCCATAACTGTAGGGAATTAGGTAGAATGCCATGTTCGACCTAGTCTATAGTCTAAGTACCAAACTAGACCGCTCTTCGACTTAAATGCTTAAACTACTTATCTTAAATGCTTACATGCCTTTCCTAAGGCTAACGCAATTTACACGCTTGAAAACGCTCGTAAACACAAACGGGTGATTGTGTCGGGACTAGGTGTGAAAACCAAGAACTCTCGATAGAATCACTCACTCCGCGTAATATTTACTGCATGAGACTCTTTCGTTAAGTTAGGAGTGATATCTACATCTTAACGAAGATCTCCACCTCTATTTCAGTGGAACTCCCGGCATGTTCGGTGAAAGCCAGAAACTTGGAACGAAGTTGTTAAGTTAGGGGTGAAACCTGCATCTTAATAACTAATTCCACTCCTCGATTTTCAATCTCACCAAAGTCTCGATTATTTCGATGACTCGGGATACGTAGTAACCGGAAGGGTAATGCCATTAACCGCGAGGCGGTGAGAGCATTCACCTATTAGGCCAAAGCGTGTGCCCGAACTCAAAGGAATGGTCGAATTTGGGTAGTCGCTGTCTCAAAACCCAGGACGCTCCATTTGTTTGAAGCCTGTAATAGCCGATTGTACGCATCATCAAGTTTTATTATTGATTATGTGTTTAAATTTATGAATTTTACGCTTTATCGATTTCTCATTTTACTGCTTTTCGCTTTACGAAAATATGCACAACTCGCATAGCTCTCGTAATATGAAACGCTAACTAATCGCAAACTAAACTAAAACGCTCAACTCTCTTACGCGGGTGTCCTCATACGCGGTGTTACTTGCTTATTTCGCTTATACTACACGCATCTCATACGCGCTATGCAAGATCTAGTGAAGGTGAATACGTGCAAAATATGTGCTTACATGCTTATGTGCCTACGTGATTATTGCTTACGTGCTTATCTGCTTATGTGGATACGTGCTTACATGTTTCGGGCCTTATGTGTAATAATAATAATAAGTATATGTTGTAAACACAAGCTTTTAAACAAAACCCATTATAATCGAATCTCGTCTAAAATTCCCTATGTGTCATTCTTACAGAATCTCTCTTTCGCAATGGAACGAATGGGATCTCACACTCGCCGCACTGCTCAGCGCAACAACGCTGACAAACGCATCGCCTCTCTCGTAGCCAAGGAAATGGCTACGGTGATCCCCCAAATTGTTAGCGAAATTCAAGCGGTCAGCAGCAACTCGTCAGTTGATTCCAATAACGATGCTCTGAAATCTCGCTTCAGCTTCAAGCAGTTTATAGCCTATGGTCCTGCAGCATTCACCGGCGAATAATATCGTAAATAATGCTTTAAAGTGACCAAAATACCCTTTTGGCACATAGAACGGTTTTAAACAAACTCTCATACCAAACTTATTTCCTACTGATGTGATATCATGAATAAGATATTTTGGGATAACAAGTCAGTTTATAAACTGAGTTTATGGACGAATTCTTGTATTATGTCCTTAAATGACGATAACGCCCATATGGCACTTAAAGTGGTTTTTAAACATGAACGTGATACAAAACCTTTTACCTACTGATATGTTAGACTAAATAACATACCCTAATCATATAAACCTGGTCATAACTTTTGTTTTGACGCAAGATCGCAAATATCGCCATTTAACGACTTAAACGCCCTTTTGGCGCGTAGTATGGTTTTAAACCATATTTACCAACCAAGACTTGTTACCTACTGATTTTGTAACTCATTTAAAATGTGTTTACAGTAGGTACTTGTATTAAACTCAAATCCCCAAATAAGCTTTTAAAACTATGTGTGAAATGACCGAAATGCCACTACGAAGCATAGTTAGGTCTTAAACTATAAAACACGCATATGTTTGATATTATACTGATATTATATCATTAATAAAGTGTTTTCACAGAATGTTTATGGTCATAACATTAGATTATACGCAAGTTCCTTTTATACGTTGCTAAATGACCAAAACGCCCTTAGGAGGCATAGTTTGAGCCTTAACAGGCATACAAGTTGATATCCTACTGATATTATAACTTGTTTAAAGAGTATTGGCATATGGAACTTGTTCATGACTCATACAGTTACCCGATACCGCTTATGTGCGCACGGTTAGGCTTATGTAGCTATTTACATAAGATTACCGAAACGGGTTTAACCTTATCATTTTCACTTCAAAATCCAGAATGTACTTTTTACCCATATTATACAAGTCCTAGTACTTGTTGGGTTTAAACTACATTCTAATCGGTATACGCTTAATCTAGCGAACCTATTCTTAAGTATCGGGTCACATATAAAGTGACTACCTTTGGACCGTATACATTCTAACAGATAATAAATTTGTTTATTCCAGAATATAGTACCTACCCCAGATAATCGGACTTGGGTCAATAATTCTTAGACTTGCGGCTTTGCTAAATTATAATCTTATTGATTGAAAGCTAGCAAAAAGGTAAATACTTTTAGCCTATTTTCTTATACGGGCTTGGGATACGGTAAACTATTACCGCTTGGTCGGGTATGGGATCAATCGAATGCCGATTGTGGCTAATAAATCTGCATAACCCGTTTTAATCTGTATTGTTTGATAACTTAAACATTGGGGGTTAATACGACCATGTCCTGGATATCCTCGGCTCATTTAATTGCAAATGGCCACGACTTAAAGCACGGGGTGTAGGCTTACACCTAAAAAATGCGAAACTAAATAATTTACCTACATAACTCCTTCGTGGGTTCTTAAGTGGTGTGTCGGTTAATCATGTCTCAGTTTTCATATTGGGCACCATATGTATTGACAAACATGTAAAACTGTATACAAGATCATTTTGAATTGTCCTAAGTTATAAAAGATTTTTCGTGCCTTGGGCACCTAAGTCAAATTTTTGAAATGTTTTCAAAATGAGTCGGTTAATTGTATATTTACCAACGAAAGCTGACGTATTTTCAAAAGACTGAACCGCAGGTACCGAACCTTATTATAACTGGGAATCCGGGCCGACTAGAATGAAGGCTATGGGATGTCTAAAGCTCTGTTTATTAGATCCTGCATGTGGGCTTGTATCGAACACTTGTAATACTTTTATATATTCAAGCTTTATTGAATTCGATACTTTTACTCCAATACTTTCACTACATATTATAACACTTGTGATAACTGTTATCCAGCCGTCACGAATATGCCCCTCCGGGCCCACCAGTAAATCGGGGTGTGACAAAATCCATTTCAGAAACCAATTAAGTGTTTAGTTGAGCCAAAGTCTAGTTAAGGGCCGCTAGCGTCTCATATGTTCTATATCCAAACTTTATTAGGCTTTACTACTTTCGATATGTGCACTTGCATGTCTAGTGGTCTAGCATTAGGAAAGTCTAGATTAAAACTAAAGTCTTTAAATTGGGTTAGGTTTTAGTGGACCATATTTTTCACATCAAGTTTTTGCGTTGTTTCGAGGGACACTTAGGCGATAACGTTAATAGCTTTGACTGATCTTATATGTTTAATTGGTCTTATTTGTAACTTAAGTCTTAGGGTTTGAGTAATGTAGTTTGTGCCTAGTAATAATTTGTCTAGTCATTTTGGCCAATTTTTGTAAATATTTCTATTAGTTTTATTTTAAATATATTTATCATGTGTAAGATTTGTGGAGGACCCAATTACACCACACATTGTCCAAATTCATCGGGGTATTCCACATATTACTATGTTAATTTGTATTCGCAATCGCAACCATATCAAACGGGATAAGAATTACTTAAATGGATTAGAGTTACTAAATAAAGAAGAGATAGGGAAATCCAGGCTATCCTTGATCAGGTAGATCAATGTCAGAAACCACAACATCGTGAAATTTATGACTAGGACAGAAATCTAACAGGATATCAAACAGCCTCGGGTGAGATGATTTATACGATTGTACAATCAGAAGATCAATATATCTACTATGAAGATGATATTGGCTTGGGGAGAGTGGATGTCGCACCTCAACCGATGGCGGAATCATCGGGATGCGGCACTAAGCGAATAGATTGTTCAAAAGAATCCATAACGACTATTCAAATGACAATATTTAGCAAGGTTCAATTTCCCATACAATCAAACAAATATTCATACAATAATCAAAACATATTACATGGTTCTTGAACAATAAGACAAAATTTAGCGACTAGATTAAGCGAGTATGTAAAGCCTAATCCGGTTTCAGCAGATAATCCATCAACCTATCACATACGTTAAAATAAAAGTCAATACAAAATGTAAAGGTGAGTACACAACTTTAGCATAATAATAGTAATAAAGCGATTAGCGAAACGGCATGCACTAACGTCGTCATGTGAACATATATGTTATCTACACCGAAACAAGCTAACCAACAGACCGCGAGTGAGACAACTAAAGTAAAGCGAGAGCGAGCCTTAACAACCCCCGAACCAACGGGTGGCGGGTCAACCTATAGCTGCTATCATGTTAAGGGTGGTAGGCAAATCTCAAGGCATACAAATAACATATAGCAGTTCAGCATTTCAGTATAGTCAAGCGAGAGCGGTATTGCGTTTAAAGCGTTTTAGCGTTGTGTGTAGTGTTTGTTTTATAGAGAACGTATGTAACACCCAAAAGTGCGTTTAAACGAAAAGGGGTCAAGTATACTCACAGTGGGTGCTTAAATAACAAGTCACGAGCGAGATGGAGTGGGTAGGAGCATCGGGTCAGCCTGCTCGTAGAAACAGAAGTGCATCAGTCTTCTATAGTGCTGAACGGTTGAACATAGAGTTGTGCGGGACAAACAAGTGGGTCGCACGAGGCATCACTTGCACAAGGCATCACCCTCGTACGATCCATGCTTCGTACGAGCCATTACTCATGCGAGGCATCACCCTCGTACGAGTCATGTTTCGTACGAGCGGTGCTCGTGCGAGTGACCTGTTTTCGTCTCCAAAAGCGAGTGTTTTCGCGTCGTTTCTTCGGGAAAACGAGTGTCCATTCTTCCAACCTTAAGCTACTGAAAAACCAAAAGCTGGGGAGGTCTTTAGAGCGAGTGAGTCTCTTGTGGAAACTCAGACTGGGTCGTACGAACCCATGGTGGTTCATGCGAGCCAGTCCAGTTTGCAAAGGTGACTGTTCTTGCGTCTTCGTGCTATCGGAACTGATTTTTCGCTTGGAACAGATGTGATTTCGAATCCATTTCAAGCATGTTTGAACACCGTTTCGTCCCACTATCTAGTGAACGAAGCATGTGTCGGTTTTAGTCCGTCTTTGTATAAAAATCAAGCTTTAAAACGGTTTTCTTTAAATCAACACTTGGTGAGCTGGAAACATCAAGGTTCCTAACTTGAGAAGCCAAGGCTAACTCAAATACACTTGTTTAAGTGTGATTCCGAGAGAAAAAATAGAAGGTTTTTATGAAAAAGATGAAGATTTTCATAAACATAGAAGTTTAGATAAAATCGAAGAATATCTCGTGCAAAATCGTTGTGGAAATCGTTGTGATTCGTACCTTTTCTCGTGTGGAAAGCGTAGTCTTCTTACTTGGAAACAGAGAAAAGGTGTAGAGAGCGTTTCTGTGAGTGACAGCAAGTAGGAGTGCGTGTGCTAAGTGTGGTATTTATAGGAGAAGAGGAGAACAGGTGGGTTCGTGCGAATGGCCTTGTGCGAGTGAGGTGAGCCTGGTGTGAGCCAGGTCTGCCTCGTGCGAGTAGATACTCGTACGAGCAAGTCTGATTCGCGTTTTGGTTGTTTTTGTTTGCTGATTTCGTTCGTATTAGTTAGTTTTGTTTCATTAAGCGTTTTAGCGAGGTATTAAGCGTTGCGTTACGAGTTAGTGTGATAAAGCGAGTTAAGCGAGCGAGCGAGGTTTGAGAGAATATAAAACATATAAACAAATAATTCAAATATACACATATCACATTGAATAACATAATTTATTATTAATAACCGCGTTTGAGTTTGCGTTTGTGTTGAGCGTTTACGAGTATTATGCGTTCAAATGTCTAGCAGTGATGCTGTGTGATGAAAATATGTTTATAATAACATAAACCCTTGTTACATTAGAATCTCGGAGTAAAAACGGTTATAACTAAAATAAACGGTAATATAGGAACAACCGAAAAGTCGGGTTTTTTCAGTGGAGGAAGAAAATGAAGTAGTAGAAGAAGAAGAGATTGAAGAGGAGCTTCATAATGATCCAAAGTTGTCAGACATACATAGAACTGGAGACAATAACGAGCAAAACAATCCCACCTCCGGTTCAACAGGATGTTAAACCATATTGGTATCCCATGCGATGGTATTACGGTCCCGAACCCATTGATGATGACTTTTGGAGTGATGATGATGAGGGAGTGGTAGAAGATATGGAGTTGGAGATGGCTGACTACACCATGGCCCCGAGAGAATAAGCTGAAGAATAGCCACATGACAAGATGGAAGATGAGAAAATTGAAGAGCCTGTACCATTTTGGGAGGAAGAGTTTGATGCTGATTTGGTAGGTTTACCAACTATTGAATAAGGAGAATTTGACCTAGTTGGTGATCTTGTTTATTTGGAAACATTACTGAGAAACCAACCATGGAGATCAAACATACACCAAACGAAGAAGAAGAGGAAGTGGCTAAGGGATAGCCGACCTATACGAAAATTAGATGGTGGGTCGCTATTCATACCAACAAAAACACGAGAGAAGGCATGAAGAAACATGGATCAACAAATTTTGAGGGTTTGAAAATGGTACAAACAAAAGAAGAAACTGAAGGGCAAAGACAACCATCCTCCTCATTATATGTATCGTATCAGGTTTAATCTAGGTAATTTTAAATTTTGATGGTCTGACATGTTTGAAAATTTTAAAACATTTTGTAGTTTTATCATTGACATTTTAATAAACAATGACGAACAATTAAAATCAAACGAGTTAGACCGGGGTTAGATAAATGAGAAGCCTTTTGATTGAGTTTCTTGAATTGATCGAAGCTGTAGAGTTTGTATAGGTTTATGTATTTAGTTTTGTTTTTATTTTTCATGTTTACAGCTTGTTTTTAATTTTTTTTAGAGATTCATGGCTTATTTGGTGATGCAATTTAGTAGATGATGAATTTGGACTTTGAATTATGACCCATTCTTCACCTTTTAATCCGTTCATTCGTCTTAACTTACTTTCACCAAAATAATGTTTTCTTTTTGTTTGTCAAATTACTTTAAAGTAATATATATTTGACTAATTATAAGTTTTATTAGCCTATCAACTTTTAAGTTAAAGTCACTCTCAAGTCAAATTAAGGTCGCTCCTGAGCAAGTGTCAGGTGGATGCCAACTTAGGGTCAAAATCGTAAAAAAGCCTGTAATTTTTTTAGAATATATATATTTTTTGTATATAAGTTATATAAACTACATGATACAAAATAACGTAATAAGGAAATAAAGTCAATTTGTTGTAGTCATTGGTAGACTCCATTATGAAGCATATGACCCTCGATCGAACATGTTGCCTCGCCGATTTTTTTCTTTGTTTTTCCAATTGGGAATTGAAGTTCACAGGATATCTTTGTAGTTTTCTTCTAATTATCTCCATTTAAAAATGAAGTTCGCAGGATATTAAAATGTAGTTTTCTTTTATTAATAATTCACTAGTATTTTATTTGAACTTTTGAAGTACGGGTGTTAGAACTTAACTAGTTTAAATTAACATACAAAATTATGTCCTTTAGGGGCTTATTTTTGTTGATCTTTTTCCCTTCTATTATTTAACTAAATGCGAGGGATTATATATTTTTATGTACGTTTTATCATAAATTGTGTTTGGAAGCAAATTGGGTTATATATATATATATTTTCATTCGACGGTATAAATTTGAGTTGCTATATGTTTCGACGTAAATTTAGGTCGGAAACGAGTCGGGTCGATTGTAATTTATACTTTATCACGTCGGTTACGTCGCCACTGCACATTATATACGTTTTGAGGTGGTCTACATTTCGACGTGAATTTAATTTGTAAACAAATCGGGTCAAATAGAATACATTTTCATTCAATGGTATGAATTCAGATTACTCAATGTTTTAGCTCAAATTTAGTTTGGAAACGAGTCAGTTGACAGTGGTCTATAATTTATTCATCGTGTATGGAGTCACCGCAATGCACAGCGAGTAAAAAAGCTAGTATTATATATTATATATATATTAAAGATAAGAAGATCTAAAGTGGTTTGGAACAGTTAGTTTTTTTTTTTGCTTTTGTTTGTTTTTTTTTTGTTTTAACCTTTATTTTCTTAACATTGACTGTTATAACCCTTTAACATTTTAATCAAGTTTCTACCGGTTTCTTTTTTCGTGTACCTTATTTTTTTTACCTTTGTTATTTACTATATCCTTTTACCTTTTGTTATTATTTTAATGTTCAGAGCCGAGTTGCAGCGCAAATAGCGCAATCAATTAATATATAATTTTAATTAATTTTACAAATTTGTTTATCGATTGTTATACGTTCTGAATTCCAACCGTGTAACGCGCGGGTAACTACGACCCTAGTTATATTGAATTGAAACTTTCAATGTTTTATTTAGAAACTTTGCATATTATATTATTATAGGACGGATTGGGCCCAAATTTTTCTCGTTCAAGGCCCAACTTTTTTAACTGCCATTGATCAAATATAGTAAATTTAATATTTTTCTTCAAATTCCCTGTTTTATAATTTTTCATTTTCAAAACATATGATTTTACCTGCTAAACAATTTTGATAGTGTCATTAAACATTTTGAAGCAATAACTTGGTGACTTACCAATTTTTTAATTTGCATTGTAGGTTGTCTTTGACCAAATTTCACCTTAATTAAGCAATCAACATGCACATACCATACATGTTATATTACTAAAGTTCACTTGCCTAACAAGTTGTAAACATCATTTGTAACGTTTAAAAAACCTTAGGAAGTGATATAACAAACGTAATATCGGTTTCTCCATGCTTGGTTAACGGTGAACTTTTATTTGATACTCTTCTTGGCCTCTAATCACTTCATAATTAAATTCTAGGGCAATTACATATACCCTCCTACAAACTTCATAAATTACATATTTACCCAATCCAAAAATTAAATTACATATTTTCCCTTACTAAAAGCTAAAAATATCATATATACCAATTTAATTAAACAATGAATTAGAGAATGAATAATCTACTCTTTTTTTTACTTAACCATAAATATTAAACCAACTGAATCAAACATGATTAATCAACACAACAAACCTAGCTTTTGAACCAGATTTGTTTTCTTTTTGCTGAACTATTTAGGGCTTGTTTGACTAAGCTTATTTAACTCAAAAATGATTTTTTTGTTAAAAAGAACTTATTGACGTATGACTTTTTGAAAATAAGTTTTTAAAAAAGTATTTAAATTAGCTTATAGGGTGGGAAAAACCAATAAGTTGAAAAGTTATAAGACTTCTAAAAACTAAAAGTCATAAAATACTAGCTTTTCAAAACTGATTTTTTCTTCTATCCAAATATTGTTTCAAAAAGTTATTCAATTACCCAAACATTATTTTTATTTATTGGCTTTTTGGAAAAAACCAATAAGTCAATAAGTTGTTTCAAAAAGCTTAGCCAAACATGCCCTTAATGTTCAACCTAAATATGGACAAAATTTCAATAATTCATCATACCTGTTAACGTAAATTCAAATGAAAAGAAGATATATCTTTCAACTATAAATCTGTAACCAGCCTCTTACTTATCCCAGGATTCCATTTATATAATACTGATTTCGAATAATCCAATATATACATGATTGCGATTATCTTCTACGAACCTATTAATATAAAACGTTGAAAATAAAACGCACATGTTCCGTTTCCAATTATGGTTACGGTTCTGAATACAACGGTGTGTAGCCGGTTATGGTGCTCGTTCTCTTCTCGTTGTCAGTTCTTACCGCAGCTTCTTATCGCCAGTGAGGATTCGTGGTTCGCCGGTAACCGATTTGGCAACTATCGCCATCACCAGGGAGGAGTCTTAGGGGTCGAGCGAGGGAATGAAAGGTCATAGGTTTCTTTTTGAAAGGGTATTTGTGTCATTTTATAATAAAAGGGGGAAATATGTAAGTTAATTTTTGGATTGGTAAATATGTAATTAAGATTTCAAATAGAGGAATATATAATCCCACTAGATTATAAGACCCGTGTACTACACGGGTTTATGGATATAAAATTATAAATTATTTCATTTATAATGTCTTCGTAAAATTTACATAAGTGATTTTTTTTACCATAGATGACGCAACAGTTGGTCTTGTGTAAACACTGATTCTTTTAGAACAAACCAACTTTACATAGAAATTGTCCTATACCTTCATTTATCGTATAACTTCCGGAAACTATTTTCTTTTCAATTTTAAATGAAATCCTTCTATTTGGCGGTATTAAACGAAATCTAAGGAGTTTGAGTGCCAGTATAACTTCCGGATGATATGAGTGCCTACATAACGTGATCACCCAGTGATGGGACCTGTAGTCGAGTTCCATTACAAAACCATTTTTTCAATCAATATTTTTGATAACGTCACTGGAACAATGACCTTTGGTAATTATCAATGGTTTGGCAAGCCTAAAAATATAACTCCATTTAGGATATCGGTGAGTATAGACTTGCATCAGAATTATTATGAAGATATTTTATCCTTAAACCCGTGTACTACACGCGTTTAATAACGCTAAAAGTGTTTTTAAAGCATGGAAGTAAACCGGTTTTCAAGTATCCGATTAACTTATTCTATATAAAAATTATTATGAAGATATTTTATCCTTAAACCCGTGTACTATATCAGTCTAATAACATTAAAAGTGTTTTCAAAGCATAGAAGTAAACCGATTTCAAGTATCAGATTAACCTATTCTATATCATTTTTAATATTATAATATAAAATAATAATTTATTTAATAGATGTTTTAAACATATAGTAAAAAAATCCTTTTAAAGAATAAGAAGTGTTGTCAAATAGACATTATTTGAAAATGTTTATTAGAAGTATAATTGTTATTAATAACAAATTATATATTTTAGATAAGTCTGAAGTAAATGATAAATATTTAAGTAAACAATAAAACATTTATTAGTATTTAGTTTGTTAAAGAATTTTTCATTGTTTTGTAATAATAATAATAATAATAATGATAATAAATAATAATAATATTAGTGAATTGAATGAGAAAATGTCATATGACATTAAGTAAACTCTTCTATTTACATGAGAATGCCATGTGACATTATGTTTACTCTTTTATTAGTGTTAGATTAGATTCTTTTAACTACACACCATCTTAAATCAGATTTTTTTTATAAAGTAGACTCCTTGAGCTGTAGGTCAGATCGTATGACCCGATTAACACTTGCATATTTCGGATTGCTATTGTTTACCAAGTCAACATTCACCTACACCTACCTATCATTTAATTTCGCAAGAAATAAGAATGACCCAAAGGCTTAACAAATTCAATTTTCGTTCAAATTTCTAAAATCCAACAATTTACCAATCATACAATATAAATAAAAATATACCCTTGAAGTAAAAAAAATTATAACATAAAACATTAATTCTCATTTTTAACGGGAAACGGAGAAAGGATTAAAGTCTACTCCTAAAATTCATCTATTATCTATTTAGTGAGACTTGAACTTTCACTATTTTAACGTGAACAAACATTTGTGTTATTAGGTCACAAACTAACACAAAAAACATGTTTGCTATGGAGGTTTGAATGGGATATGAATCATTCTGCATGATGTTCAGGCTACAAGGTGTGAGGAGTCTCATCATTTGGAGATGAGCTTCCAAGGGATGGGCCTAGGGTGTGGATGATGAACCCTATTCATATATACAAGATGTATGTATAGGTGTGTGTTGATAAATGAAGAGAGAGGAACGTCCTCTTCGTCGGTTGGGCGATGTTACGATGGAACGGACCCCGGGGGTGGTGTGGACGAACCGGGACGGACCGGTGCCGTCCCTACACCTTAGGCCATGTGTAATAGGGCATTGTAAGGGCATGAAAAAGTTTGATAATGCCCTCAACACCATCCCTTAGGCATTATAGGGGCATGAAGAGGGTATGACATTTCTATAATAATGCCTAAAGAAAAGAAAAATAATGGAAAACAATAAAAGAAATGGGCATTTTACACTTTTTTAAATGGGCATTATGATGATAATGTGGTGAAAAACGCCCCTTAGTGAGCATTAACCGTTACCTATGGTCTTATAGCCTCATTTCTTGAAGGAGGCGTGTTTTTTTGTTTCTGAATTTAATGAATACATTTATAAAATTTACCATTTTCTCCCTTATTTCTATAAAAGGTATTTAGCTCAAAACTATACACTTGAAAAATGTCAATCTAAAAGAAACTAATAATTTACACGTGAATGCCAACTTCTACTTTATTATCTTAGCTTTTCCTTTGTCGAGCAGCTTTCCTCTTATCTTGCACACCACATATGTACATATACTTGGTCTTAGACAATGTTAAGTGGATACTAAAAGAGTTAGACCCCAAATGAAAATCTAAACTATATAAATTTAAAACTTTAATAAAATTTACATCACATGACTATTCAGAAATGCATGGAACTGTTGTATACTTGTATTATATATTTTTTTTCATAATCGTGTCTTAGGAATCGTAAAAATATTTTAAACTATTATACAACCTTACATGACTATGTAAATTCAATTACATAGCCGTGTGATGTAATTAGTAAACCTTTAGAAAAGCCTTAATTTTTTACCAGTATATACATGATTAATATAATCGTGTTCCAGTACTTAACAAAATCTATATTTTTTATAGGAGAAGACACAATTACGTTCAAAGGATTAAATAGATGTGGCCGAACACTTAGGAGAATCTCTACTATATTTTTTGACAGAAGAGGACATTGGACGTGTCTATGTTCAAAAATCACATAGCCGTGTCCTTTAAGTTGAAAGGGCTATTATTCGAAATGTTTCCAAGCAAATTTTCAAATTTGATCATAATGACCTAATTCAAATTAAGCATATACACTTAGTAAAGTGAACATTTCTAACTTATGATACATTGGAAAACCTTTCTATGTTTTGACTCATTTGACCATAGTAGTCAAATGCTATCAGTCACTTATACTAAACTACGCGAAGCTCATAAATTTGGAATCCATGTTAAATCATGTGGGACTCGTTACTAACTACCGGATTTATACTTGTACGTGGAATCACTTATACTTTAGTATTTCATGTGACGGAAGACATAAAGGTTATTAACTACCGGATTTGTATTTGTACTTGTATTCACCTATATTTTAGTATTTCAGGTTAGGGGCTTACTATTTTAAAAATCAACCAAACCCAATGCATGCATACACACATGTATTCAATAAGAACAATCAACCAAACCATTTGACAATGCGTTATGTTGGAATGCAACTACGGCATTTATATACATATGATATTTGCAACAAATCATATAGTTTTAGCATAGCCTTTCAAGCATATGTACTTATAACATTCTGTTTCAAACTCAATATTCATATTTTCACTCTTTGCTTACAAGGCATAAAGTTGCCCAAAACATTACAAAGCAAACTTAATATACATTTTATTAAACCAGAATTTGATGTGTGATTCCATTATGTAAAAGCTCCAAATGGTCATCTTAGATTCTAAGTATACATCTTTAGGTTTCAAATCCCTTCCTTTCAATTCCTACCAATGTAGAGGGGCGGATCTAGCCTCAATTACGGGGTTCACAGGAACCCACTTAATTTAAATATTTTAATGACTATCTATATAGAATTTTTAGTGAAAACATACATAAAAACTCACTAAAAAAATTCTAGATCCGCACCAACGTAATCATACAATCTATACATAACTTATATAATATAAGCATCCGGACATGCTTAACTAACCCACTTTAACATTATATTGTTTATTTTGGTAATTTTTATATGGTTGACTTGCACCTGACAAGTCTTACTTTTGAGTTTTTAACTCGTTGACTTGACTTAGTCGTTGACCTGTCTTAGTCCATTTTGGCATTTTCACCAAATATCTATTTTAAACAAGTTGGTTCAATTAGCTATTCAAACATCACTAAGTATTTTAGATTAATTAAAAATTTAATTAGCCTATTTGATCCTAAAAATTTTCAAAATCATATTTATGTCGACATTTGCTCGATACTAACAATTTACATCGATTTTGTGATTATTCGATTTTTTTAATTGATTTTGTGATTCTTCGATTTTTTTTTATTTTAAAGTATGTTTCAAGACCTTTTAACACTTTAAATTTAGTTGATATAAATATTTGGTGTTTTGATAGTGATGCCAATCGTGTCAGGCAGACGGTTGAATTATTCAACCTAATGCAACTCATATTTTTACTCTAGTAAAAAACATCAGTCCACTCCAGTAAAAAAATATCAGTCCAGTCTCACACACCGTTAAAATCGTATAATCCAAACACATCCTATTTAATACATATATCTTGTTGGATATTTGGGTGTGTGAATGAAGTCTCAAAAATGGTGAAAACAACTTGTCCCACATTGGTGTGGGAGTAAAAGAAAAAGTTATTTATAAGGTAATTTGTTTAGCTAGCTAATATAACTTTTGAACATGTTTATCATAAGTCCTACGCGCGAGCGCGCAGGGGGTGCAAAAATTTGAAACCAGATTTAGTTGAACTCGCGTACGCCCGCACGTCCTGCGGACACGAATTACCTTATAAATAACTTTTTCTTTACTCCCATCCCTTGAGACTTCATTCAGTTTCGAAACTAAACCAGTTTTAATTCTCTGCAATGATGGCATATTTCGGTTATGGTTTTTGTGACTATAAAACCAGATGAAAGCTGCTCAGTTGAGACACACCAAAAAACGCAATCTCCTCTCTTCTCTTTCTATCTCTGCAGCGTTCTCCGATTATCTTTTCAGGCAAGTGTTCAAGTCCGGCAGTACTCGGTTACTGTTTCGAACCGGCGTACCCTGAGAACAGACGGCGAATCTGTTTAAGGGAATTGTGTCAAACACAAGCCCGGTTCACGTTTCTGATTCCTTTGCTTTACTTCTTTCTGTTTCTTGATTTTGTTCATATTAACAACAGATTACTAACAAACTTAAACAGAACCGTATAACTAATTGTTTCTGCATTGGCTTATCTTTTTAGAATGGAATCCCAACCCATGGCTACTGCTGTTTCTGCAGTCATGACAACTGCGTGTCTGCAGTCATGACAACTGCCGTGTCTGCAGTCATGACCTCCGCTGTTGCTGTGACAACAGGTCTCGTAACATCGCTGCCTAACACAGTCTCGCATGCCGAGAAACCTGAGAAATTCAATGGTGTGAATTTCAAACAGTGGCAACAAAAGATGTTCTTTTACTTGACCACGCTGAACCTTGCTAGGTTCTTGTCTGAACCTAAACCCCATGTTGATGAAAGGGATATGGATGCTCAATCTGTGAGCGCGATGCATGCTTGGGAGCATTCGGATTTCCTTTGCCGCAATTTCATTTTGAACGGTTTGGTGGATACACTATCGCCAAAGAATTGTGGGAATCTTTGGATCGGAAATACAAAACCGAAGATGCGGGCACTAAGAAATTTGTGGTGGCTAAGTTCTTGGACTACAAGATGATAGACGCTAAAACCATCATGAGCCAAGTCCAAGAACTAAAAGTTATTCTACACGATATTCATGCGGAAGGGATGGTGCTTAGCGAGACATTCCAAGTTGCCGCGATGATTGAAAAGCTACCACCTAGTTGGGTTGACTTCAAGAATTATCTCAAGCACAAGCGAAAGGAGATGACCATTGAAGATCTTGTTGTTCGCCTTCGTATTGAAGAGGATAACAAAGTGAATCTGAAAAATAGTGATGGTCTTGAAACAGTGAAGGCCAATCTTGTTGAACATGGTCAGTCTTCAAAAGGAAAAAAACAACGGAAATGGTGTTAAGAAAAGCCATGGGAAACGCTCCAACCTTGGTCCTAAGGGAGGAGTTGGGAAAAAGAAGTTCCAAGGAACTTGTTATAATTGTCAAAAGCAAGGCCATAAGGCCAGTGAATGCAAGCTTCCTAAGAAGGAAAATGCCAGACAAGTGAACATGGTTCATGAAGTCGACAATCTCGTTTCTATGGTCACGGACCTATCGATCTTGGTCACCGAAGTTAACATGGTTGGCCAAAATCAGAAAGATTGGTGGGTCGATATGGGGGCTACCCGTCATGTGTGCTCTAACAAAAGCCTTTTCAACACCTTCAAGGAGGTGACTAGTGGCGAAAAGGTGTTTATAGGAAACTCTGCCACGACCGAAATTAAAGGCGAGGGGAACGTGGTTTTGAAGATGACTTCTGGAAAGGAACTCACCTTGACCAATGTGTTGTATGTTCCAGAAATTCGTAAAAACCTTATGTTGGGGTGGCAGTTGAACAAGTTTAGGTTCAAAATGGTGATTGAGTCGGATAAGGTCGTGTTGACGAAAAATGATGTGTATGTTGGTAAGGGCTATGCCCTCAATGGAATGTTCAAACTCAATGTAATGGTTGTGAACGCAATGAATGAAAACGCTACTAGTTCTACTTACTTGATTGAGTCTTCTAATCTTTGGCATGGTAGACTAGGTCATGTTAATTTTAATTCCATTCGTCGTTTAATTAAACTTGATTGCATACCAACATTCGATATCGACTCAAATAATAAATGTGAAACTTGCGTAGAAGCAAAACAAATGAAATCGTCCTTCAAAAAGGTCGAACGAATCATCGAACTCCTTGAGATGATCCACACCGATGTTGGTGATCTAAAAGCAATTCCTACTCGTGGTGGGAACAAGTACTTCATCACGTTCATTGATGATAGTACAAGGTATTGCTATGTGTACTTACTTAAGAGTAAGGACGAGGCTATTGATAAGTTTATCTTGTTCAAAGCCGAAGTTGAGAATCAACTAAATTGGAAAATCAAAATCGTAAGGAGCGACCGAGGAGGTGAATATGTGTCACCTTTTATCGATGTGTGTGCGAAAAATGGAATCATACATGAACTCACGGCTCCTTACTCCCCGCAATCGAATGGCATAGCGGAACGGAAAAACCGCACTTTGAAAGAAATGATGAATACCATGATGATAAGTTCTGGTGTAAACCAAAACATGTGGGGAGAAGCAATCTTATCGGCCAATTATGTGTTGAACATGATACCCAATAAGAAAAAGGATGTAAGTCCATACGAATTATGGACGGGAAAGAAACCACCATATAAATACTTGAAAGTGTGGGGGTGCCTAGCTAAGGTGGTGGTCACACCACCAAAGCGACTACTAATTGGACCCAAAATAGTGGATTGTGTATTTATTGGATATACTCGTCCTTATGGTCCTTATCGTTTTCTTGTGCATGATTCGAAGAACCCTGGAATATGCAAAGGCACCATAATGGAATCTAAGGATGCATCATGGTTTGAACATGTGTTCCCCTGCTTAGGGTAAAAGTGAACCAAGTTCTTCTAGAACGGTTGAGGAAAGTGTTCCTGAGCGTGAGGTTGAAAACGACATCGAGAAGAATCTAAGACTGATGAAGTTGAAATCAGGAAAAGTAAACGGCAAAGGACTGAAAAATCCTTTGGCCCTGAGTTTCTTACCTATATGGTAGAAGATGAACCTCAAACGTACCAACAAGCGGTGCATTCCTCAAAAGGACCTCAGTGGAGGGAGGCAATCAAAAGTGAGATAGACTCTATCTTACAAAACCATACTTGGGAACTAGTGGATCTTCCTTAAGGATGTAAACCACTAGGATATCGATGGATCTTCAAGAAGAATATGAAGCCAGATGGAACCATCGATAAGTAAAAGGCAAGGTTGGTTATCAAAGGATATAAGCAATGAGAAGGTTTAGATTACTTTGATACATATTCGCCAGTTACGCGAATAACATCCATTAGGTTGGTGCTATCCATTGCCACCATTAGAAATTTGGAAGTTCACCAAATGGATGTGAAAACAGCTTTCCTGAATGGAAATCTAGAGGAAGAAATTTATATGGAGCAATCCGGAGGCTTTACAGCTATTGGGCAAGAAAAGAAAGTGTGTAAACTTGTAAAATCCTTGTATGGATTGAAACAAGCTCCAAAACAATGGCACCAAAAGTTTAATCATGTCATGCTTGATGTTGTGTTCAAAATCAATGAATGTGACAAGTGTGTGTATGTGAAGGACACATCTGATGGATATGTCATTTTGTGTCTATATGTAGATGATATGCTCATTGCTGGAAGTGATGACAAAATCATAAAGTCTACAAAGAACATGCTAAAGGACAAGATTTGACATGAAAGACATGGGTCTTGCGGATGTGATTTTGGGGGTTAAAATCACGCGAACCCAAAGTGGACTTGTTTTAAGTCAATCCCACTATGTGGACAAAATTCTTGAGAAGTTCAATGCAAATGACTCTAATGAGGCTAGAACTCCACTTGACACGAGTCAACATCTAGCCAATAATAGAGGTGAACCTGTAAACCAGTTGGAATACTCAAGAATTATTGGTAGCTTGATGTATCTCATGAGTTGTACTAGACCCGACATAGCATATGCTGTGAGCAAGCTAAGTATATACACGAGCAACCCAAGTTCAATGCATTGAAATTGTATCACTCGGTTTCTTCGCTACTTAAGATATACTCGGGAATACGGGTTGCATTATGACAGATATCCAGCAGTTATAGAAGGACACTGCGATGCAAATGTCACACCCCACCCGCAGCGGAATAAAAGTCGGGGCATAATTGGGTTATCACCAAAGCTCATGATGTTTACTAAAATGTTTCATATTTATTAAATTCAAATTACAACTTAATATTCCAATCAAATCCATACAATTACAAGGAAAATGAAACTAAGTAAAACAATCCAAAGCTTAAACTGATTTATTCTTCTAAGCCTTCCTATGTGTTTCTTGCCTCAACTGGATCACCTGTATCATGTGTAAAACGGGGGATATTTTGGGTCAACAAAAGTTGGGAGTGAACCTTGAGAAAACATGGTTGTTTATTTTCTTGTTGTATTTAATATTGAAAATTTGTGCAATAATCACATGTGAGCAAACATATATATATAGCATAAACGCAAATCACATTGGATGAGTAAATGACATGAATGATGATGTGTTTGAGATCAAGGCTCAATCAAACGGAGCCGATCGAATGACATGAATGATGATGTATGTGAGATCAAGGCTCAATCAAACGGAGCCGATCGAATGAGGCACCTGATACTCAACCCGTATCCCACGGGGAGCTGATGGGCCTAACGAAATGCATGTACTGAAAATGATAACTTCAACTAAACATAATTCACACAACAACTAATTGTATACACATTTGATCACGGATATGATGGATGCACAAGTGTTTAAATATAGTAAGGAATTAAACAACACATGATACACCCCAAAATGTGATTAAAACAGGGAATTTGTAGAGATTCACTCACATTGGGTGCGTTCTTTGATGACGTTGGATGCGCACGAGTTTTGGGATTTGATCGACGAGGAAAAATAACCTAAAATAATAACGAAATAGTTCGGTAAATAAATGGATTTTTAGATTTATTTTTTTGTGTTTAAGGACATTTTCTAACTTTAAAAATATTATTTTTAAGTATCTTTAATTGATTTTTAAATTAAATAAATAAATAAAAAGAAATAAAAATTTTTGACTTTTTTGACCGTTGACCGTTGACCGGTCGGACTGTGGTTAATTGTGCGCTGAGTGAGGTTCGAACCCGGGACCTATCGTACGCGTGCACGCAGCTCTACCAACTGAGCTACGTGTCTAACCCGAAATATTCTCTGTTTTAATTATATATATATACTGATTAACTTTTATCTAATTTAGTTTATTTCAAAAATGATTTAAAATGGCCGACCCGCCTCCAGTGACCCGGAGTCGAACTCGAGACGTTCGGTTCGAGTACGCACAGCCCAACCAGTTGGGCTGTGTGTCATATCTGCTTAGCTATTGGATTTAATTATACTTATTATCATTCGGTGACCTGATCCGATTCAGTTGTAAAAATGTTGGTTTTAATTCTGAAATTCGGTAACGTATGCAATTCGAACCCGGGACGTGTGCATTGTTTGTGCACACAGTCCACCGCTGGACTGTGTGTCTAACCCGGTTAAATATTCAGTTTTAATTAAACTTATACACATGTTTGACTTCGTCTTCTTCGTTTCCAAAGACACAGAACAGAGATGCCCGAGTGTTCTTGTTTAATTCGATTATCAAAACTTATAATTGGTTGGAATGTATTAGATAACGAGATTAAAGAACAGAATTATACCAAACAGTGCGTTTACTTCAGATGACCGGCAGGAGTCGTCGGCTCTGATTTGTGACTCTCGGCTGAGTGAGATGTTTGACAGTTTAGTTTCTTGTGTTATGAAATTAAGTTACTGAGTAAGAGATTGCAAGAGTTTTTATATGATTATACCGATCGACAGTGAGACTTTGATGTTTCAGTGGAATTCCGGCGAATGTGAGATTTCCCGGCAGCGTAGTCTGGGACAGATTCTGGTTGAAGGATTGAAGTTAATATATGTCTAATAATGGATTATAACCAAAAGAGTCGAGAATTTTACCAATTTGAAGTAAGTCTCGGTTTTCCGGTGAAAGTCCGGCGACTGTAAAATATCTCCGGCGAGTGCTAAAGCTTCGAGATTTTGTGTGATTTTGAGCGAAAAGATTACCAGAGGTTTGGGTGGGTATTTATAGGGAAGAAACAGCATGTATTTAGTCCGAATTTGGTCTTAATTCGTGGTCAAGGTTTCTCCGGTGGTTGTGATTAAAATCAAGGGTCAGACATCGGTTATATCCGATGTCTTAGTCGGTTAGCGTGTTTTGGTCAAAAGGAAATTGGCCAAAGTCGCGGATTGCCGGATTTCCCGTGACTGCGAGTTCTGAGCGCGGTGACACTCCGGTTTTGAATTCGGATTTCATCTTATGTATTATTTGTTTCGTAATATACACAAAGATGGCAAGTGGCGGAGTGGTATGTTGTGTGCTTGTTGAAGCGGCTGACCCGGGTTCGAAACCCGGCAGCCCTATTTTTTTTATTTACTTATTTTTTTGTTTTTATTAATTATGTTTTAAAATTCTAACAATGTTTATTAGTTATGTATCGTTTAAAATTAATATGAACATTAAATACGCAACGAAAATTATAACTGAAATATTCGATTAATAAACGAAGCGGGTTTTGGAAACCCGTTTTTCGACGGATGTTACAGTATCCCCTACTTTTAAAAATTTTGTCCCGAAATTTAAGTAGTAGTGGTAACAGGAAAAAGATGTGGGTATTTCTCGCGCATTGAGTCTTCACGTTCCCAAGTAAACTCAGGTCCTCGTTTTGACTCCCAACGTACCCTGACAATTGGAATACGACTCCGTCTTAAACGCTTCTCTCCGAAGTCCAAAATTTCTACTGGTCTTTCAATGAAGTGCATAGATTCATCGATCTGAATATCTTCTAGGGGAATATGGAGGTTTTCATCAGCGAGCCACTTTTTTAAGTTTGATACGTGGAATGTGGGATGAATTCTGTCTAGTCCAAAATTCAACTAATGGTAGATGAGAGTCCCAATTTCCCTTGAAGTCTATGACACATGATCGAAGCATGTCTTCAAGAGTTTGGATGGTGCGTTCAGATTGTCCATCAGTTTGAGGATGAAAAGCGGTACCGAGGTCTAATCGTGTACCCAAGGCGGTTTGTACGGCTCGCCATGTTCGTGAAGTGAAACGACCATAACGGTCTGAAATGATGCTTAAAGGTACACCATGACGGCTTACGATCTCGCTGATGTAGATACGAGCTAACTTCTCGTTCTTGAAGTCCTCGCGAATTGGAATGAAGTGAGCTGATTTTGTAAGACGATCAATGATTACCCATATGGTGTCATACCCACTGGAGGTGCGAGGTAACCCGGTAATGAAGTCCATGGTTATATTTTCCCACTTCCATACAGGTATTTCAGGTTGGGTTAGAAGTCCTTAAGGTCTTTGATGTTCAGCTTTTACTTTGGAACAGGTAAGGCACTTGGAAACAAAAACAGCAATATCCTTTTTCATGCCCGGCCACCAGTAGGTGTATCGTAGGTCTTGATACATCTTGTCGGCTCCTGGGTGTACAGAGTACCGTGTTTTGTGCGCCTCATTCATAAGGAAATCACGAAGGTTATCGCGATCGGGAATCCATATGCGATTTAGATAGTATAGAATACCGTCGGATTTGGTTTCGATTTTGAGTTCTGCTCCACATGACAGCTCATCGCGTACGTCGTTTTCTGTTACAGAAACATGTTGAGCTGCTCGGATTCGATCTTTGATGTCGGTTATGATTTGCGAACATAGAAGACGAATGGAGTTCGCATAACCTTTTCGACTGAGTGCATCAGCCACTACGTTTGCCTTGCCAGGATGATACCGAATTTCACAGTCGTAGTCGTTAAGAAGTTCGACCCATCTTCGTTGCCTCATATTCAACTCCTTTTGATTGAAGATATGTTGGAGGCTTTTGTGGTCAGTGTATATTTCACACTTGGTACCGTAGAGGTAATGTCTCCATATCTTGAGAGCGAACACAACGGCTCCAAGTTCCAGGTCGTGGGTGGTGTAATTCTTTTCATGAACCTTGAGTTGTCTAGAAGCATAGGATATCACTTTTCCTCTTTGCATTAATACACAGCCTAGTCCTTGCCCTGATGCGTCGCAATATACTACAAAGTCATCGCAACCTTCAGGGAGTGTGAGGATAGGTGCGTCACAAAGTTTTTGCTTTAGAGTTTGGAAGGCTTCTTCTTGTTTATGTCCCCATATGAAGGGTTTTCCTTTATGAGTCAAAGCCGTGAGTGGTACAGCAATACGGGAAAAATTGGCAATGAAGCGGCGATAGTAACCCGCCAAACCAAGAAATGACCTTACTTCGGTAGGGGTACGTGGCGCTTGCCATTCCTGTACTGCCTTGATTTTTGAAGGATCGACATGTATTCCCTTGTCATTAACGACATGCCCAAGGAATTGTACTTCTCTTAACCAGAATTCGCATTTTGAGAACTTAGCGTAGAGCTTTTCAGTCCTTAAGAGTGTAAGGATGAGTCGAAGGTGTCGTTCATGATCGGTTTTAGACTTGGAGTAGATAAGGATGTCGTCGATGAAGACTATGACGAAACGGTCG
The DNA here is from genome assembly GCA_947069175.1 of Scalesia atractyloides. Lineage (NCBI taxonomy): Eukaryota > Viridiplantae > Streptophyta > Magnoliopsida > Asterales > Asteraceae > Scalesia > Scalesia atractyloides. Next base: position 70,363,875 of record CAMTDV010000004.1, on the reverse strand, counting down.
AGGTAGGGTTTGCATACCCTATTCATTAGATCCATGAAGACAGCTGGGGCGTTGGTTAAACCGAATGGCATGACCATGAATTCGTAATGACCATAACGAGTCCGGAAGGCGGTCTTTGGGACGTCTTCTTCATGTACTCTGAGTTGATGATAACCAGAACGAAGATCGATTTTTGAAAAGTAGGTGGCGCCTTGAAGTTGGTCTAGGAGGTCATCGATGCGAGGTAGTGGGTAGCGATTCTTAACCGTTAACTTGTTGAGTTCTCTGTAGTCGATACACATGCAAAACGTTCCATCTTTCTTCTTCACAAAAAGAACAGACGCACCCCAAGGCGAGGAGCTAGGACGTATGAATCCTTTGTCAGTCAGTTCTTGCAGTTGACTGGTCAGCTCTTGCATTTCGGATGGGGCTAGCCTATAAGGAGATTTTGCGACTGGTGTAGCGCCAGTTACAAGATCGATGCGGAATTTGACTTCTCTCACAGGAGGTAGTCCTGAGATGTCGTCGGGAAAGACTTGTGGGAATTCTTTCACTACTGGTATATCTTCGAGTTTCTTCTCCTTCTTTCCTTTCTTGACGACGTGAGTTAGGAATGCGACATAGTTCTTGCGGAGATATTTTCGGGCTTGAAGACAGGACATTAATTTGAGTCCTTTCAAAGGGGTGTCTCCAAAGATACGTAGAGTCTGACCGTCTGCAAGAGGAATACGAATGAACTTTTCGTGGCATACTACTTCAGCGTGATGCTGGCTGAGCTAGTCCATACCGATTATGATATCGAAACTTCCCAACTTCATAGGAATGAGGTCAACCGGGAAATCGTGATCGTTTAGAGTGAGGGTACAATTTCGTATAATAGAATTTAATGAAACGGGCTTTCCGTCAGCAACTTCCACCGTTAGAGATTCCATGAGATTATCACGAGTTTGGTTGAGGATGGGTTCAAATTCTAAAGACACAAAACTCTTATCCACGCCAGTATCAAATAACATGGATGCAAACTACCATTGACGAGAAACGTACCGTTAACCACGTTGTTGTCAGCTCTAGCTTGGTTGGCATTGATGTTGAAAGCTCTTCCTCTAGCAGGTGGAGGAGCTTGGTTAGCTTGGTTTACCGGATTTGCTTGAGCTTGAGCATGGATGATGTTCACCAAACGTGAACATGTGTTCCTGAAATGGTTTAGGTCTCCACAGTTGTAACAACCTCGCATAGGTTGCATCATGGGGTAGTTGGGTTGGTAGTAGGATTGGGCTATATGTTGGGCAGGTGGTAGGAGTAAAGGTTGTTGGGCTTGACCCACTATCTGATGGTGGGTTTGGGTTGAGGGTTGATTGCGGTTCATTCGCTGAAGTGTGCGACAAGTTTGGATGGTGTGACCCGCACGGCCACAGCTGGTGCAATGTTGGCAAGGAGTTTCGGGGAGGTGATGGTATTGACAACGGTTGCATTTTGGGTATGGGCCGGTGTATGGCTTTTTGAACGGTGCAGCTGAGGGAGCAATTTGGGTGATTGGTGCGGCAGTGATAGGAGAGTTTGTGTGTGTGACGGCAAAATTTCTGTTGTTTCGTTTCCTCTTTCCAGCAAACTTTGAAGAGGAGATGGAATGGTTTGAAGTTTGGGCCTCTATGGGGGCTTTATTTTTCTCATCCTTGAATTTACCGTTTCGGATGCGATTCTCGGTAAGCTCGGTAGCTAGTTCCATTGCGGCTTCAAGTGTTGCAGGCGAAGTGCTTAGAACCGAGTCTTGAATTTTCGAGGGGAGGCCTCGAATGTAGTATTCAACCAGGCGGTACACGGGGTTGAACAGATTAGGGATCATTTGGTTTAGTTCGAGAAATCTTTTGTTGTAGGAAGTGTGATTTAACATTTGTCGAAAACGGGTTTTACCAAACCCGCTCCGTTTGTAATCGAATATCAAGTTATAAATGTGTCGTTGCCTATTTATGTTTATTTTAATTTTTAATGATACATAATTAATAAACAAACTAAACCATAAATGTTATAATTGATAAAAAGTATAAATAAAACAATTAAAAATAAAATGGGGTTGCCGGGACTCGAACCCGGGTCAGCCAGGTTGTAACTCCAAAGACTTAACACTCACACGCTTAACCACTCCGCCACTTGTTTGTTTTCTGTCATCTATAGGAAACAAATAAATCTTATAGACGAATGTAAATCAATCGGTTACGCCAATTGTAACTGAAATCGGTTATCAAACGCGCAAAGGCGATCTGAATACTCACGGTTCAATGAGTATAACCGATATACCGACGTTTTTAATCAAGTTGCCTTGAATGAACTTGAATTCTAGAAGTGGATCGGTTTTTATAACCGAAAATATTCAATTCCAGTTTTACTTCCATCTTTGTACTCCTTCACGACTCAGAAACATTCCACAAACCTCCAATTACATTTCCGCACACTTTACAGTCCACCGGAGAAGTTTATTTTATTCGCCGGAAATTTCTGCAAGTTGCCGGAAAACCGTATTCTTCATCAAAACGGTAAGTCCTTCAATACCGTCGTAGTCTAACAATCGTTAAGCTATTTCTAACTAAAACCTTTCACTTGAAATCGAATTCAGACGCCGTTATCGGATAATTCCAGTTCGCCGGAAAATTTCTGGAAATCTTTATTTTCGTCTGTGAAACGGTAAGGACCTTCAAACACACTGTTAACGTTTGTTTAGCACTTCAATTCCATGATTAGCTAATCAAAACGATTAATTGATTTGCTCAGTTGAAGTTCATAAAAACAGAGACCGACGCCTTGCCGGAATTCTGTAATAAATCGTTCACCGGTATGTTTACTTCTAATTATCATCTCTGCTATCTCATAATAGTCTGTGCAATGTTTAACAATCGAATTAATAAGATATAATGGTGTAATCTGCGGTCTGTAAAAACCAACGAAGAAGATGAACTGCGCTAACAATATAAGAATAATTAAAATTGGTATTTTGAACGGGTTAGACACACAGTCCAGCGGTGGACTGTGTGCGAACAAAAACACGCATACGTCCCGAGTTCGATCCCTGATACACGCACCCTCTATGTTATAAAATGCCTTTTTGTTTAAAACTGAACCGGGTTAACTCCGTTAGTTGTTAAGTATAATAAAATTTGTATATTAACCAAGTTAGACACACAGTCCAGCGGTGGACTGTGTGTAACGTTAAAGCACAGGTCCCGGGTTCGAGACCTGTTAGTGGCACCGGTTCGACGAATTAAAATGTTTTTGAAAATAAAAGGATTTTGGATAACTTGAGTTAATATATAAGTATAATTAAAAACAGAATTATTTCGGGTTAGACACGTAGCTCAGTTGGTAGAGCTGCGTGCACGCGTACGGGAGGTCACGAGTTTGAGCCTCACCCAGCGCATTTCAGTCACACAATAAACCGGTCAAACAGTCAAAGTCAAAAAGTCAACGGTCAACCCAAAAAGTCAACATATTTTTATATTTTTAATTATTTAATTTAATTTAAAAATCAATTAAAAATACTTAAAAATAATGTTTTAAAGATAGGGAATAGCCTTAAACTCGTAAAAATATATCTAAAAATTCTATTAAAATCCTTAATAAAATCCATTCATTTACTATGTTTTCCGTTATTATTTTGGTTAGTTAATTCTCGTTGTTCCGCTCTTACAACTCGTGCGCATCTCACCATCTCCAATCAAACGCACCCAATGTGAGTGAATCTTTACAAATCCCCCGTTTTAATCACGTTTTGGGGTGTATCATGTGTCTTGCTATATATTATATTTAAATCATTGTGCATACATCATATCATGAACATGTGTATTCAGCTTGTTTCAACTGTTTGTGTGGTTATTGTTAGATACAATTTATTATTTTCAGTACATGCAATTTCATAGGCCGCCGCTCCCCATTACATTATGAGCGTTGAGCAAGTTCCCCATTAAGTATATATTATCATATAATGCCTATCATAAATCATAATCTCATAACATATCACATTCATGAAAGCACACACCACATCATTTTCATGATTGCTTTTACAACGATTTTTGTGTTTTCAAATCTCATCAAAGTGAGTTCTCATGACGGGCATGTAGTAACTGGAAGGGTACCAGTACCGGTAGTCGGAACGTCCTGTCTAGGCTGGCATTCGTATAAATCCAAAATAAAGGACCAGTTTGCCTACCTGGGGACTAACGATGAGAGTACGAAGTACCTATTAGGCCAAAGCATGCTATACCAAACGTCGTGTGAGCTAACCCCACTTTGAGTTGTCATTGTGTCTACACCTGGACACATTCCGACCATACATCTCGTGAACATATTTTGTGGTTTGCATTCGGGTGATGCAAGTGTTAAATCGCCAATACTAATGTGAATCCTACCAAGCCAATAGTCATGGGGGCCCACATGACTATACAGGTGAAGGTATGGGGGACATTTGAGGCCCAACATGAGCAAACCCAAGACATCCTATGGATGTAGTTGCATTATTGATATTTATGTTACTTTCATTTTCTTAAAGACACATGACACCTAAAAAGACTCCATAAACTCACAATCTTCTTATGTATGTTTCTGTAGATGTCGTCTAGACAACAACGAGGGGGTAAAAGATCAGGAAGGTCTCACGAACGCTTGGCCACACAAATCGCTAAGCAAATGGCCACGATACTTCCTGACATTGTGGTTCAAGTACAACAAGCTCTCGCCACAAATCCCACTAATCCTCCCCAGCAGAATGACCAGAACATCGGCAACCCTCCTACCAGCAAGTGCTCATACAAACATTTCAAGTATTGTGATCCTCCTAAATTTGAAGGGACCGAAGGTGTCACTGCTCTCCTCCATTGGTTTGAGGAAATGGAAAACACTTTCCTCAACTGCGACTGTCCTGAGGATCGCAAGGTTCGATACGCCACCGGGAGACTATTTGGGGTAGCTCTCACCTGGTGGAATACTGAAAAAGGGAATAGGGGAATTGATGATGCAATGGCCTTAACTTGGGAGGCATTAAGGGAAATCATGACTAGGCGTTTCTGTCCTAGGAGTGAAATTAAAAAGTTGGAAGACGAATTTCATTCTTTAAAGCAGAAGGAGGGAGATCATACCACCTATAACAAGAGGTTCTTAGAGTTGAACCAAATGGTTCCTAATTTGTTTACCCCAGCTTATCGTTTGATCGAGCATTATATTCGAGGACTTCCCTCGAAAATTCAAGATTCAGTTCTCAGCATTTCACCGGTAACACTTGAAGCTGCTATGGAGCTAGCGACTGAACTGACCGAGAATCGAATTCGCAACGGGAAGTTTAAATAAGAGAAAAAGAAAGCCCCTGTTGAGGTCAAACTTCAAACCATTCCATCTCGTCCTCTAAGTTTGCTAACAAGAGGAAGCGCAACACCAGAAACTTCGCTGTTACACAAACCAACTCCCCTATTCCTGCTGCACCCATTACTTAAGTTGTCCCTTCACCTGCACCATACAAAAGACCATACTCTGGCCCGTTACCAAAATGCAACCGTTGCCAATATCACCATTCTCCTGATTATCCTTGCCAACATTGCACCGGCTGTGGTCGCGCAGGTCATACTGTTCAAACCTGCCGCATGCCTCAGCGAACGAACTGCCACCAGCCTTCAACCCAAACCCACCAGCAAATAATGGGTCAAGCCCAACAACCCCTACTATATCCACCCGCCCAACATTTAGCCCAAACATATTACCAACCCAATTATCCTATGGGTCAACCTATGCGGGCTTGCTACAATTGCGGAGACCCAAGCCATTTCAGAAACACTTGTCCAAGGTTGGTAAACATTATTCATGCTCAGGCCCAAGCCCACCCGGTGAATCAAGCGAACCAAGCTCCTCCACCTGCAAGAGGAAGAGCTTTCAATATCAACGCTAATCAGGCTAGAGCTGACGGCAATGTGGTTAACGGTACGTTCTGCATCCATGTTGTTTGATACTGGCGCGGATAAAAGTATTGTGTCCTTAGAATTTGAACCTATCCTAAACCAAAATCATGATAAGCTCATGGAATCCATAACGGTAGAAGTTGCAGACAGGAAACCGGTCTCATTAAACTCTATTATACGCAACTGTACACTCACCTTAAACGACCACGACTTCTCAGTTGACCTTATTCCTATGAAGCTGGGAAGTTTTGATATCATAATTGGTATGGACTGGCTCAGTCAACATCAGGCAGAAGTTGTATGTCGTGAAAAGTTTATACGTATTCCTCTTTCAAACAGTCAGACTCTTCGAATCTTTGGAGAAACCTCGTCGAAAGGGCTCAGCTTAATGTCTTGTCTTCAAGCTCAAAAATATCTTCGCAAGAATTATGTCGCGTTTTTAGCTCATATCATCAAAAAGGGAACCATGGAGAAGAAACTTGAAGACATTCCAGTAGTAAAAGATTTCCCGCAAGTTTTTCCTGACGACATTTCAGGACATCCTCCAGTTAGAGAAGTCGAATTCCGTATTGATCTTATACCTGGTGCTACACCAGTTGCAAAGTCTCCTTATAGGTTAGCCCCCTCTGAAATGCAAGAGCTAGCCAGTCAATTACAAGAGTTGACTGACAAGGGATTCATACGTCCTAGCTCATCGCCTTGGGGTGCACCTGTCCTTTTTGTAAAGAAGAAAGATGGATCGTTTCGTATGTGCATCGACTACAGAGAGCTCAACAAATTAACAATCAAGAATCGCTATCCATTACCTCGCATTGATGATCTTCTTGACCAACTTCAAGGTGCCAGCTGCTTTTCAAAAATCGACCTTCGATCTGGTTATCATCAACTTAGAGTACATGAAGAAGACGTCCCAAAGACCACATTCCGAACTCGTTATGGTCATTATGAATTCATGGTCATGCCATTTGGTTTAACTAACGCTCCAGCAGTCTTCATGGACCTAATGAACAGAGTCTGCAAACCTTATCTTGATCGATTTGTTATAGTCTTCATCGACAACATTCTTATTTATTCAAAATCTAAAACTGATCATGAGCGTCATCTTCGACTCATCCTTACACTTCTAGAGAATGAAAAGCTTTACGCCAAATTCTCCAAATGCGAATTCTGGTTTAAAGAGGTGCAATTCCTCGGACATGTAGTCAATGACAAGGGAATACATGTCGACCCCTCAAAGATCAAAGCGGTACAAGAATGGCAAGCGCCACGTACACCAACTGAAGTAAGATCTTTTCTTGGTTTGGCTGGTTATTATCGTCGATTCATTTCAAACTTCTCACGCATTGCTGTACCACTCACGGCTTTAACTCATACGGGAAAACCTTTCATATGGGGACCCAAGCAAGAAGAAGCCTTCCAAACCCTTAAACAAAAACTCTGTGATGCACCAATCCTCACTCTTCCTGAAGGTTGTGATGATTTTGTGGTCTATTGCTACGCGTCAGGGCAAGGATTAGGCTGCGTTTTGATGCAAAGAGGAAAGGTTATAGCTTATGCTTCGAGACAACTCAAGACGCATGAGAAGAACTACACCACCCATGACCTGGAACTTGGAGCCGTTGTGTTCGCTCTTAAGATATGGAGACATTATCTCTATGGTACTAAGTGTTAAATATACACTGACCACAAGAGTCTTCAACATATCTTCAATCAAAAGGAGTTAAACATGAGGCAACGAAGATGGTTGAACTTCTAAATGACTACGACTGTGAAATTCGGTACCACCCTGGCAAAGCAAATGTGGTGGCTGATGCACTTAGTCGAAAGGGTTATGCGAACTCCATTCGTCTTCTATGTTCGCAAATCATAACTGACATTAAGGATCAAATTCGAGAAGCCCAACATGTTTCAGTAACAGAAGATGATGTGCGAAAGGAGATGTCCTGTGGAGCTGAACTTAAAATTGAAACTAAATCTGACGGTATTCTGTACTACCTAGATCGTATCTGGATTCCTGACCACAACAATCTTCGTGAAATTCTTATGAATGAAGCTCACAAAACGCGATACTCTATACACCCAGGAGCCGATAAGATGTATCAAGACCTACGATATACCTATTGGTGGCCTGGAATGAAAAAGGATATTGCTGTTTTTGTTTCTAAGTGCCTTACATGTTCCAAGGTGAAAGCTGAACACCAAAGACCCTCAGGACTTCTGGTCCAACCTGAAATACCTGTATGGAAGTGGGAAAACATAACCATGGACTTCATTACCGGGTTACCTCGCACTTCTGGTGGGTATGACACTATATGGGTAATCATTGATCGTCTTACAAAATCAGCTCACTTTATTCCTATCCGCGAAGATTTCAAGAACGAAAAGCTAGCTCGTATTTATATCAGCGAAATCGTAAGCCGACATGGAGTACCGTTAAGCATTATTTCTGATCGTGATGGTCGTTTCACTTCACGAACATGGCAAGCAGTACAAGCCGCTATGGGTACGCGATTAGATCTCAGTACCGCCTATCACCCTCAAACTGATGGTCAATCTGATCGCACCATTCAAACTCTTGAAGATATGCTTCGAGCATGTGTCATAGACTTCAAGGGAAATTGGGACGCTCATCTCCTATTAGTTGAATTTTCGTACAACAACAGCTATCATTCAAGCATCGGCATGGCACCTTTTGAAGCCTTATATGGTCGTAAGTGCCGATCTCCAGTATGTTGGCATGAAATTGGGGAAGCTCAAATCACTGGTTCGGAATTGATTCAAGAAACCACAGACAAGATCCATCAAATTCGAAACAATCTTCTAGCGGCTCAGAGTCATCAAAAGAGTTATGCAGATAAACGACGGAAGTCTTTAGAGTTTAACATTGGTGATCATGTACTTCTAAAAGTATCACCGTGGAAGGGAGTAGTTCGTTTTGGTCAAAAAGGCAAGCTAGCACCACGCTACGTAGGACCTTTTAAGATACTCGAAAGAGTAGGACCTGTAGCATACAAGCTTGATCTACCAGAAGAACTCAACAGGATTCATCCCACATTCCACATATCAAACTTGAAGAAGTGCCTCGCTGATGAAAACCTCCACATTCCTCTGGAAGATATTCAGATTGATGAATCTATGCATTTTATTGAAAGACCAGTAGAGATCATGGATTTCAGAGAAAAACGTCTACGACGGAGTCGCATTCCAATTGTTAGGGTACGCTGGGAGTCGAAACGGGGACCTGAGTTTACTTGGGAACGTGAAGACTCAATGCGTGAAAAATACCCGCATCTTTTTCCTACTACTTCTACTACTTAAATTTCAGGACGAAATTCCTAAAAGTAGGGGATACTGTAACATTTGTCGAAAACGGGTTTTACCAAACCTGCTCCGTTTGTAATCGAATATCAAGTTATAAATGTGTCGTTGCCTATTTATGTTTATTTTAATTTTTAATGATACATAATTAATAAACAAACTAAACCATAAAAGTTATAATTGATAAAAAGTATAAATAAAACAATTAAAAATAAAGTGGGGCTGCCGGGACTCGAACCCGGGTCAGCCAGGTTGTAACTCCAAAGACTTAACACTCAAACGCTTAACCACTCCGTCACTTGTTTGTTTTCTGTCATCTATAGGAAACAAATAAATCTTATAGACGAATGTAAATCAATCGGTTACGCCAATTGTAACTGAAATCGGTTATCAAACGCGCAAAGGCGATCTGAATACTCGCGGTTCAATGAGTATAACCGATATACCGACGTTTTTAATCAAGTTGCCTTGAATGAACTTGAATTCTAGAAGTGGATCGGTTTTTATAACCGAAAATCTTCAATTCCAGTTTTACTTCCATCTTTGTACTCCTTCACGACTCAGAAACATTCCACAAACCTCCAATTACATTTCCGCACACTTTACAGTCCACCGGAGAAGTTTATTTTATTCGCCGGAAATTTCTGCAAGTTCGCCGGAAAACCGTATTCTTCATCAAAACGGTAAGTCCTTCAATACCGTCGTAGTCTAACAATCGTTAAGCTATTTCTAACTAAAACCTTTCACTTGAAATCGAATTCAGACGCCGTTATCGGATAATTCCAGTTCGCCGGAAAATTTCTGGAAATCTTTATTTTCGTCTGTGAAACGGTAAGGACCTTCAAACACACTGTTAACGTTTGTTTAGCACTTCAATTCCATGATTAGCTAATCAAAACGATTAATTGATTTGCTCAGTTGAAGTTCATAAAAACAGAGACCGACGCCTTGCCGGAATTCTGTAATAAATCGTTCACCGGTATGTTTACTTCTAATTATCATCTCTGCTATCTCATAATAGTCTGTGCAATGTTTAACAATCGAATTAATAAGATATAATGGTGTAATCTGCGGTCTGTAAAAACCAACGAAGAAGATGAACTGCGCTAACAATATAAGAATAATTAAAATTGGTATTTTGAACGGGTTAGACACACAGTCCAGCGGTGGACTGTGTGCGAACAAAAACACGCATACGTCCCGAGTTCGATCCCTGATACACGCACCCTCTATGTTATAAAATGCCTTTTTGTTTAAAACTGAACCGGGTTAACTCCGTTAGTTGTTAAGTATAATAAAATTTGTATATTAACCAAGTTAGACACACAGTCCAGCGGTGGACTGTGTGTAACGTTAAAGCACAGGTCCCGGGTTCGAGACCTGTTAGTGGCACCGGTTCGACGAATTAAAATGTTTTTGAAAATAAAAGGATTTTGGATAAATTGAGTTAATATATAAGTATAATTAAAAACAGAATTATTTCGGGTTAGACACGTAGCTCAGTTGGTAGAGCTGCGTGCACGCGTACGGGAGGTCACGAGTTTGAGCCTCACCCAGCGCATTTCAGTCACACAATAAACCGGTCAAACAGTCAAAGTCAAAAAGTCAACGGTCAACCCAAAAAGTCAACATATTTTTATATTTTTAATTATTTAATTTAATTTAAAAATCAATTAAAAATACTTAAAAATAATGTTTTAAAGATAGGGAATAGCCTTAAACTCGTAAAAATATATCTAAAAATTCTATTAAATCCTTAATAAAATCCATTCATTTACTATGTTTTCCGTTATTATTTTGGTTAGTTAATTCTCGTTGTTCCGCTCTTACAACTCGTGCGCATCTCACCATCTCCAATCAAACGCACCCAATGTGAGTAAATCTTTACAAATCCCCCGTTTTAATCACGTTTTGGGGTGTATCATGTGTCTTGCTATATATTATATTTAAATCATTGTGCATACATCATATCATGAACATGTGTATTCAGCTTGTTTCAACTGTTTGTGTGGTTATTGTTAGATACAATTTATTATTTTCAGTACATGCAATTTCATAGGCCGCCGCTCCCCATTACATTATGAGCGTTGAGCAAGTTCCCCATTAAGTATATATTATCATATAATGCCTATCATAAATCATAATCTCATAACATATCACATTCATGAAAGCACACACCACATCATTTTCATGATTGCTTTTACAACGATTTTTGTGTTTTCAAATCTCATCAAAGTGAGTTCTCATGACGGGCATGTAGTAACTGGAAGGGTACCAGTACCGGTAGTCGGAACGTCCTGTCTAGGCTGGCATTCGTATAAATCCAAAATAAAGGACCAGTTTGCCTACCTGGGGACTAACGATGAGAGTACGAAGTACCTATTAGGCCAAAGCATGCTATACCAAACGTCGTTGAGCTAACCCCACTTTGAGTTGTCATTGTGTCTACACCTGGACACATTCCGACCATACATCTCGTGAACATATTTTGTGGTTTGCATTCGGGTGATGCGAGTGTTAAATCGCCAATACTAATGTGAATCCTACCAAGCCAATAGTCATGGGGGCCCACATGACTATACAGGTGAAGGTATGGGGGACATTTGAGGCCCAACATGAGCAAACCCAAGACATCCTATGGATGTAGTTGCATTATTGATATTTATGTTACTTTCATTTTCTTAAAGACACATGACACCTAAAAAGACTCCATAAACTCACAATCTTCTTATGTATGTTTCTGTAGATGTCGTCTAGACAACAACGAGGGGGTAAAAGATCAGGAAGGTCTCACGAACGCTTGGCCACACAAATCGCGAAGCAAATGGCCACGATACTTCCTGACATTGTGGTTCAAGTACAACAAGCTCTCGCCACAAATCCCACTAATCCTCCCCAGCAGAATGACCAGAACATCGGCAACCCTCCTACCAGCAAGTGCTCATACAAACATTTCAAGTATTGTGATCCTCCTAAATTTGAAGGGACCGAAGGTGTCACTGCTCTCCTCCATTGGTTTGAGGAAATGGAAAACACTTTCCTCAACTGCGACTGTCCTGAGGATCGCAAGGTTCGATACGCCATTTTTACACATGATACAGGTGAACCAGCTACAGCCAGAAACACATAGGATTGGACTAGAAGAATAAAATGATTTAGAGCTTGGAATTGTTTTGTTTGGTTATTTTCTTTGTATTGTATGGACATGTTTGGATTATTTGGAATGTAATTTTGACTTTAATAAATATGAAACATATTAGTAAATATCATGAGCTTTGGTGATAACCCAATTATGCCCCGACTTTTATTCCGCTCGGGTCGGGGTGTGAAAGTGATCCCCTTCCTTTTGTTTCAACGAGTGGAACTCATCTTCCAACTTTTTGATTTCGCTTCTCGGACATAAGCGCCTTGTCGTGAGTTCCCTTAACTCTTCCCATGATAAGGCCATGGCATCTTCGACTCCTCGCTTACCCTTTTCTGTGTTCCACCAGGTAAGGGCTACCCCAAACAGTCTCCCTGATGCATAACGTACCTTGCGATCCTCGGGACAATCGCAATTGAGGAAGGTGTTCTCCATTTCTTCAAACCAGTGGAGGAGGGCAGTAACACCTTCGGTCCCTTCATACTTTGGGGGATCGCAAGATTTGAAGTGTTTGTAGGAGCACCTTTTGGAGTGGGGGTTGGCGACGCTCTGGTCTTCTTGATTGGGAGGGTTATAGGATTTGCGGTGAGAGCTTGTTGAACTTGAATCACGATGTCAGGAAGTACCGCGGCCATTTATTTAGCAATTTGAGAGGCCAAGCGTTCATGGATCTTCGTGACTTTCTACCTCCACGTAGTTGCCTAGCCGACATCTACAGGAACATATATAGGAAGATTGTGAGTTTAAGAAGTTTTTAGGTGTCATGTGTCGTTAAAAGAATAAAAATAACATAACTATCAATAATGCAACTACATCCATAGGATGTCTTGGGTTTGCTCATGTGTGGGCCTCCAATGTCCCCCATACCATCGCCTGTATAGTCATGTGGGCCCCCATGACTATTGGCTTGGTAGGATTCACATTGGTGTTGGCGGTTTAACACTCGCAACACCCGAATGAAAACCATGAAATATGATTGCGAGATGTATGGTAGGAGGGTGTCCAGGTGTAGACACAATGACAACTCAAAGTGGGGTTAGCTCACACGACGTTTGGTATAGCATGCTTTGGCCTAATAGGTCCTTCGTACTCTCATCGTTAGTCCCCAGGTAGGAAAACTGGTCCTTTATTTTGGATTTATACGAATGCCAAGCCTAGACAGGACGTTCCGACTACCGGTACTCGTACCCTTCCAGTTACTACATGCCCGTCATGAGAACTCACTTTGATGTGATTTGAAAAATACAAAAATCGTTGCAAAAATCATGGGAATTGTGAGGTGTGTGCTCTCATGGATATGATATGTTATGAGGATATGATTCATGATGAGCATTGTATAATAATATGTACTTATGAACATGCTTGCATAACATTGAATGTAACAATAAACATAAAGCATATAAACATCATGAATTTTGTATGTAACGCATAAACAATTTAAAAATTCTAATCAACTATAGTATAGGATCTAAGGGTCTAATAACCTATCATATATCCCTATAGTCATGGCTCTGATACCAATCTGTCACACCCCGACCCGCAGCGAAATAAAAGTCGGGGCATAATTGGGTTATCACCAAAGCTCATGATGTTTATTAAAATGTTTCATATTTATTAAATTCAAATTACAACTTAAATATTCCAATCAAATCCATACAATTACAAGGAAAATGAAACTAAGTAAAACAATCCATAGCTTAAACTGATTTATTCTTCTAAGCCTTCTATGTGTTTCTTGCCTCAACTGGATCACCTGTATCATGTGTAAAACGGGGGATATTTTGGGTCAACAAAAGTTGGCGAGTGAACCTTGAGAAAACATTGTTGTTTATTTTCTTGTTGTATTTAATATTGAAAATTTGTGCAATAATCACATGTGAGCAAACATATATATATAGCATAAACGCAAATCACATTGGATGAGTAAATGACATGAACGATGATGTATTTGAGATCAAGGCTCAATCAAACGGAGCCGATCGAATGACATGAATGATGATGTATGTGAGATCAAGGCTCAATCAAACGGAGCCGATCGAATGAGGCACCTGATACTCAACCCGTATCCCACGGGGAGCTGATGGGCCTAATGAAATGCATGTACTGAAAATGATAACTTCAACTAAACATAATTCACACAACCATTGATACATAATTGATACACATTTGATCACGGATATGATGGATGCACAAGTGTTTAAATATAATAAGGAATTAAACGACACATGATACACCCCAACATGTGATTAAAACGGGGAATTTGTAGAGATTCACTCACATTGGGTGCGTTCTTTGATGACGTTGGATGCGCACGAGTTTTGGGATTTGATCGACGAGGAAAACTAACCTAAAATAATAACGAAATAGTTCGGTAAATAAATGGATTTTTAGATTTATTTTTGTGTGTTTAAGGACATTTTCTAACTTTAAAATATTATTTTTAAGTATTTTTAATTGATTTTTAAATTAAATAAATAAATAAAAAGAAATAAAAATTTTTGACTTTTTTGACCGTTGATACCGGTCGGACTGTGGTTAATTGTGCGCTGAGTGAGGTTCGAACCCGGGACCTCTCGTACGCGTGCACGCAGCTCTACCAACTGAGCTACGTGTCTAACCCGAAATATTCTCTGTTTTAGTTATATATATATACTGATTAACTTTTATCTAATTTAGTTTATTTCAAAAATGATTGAAAATGGCTGACCCGCCTCCAGTGACCCGGAGTCGAACTCGAGACGTTCGGTTCGAGTACGCACAGCCCAACTAGTTGGACTGTGTGTCATATCTGCTTAGCTATTGGATTTAATTATACTTATTATCATTCGGTGACCTGATCCGATTCAGTTGTAAAAATGTTGGTTTTAATTATGAAATTCGGTAACGTATGCGATTGAACCCGGGACGTGTGCATTGTTTGTGCACACAGTCCACCGCTGGACTGTGTGTCTAACCCGGTTAAATATTCAGTTTTAATTAAACTTATACACATGTTTGACTTCGTCTTCTTCGTTTCCAAAGACACAGAACAAAGATGCCCGACTGTTCTTGTTTAATTCGATTATCAAAACTTATAATTGGTTGGAATGTATTAGATAACGAGATTAAAGAACAGAATTGTACCAAACAGTGCGTTTACTTCAGATGACCGGCAGGAGTCGTCGGCTCTGATTTGTGACTCTCGGCTGAGTGAGATGTTTGACAGTTTAGTTTCTTGTGTTATGAAATTAAGTTACTGAGTAAGAGATTGCAAGAGTTTTTGGATGATTATACCGATCGACAGTGAGACTTTAATGTTTCAGTGGAATTCCGGCGAATGTGAGATTTCCCGGCAGCGTAGTCTGGGACAGATTCTGGTTGAAGGATTGAAGTTAATATATGTCTAATAATGGATTATAACCAAAAGAGTCGAGAATTTTACCGATTTGAAGTAAGTCTCGGTTTTCCGGTGAAAGTCCGGCGACTGTAAAATATCTCCGGCGAGTGCTAAAGCTTCGAGAGTTTGTGCGATTTTGAGCGAAAAGATTACCAGAGGTTTGGGTGGGTATTTATAGGGAAGAAACAACATGTATTTAGTCCGAATTTGGTCTTGATTCGTGGTCAAGGTTTCTCCGGCGGTTATGATTAAAATCAAGGGTCAGACATCGGTTATATCCGATGTCTTAGTCGGTTAGCGTGTTTGGTCAAAAGGAAATTGGCCAAAGTCGCGGATTGCCGGATTTCACGGTGACTGCGAGTTCTGAGCGCGGTGACACTCCGGTTTTGAATTCGGATTTCATCTTATGTATTATTTGTTTCGTAATATACACAAAGATGGCAAGTGGCGGAGTGGTATGTTGTGTGCTTGTTGAAGCGGCTGACCCGGATTCGAAACCCGGCAGCCCTATTTATTTTTTTTTATTCACTTATTTTTTTGTTTTTATTAATTATGTTTTAAAGTTCTAACAATGTTTATTAGTTATGTATCGTTTAAAATTAATATGAACATTAAATACGCAACGAAAATTATAACTGAAATATTCGATTAATAAACGAAGCGGGTTTTGGAAACCCGTTTTTCGACGGATGTTACAGGAAATTGGATATCTGACACGAATGATTCCAGAGCAACAAGTGGGTATGTATTCACACTTGGAGGTGCTGCTATATCGTGGAAATCTTCGAAACAAACGGTTATCGCTAGATCCACGAAGGAATCAGAGTTCATCGCTTTAGATAAAGCAGGTGAAGAGGCAGAGTGACTACGTCAATTTGTTGAGGATATACCAAGATGGCCTAAGTCGGCATTCGGCCATTTGTATACATTGTGATAGCCAATCGACACTTGGTAGAGCTCGTAGCACAATGTATAATGGTAGGAACAGACATATCAGACGTAGACATAACACGATATGACAACTAATCTCTACAGGAATTATCACTGTTGACTACGTAAGGTCAAAGGATAATATCGCGGATCCGCTAACAAAAGGCCTAAGTAGAGAGTTAGTGCAGAAGTCGTCAATGGGAATGGGACTGAAGCCCTTGAAAATAAGTTCATATGATGGAAACCTAACTCAGTAGACTGGAGATCCCAAGAGCTGAGTTCAATTGGAAAACCTAATTGTATGAATGAGTGAGGTCACTGTGGGGGATGTCACACCCCAACCCGCAGCGAAATAAGAGTCGGGGCATAATTGGGTTATCACCAAAGCTCATGATATTTACTAATATGTTTCATATTTATTAAAGTCAAAATTACATTCCAAATAATCCAAACATGTCCATACAATACAAAGAAAATAACCAAACAAAATAATTCCAAGCTCTAAATCATTTTATTCTTCTAGACCAATCCTAAGTGTTTCTGGCTGCAGCTGGTTCACCTGTATCATGTGTAAAAATGGGGGTTTTGGGTCAACATAAGTTGGCGAGTGAACCTTGTTAGATAAACATTTATTATTGATTTTCTTGTTAGTTTATCAATGAAAAATTGTGCAAAATCATAAATGAGCAAATGTAAATAATCAGGCAGTAGCAATTGCAATCACAACTATAACATACAGTAACATATGATAGCATACATTAACATACCAACATCATACAATAAATAACATGAATGAAAACTGTGCGATCAAGGCTCAATCAAACGGAGCCGATCGTATTGCATATACTGAAAATGATAAATGTCAGTGCGATCAAGGCTCAATCAAACGGAGCGATCGTATGTTGGCACGCCAGGTTCACGCTCATAATGTAATGGGGAACTTGCTCAACGCTCATAATGTAATGGGGAGCGGCGGCCTATGAAATTGCATGTACTAAAAATAATAAATTGAATCTAACAATAACTACACAAACAGTTGAAACAAGCTAAATACACATGTTCATGATATGATGTATGCACAATGATTTAAATATAATATATAGCAAGACACATGATACACCCCAAAAACGTGATTAAAACGGGGAATTTGTAAAGATTCACTCACATTGGGTGCGTTTGATTGGAGATGGTGAGATGCGTTGTAAGAGCGGAACAACGAGAATTAACTAACCTAAATAATAACGGAAAATATAGTAAATGAGTGGATTTTATTAAGGATTTTAATAGAATTTTTAGATATGTTTTTACGAGTTTAAGGCTATTTCCTATCTTTAAAAACATTATTTTTAAGTATTTTTAATTGATTTTTAAATTAAATTAAATAATTAAAAATATAAAATATGTTGACTTTTTGAGTTGACCGTTGACTTTTTGACTTTGACTGTTG
This sequence comes from Scalesia atractyloides, assembly GCA_947069175.1. NCBI lineage: Eukaryota > Viridiplantae > Streptophyta > Magnoliopsida > Asterales > Asteraceae > Scalesia > Scalesia atractyloides. The sequence continues at coordinate 70,345,750 of CAMTDV010000004.1, read as the reverse complement.
ACCGGTTTATTGTGTGACTGAAATGCGCTGGGTGAGGCTCGAACCCGAGACCTCCCGTACGCGTGAACGCAGCTCTACCAACTGAACTACGTGTCTAACCTGAAATAATTCTGTTTTTAAATATATTTATATACTAATTAGATTAAACCGAAAATCATTTATTTTAAAAAAATTCTACGTAACGACTCGGTGTACTCCACAGGTCTCGAACCCGGGACCTGTGGTTTAACGTGACACACAGTCCACCGCTGGACTGTGTGTCTAACTTGGTTAATATACAACTTTTTATTATACTTAACAACTAACTTGAATTAACCCGGTTCAGTTAGAAAAATAAAACGTTTTTATTACATAGAGGGTGCGTGTATCAGGGATCGAACTCGGGACGTATGCGTGTTTTTGTTCGCACACAGTCCACCGCTGGACTGTGTGTCTAACCCGTTCAAAATACCAATTTTAATTATTCTTATATTGTCAGCGCAGTTCATCTTCTTCGTTAGATTTTACAGGCAGTAGATTAAACCGTTATATCTTGTTTAGTTCGATTGATAAACATTGTACAATCTAATATGAAATGGCAGAAACAATAGTTAGAAGTAAACATACCAATGAACGGTTTATTTCAGAATTCCGGCAAGGTGTCGGTCTCTGTTTTTGTGCACTTCAACTGAACAAGACAATTAACCGTTTTGATTAGCTAATCGTGGAATTGAAGTGATAAACAAACGTTAACAGAGTGTTTGAATGTCCTTACCGATTCACACATGAAAATAAAGATTTCCAGAACTTTTCCGGCGAACTGGTATTATTCAATAGTAGCGTCTGAATTCGATTTCAAGCGAAAGGTTTGAGTTATAAATAGCTTAACAATTGTTGGACTACGACGGTATTGAAAGACTTACCGTTGTGATGATGAATACGGTTTTCCGGCGAACTTGCAGAAATTTTCGGCGAGCAAAATAAACTTCTCCGGTGGACTGTAAAGTGTGCGGAAATGTAATTGGAGGTTTGTGGAATGTTTCTGAGTCGTGAAGAAGATCTTTGATTAAAGTAATTCGAATTATTGGATAGCTTCGGTTATAAAACCCATCATCATCCGAATTCAAGTCAATTCAAGTCTGAATTGATTAGAATTGTCGGTGCATCGGTTATAAACCTGAAATCGCGATTATTCAAACGTTTAGACGGTTGAATAGCCGATTTCAGTTTTTCAGTTGGCGCAACCGGTTTATCTAGGTTTGTATATAAGACTTATTTGTTTCCTAGAGTTGACAGAAAACAAACAAGTGGCGGAGTGGTTATGCGTGAGAGTGTTAAATCTTTAGAGTTACAACCCGCTGACCCGGTTCGAGTCCCGGCAGCCCCATTTATTTTTTTATTGCTTTATTTTTACTTTTTATCAATTATAACTTTTATGGTTTAGTTTGTTTATTAATTATGTACCATTAAAAATTAAAATAAGCATAATTAGGCAACGAACATTTATAACTGAATATTCGATTACAAACGGAGCGGGTTTGATAAAACCCGTTTTCGACAAATGTTACAGGGGATAACCCTACATATATATACAAGGGAGTTATTGTAAAGCGAAATAAACTTCCTAGTCCATTCCTAAAAGTGACAAGTGTGAGGCTAAGCCTGTGGCTTTTAATGATTCGACTAAAGTAACCATACATAGTGAATCACCTATGTGAGAGAGAAGTGTGGTCGCTTCGAAGGGTATTATTGGGGCACAATACCTAATGGCTCTCGCAGAACCAAGCATCATGTTCATGACCATAACGAACATAACTATGAGGACTTGACTTTGTCAGGGAGAGTCTTGTGTGAAGTGTATTGTCGTCTACACAAACGGCATGCGAGTTCAAAGATATCGATGTCTACTTAGAGCCAGTGGGCTAAGTGCACTTCCTGAGCGAAGGTTCAAAGGGTAACACCTACCTATCGTATACAAAACTCAACTGCTGAAATCTAATGGGAATAATGTTGTATGAGATCGACCTCCGTTCATGTGGGGGATTGTTGGATATTTGGGTGTGTGAATGAAGTCTCAAAAATGGTGAAAACAACTTGTCCCACATTGGTGTGGGAGTAAAAGAAAAAGTTATTTATAAGGTAATTTGTTTACCTAGCTAATATAACTTTTGAACATGTTTTACCATAAGTCCTACGCGCGAGCGCGCAGGGGGGTGCAAAATTTTGGAACCGGGTTTAGTTGAACTCGCGTACGTCCGCACGTCCTATGGACACGAATGCCGCTCTGAAAACCCGGGCCCGCGCGAGGCAGTTTTTGCACTTATTCAAGACTGTAACGGTTAATTTTTTGAATGAGTTTTAAAACTGAATATTCGTATTGATGATGATCATTATTTAGTCTTCGGTTTTAATTCAGTTTCAAAACTGAACCAATGATGACCATTATTCAGTTTTAATTCTCTGCAATGATGGGCAGATTTCGGTTATGATTTCTGTGACTATAAAACCAGATGAAAGCTGCTCAGTTGAGACACACCAAAAAGCGCAATCTCCTCTCTTCTCTTTCGATCTCTGGAGCGTTCTCCGATTATCTTTTCAGGCAAGTGTTCAAGTCCAGCAGTACTCGGTTACTGTTTCGAACCGGGGTACCCTGGGAACAGACGGCGAATCTGTTTAAGGGAATTGTGTCAAACACAAGCCCGATTCACGTTTCTGATTCCTTTGCTTTACTTCTTTCTGTTTCTTGATTTCGTTCATATTAACAGCAGATTACTAACATATCTAAACATGTTGACCGGTTGATGGGTTGTGATCAAGTCTCGTAAACGTGCTAATCGGGTCGATGGATGTTAAAAATGGATTAAATTGGTCAACGAGTCAACCTGTTTATTTAAATAGGTCAAACATGGCAACCAAAACACAGCTCATTTACTAATTGGATTACATATGACACTACAAAACTTAATTATTTCCATGTTTTATTTCGGTCCCTGTTGAAAACTGAGACCTTTATATTTTATAAATCAGTTTCTAAAAATTGCATAGTAAGTTGTTCTTTACAATTTCAACTACATGCATGTCATAATCATGTTAAATTTAAAAGTTAAACTTATAACATATTCTAAACATCATTTGTAATATTTCTAAGCTATTAATATATTTTACCAATCTAGCATCACATTTCACCTAATTTGACTGAGAACCCCATTTCTACCGAGATTTCTATGATGCTTTTAATGTTAGAAAATGTATTCTTTAAATTTGACCCGAGGAAGACTTCAACCCCTTTAATATCCAACCTTTATGTTATGTATGGCACTTAAGGCCCCTTGACTTGTTTCTTTTCAAATTCTTATTTCTTAAAATTCATTTTTTATTAGAATTTTATCAAACAATTAAAAGATAGTTTTTTAAAATAATTCGCTTCTTCATTTCATTTCCAATATATTATAATTATTTTTACAATGTAATTTTTTTTATGTAAAATGACCACTTTACCTTTCTTATTAAAAAAAGAGTAAATTGCACAAAATGTCCTTCAAGTTTCATCAATCTTGCTGGTTTCAGCCTTAATCTTTAAAAGTTGCCAAAACAAGCCTTTAAGATTAAATTAGTTACGGGTTTCATCCTTTATCACTAACCCGGTTATTAATTCATGTTAAATGGCCTCACATGCATGGCATGTGAGGGTAAAACCGTCTTTTCATACATGTGAGCTTATAAAACCCTAATAAAATCCCAGACCCTTTGTGTTCTTGTTCTTCCACCTAACACAATTGCACATTGCAAACCCTAGATTCTAATCCCAACTTCAATGTCATCTGTTTATTGTTTGTGTGGGAAGGAAGCAATCTTACGAACCTCTCGGTCAAATAGAAACCCAGGACGACTGTATCACTCGTGTCCCTTCAAAGTAAGTTTTCCCAAATTCACCATAATTTGAAAATCAATGTTTAGTGTATGTTGTTTTGTTTACAGGCATCACCGATTTGTAAGAATTTCATTGGATGGGCTGAACCAAAGGCTGATGAAGAAGCACAATATACCATTCCAGGATTACTAAGGACTAACAGTGAACTTATGGATTCAAATCATGAGCTTCATGCTAGATTCAAGAAACTTGAAGAACATTTGAAAGACAGTAGAGCTGAATCAAAAAAATGGAAAAAGTACATGATTCTTAGTTGGTTGATGCTTTTCACTGTTGTGTTTCTTAAAATAGTTAGTTAGTGGAATGAAATCTAGTATGATCTTGATGTATTGTGTTTTGTAGTCGTGAATCATGTTAAGGCAGTTATATATTTTGGATATTATTAATGGAATGTATTTTGGAAATTTCGATCATATGGATATTGTTGCAGTTGTTGTTTATGTCATGTTTGTATAGCTGCGTACATAACAAAGTGAACGCATAAGTGTCCGCGGACATAACAAGGTGAAAGCAAAGTTCCGCGACATAACAAAGTGAAAGCATAAGTGTCCGCGGACATAACAAAGTGAACGAATAAGTGTCCGCGGACATAACAAAGTGAAAGCATAAGTGTCCGCGGACATTTGACACTTATCATCACCTAACAACCTGCATTACCTAACAACTTGCAATCCTTAGCAAACTGTAACCCTTGATAATACAACCCCCAAACAATCTGCAAACAGAACCACCTGCAGAAATTGTAACCTGCCCTCTAACACCCTGCATTAACTGTATAGCATATAACACCCTCAAATCATTAAACGACCGTATAACATATAACACCCACAAATCATATAAAGACAATAAAAACTTGACATACCATAAAGAAAATACTGTCTAATACAAAACATAACAAAAGTCACCAAGTCTACATAGTTTTCGAAGACAATTAAACATGACATAAGTTTTTAAGACCAAAAGAACAACCATGTAAACATCCTAACACAAGCAAACATAAACAATCATTTTGATTTTTTTCTGAGATTTTGCCTTTGCCCCTGCACCATTCTTGACAGCACGGGAGCCTACACCTTTCTTCACACCACTGGAGCCTGCACCCTTCTTCACACCACTAGATCCTGCACCTTTCTTCACACCACTAGATCCTGCACCCTTCTTGACAGCACTAGAGCCTGCACCCTTCTTGACACCTAAAGAACCTGCAACATTCTTGCATGTCCTGGTATTATGACCAAGGCCCTTGCACTTTCCACATTTCACAGAAGCATCCTTCTTTGATAATTTTCCACCTTTGGACATATCCTCTATCTCACTTACAGACCTTTTCCTTTTCTTTTTTGGCCTTCCAGCTTGCTTGTGGTAACTTGGTGGTGTTATAGTAGTTGGCACCTGGGATTTGGGCCATAAAGTTCTACCATTGATAGGAAATATCTTGAAACTGTAAACATGCTTCCATGATTCCAACTTGTACAGTGGGTGCACCCAATTTTCTGGTATATCAACCTGTATACAATAATTATTGTTCAATAACAAATCAAAATGAATGTTATATAAATAAAGACAACCTGTTGACCATGGCTGGCCATATTCCAATTTGCTGCTATTGCATGCTTGCAAGGTATTCATGTAATCTCCCACCTCCTGCAACTACATGTTTTCTGAACTGCATTTACCACACATTGGTCAATACCATGAGATACCTCAAAGTGTTCATCCCCATTCCAACTAACTGAATACTTTGCAGCATCTTTCTTTATGTTTGACAACTGATTGGTAGCATATGGTGTCAACAGACCATCACTTTTATCAATAACTTGTAAGACATTAACTATCCTTCTCATAAGGTATTCCCTTATGTATTCTAAAGCTGTGATTATGGGCTTATCTCTCCCTTGTACTATTTTGGCATTAAATACCTCACACATGTTGTTTAGAAGTACATCAGAGTGTGCCCTGCCTGTTCACAAAATATGTAGCACAAATTCAAAAACTTACAAGTGTAATAGTCTACATATGGAATTTAATATTTTAAATAATTGCAAGTGTATTACCTGAAAAGTGAGATCTGGTCCAGTGTTTTGGTGGGATCTTTGATAACCACACATGTGCATTAGAATTCAAAGTCTTTAGCTCATCCATACAAGTCTCAAACTGTACAAATGTTGTAGCACTTGCTATTTTCCAAAGCATGTCTTTGTACTCCTTCCCTTTATAAGATAATCTCATGTTCTCATGGATATGTCTGAGACAGAATCTGTGCTCAGCATTTGGAAACAAATTTGAAACTGCATTCTGAATTCCCTGTTACACATTTAAAAATGCATAAGTATGATAAACCAACAAATTAATAATGTAAAACATGTACCTTTTGTCTATCACTCATGAATGTGACATTTGAATTGCTTGCAAGTTGTAAGTCATCACCAAGACATTCAAGAAACCAGGTCCATGAGTTAATGTTCTCAACTTCAACAATTGCATAGGAAAGAGGATAAATCATGTTGTTGTTGTCAATTCCAACAGGTATGAGAACCTGACTAGGAAAAGGTCCTTTCATAAATGCACCATCAAGCCCTACAAATCCTCCAAAATATTGATCCTGCTTAGTGAACCAACAAAAGTAGATCTTAGCCCTACAATCCCAATAGCATTGAATCCTTGCTTTAGTGAACCAAGACAAATGTAGATTCTTTAGAATTTTCTTGTAGGCTCACTAGGCTCTGCTGGTGGTTCCACGTCTAACTTGATAGTGGTTCCTGGATTTGTCCTAAGCAATTCATCAATGTATTGTCTAGGTAGACCATACTGTGAACTATAGTCACCATGTAGCTGCTTCCGAGCTTTAGCTTTGGCCCTAAAAGTTGTCCATTTAGAAACTGAAACTTCATTTTTTCGCTGAAACTGTTCCTGTACTGCTTTGACAGGGATGCTGGGGTTATCTTCGATTTGTTCCATCAGTTGTTGTGCTAAGAAAGTTGAACTACAATGATAAATGTTTCAGCTCTCTAAACATTTGTGTTCATCTATTAGAGTCTTAACTATCCAACTCTCTGTCACTGAATCCCTAGACACCAACAACACAAAGGGACATACAAACTGCTTAGGGTTTTTCTTTTTACCTCTTCCCCCAATGTGTTCTTTTTCTAGACCTCCTTCATTCCTATCATGTTCAATTTCAGTCCCTCCTTCAACAGAAATGTCCCCTTCTTTCTGGTTCTTTTTAACTTTTTTCTTTTTTGGCCTCTTAACAGGTTCCACCTTTTCAACACCAAGAATATCACCTGCACAAGCCACCCTTACCCTATCCTTATCATCCTTGACTATTTTTAACAACCTTCTAGTCTCCACTGTGTGTTTTTTTAAAAACTTTTTAACTTCAGCCTTATTTCCAAACATTTGACCTATGTAGAAGTTGTTATCATTAGCGTGTGCTCTTTTTATATGTTTTAAGGTTCTCCTCCTAACATTCCCTATATTATTCTCAATATCACTAGCACTATCAAAGTTTTCATTGTCCAAGACCTCTAAATCATCAACCCCTACCTCATGGTGAGTTTCATCTTCCTCTTCATCATCAATCATGAACTTATAATCTCTCATGTCAATATCACTTTCATCCATATCATTCTCCTCATCAACCATATAATCACTATCTTGGTCACTATCTTCTTCTATATTAGTATCCCTATCCCTATCATTAACCTCATTAGTATCCCTATTGTTAACCTTATTAGTATCTCTATCATTATCATCTAAGAAAGGGTCAAAAGCATTCATAACAGAACTAGTCATTCCAATATCATGAATTGCAACACTAGGTACCTGAGGAGTAACCATACTAGAGTTTCCAATATCTACTACATATGCTGCATTTTCAGTATCACCTTCAATGTGCTTTGTTCCACATTCCACGCCTCCATTGTTTTCATTTGATGATTCATTCCAGGTCAATGCTAGTCCCTTTGGGTTGTTCCTTTTACTATCAATCATCTGAGCTTCAACTTCACTGACTTCTTCTAGTACACACTTGATTGTGAGGGTATCTCCACTACGATAATATTAGACACCCCATGCTCAATGTATATATCAATAAACATGTTCCCCTGATGAATGATTTCTAACAACTGCAAGACATGGGAATCTTCAGCCAATAGATGAATCCCAGATTCCAAATCACCCCCTGGCTCAACATAATGGTAAAAGGTAGGGACATCGAGATCATACCCTAACTCTTTCGTCATTAGGGCCAATTCATAAATCCCAAATTTCTCGTCATCTACCAAATCAATGAAACTTAACAAACCATTTACATACATACGATCCGGATTGTTTGTAAATGATCCCCCATGATGCATGTTGATTGAGAAGAACATTGGATAAAGTTCTGTATTTTAAAGATAAAAAATCTAAACTTTAAACACATACATGAAATGGATCGAAGTAAAATATGATAAAATTGAACTTTGAACTTTACCATGAAGTTCATCGACATCATAAACATCATCATCTTCTCCGCGTATATGAAATCCACCTCCTCTGTTAGCCATTTGGGGTTTTGATCGGAATTGTGAGTATTGAAAGGGTCTGGGATTTAATGAGTGTTTTATGGGTTTTATAAGCTCACATGTATGAAAAAAGACGGTTTTACCCTCACATGCCATGCATGTGAGGCCGTTTAACATGAATTAATAACCGGGCTAGTGATAAAGGATGAAACCCGTAACTAATTTAATCTTAAAGGCTTGTTTTGGCAACTTTTAAAGATTAAGGCTGAAACCAGCAAGATTGATGAAACTTAAAGGACGTTTTGTGTAATTTACTCTTAAAAAAAGACCATCCTTTTATTTTTATTTGCCATCCCCTGTCACACTCCGACCCGCAGCGGAATAAGAGTCGGGGCATAATTGGGTTATCACCAAAGCTCATGATGTTTACTAATATGTTTCATATTTATTAAATTCAAATTACAACTTAAATATTCAAATCAAATCCATTACAATTACAAGGAATTGAAACTAAGTAAAACAATCCAAAGCTTAATCTGATTTATTCTTCTAGGCCTTCCTATGTGTTTCTTGCCTCAACTGGATCACCTGTATCATGTGTAAAACGGGGGAATATTTTAGGTCAACAAAAGTTGGCGAGTGAACCCGATAAAACATTGTTAATAATTTCTTGTTGTATTTAATATTGAAAATTTGTGCAATAATCACATGTGAGCAAACATATATATATATAACAAACACAAACCACTTTGAATGAGTATATGATATGAATGATGATGACTGTGAGATCAAGGCTCAATCCAACGGAGCCGATCGTATGGCATGAATGATGATGTATGTGAGATCAAGGCTCAATCAAACGGAGCCGATTGAATGAGGCACCTGTACTCAACCCGTATCCCACAGGGAGCTGATGGGCCTAATGAAATGCATGTACTGAAAATGATAACTTAAATCTAAACATAATTCACACAACAATTGATACATATTGGATACACATTTGATCACGGATATGATGGATGCACAAGTGTTTAAATATAATAAGGAATTAAACGACACATGATACACCCCAAAATGTGATTAAAACGGGGAATTTGGTAGAAATTCACTCACATTGGGTGCGTTCTTTTGATGACGTTGGATGCGCACGACTTTTGGGATTTGATCGACGAGGAAAACTAACCTAACATAATAACGAAATGGTTCGGTAAATAAATGGATTTTATTTGAGATCAATTCTTTTAATTCATAATCTTAATAGGATTTTTAGATTTATTTTTGTGAGTTTAAGGACGTTTTCTAACTTTAAAAAAAATATTATTTTTAAGTATTTTTAATTGATTTTTAAATTAAATAAATAAATTAAAAAGAAATAAAAATTTTGACTTTTTTGTTGACCGTTGACCGGTCGGACTGTTGTTAAGTGTGCGCTGAGTGAGGTTCGAACCCGAGACCTCTCGTACGCGTGCACGCAGCTCTACCAACTGAGCTACGTGTCTAACCCGAAATATTCTCTGTTTTAATTATATATATATATACTAATTAATTATTATTTTTATTGGGTTAATATTAAAATGATTTAAAATGGCCGAACCGCTTGCAGGGACCCGGAGTCGAACTCGGGTCCTTCGGTTCGTATGCGCACAGCCCAACCAGTTGGGCTGTGTGTCTAATCTTTTATCTTACGGATTATATTCCTCTTATAAACATACTATGACTTGTTCTGATTCAGTTCTAAAAATATTGATTTTATTTCTGAAAGTCGGTACGTTGTATGATTCGAACTCGTGACGTGCGTTTATGTTTGCACACAGTCCACCGCTGGACTGTGTGTCTCCCGGTTAATCATTCAGTTTTAATTATACTTATACACATTTCGACTTCGTCTTCTTCATTTATAAAGACACAGAACGAAGGTGACCGACTGTTCTTGTTTAAATCGGCCATCTATCATATAATTGATTGAATTAAAATGGATAGAGAGGGTTACAGAATCGAATGTACCGATCAGAATGTTTTCTTCAGAATTCCGGCACGAGTCGTCGGCTCTGATTTGTGACTTCCGTATGAGTGAATCAATTAACAGTTTTGATCAACGAGTTGTGAAATTAGGTTACTAAACAAGGGATATCAGGGGGTTTAGATGATTGTACCGATTCACAGCGAGACTTCGGAATTTCTAGTGATTTTCCGGCGAGTGCAGAAATTCCCGGCAACGTTGTCTGAGTCGGATTCTGGTTGAACGATTTATGTTATTACTTGTCTAATAATGGATTGAAAACGAAAGAGTCGAGAAATTTACCGATTTGGTGTAAGTCTCGGTTTTATCGGCGAATGCAAAATATCTCCGCGAGTGCTAAAGCTCGAGAAATTGTGCGATTTTGAGCGAAAAGGTTACCAGAGGTTTGGGTGAGTATTTATAGAGAAGAAACAGAATGTATTGAGTCCGAATTTGGTCTTGATTCGTGGTCAATGTTTCTCCGGCGGTTACGACTGGTATTGGGGGATTAGACATCGGTTATAACCGATGTCGAAGTTATTTCACGCGTTCAGACAAAGAAAAACGGTCGTGATTTGCGAAATCGTCGGTTTTCCGGCGACTGCGGATTGGGCGCGCTGATCTCAGGATTTGATTTTGAGTTTTATTTTAAGTATTAATTGTTTCAGTATATACACAAAAGATTCATGTGGCGGAGTGGTGTAGTGTTTGTTTGTTGGACTTGCTGACCCGGGTTCGAAACCCGGCAGCTTCCTTTAATTTATTTCTTCACCTGTTTTTACTATTTATTAATTATAGCTTTTAAATTCTAAAATGTTTATTAATTATGTATTGTTTAAAATTAAAATGGACAATATATACGCAACGAAAATTATAACTGACTATTCGATTAATAAACGAAGCGGGTTTTGGAAAACCCGTTTTTCGACAGATGTTACATCCCCAACCTCACCTCTTTCTTATTCTTTGCCGAAACCTAGAGCGGAAAAAAGGCGATGGTGTTATTTAAATTTTCAAAGTCAAGACGATGGTGTTATTTAAATTTTAAAACTCACACTTTTTGCGAAAATCAATAATTATCGAATAAAATATGTTTAGTCATGCTTATTGCGGTTTGGTATGATTGGATCAGTTGTTGGACCGGTGACTCGGTGAGGGGATGTTTGTTCTTGATGCTTTTATACCGAGATGATGCTAACTCATAGCTATCTCAGCCAAAAAAACCATAATAACACCCGCACCTTTATACCCTAGACGCTTTGGGGGGGGGGGGATATTGTTGCCTCGCCAGTACAATAGCGAGCGTTTACGAGCTTGGCCTACTTGATCTTTGTGCCATTTGCTTGATCCTTGTGCCATTTGACTGTTGATGCAACAATAGTATTTAAAAAAACAAATAAGTCCAACATCAAATAATCCATCCTATATGTACACACTCTTTCATATTTTGTTCCATCAAAAACTTTTTCATCCTCTCAATTTTTAACACTCTTAATCTTTTTTTATACTCTCAACCTTTTTATTTAAATGGCACACCGTTGGACCGAGGCTGAGGATGTCACTTAGTCACAAGTTGGGCGGATAGGGTTGATTTAGTATTCATCGACGATGCGTCTCAAACTTGGAGCATGATTAGAACGAATACGAACGTTTAGGTGAGAATATTTTGTGGAAGAGAACAAATTCCCGGAAGGTTTATGTCCCTACGCGTAAAGTTTACACATTATGAGAGTGCTACATCACTGTGTTGAACCGCGAGGAAAGTGTAGCCGAGGGTGAAGCGCTTGCAGAGGCATGTACCTTATACGAAGCAAACTACGGAAGGCCGTCTGATCACGTTGCGGCTTGAAAGGTTTTGCGAGCCCGGAATGGGGGGATGGCGCGACAGATGTTAGATTAAGTTTGTTTTATTTAAGTGTTTCATGTTTAATTTTTATGTGTTTATGTTTTTTTCCTAAGTTGTTTAAATGTTATATTTTTTAATTTCTAATTTATATGGATGTTTGGTTTTGATCTATTTATTTAAATGTAAGGAATATCAAAAAATAATTAAATGTTAGAAATCTAAAAAAATAAACAAATAAGTAATCATTGAAGGCGCTTCTGCTTTGAGTTTTATTCTAAAAACGCACTAAAGCCCCACCATACCGTTTTTTCTAAGTTGTTTAAATGTTATATTTTTTATTTCTAATTTATATAGATGTTTGGTTTTTATCTATTTATTTAAATGTAAGAAATGTAAAAAAATGATTAAATGTTAGAAATCTAAAAAAATCTAAAAAAATAGGTAATCACTGAAGGTGCTTCATTTCATGCTTTGAGTTTTATTCTAAAAAGGCACTAAAGCCTCTTGTCCTGTATGGCAATGATGTGTCACAATAAAGCCCTTAGACCACATGGTATGGAGAGGCTTGAAGATGGGGCATTATGCGACATGTGGATCACGCGTCAGAATGTTGCGTGGTGCTAAAACGGAAGGTGTGGCCCGGGCGTAGAGACACATTGTTTAAATAAACAACATGACATTTAGCTTACAAATAAAAAGCATTACATAACTTAAAATAAAGCATTAACCAAAAAACCTATTATTTGCCACGCCGTAGTGTTTGAAGTCACCACCATCCAATAAAAGCATGCCATGTTGCACCCAATTGCCCTTCCACACCGGTGGAATTCCTCCCGCCCAATTAACAACGCCATGTGCGGTGTGGTGTGAACGGCGTGGAGTGGCCTAAACGCCACAAATCCACGCCCACATTGTGTGGTCTTAGGGTGGAAGGGGTGCTCCCCACAAGAGGAGTGGTAACATCTCCACTTCAGCCAATCAGCTCATGTCATGTCAACACCACCCCTTCACTCACCATTTTCCATTCAAACATAAGGGGTGCTCCCACGTGGGGAGTCCATTTTTTTTATTTCCACAAATTATGCATTAAAAATTAATTATTACATATATTAAACAAAATAAAATTACATTTAATAAAAAAGACATTACATAAAATTAGAAAAATAAAAACAGAAACCATAAAACTAAAAATTAGAAAGGACATGGCCAATTATATTTTTTTCGTGCTCTCCCATTTTCGGGCTAGAATAAACGACAATATTTCGGGTAAACATGGTTGTGTGGCTTAGTAAACGTCTCCATATCCTGATCATACAAAAGGTGTCGCACCGCCGCGCATTGTTCCGCCACTAACACTACGGTGTCTTCCTCACGTTTTTTCTTATATTCGACAACTCTATCGCTCGTGCTTGTTTTGCTTCTTTCGTAAGGGTGTATTGTGAGAGATTCTCGGCCAAAGCCGTTGAGCTATCGAGTGGTGTTGCGGCTCTCTTATCTTTCTTTTGTGGTCTTGTTGGTGAGGGGTCTATGTTTATGTCGGGTATAGAATTGGTGAACTCAGTTCTCGATGTACCCGCATTGTAGTTACCTGAATCCGACAACTTTATTTTTTGGCCCGAACTACCACTATCTTCACCCAACTATGGTAGCGGGACCCATTTGTCATGTTTTCTAACCACCTCACGTGCTTCAACATGATGAAAACCACTTGATGTTTTGATTGGTAATCTTTTAAAGCCCTTCTCATGACTTTAACATCGTCACACCCGCTACCACGTATACGATCCTACATATTATAACAAATATAAACTAAAAAATAAAAACAAAAATAACGTTATAGAAAATATTTTATAAAGTTAAAAAATAAAAATTATACCACTTGATGCCAAAGGCTGTTGAAATAGTTCAAGTTCCTCAACATAGGGAGCCATTTTGAATGTACTTGATAAACGGTTCGGGTACTTCCGCCTATCATTGCGTTGTAGTGCTCGAGAACTCTTCTCCAAAAACCGTCCGATTTTTGTTGATTTCCTTTTTGCTTGTGTAAAGAACAATGAACCCATGCCTTGGCTAAGGCCTCTTCTTTTTTGTACAAAATTGACGCTCCATCTTTCCTCCATTTTCTTTCGGTTCACTTGCTTTACCAACAGTTTCGTCTTCGTCTTCCACCTCATATTCTTCTTCGTCTTCGCCAATACTTTATCCAAATGTTGCGTTTCAGAGACAACATCTACATCTTGGTCTTCATTGTCATCGTAGATCGGAAGCGGGCGCTCGACGTTCTCCCTTGGTGATTGAATTGGTGGGCTCCTAAATGCAAACGGATCGAATGAGTTTGCGCTTCCATGGAATATTCGTACACGCCGGGTGCGACCATTGTTGGACCGTGAGTGTGAAAATAATTGTGACGGAAAATTAGGCTGCGGTTAGGTGTTGTAAAAAGTCGTTGTGAAGCTTGGGGTAAAAACATTGAGGTTGAGAGTGTGTTGAATTACTTGAATATCCATGTGGGGTTTGAAACGGTGTACTCGGACCGCTAGAACCGCCTCGCCTTGTTTGCGTGACGCGTCCCCTTGGGTTTGAACCCGATCCTCGGCTAGCGGAACCTTTTTTCTTGGCTTCATCTTTGTTTTATTTATCCATGGGTGTAAGATTGTAGTGATTGTGTTAGAAAATTGAAATGTGTGGGGTTTGAAATAAGAAAACATTTTTTTAATTATATATAACGGCATTATCGCCGTTGAACCGTCTTAACGGTCGGATTTTTGAGCGGTGAATACTCACTAAAGACTGAAGTCACCAAAACAAAAGGGGTGCCCGTGGCGGTGTGCTCTCATAGGGTCATCACTCACCGCAAGACCTTCCCGCAGGCACCCCTACCATGCTTAGGGGACTCAACCATACCGTGAGCGTGAATAAGATTGAATTTGGGAATGGGATGTTGAATTGTGGGAGTCAACGTTAGTGCTTCCATAATTGTAACAGTGACTTATGCTCAGTCATTTAGGTTTTTTTTTAGTAAAGAATTTAATGTTAGCTTAATAATCATTTTGATAGTTTGTTTAGTGTTGTTACATGCTATATTTATTATATCTTATTGGTGTATTTGAACGTTTAGGAACGGATCTATTTTTTCTATCAAGAAGCTTAATGTGGAGATTATTTTTGAAGATATCAAGATTCTTGGCTTTCTTTAGTTCAAAAATAGATCTAATTTTAAGGGTTGTTTGTTTGCTTCTTAATGAGGCTCTTAATGGTTCAGACCCCTTACTAGTTCAGCACTTAATGGTTCAGACTGTTTGTTTCGTGAGCAGATGTCTGAATGGTTTAGACATTTGTCTCTGAATGGTTAAGCATTATACTGAGTCTGAATGGTTAAGACCTCGAATCTGAATTAGTCAGACATTTGCCTCTAAACGGTTAAGCATTATACTGGCTCTTAATGGTTCAGACCTCTTACTGGTTCAGCACTTAATGGTTCACACTTCTTATTAATTCAGCACTTAATCATTCACAAGTTATCAAACAGCCCCTTAGTCTATTCTTTGGAAGAATTGGTGTAGTTTTCAATTTCTTGTAATTATGTCCAAGTGCTTGTGTGTTTCGGCTCCCCGTTCCCTTGTTTTTATCGAGTCAGGGTTGTGTTGTGTCCTAATAACATTTGCCTTTCGAAGGACAATAAGTGAAATAATAAATATGTAGAGTGAATGATAGGAACCTTCTCCGAAATAATGAATCTGAAGGTTTAAACCTTTGTGGGTTGACTTGAAGCCTTAGATATTCTAATTTTAGCTCTACAAACTTCTATTTTTTCACAAGTATAATATGTAAAAATGGTATAAATTTCTGACAAACAATACTGACAACAGAAATAGCGACAAAACAGTGACAAAATCTTATTAGTTAACCAACCCAGAAAAACCCCAAACCAAACCCTAGGTCTCGAGATCTAACAAATACAAAGTACAGATTCAACAGATTTAGATAATCTGTTGAATATACAAAAGGATACAATAATACTAGCACAGAGATCACAAGATCTCTTAACACAATAAAGATCTCTAACACACAGAGATCTTGAAGAAGATGAATACAACAAACGAATACAGAGGAAACAATGAGAAAACCCTAGAAATATCTTGAACACTGATGAACACCACTCTCCCTCTTCTTATACCTGGATCAAGAAATGTTACACTACAGCCCTCCAACTATGCCATCTCCACAATAATTGTTATAACAATAATAACAACATAACAACAACCCAAATATATAAGCCAAATAAAGAACTTATAACTGGACCAAATCTGGACCACAAACCCAATAACAACCCTGCTGTATGATCACCAGTTATAACATATTTAAACACCCCCCCCCTTGACTCATACGACAAACATTTCCATCATTCCCAGTTTTGCACATAATGATACATGTTGCAAACCATTTAATCCTTTTGTAAGCAAATCAGTCACCTGATCCTCAGAAGCAATTTTCTGAGGATAAACAATACCATTTGCTATTTTTTTCCCTCAATAAATGAAGGTCTATCTCAAAATGTTTTGTCCTCTCATAGAATACAGGATTGAATGCAATAGAAATAGCAGATTGACTATCACAAAATAACTTAATTGGTAACGGGTATTCTACTTTTAACTCTCTTAGAATATTTAAGATCCACATGATTTCACATGAAGCAGAGCACATTGCTCTATACTCTGCTTTTGCTGTAGATCTGGACACAACACTCTGTTTCTTCGACTTCCAAGAGACAAGAGAACTACCCAGAAATATACTAAAACCACTTATAGACTTCCTTGTGGCTAAACACTTAGCCCAATCAGAGTCAACAAACCCTTTCAATTCAAAACTGTTATCCTTTAAACAAAATTCCTTTACTTGGTGACTGTTTTAAATACTTTAGAAGTCTTAAAGCAATATTCAAATGACACTCTTTAGGCTGCATAAATTGGCTCAGAAATTGAACAACATAAGAAATATCTGGTCTAGTAATAGACAGATATATAAGTTTTCCAACTAACTTCTGAAATCTAGTAACATCTTTAACCATTCTTTGATTTTGACTTAACTTACTTACAATAATGTGACTCTGCTCAATAGGGGTATTAATAGGTTTTACTCCTAAATAACCAAACTCATTCAAAAGTTCAAGACAATATTTCCTCTGATTCAAACACACACCAACATCAGAATATAAAACTTCAATACCAAGAAAATACTTAAGAATTGCCAAATCCTTGATTTGGAAATTATTACTTACAATTTGTTTAACCTTAACAACATCAGCTTTAGAATTACCAGTGATGACAATGTCATCCACATAAACCAGAAGAACAATAAAGATAGACTTATCAGACAATACATACATAGAATGATCACATAAACTTTGTATAAATCCCATATCAATTAGAACCTGAGTTAGTTTTTCATTCCATTTCCTAGGGCTTGCTTTAGACCATACAATGGCTTTACTAGTTTACAAACCCTAGTTTCATTTTCAGGAAAGTATCCAAGTGGTAATTTCATATACACATCTTCAGAAATGGAACCATAAAGGAATGCATTGTTAATGTCTAACTGATATATTGGCCAATTATTTTTAACAGCCATAGTAATAACACATCTAACAGTGACCATCTTGACAACAGGAGAAAAGGTTTCTCCAAAGTCAAGCCCTTCTCGTTGACTAAATCCTTTGGCAACCAATCTAGCCTTAAACCTTTCTACCTCACCGTTAGACTTATATTTAACTTTGAATATCCACTTACAGCCTATTGCTTTCCTATCTTTGGGTAAATCAACTAGTACCCAGGTACCATTTCTATACAATGCTTCCATTTCCATGTTCATAGCATCAACCAACCTAGGGTCTTTTGCAGCCTCTTCAAAAACCGTTGGCTCCACAGTTTTATTTAAATTTGACACAAAACATTTATTATCTAAAGGCAGACTAGAATAGAACAGTTTTCTCTATACCATACTTATCCTTTCCCTCAACAATAAACTCATCAAATCTCCTAGGCATAAAAGTATTTCTATAAGATATTCTAACACTTTGGGTACCCTCAGATAGGTGTGTGTCTACAGTTGATCCTGAAGTGTCCTCTGTCCTACCACTATGACTCAGACTACTATTGCTCACCTGCTCAGATTGTTGAACCCCATCAACATTAGAGCTAGAGGCTGATGTAAAGGGTGACACTGGTTGCTGATCATCACTAACAGGATCTTGAGAACCACTTGTACCCTCTTCATCATTGGGTATGTTAGGAACTTCAGATACATTTTAAAAAAAAATTAATATGATTTAAGTTTGGATCACACACTGACTCTAAGCTATTTAGTGTTTTGAGTTTAAAAGGATAAACATTTTCATAAAATTTTACATCCCTTGAAAAAATCACTTTCTTACTATCCAAACTCCACCCCCTTCTTAACACTAGAATAGCCAAGCAACACACATTTATCAGCATGATATGCAAACTTATCAGAATCATTTAATACAATACTAAAGCACAAACATCCAAAGTTCCTTAAATGAGAAAAAGAGGGTACAAAGCCAAACATAACTTCAAAAGGACTCCTATCTTCAACACATAAGAGGGTAACCTGTTAATTGAATATACTGCAGTTAGAATATAGTCAGACCAAAACCTTAAAGGCAAACCTCCCTGAAACATCAATGCCCTGGCTGGTTTAACAAATGCCTATGTTTCCTTTCCACCACACCATTTTGTTGTGGTGTATAAACACATGAAGTTGATGTAAAATACCTTTAGATTTACAAAATGAACTCATTTGACTATTCACAAATTCAAAACCATTTAACTCCTAAACACTTTAATTGTCCTTTTAAATTGAGTAAGCACAAGTTCATAAAAGTCTTTTACATTTTCAAACACTTCAGTTTTACTAGATAAGAGGTAGCACCAGACTGCTCTTGAAAAATCATCAACCACAGTCAAAAAATATTTAAAACCTTCATAACTAGTAACTTTATAAGGACCCCACAAGTCCAAATGAACTAAATCACATACTGATTTAGACTTATGCTTACTTAATGGAAATGGAACTCTAACCTGTTTTGCCCTATGACACACATCACAAGGTTCATGCCCACTTGAATGTATATTAAGCCTTTGTTTCAACACAGCCAAGACCTGATCTAAGGGATGTCCTAGTCTACTATGCCAAGTACTTGATTTAATATAACTATTGAAGCATGCATTAGGAGAATTACCATTATAACCTACAAAATACAGACCACTATCCTGTCTACCATTCATCAGGATTTTCTTTGACTTGGAATCCTGTAACACACAACTATCCTCATTAAACAAAACAGACACATGATTATCACTAGCTAATTTGTACACTGACAGCAAATTAACACAATAAACAAGAACATAAAAAACATCTTTTAACAGAATGTCATTACTCAGTTTCAAATCACCAATTTTCAAGACCTTAACACTTGTTCCATTAGGGTGACCAATAGTAATATTAAATTTAGACACATCAATAACATTTATCATACTTTGATCTAACTTAACCATATGTTGACTTGCCCCAGAATCAACAATCCACCCAATATTATTGCTAGAATTGACAGAACCAGAACAACTGACAAAGTTGAGAAAGCTAGAACAACTAACAGAACTAAAGACATTCAGACTCTCACCTCCTACATTGGATTTTTGAATATCAAGCTCACTTCTTTCACCAACCAAATTCAACAACTTGGTGATCTGCTCAGATGTAAATGGTGAACTAGACTGACTAACAGAAGACCCAGTAACAACATTAGACTTGTTATTATTACCAGAAAAAATCATTTTTAGTTGACTGGGTATTATTAACCCTCCTCTTAAAACTAGATGGATACCCTACCACTTCAAAACATCTATCTACAGTGTGCCCAATCATATTACAGTGAGTACATTTCAAATTAGGATTAGGACCTTTGTTTAACCTTCTCCTAGAATCAAACCCCTGATTAGTTTTAGACACAAATGACACATTTTGTGATTTAGTCCACTACTGGTCAACCTATGTGATTCCTCCCTAGACACAATAGAAAAGTCAACCTTTACTATAGGAATTGGTTCCCTGGTCAAGAGATTTGTTCTTACAGGCTGATACACATCATCAAGCCCCATGAGAAATTGCATCAGTTTTATAAGCATTGAAAAATCAGTATAATCCTTTGCAGCTTGACAAGAACAAGAAGGCAAATGGAGCATAGCATCCATTTGCTTCCACATTCTTGTCAGCTTGTTATAGTACTCAGAAACTATACTATCATTTTGAGAAATGCTATTAATTTTCTTATATAAATCATATACAACAACCCATCAACTTTATAAAAAGACTCTTTAAGATCATCCCAACCTCAGATACGAATTTAGAAAACACTTGACCAAGAAACAACTCCTCAGAAATAGAGTTTAACAACCAAGTAAGGAGAACTGAGTTACACCTATCCCATTGGTTAGCAAGAACCTCATCATCTTCAGACTTAACACACTTACCATCAATAAACCCAAACTTATTTTTAGCCTCTAATGAAAGTTTCATAGCACTAGACCAGACAACATAGTTTTTAGTTCCTTTAAGTTTAACACTAACTATGGTTAAAGCAGAAGAATCACCAGGATGAAGACAAAGAGGGTCTCCTAAGTCAAGTCTGCTAATCTTAGTCTGAGATAAACTAGCATTATCATCACCCACAGCAAACAATACAGATTATCACAAACAACACAAATGTTACTACAAACAAACACAATCAAGAACTTAAAACAAGAGACAAGACACACACTGCAAACTGTGTCAGAGGCCAGATTCCTGGTTCATCACTCAATAGGTGCCAGGACAAGCATAACACAGGTGCACAACCCAAGAACACTAGCAGACTACAAAAATAGCTAATAGCAGAATAGACAATAAGTCGGTCCTCACTACCCGACATCAACTAGATTAATTGTTAACAGAGAATAAAGACAAGAAGGGAACAATCTTACAAAAGCGTTTAACTCCTTCCAAACAGATCTGAGTTGTAACCTTCTAGGGTTACAGAACACAGATCCCACAAGCAAAAGACACACAGCCTGGTTAGTTTGTCCTGAAACTTACTATGAGTTTCAGAGACCAACACAGGACCCAATACACCACCAGAAGATGAGAAGTCCTCCGATGAAACACCAAACCCTAACTAGGGTTTCAGTCGCACCAGATCTGCAACGGCATGCTTCCCAAGATCCAGATCCAAGCAATTCTTCAGTAGATGAAGAACACAATCTACAAAGAAACCTAACACTCACACCGGAACAACCAAGATCAGTAAACAAGAGCCAAATCAGGCTCTGATACCATATAAAAATGGTATAAATTTCTGACAACAGAAATAGCGACAAAACGGTGACAAAATCTTATTAGTTAACCAACCCAGAAAAACCCCAAACCAAACCCTAGATCTCAAAATTATGAGATCTAACAAATACAAAGTACAGATTTAGATAATATGTTGAATATACAAAGGATACAATAATACCAGCACAGAGGACACAAGATCTCTTAACACAATAAAGATCTCTAACACAGAGATCTTGAAGAAGATGAATGCAACAAACGAATACAGAGGAAACAATGAGAAAACCCTAGAAATATTTTGAACACTGATGAACACCACTCGCTCTCCTCTTCTTATACCTGGATCAAGAAATGTTACACTACACCCCTCCAACTATGCCATCTGCACAATAATTGTTATAACAATAATAACAACATAACAACAACCCAAGTATATAAGCCCAATAAAGAACTTATAACTGGACTAAATCCGGACCACAAGCCCAATAACAACCCTGCTGTATGATCACCAGTTATAACATATTTCAACATAATCCTCAACTTTAACCCTTTTACACTTTATACAACTTTAGCTCTACAATCTTCTACTTTTTCACAAGTATAATCCTTAACTCCAACCTTTTATACTTTATACACATAACCTTCTTATTATGATTTTGTCCCCTAATTAACCCAACACATAACAAGATCAATATATATCAACTAAGTTAAGATTGATTTATTACATTATATTTCAATATTCTTATAAAGTATGTTATTTTATGAAATATGTAAAGATTTGAATTATAGAAAACGAGTTATGTGTGAAATGTCAAAGGTTTGTGGATTGAATCTAATCATAATTATGATCACTCGTGGGTTTTAGACGTTTTGGTCACTCATGTTTATCTTCTGGATAATGTCTTAACAATGAAGGAAATACGTGTTTCAGAAGTGCTTACATTTCTTGGAAACCTATTGGTTGGGAGTTGGACACCATAAGGAGATCAAGGCAAGATAAAAACCAGCGAAACTTGATCATACATGAATGGAAAGTCGGTCCTTATAGATTTAAGGATGTCACACATCTCTCGTCAAAGGCAACACTGTGACATGTGGTATGAGAGCGGGTTTAACCCTTAGTCTATTTGGCGTGTTAATATAACTTCCCAAGTACTTAATGTTGACTACGTAATGGTGGTGGGAGAATTGGATCAATTTATTGAA
Organism: Scalesia atractyloides; assembly: GCA_947069175.1. Taxonomy (NCBI): domain Eukaryota; kingdom Viridiplantae; phylum Streptophyta; class Magnoliopsida; order Asterales; family Asteraceae; genus Scalesia; species Scalesia atractyloides. Next base: position 70,322,894 of record CAMTDV010000004.1, on the reverse strand, counting down.
GAGTCATACGTTTGCGAGTCAAGTTGGTGAACAAGATCATTGTATAGGGGCATCACATTGGTGGATATGATAAGTCTGCAAGAGAGTTGTTAGAAAGGGTAATGAACCATAATGAGGATATTTGATTGTCAATGCACCCCAAGGTCGAATATGCATCCTATGCATGCATAATTTTGTGGTGAGAGAATGTGACAGGTGAAGAAAAACAAAATTTTTTGAAAAGGAAAACACATAAATCAGAAAAGAGTTTAAATATTCCTAAATTTTAGTATCTTAATATAAACCAAAAAAAAGAACTCGGTAAAATAAAATTTATTTTTTTAATTTATTTTTTAATAATCTCAAATATAAAATTAATAACAATAGAATGTTTGCAAGTGTATAAACCTCTCTTCTTTCATCTTTTCTTTATTATTAACTGGTGGACCAGAAGCCCAAACAAACTCAGTAAGTCACTATTGTAATATTGCATTACCAACAATTAACCCAAAAAAAAAGAGAGAGAACAAACATACGGTTTTTTGTGTGATGGAAGCCCAACAGGACAACAATATGATTTGTGCAATGAAAGCCCAAATATACATAAGGCACTATTTAGTTTCTCCTAGAAGTTCACTAGGCGTGTTCATTGGCTCGATTTTCGCTTAATTCAGGTTGTTCAGCTATTTATCTGGTTTGGGATTTTATTTGGTCATAAACGCACTGTTACATACCAAACAAGAGAACTCAACCCAAAAGACTAGTCTGATGGGTGAGAGAGCCCATTTGGTATATAAACCCCACATCAGTTGCCCATACAACCAATGTGGGACAAGTCTCATACCTTGTAATGGTATTAGTCCATAAAACGAACCTTTTGGTTTTTAACTAAATAAATCGATTTTACCCAAATAAGTTTTTTGTCTTGGTTTTATTTTTTTGTTTTTATGTTATGGGCTGTAACAAGCCATCAAACAATCATAAAAACTCATCATCTACGCATGTGCTTCAAAAAATAAGCATCCAAAGTTTGTTTATCTTTTGCTTAAACTAAGGTGCTATTTGTTTTTTCAAAGGTAAAATGTCTGCAGCCTGCGGACCACATTTGCAGACATCTGTAATAGAAGAGATGGACCAAATCTCTGCAGTCTACAAGAAGAAGACTCTTTGTTTTTTAACTTCTGTAAGCTGCTGAAATAAACTAAAATTTAAATGAACTGATTTATTAAACTTGAAAGAGCTTTTCAAGATTCAAATTTATTAACATAATTGACAGGGCAAATGTCAGAACTTGTATGATGATAATGTACACTTATATCATATATACATCTACTCTAGGGCGTGCATAATTTCTTTTTACGATGAAAGTATGTGACAGGTCAAATCTTAGAAATTGTATTGGCCTGTTTCTAAAAGAGATATTGGATTTATAAACTCAAACTTTCACCAATTGGCCCATAGCACTCTTAACTTTCGATTTGTACCACACCTCTCTCAACTTTTAATTTATTGGCTGATAGCACTTCTAAACTAACCCCACACTAACCCAGTTTGCTAACATCAGCTGCCACGTCACCAAAGCAGTGCCACATCAACTGTCACGTCGTTAAAAAGCCAAGTCAGTTGCCACGTCACTTGCCACATCATCAAAAAAACCAAGTCAGATACTACGTCATAAAAAAATTCCACAACAGATGTCACGTCAACACACAAGTGCCACATCAACGAAAAACTAACTGGGTTAGGATTCAGTTAGTTTGGAAGTACTATCGGCCAATAAATTAAAAGTTCAGATTGATGTGATACAAATCGAAAGTTAGGAGTTATTTAAATCCAACTAGTGGGTTACCACCCGTGCCTTACGGCAGGTTCAAACCATAGATAAAAAGAACAATTGTGAATGGACATTTTACGTAAAGGTAAAAAACCACGTCACGACGGTATATTCGAATGTCACAAAAAGTTATCGGTTTAGTCCATGATGGTATCGACACTCATTATAACCATAAAAATGAATACTTACGACATATTCGAAACTTGAATAAAGTAACCTACTTACGACGATACATACGAAAGTTGGAAAGACTTTACCTTGAGAAAAAACTAAAATGAAACGATACTAATTAAGTAAAAAGGAAAAAAAACTAAAACTTTAGGGTCTAAATAGTAATTACAATAAAATGTAAAGGGAAAAACTAAAGTTGGGGGTCAAATAGTTGTTGTAATAAAGTTTTAGGGTTGAAAATGAAAAACAATTATTAAAATTAAGGACCTAAACATGTTACTAAAGGATAAGGCTATATGATAAAGTTATTATAAATTAGAGGATGTAAATAAAAATTCTATAATAATGGCATTTTTGGTAATTAAACCTAAAAGTAAGGACTTTTTGTAGTATAATTATATACAATTTATGTGTCTAAGCTTAAAAAAGAAAAACTTTTGATGTCTAAATTAAAAAGCATATAACTTGGTTGTAGTTAGTGACATTTTTTTAATTAAATCTAAGAGCAAGGACTTTTTATAGTATAATTATATACAATTTATGTGTCTAAACTTAAAAAGGAAAAACTTTTGATGTCGAAACTAAAAAGAATATAACTTGATTGTAGTTAGTGATGTAATTTTATATACTAGTGGGTTACCACTCGCGCTTCGCGGCGAGTTCAAACCATAGATTAAAAAAACAATCGTGAATGGACATTTTACGTAAAGGTAAAAAACCATGTCACGGCGGTATATTCGAATGTCACAAAAAGTTATCGGTTCGGTCCATGATGGTATCGACACTCGTTATAACCATTAAAAAGAATACTTGCGACAGGTTCGAAACATGAATAAAATAACCTACTTACGACGCTACATACGAAACTTAGAAAGACTTTACATTGAAAAAAAAAACTAAAAAGAAACAACTATAATCAAGTAAAAAGGAAAAAAAAAACTAATAGTTTAGGGTCTAAATAAAATGTAAAGGGAAAAAACTAAAGTAGGGGTCAAGTAATGGTTGTAATAAAGGTAAGGGTTAAATATGAAAAACAATTATTAAGACTAAGGGCCTAATCATGTTATTACCAAAGTAGAGAGGTTGTATAATAAAATTATTAAAAATTAAAGGATGTAAATGAAAATTTTATTATAATGGTATTTTGGTAATTAAATCTAAAAGTAAGAACTTTTTGTAGTAAAATTATATATAATTTATGTGTCTAAATTTAAAAAAAAAACTTTTGTAGTCTAAAAAACAAAGATTATAACTTGATTGTAGTCAATATATATTATAATTATAATTTATAATATAATATCCGTTTTTAAAATTGGGGAAAGATAGCATCTAACAAGTTTAACCTGTCTTGCCATACGCTGGCACGATACTTTTGTAACAAACCCACATATAAGCTTCAACCTGGATGCTATAGATGCTACAAAATCTCTCTAAAATCAGAATCCAACAGCATTCACGGAGTTGATTCCTTTGATTAAAATCTCGAAAAGAATTAGAAAAAAGAAACCCTAAAAGATAAAGATGAAGAAAAACAAAATTTTCCGAAAAAGAAGTATAGCAGAGGTAGAAGACGACCATACTGAAGTTGCAGAAGATGGTAATGACATGCGGTACGTTCTTATTATCTTCTCATACTTATTTGAATTACTTGTGTTCATAATTTCACCCATAGTTTCGTTTTAGAAATTTAGGGTTTCTATATAATTGAAGAAATCATTCACTTAGGGCTTAAATCAAATCCCAATTCATCAAAATCATAACCCTTGTTAAATAAATTTAAGGGGTAAATCAGTCAAAATACAATGATAACAAAATGCTGTGTAGGATATTATAGTTGGAGGGGATAAAAATGGTTTGTATGCATAGATTGCAGGGTTAATATAGTTAGGGCTGTTTGTTTAGCTCTTAATGGTTTAGACCTCTTACTAGTTCCACATTAATGGTTTCGTGAGCAGACGTCTGAATGATTCAGAATGGTTAAGTATTATAACGAGTCTGAATGGTTAAGAGCTCTTATCTGAATTAGTCAGCCGTTTGCCTCTGAACGGTTAAGCATTATACTGGCTCTTAATGGTTCAGACCTCTTACTTTACTGGTTCAGCACTTCATGGTTCAGACCTCTTACTGGTCAACACTTACCCATTAAGAAGTAACCAAACAGCCCCTTAGATGATGTTCAAGAGACTGTTGTTTAACAATGGTTGATGTGTGTAGATTGGCTTTAGAGGAGATCAAGTTTCTTCAGAAACTGAGGGAGAAAAAGTCGGGAGTCCCGGCAGTGGTTAAAACAGGGCAGGCTGCTGCTGCTAGTGGCGGTAATAGTGCGGGTGGGTTGGTTTCGAAAGGCGGTGATAAGGGAGACGGGGATGGGGAAAAAGATGATTTGGTTTTACAGGATACTTTTGCTCAGGAGACTGCTGTCATGGATGAAGACCCGCATATGTATGTACCTTTGTTTGCTATCTTCTTATGTGCATTTAAACATTTTTAGTGTTTACCGTGTGTGGACATAACATCTATTAAACAAGTTTAACAGGTTAACTGGACCACAACCCATTTAAATAAACGGGCTAAACATGACAACCCGAACTCAACCCATTTATTAAACGGGTTAGACATGACAACAGTGCTGCTTATCTTCGTGTTTGTGTTGTGTCAGGACTCAGGATTGCTATCCAACTACCTTACTGCTGTAGTATATAGTATATACAAGACAAATCGTAACAATTTTGTTTTGGCTAATGTGTAGGTTAAAATATATCGAGCAAGAGTTGGCGAAGAAAAAAGGGAAGAATATTGATGTGACAGATCAAGTTGAAAACGATATAAAACACGCAGAGGATGAATTATACAAAATTCCAGAGCACCTTAAGGTGATATATTGGCTTACTGATATACCTTCTTTTTACTGATTTGTTTGTGATAGCATTCTCTGATTATATCAATTCGAAGACAATTATCACCTCTGTAAGAACAATACACGGTTGACTAATGCCTAGTGCTTATTTGGTTAAGTAGGTATTAAGTGAATGTTTAAGCAGATAATTAAACTGTCCAGTTTCAATGTGTTAAATGTAATAGCCTATAGTAGGTGTTTTAGAAAATCAGAAGTGGTCAAGTTAACTTTCAGTGCTTTATTGGGGATGCATAAGTTGTTTATTTAAGTTTATAAATTATTATTCCATCTACGTTGTATAAACTTATGAGAGTTAGAATTTTGGTTTTATTGTGTATAAATGTATGATAAAATCACTAGTTTCATTGTTTCATTTTACAGTTATTCATCATATTCTTTTTATGACCGAAACGTTAATTTCACATTATAATAATAATATTCTATCTGTTTACATTAAGAAGTGATCAAATATGCATATATTGTCATATAAACATGTAGTTACCTAATTACTTGTTAAAACAGATAAAGATAGACTTATGTTATAGCTAATCCTATCAATATATAAAAACAACACACACACACACACACTCAGACGCTTATGTTTACATTCTCATGCGTTGACTTAGGTCAAACGGCGGAACTCGGAGGAAAGCTCTACTCAGTGGACCACTGGAATTGCTGAAATCCAGCTTCCCATTGAGTATGCATCTCTCTTTCTTTAATACCAAAATGGGAAGACTCTGTGTGAGTTTACTGTATCTGTGTGATTGGTATACATGCTGTTGGTTAAAACTTGCAGATTTAAGCTGAAAAATATAGAGGAAACAGAGGCTGCGAAAAAGCTTCTGCAGGAGAAGAGGCTAATGGGCCGGGCCAAAACCGAATCTACCATACCTTCAAGTTATAGTGCTGACTATTTCCAACGTGGCAAGGACTATGCGGAAAAACTTAGGAGAGGTATGTCTTGTTGAAATGTTCGAACATCTATGTTATATCTTTTTATATGGTCTAATGGCATTAATGGATGAATTACAGACCATCCTGAGCTCTACAAGAACAAAGGTGCAAATAACAATGGGGAATCGAAAGCCAGTGATCCTGCTGCTGTAGATGGAGTCGATGGTGGTGGTGGTGGTGGAGGTGGTGGAAGACAAGCGGCAACGGATCAGATCATGCTTGAGCGGTTCAGAAAGAGAGAACGCCATCGTGTAACCAGGAGATGATAAACAAGTTTTTGGTAGTGGCTTGTGGGCTCTTTGATGGTTTGGTGTTTTATTAAAACAAGTTGAAGATGGTGTGTTTGTTGTTGGGGAAACTGGCATCCACCTCACTTACACTTAACTTATATTTATGATTTCAGATTATAAGATTTAGTATTTGGTTGTTTTAAAGGAAAACGAAACCGCCTCACTTACACTTAACTTAATCTTACCCCAATTTGCCTCTAGCCATGTTTTATAGTTTTTTTTTTTTCATTTTAAAAACAAGATGATGTTCTTTTCAAAGAGAAAATTACAAAAAATTGTCTTATACCTATATATCCACCTTCAGGCGGTGTCCTTTGGCGTTAAATTGATGGGATATGTACTTTATGTTTTAAAATCTTGTACGTTACGTCCTTTAACCTTTTGCCCTAACCAAGTTAATTTTTCTTGTATGGGATACGTACTTTATGTTTTAAAATCTTGTACGTTACGTCATTTAACCTTTTGCCCTAACCAAGTTAATTTTCTTGTTGGATGAGGTCATGTGCACATGAGGGTAGTTTAGTGTTTTGCCATGTATACATATAAATCTTAGAAAATATATCCCTCCCTCTCCTGCAATCAGCACCACTGTCCACCTGCTGCCGATCATTGCCGCTACTAGCCCCCATCGCCACCACCAACTCCCTTTTACCCTACAATCAGTCGACCCGTTTCAGATCTTAATGTGATGAAAATGATGTTTTTTTGGTCAACCCGCAAGAACAAATCGGAATGTCCTTTGACAAACTTCCGTTCATCTCTGCAACGAACTTCCGTCGATCTTCGACATCCTCTTTCCAATGACGTCTCCGATAATCCTACACTGTGGAGATCCCGCCGGCCACCTAAATCAGCTCTTAAACGCGTCTTGTTGGTACATACATACACGCAACCACACTCATCTCATTCACGCATATGTAATCACGTAATCTGAATTGTAATTAGGTTAACAGTGGCTAGCGTTTGAAGGTGGGTGGAAAGGGCAGGGGGTGGTGGTGGTGATTGGGGTCGGTGGTAGCGGCTTGTGGAGGTTGTTAGGTGAGGTGGTGGCAAGTGGTGGTCGGGAGGTGCGGGGAAAGGGTGGGGTGGCGTTTGGGGCTGGTGGATGATGGTTGATGGGTGGATGGTGGTTGCAGGGGATAGTGGTTGCGGCGGTAGATGGTGATTGGGTGGTAGTGGTGGTGGATGGTGGTGTTAATGGTGGTAGAGAGAGAGACAATAATAATAATTTTTAAAAATATTTTGTTTTATTTGTTTAAATAACATTAAAGAAATAGGTAAAAAGACTTAAATACCCTTGGGTGACTAGATTTAACAAGAAAAATTAACGTGGTTAGGGCCAAAAGACGTAACGTGCAATATTTTGAAACATAAAGTACAAATTCCATCAATTTTTAACGCCAAAAGACATCGCCTGAAATTGAGTATATAGATAAAGAACAATATTTGTAATTTACTCTCTTGTAAATGAGTTTTTATGACGTTTCATTTTATGGTTTTTGTGGTTATTCATGGATCTAAGTGTTTACGGCGTTTTTTTTAGAATTACAGGTCTATGGTGTTTTCAGTACAACAGGTTTACAGTGTTTTTTAGAATTGCAAGTTTATGGTGTTTTTTTAAGAACTGACAGGTTTATGATGTTTTTAGAACTGTGTTATTTAAAACTGCATCTTTATGGTGTTCTTAAATTTGCAAATTTATGGTGTTTTTAATGACTGTAGGTTTGTGGTGTTTTAGAATTGCAAGTTTATGGTGTTTCCAAATCGTAGGTTTATGATGTTTTAGAATTGCAGGTTTATGGTTTTTTTAGAACTGTACGTCTTGTTAGAGCTTGTGTGGCTGGTGATGAAGATTCAGATAGGAGCATGTGAATTAAAAAACACAAAAATTACAACTACACATTTACCAAGATTAAAAACCAATTTAACAAAACTATACATAGCAGAAAATGCCATGAATTAAAAAAAACACCCGAATATCTATGGTGTTTCTGAAACTGGACATTTTCATGTTGTATTTTATGGTGTTTTTGAAGCTGGGTAATAACCGCCATAACAACACCATAAATTATGGTGTTTTGAAACTGGATAAAAACACTAGAAATTGTCTAACTTCATATAACACCTAGTTAATCTTTTCTTTTTCTTCCGGAAGTACCAATTTTTGTTGGTTTCCCATAAGTTTACTTAAAAATAAAGTGACCTTCCCAGTACATGGCATTTTGGTTTGTCCCCAAATACCCTAACACTTACAGCATTCTCATTCCTTTCGTTAAATTAAATTTTAAATTTTGTGAGTGTGTTCTTTATATTATAAAAATATGTTTAAGTAGTTGTGAGCAGAGGAGATAAATAATATTACTATTGATCGGTATATTGGAAAACTAGTTCACGGGTCATCCAAAGTAAATTTTATTATTTAACAGTGTTACATGAAATGAAAAAAATGTTCCATTTATGTAGATATTAAATTACATCGATCCGAAAATAATGAATACGACAAAATCACAACTAATTAAAATTTCTTTATACATCACATTTGTTATTTTATCCGTAGATTTGACATCCTTGTCTAGTGTTAGTAATTTGACTTATCCTGGTTATATTCTTGATAAAACGACATACAGTTGGTGAAATGACATATAAGATAAAGTAAGGCATGCTTAATTACATTTATATCTCCAAATTGCATTTGCATTCTCTTTAATGTGCTAGTTCATCTTTTGTTTCGATGAGTCCAGCTACTAACCAGACTAAAGCAACCACCATCGAAACACCATTAAATATTTCAAGAACAGCCCATTTTCAGCTCAAAGCTTTCACCTTTATCTGCAATATATACATCTCCATCGGAAAACATACCACCAATGGCCATAGATTCAGTCCCCTGACACATCCAAAATCTCATTGAAGTATGGGAACACCAACGCAATTGCGGTTGTCGTTGCAACGTATGTTGTTCTAAAACTTCACTTGCACATGTTGAACCGAAAAACCGGAAATAATGGCAACTTCAATTCATGGAATCTTTCTAGAAATTCAGTGTCCGAGAACTTTTGCGTTAACCATCTCTCAACAAATGCAAATACTGGCCGGCGGTAAAACTGTTCAAAACGGAAAGAATTGTGTTGGTCATTGTTTATTTATTTACGGATAAAATAAGTTGACTTTTAAGGTCAAGTAGAAGATAAAGGAATAAGACTACTGTGCTTTTAAAAGAAACCATTTGACTTTTAAGGGCAAACTAGATGATTGAAAATTCACTATTTGATGGACCATGTCGTCTGTTAGAAAATTCATGATGACTACACCAAATCCAAATGTAGATACAAATAAAAACCAATATGAATTTTAGTATCAAAAGTGATAGTTTGACCTTAAAAGTCTAATAGCAAAGGATAGTTCGATTTTTGAGGTCATACTATCAGCTACAAATTTATTATTTTAGTAAACCTCATAATCTTTCAAAGAAAAAAAGTTAATAGAATCTTTATCTAAACCCATATCAATTTCAACTTGGAATCCTCACCTCAAATGTCACACCCCAATCGATAGCGAAATCATCATGGTATTCGCACTAGGCGACCAGATTGTCTCGTGAGAATTCCATAACAATCATTTAACAATATCATTCAAACATTAACGTCCCATACCATTAACATAACATTTTAAACAATCATTACAGAATCTAAGTTCTCCCACAAAAACAACAAGGGTTCGATATCCTCTAGATTTATTACTCTTGGAAACTAAACAAAATAAAGACAAAAACTAAACTACGCTAAGCATGCAACATCCAAGCATCCTATAAAATCCTCAACCTGTTTACATACGTTAAAATACAAGTCAATACAATTAAGTAAAGGTGAGCATACGAGTTTTGTAATACTAGCATAATAAAGAAACCGTTCGCGAGATAACCTAACTACATAGCATGATACACCGAAACATTTCACACAGATTAACATAGGCTTATTTCTCATGCTAACTACCGTGAGAAGGCTGCGCGTCCATCCTAACTAGACCCCGTCGGGTGTAAGCCACACTATAGTACCATACTAGCTAAGGAGGCAAGTTAACGAAAATAAGTCCTAGTCACATGCTTCTAGCATCACGTATTGAGCATATATAATCAGATTATTCGCGTGTGATAAACAGTTTGATTTGTGAAGTGTTTTGATATAGGAACGTATGTAACACCCAAAAAGTGCGTTAAAGCGAAAATGGGTCAAGTATACTCATTGTGGGTGCGTTTAGGTAAGAGTTCGGGATATGCGAGGAGTTGAGAAGAGCGCCGGATCAGCCTGCATACGCGAACGGAAGTGCATCAGTCTCTGAAAAGCTGAAACGGTTAAGTCTTGGTTGGGCAGTAGACAAGTTCAGGCGAACTTGTATGTAAACATACAAGTTCGAGCGAACTTGTATAAGTCCGCTGAGTGGTGAGTCAAGTTCGGGCGAACTTGCAAGTTTCTCAAGGAAACTTGACAAGTTCGGACGAACTTGTAGGTAACCTTTATAGGTGAGACAAGTTCGGCCGAACTTGTGAAGTTTCCAGAGAAACTTGACAAGTTCGAGCGAACTTGGGGGTTTCTGAAGAGAAGTTTGCACATTTCCGCTCAAGTTCGGCCGAACTTGACCCCAGAGGGCAAGTTTGAGCGAACTTGACATCCATGCTGCCAACTAGTCAGTGCAATCTTGAGCGAACTTGGTGTTTTCGGGTCCAAAATCTTGTGTTTTCACGTCGCTTGCTGAGTAAATCGAGTGTTCATCCCTCCAACCCTGTGCTACTGAGCAAACTTAGGTCGGAGAGGTCTTTTAGAGCGGTTTTAGCCGTTTTACAAAAGCGTGGGCTAATCCGGGCGAACTCGGGTTCGTTCGGATTAGTCCGGCTTGTGTAAACCAAAATAAACGTCCTTGTGCTTCCAGATCTGGGATCTCGAATGATAGATGCTTCGTTTCATATCAGAAGATGAACAAAACATCATCAAAAGTCCGTATCTCGTGTAGAAATCAATGTTTATCAAAGGTTTTTCTCAGATCTATAACTTACAAGCCGAGATCTTACAGATCTCGTGTTTGGGAAGCCTCTGCTAACACCAAACGAACTCGTATTGTGTAGATCTAAGCTTAAAAAGAAGTTTTTGAAGAAAAAGATGAAGATTTTCGTAAAAGAATGAGTTTTAAATGAAAACGAAGGCTATGCCTTATGCCAAAATCGTTGTAAACGTTTGTAAAACGTTGTTGAACATCATCGTAGTTGAAATCGGGTTGATTCTTACTTAGAACACGAAGGTTTCGGGTTTTGAGAGCTCTGGGCGAACTTACAGCAAGTTCAAATGAGATGAATGAGTGAGTATTATAGGTGAAGGCAAAAAGTAGGGGCTGAGGAGTCAAGTTCGACCGAACTTGTACAAAATTGTACAGGTTCGCGCGAACTTGTAGAGTTTTCAAAGGGGATGAGTTAAGTTCGGCCGAACTTGTGCATATGTGCACAAGTTCGAGCGAACTTGAGTAAAACAAAGAAGGATGTTTGGCCAGTATCAATGTATCGAGCGAACTTGACCCAAATTTGGGTTTTCTTCGTTTATTTCGCGTTAAGTGTTCGTTTGTCGATTACGGTTCGTATTAGATTGTTATATTAAGCGTTTTAGTAAAGCGTTAAGCGTTATATTTGATATAATAGTGCGATTTAGCGATTCGAGAGTGCGAGAGCGATGCGATAGCGAGCGTAATCATAATCATAAACACACATAACACAAAATAATATAAAACCACATAATAATTGCGATTTGCGATGCGATGAGATTAGCGATGTAATTTAATAAGCGATTAGATGCGATATGACATACATACTCATAATTAGTTAACATAAACTTTATTAATAAGCGAATCTCGGATTTACAAAGGATGGATACAATCGATAACAAAGAAAAAGATAACAACGAATTTCCGAGTTGTTACATCAAAAGTCAAAGATTGACAAGTTTATGTGAAGTAATAAAGGTTTACTTGGTATCCTCCTATCAGATATATTGAATGCACGCATTAGCAAAGCTGATAAGCCAATACGGTTGATAAAACCGGAATCCCATCAAGAGGTTTCCTGGGTATCATTACCAAATGTAATATACCCAAAACATCCCGAGGTAGAAAATATACATAAGAATCGCTATTGCTGAAGCTCGTTTTGTTGATCACATTTGCGACTGGGTTATAAGCCTATTTTTAACACATTTACAACTGCATTTTATGCCTCTTTTTACCACATTTGCAGGTGCTTTTCATTTATGTTTTTAGAACATTTTAGCCATGTTTTGAGCCTCTTTTTATCACATTTGCAGCTACTTATTATCTCTATTTTATCACACATACATCAGTGATTCTTAGGTGTAAGACGACCACATTGCACTGTTGTTATTCATCTTATATATTCTTGGCTTATTCCCTTATTATCAATTTATTCCAACTTATCATGTAGAGTAGTACATCCCATTTTAGTGTACACATAAATAAGACTTTAAGGTAATTTATCACCGATCAATTCTCGTCACATATATAATTGACACGGAAAAAGTTAAGATGGTCAAACCATAAATACTTCATATAATAAAAAAAAAAAAAACATGAGAATAAGTTACCTTCTATGGTAGATGTCCATGATTTCTTAACTACTCGAGTAGACCCGTTAACTGCCACCTAAGTCAACAATGAATTTTGCATATCAGTTCTCACCATTCTTGATATATACACAATAATGTAAATCATTTCAATGCAATTTTTTTCCTACAATGTCATTTCTATTTCAGTATATCATAAAAGAATCCATATCAAGTTAGGATTAGGTACAATCCTCATCGAAATTCCCATGTTATCATCATATCATCATCATTCATCATCATCACCAAAAGTAAGATGTGTGGCCAAGAGATATGTACGTCAAAAGTTAAGTTTAGTATAAAAAAATGAGAACACTTGCATAAAATTTTTGGTGTACATATAAAATTGTAACTAACAACACCAAGCCCATGTAAGTCATGTTCTCATTAGTAAAGTCACACAAAAACTAATTTGAATATTTACCTTCTTCGCAGAAATACATGATACACTACTTTCTCGGAATCGAGTCTAAGCTACCAGACTTTAATCGGAACCCTAGAGTCAGACTAATACTTCTTAGTTCATTATTGTCGCCGTTAGCCGAGTGATATAATTGGAGTTTCACTGGTTTGGCCAAAGTACTAGACCTTTGTCGTTACCGTGTGTTGCTAGATCAATTACCAAAGGCCATCATCGAGCATCAGAATATGGTATCTAACGGACAGTTGAACTTACCTGATATCTAACGGAATTTCCTAAGCCTTCATCAAAGGGATAAGACCTTCACCATAATCACTTCCATGCCCGATATCGGTCATTATTGGTCCTTGAACCTTCAAAAAAATCAAATGGTCCTTGAACCTTCAAAAATCAAATGGTCTGAACTTCAAAAAAATAACTTACGTGTATCTTGAATAAACGTTTTATTTGGCGCGTCAACATTTGTTCTTCATTGGACAACTCGTCCTGTACACGGGCATAATAACAAACTAGGAGCCGCCATACATGCAGACATGTGTGATGTTTATATAACGGGGGGTCATCAACCCAACTGTTTTACCGGTTCATTGAATGGGCAAATTTTAAAGGGATGTTGGAGATACTTTAGATATATAAATATAACTAACTTCCAAAAAAAACATAAAGCCTTAAATAAACAACAAATAATAGATGAGATTTTGAAAGACAAAAATTAGATCCTGTCCGACCACCCAGACGACACTGGTCAATGGGGATGGGAAATATTACTCGACCAGATTGCTTATGTATCTAGTTCTCGGTCCAACCGGTCTGGTCTGTTCCTAAAAACAATGTCAACGTCTGTCGTTCTAAAAATGACCGAAATAATCATCTAAAATCCAATTTTTAGTTACCCGATAATTGGCCATTAGTTGATTTTGAGTTTGTAATCACATGTCTGAAAATTCCAGTTGGAACCATGGTTGTTTCCATTGCCTTTTCAAGTGCGAGGAAGTGATTGACGACAAAAGGCAGAAAAAATTATTCATTTTTTTTTAACTTTTACCAACCAAATAAACGTGTTTATTTGTATTAAGATTCCTTCACGTTAAGATAAATATTGATAGCAACCATTCTTGGGAAACGTTTATTTTCTTGTAGCAACAATTTTGAGTAAATAACATACTCATTCAGCTTAGGTTATCAGGATTGTACTAACGGCTTAACCTGCATACACATTCACATAATCAACAATTACTGTGAGATGCACATTTCTACGGGCACCGTTATACAAACACCTCTAACACATTATTCAAGATGAAGATACCATTGATGTATCATACTCGCTTCTTTTTGCAGATGACTAAATAAAAAAGATGGGCATTAGCCGATTAGCACACCGGATGCAAATTGCAGCCACTAATGTCCATGTTTAGGGTCCTGTATAAAAGAACAAAAATCTTTCAACAACAATATAACACAGGCATTCTATAAAGGATCTAGAAAATCTTACCACAGCTTTGTTTGTACTCGTTCTTCGATATGTATTGACATACTTTCTAACATCATTTTCTTTAGAAAATGAGAAGTTTTCAGATTTTTGATGTCGACCTCTCATTCTTCCTTACAATACAACCACAAACTGACACCTCCTACTTTCCTCATTCCTTCTTCCATACCCACAAAAACACGGCGTTTCTGTAATTTAACACTCGCCTAGCTTCAGTGCCTCCACTAACCTCAGATCCACTATGGCCAAAGCAAGAGCTTTACTGAAGGCCTTACTATCAGTAAAATCTATGAAAGCAGCCCTGAAAAAAAACAAATCATTAAACAAATTAATTTATTACAACAAAGATCAAAATACACAAATTTAATGTTAAATATCCAAAAACATACACTTTAAGAGCACCAGATTCAAAATCTTTAGGAATAGCCATCCTTGAAATCTCTCCATGTTTCCTAAAGTGCTCCTTAAGGCTACTCTTAACCTGTGCAACAGACCAATTTTTTTTCTAATAATAATACCGGAATGTATAACTAAGAGGCTTGGGAATTATGATATGTAAGACATACATCGTCAAAACCGTCATCGGTACCAAATCCCCTTACAAATATAGTTTGTACTTGAGATTGCCCACTCTTTTGTGAAGACGTGTCATTGCTATATAATAAATTTCCGATTGTCAATTCATATTTCAATTTTTAATCAGATTGAAATCTTAATAAGAAAGAATCATTACCCAGGAGTGTAAGCACCCTTTTCCTTTGCTAAATCAAGTCTCACAGCACGGTCAAGTAATAATTCATTATTGAGTTCAAGGGCCTACCAATAGAATTATGTCAGTTATTTTGAAAACATAAACGGTAATTTAATTGAGAAAAATAAAGAAAAACATTAAAATAAACCTTTTGAGCTGCATCGTGGGTGGCAAATTCAACACGTGCGTAACCTGCAAATCGACCATATCTCGAGGCAAGCCGGAGCTCAACAACTTCACCAGCATCTTTGAAAAAATTAAGTCTGCAAGGTAATTAATTAGTAGCAAAAAACAATCAAAAAGTGGTAAAGTTGCAAAACCTATATATAAGATGCGCATACATTTCATGTTCTCCCACAAAGTAAATTGGATTGCCCACAAACAAAGTTTTGGATCCTGTGATGGAGTTTGAGGCTGCCATATGTAACATCTATTAGTGAAACAACCATACACATTAAAATAAACAAAACAGATATGAACACAAAACTCCAACCGCTTTTGTTTCTGATGGAAAACCGGTCTAGATAAGTCTCATGACTTACTACTGTAATCCATTTAGGGAACTGATACAATATCCAAGATATTGCAAACCAGCTCTCACATATAACATACTGTAACCATAATGGATATGTGGGCTGCATCAACAGATATCACATTAGTCGTTCATCATAAACCAGGTAATACATAGCCTCAAGCAAATTTTACGGATAAATCCAGCCATTACAATAAGATTGATGAACATCATTTTGGAGCCAATTTTAGATTTGCAACTCAATATCAATGGCTTCTAGGTTGATAATATCACAGGTGACAATCGGCTTAATCATATTAATGGGCATGGGGTTAACATCAAGGAAGAAATTCATGTCGGATTTCTGAAAAAACACCAGTCATCATCTTCACAAAATATATATATATATATATATTATATATATATATATATATATATATATATATATATCCAAAATAGACAAAATAGAAAACTCACTCAATCATTTCATCAAACACCTTAGCTACAACAACGGTGAGATGGTGGGAGGGTACTCTGGTGCTTAAAAATTTGAGCTCCTGTGGTTTCCACTCTTTTTTCATTGAATTGCTAAAGAGATGACAGTTGAAAGAACAATTATGTGAGAAGAATCTTCCATAGAACCTTAAATCGAAAACCCTAAAATCCGTCCTAAAATGATTATTGATTTAGGGTTCATCGAATTCAGGATATCAATCCAGGTTAATCGATGAGGTATTAGGGATACTCGACTCATGAAAAAATAGTTCAACGGAAAACCCTAGGCTTTGTGGAAATCGTCTCGTCAATCATAAACACCACTTCCGCTGCCACTCCACCATCAACATCAGACCACCACTGCCGCTGCCAAGTCACAACCACCACCAAAATTGAGATCGTCTTAGTTTTAGGGTTCCTCATTTGCAAAAAGATCAAAAGGTAAGGGGATCAAAATTATTGAAACTACGTTTTGATTGAAGGTATAGATGAGAGAAAGGAGTGCACATTAGGGTTTGGCAAAGAACGATGGAGATTTCATATTTTTAGAAACCTTGAATTGATTGAACTTTTAGAAACCTTTAATTGATTGAAAAGAGAGTGCGGACGAATGTAAAAAGGGGAAAAAACAATTGCCGCTCAAAAGAATTCTCTGGCTTATGAGCCATGACAACTCATGAAAATGATTGGCTAGGATAATGTCATGTCGGAAAGAAGTATTTTTTAGTATAGTAGATAGATACTTGTCACCCTTTATAAATATTTAGAAAGTAGTTGTGAATGTAGGGAGTGAAAAGATAATAATAATAATAATAATAATAATAATAATAATAATAATAAAAAATGTATTAAAAATATTATTTAATTGAAAGGAGATAAATGTGGGGCGGGGGCTAGATGACATGGTTGACTTTGGTTGATTATGTGAAATTTTAAATAGTTTAAAAAAAACCAACATGGCTGGCCACGGCAGCCGAAGCCACACTACCCCACACCCAAAGTTTTCAAGAATTGTCTCATGGTCTCCACCTCCGCCATGTGTCGACTCAAGCCCCAAACCCAAGCCTCCCACACCCGCGGTCTTAGTAATAACATTTTAAAATACCTAAAGGTTAAAAAAATTGAGTTAAATGCTTGGTTGGTCCCTGTGATTTGCAAAAATTTCAGCGTTGGTCCCAGTGGTTTACTATTTACACTCGTGGTACCGAAACTTGTAAAAAATGAACTCGCTTGGTCCCCGGCCCTAACTTCAGTTAAATAACTCTGTGAAAACACCCCACGTGCTTGGCACGTGAGGGCAATTTTGTCCATTCAGTTTGATTTGATGTTCACTTTTTGCAATTGCACACTTAGTCCTAGATGTCAGTTGATATTTATTGGTTTCCCTCTCATTTCTGTTCATCTCTCCCACAGTAACCCTACAAAGACTCACCGTCTCTTCGTTTTCTCTGCAACATCCCGGTGATTGAACAGATAATCGGTGCATTTAGGGCTGATCGAAGGGAATGGGTTGGTACATTAGGGCTGAGTTTGATGATTTTAATCCAGATCGTGATTATAGTAAGTTTTTTTATGCTGATAGTGCTAAAGTTCAAACATTTAGCGATTTTGTTAATTTTATTTTACAAAATTACTGACACACACTGTTTTGGTCGTTTTCTGTTATGTTTTTTGAGCAGATGGAAACCCTAGTTTGTTTTCTGCAAAAATCTTCTATGGTGGAACTTTTCAGAGGTTTCCAGGAAGAAGCTATGTTCAAGGAAGGTCAGCGTATGTTGATTACATCGACATTGATGAGTTTTATGTCCATGAAGTTGATTGGATGATACGAGACCTTAACCTGTTCAAAGAGAAGGTGCCAATTTATTATCATTTTCAAATACCTGGTAGAGATTTAGATACTAGTTTGGTAGCTTTAGGGTGTGATGCTGATGTTCGTAACTTGGCACAATACGTGGGTGAAAATAAGTTAATCAACTTTTACATTGAACATGTAAAATTTGTGGTTGATACTTATTTAAAATCACCAGAGGGATCATCTAGGGTTGTTATTGGGGAATTAGTAGAGGAAAGCCAAAATGTCCAGGAGAATGTTGGTGTTAGACAAAACAAAGAAACGTTAGTACCTAGGAGGAGACTGATGCTTGAGTATATTGAAGGGTCATCTAGTGCAAATAAGAATACAAGTAACATGTTTGTTGATAATCCAGTAGGTAACAATGATAATCCGGTAGATAACAATGATAATATAGAGACTGGGACTTATAATGCAAACCAGGGTACATGTGTAGATGGTTTTAACTTTGATGACATTGACTTTTCTCGAGTATTCCCAAACAACGAGGGTCTTAAGGATGCTGAAGGTGAGGTAGAGGTTACTTGTAGGAATGAGAATGAGGGTAATGGGGAGGATGAGGGTCATAGAGTCTGATAGTTATAGGGAGGCTGAGGATGACATGGAGTCTGATAGTTATAGGGAGGATGAGGGTGACAAAGAGGATGAGGGGGCTCAAAGTGAGGCTGAAGGTGATGACTCAGAAGACAATGACTACATTGTTGACAATGATTATGGAAGATTTTGAAACAAGAAGGAGCAAGAAGCTAAGGGAAATCAGGCATAAACAAAAGGTTAGCATTTGTTTAACTAACTGTTTATTATTTACGTAAGCATTTGTTAAAATATCTAATAATTGTTGACATTGAACAGGGAAAGAATAGGATGCATGAGGCGAGGTTTTACTTGGGTCAACAATTTGGATCTGCAAAGGAGGTTAAAGAACATGTTAGGCAGCATGCCGTTCTTACAAGAAGGGAGTTGTCATTTTTGAGAAATGACAAAGCTAGGATAAGAGTCATTTGTGAAGGTAATGTACCAGTTTATAAGAAAGGTAATGGGTTTGTAAAACAAGTATCCAAGAAAGGCAATAAGGGAAAATCTACTGTTGGGCCCAAGCCCAGTGAGTCTGCTGTTAGGCCCAGTTCTAGGGAATCTCTTAGGGAGTCTCAAAAGTCAAAAAAGGCACTAAGTGCCAATGCCATATCCTGTAGAAAAAGAAAAGAAAGATTAGACAAGGCAGCTTGTACATTTATGTTGTATGTGGCTAAAGAGAAAGATGACGTTGAAACCTGGACAGTGAAAACTCACAAGGCAGAGCAAACCTGTCTCCAAGCTAGAGAAAGTCTACACCTTACAGCAAAGTTCATGGCTAAGGAGCCTTCTGTGAAGAGATTGGGTGAATGTAACAAAGACATCTCAGTGAGGACCATCCAAGAAGAGCTGTCAAGGAAGTATGAATTAAGGGTTTCAAGGATGAAAGCCTTTAGGGCAAAGATACTTGCTTCAAAGGAAGTTCAAGGGGACAACAAGGAACAATATGCAAGGCTAAGGGATTACATAATAGAGCTTCAAAGTGCAAATCCAAACACAACAGTGCACATTGAAGTTGAGTCTGAACCCAACCCATCTTCTCCAACAAGGGTGTTCAAGAGGATTTACATCTGCTTGGGTCCACTGAAGCTAGGCTTCAAGGAATGTGGGAGGGATATACTAGGCTTAGATGGGGCTTTGAAGGGTTCTCAACAGGGTCAGGTATTAGTTGTAGTAGGCTTGGATTCCAACAACGGGCTCTATCCACTGGCCTATGCAATTGCAGAAGCAGAAAACAAGGATTCTTGGACATGGTTTTTGGAATGTCTCAAAGATGACCTAGCACTACAAAGCAACTCACATTTTACCTTCATATCTGATAGACAAAAGGTTAGCCTTACTTTTTAGAGTTAAATTGTTTATAAATATGTTTTTTATTGCTTTGATTGTTTTGATTTTAACATGTTTGCTGTTTTGGGTGTTAAATTTAGGGCCTTATTCCTGCACTTGAAAAGGTATTCCCAGCTGCAGCACACAGGTTCTGCCTTATGCATATTCACCAGAATATGAAGTTAAAATGGAGGGGCAAAGGCTTTAAAGATTGCTTATGGGCATGTGCAACTGCCAGACACGTTACTTACTTTTAAGCATTTATTCATTCAAGTGTTAGGTCAACAATTTACTGACTTGTTATTCATGATTGTTCTTGTGTAATAGTACCTGAGTTTAGGGATAAAATGGAAGAGTTGAAGAAGTTCAATGAGGAAGCATACAAATGGTTGGCACAAATTCCACCAAAGCATTGGTCGAGATCTCACTTCACAGGTAATATTCACTTTAAAGATTAGACTAGTTGCTAATTTAAGCACCAAAGGAATTTATCACTTTATACATTTCTTTTTTGGTTATCAATGTGTAGTTTGGGCACAATCCGATATTCTACTAAACAACATGTGTGAAGTTTTGAATGCCAAGACTGTTGAAGGAGGGAAAAGCCAATCATTTCATGTTTGGAATATCTTAGAGAGTATTTGATGAAGAGAATAGTCAATGTGATGAAGGTGCAACAACAGTGTAAGGGCCCCCTCACACCAAAGATAACAGAGATCTTTGATGAGATTAAGAAGGTTGCAGCCCAATGCAGTGTGAAATGGTGTGGTGATAGTAGGTGGCAGGTACAAGGGACTCTTGGGCAATATGTTGTGAATGTTGAACAAAGGGTTTGTACTTGTAGGAGGTGGGAAATTTCAGGAATCCCATGTAAGCATGTCGTAGCTGTTAACTGGGATATGGCTGTACACAAACAACAGGTGGGGCCACCTGAGGATTGGGTTCATCCATGCTACTATCTGGACACTTGGAAAAAGGCTTATGCCTACAAGGTTGGTCCAATCAATGGTCCCAAACTTTGGCCAATATCACCAGTTCCAACAACATTGACCCCTCCACTTCGCCACAAACAAGCTGGCAGGCCAAAGAAGAAGAGGAGAAAAGACCAAGTGGAGGTTGAAGATATCTTGGAGAAGAAAGGGAAGCTGACTAGAAAGGGTGGGTCTGTAACCTATAAGAAATGCAAAGGGAAGGGCCATAATTCAAGAGGCTGCAAGGCTCCAAAGAAAGGAATGGGTGCTGAAGGTGGTTCTGCAGCTGCTGCTGATGGTGGTTCTGCTGCTGATGGTGGCTCTGCAGGTCAAGAATAAGCTGGATACGCTTAACTGATGAAGGGCTAGATTTTAAATATCTTTTTGTTATGTTATTCAGCCGTATGCTTTAAACAATACTTGTTAACTGTTGCTTGTCTTTATTATGTTTGGTATGCACTATTGTGGCTTATGTTTATGCCACCATTTTGGAAATGTTAATCGGCTATTATCGTTATTGCTGTGTTTGGAAATTGAGTATGTCTTTATTACATTTGTTGGGTATTAATTAGTTTGTTATGCAATTAATATGGTAGGTGGAAAGATCAGGTGTAAACAACATGTTAGGCAGGGTCATAAATTTGATTTGTTGAGTCTTTATTAGGTTTGTTGGATATTAAGTGATGGAAATAAATGTCATCCGTGTCGCTTTTCCACTTTATTTAACATGGTTTTCCGTTTTATTTAACATTGGTCGTCCGTATTGCTTTTGCGCTTTATAAAACAATGGTTGTTCGTTTCGCTTTTGCGCTTTATTTAACATTGGTCGTCCGTATCCCTTTTGCGCTTTATTTAACATTTTTCGTCCGTAACGCTTTTGCGTTTTATTTAACATGTCAATATACACAGTTTTGTTTGCCACAACCACAATATCTATGAATATCCAAAATTCATTCTAATATTATTTGGTCGAATTACATAATTAACATTGCAGTCAAGCTAACAACATTGCAAACTGTAACCCTAACA
Organism: Scalesia atractyloides; assembly: GCA_947069175.1. Lineage (NCBI taxonomy): Eukaryota > Viridiplantae > Streptophyta > Magnoliopsida > Asterales > Asteraceae > Scalesia > Scalesia atractyloides. The sequence goes on along the minus strand of CAMTDV010000004.1, from coordinate 70,300,687 downwards.
AAGTACTAAGATCAGGGTGTTCTTCCATCTCAGTTCAGTCCTTAGTTCATCCCTTTCTTGATTTGCCATGTTTCTTGCTCGGAGTAGCCCTACAATGATGCGAACAACTCGTGGGCACATTGGCGCGTCAAACCAACGAACAAATCCAGGACAAGTGACTTCCTGTCATATCAAACATTTAAAAAAATTGGAACCAAAAAGAACATCTACTAATGAACCCTAATGCTTACCGGTGATGGACATGCATAGAATCGTCGTCCTGGATTGTTGTCGGTCGATGATGTGTGAATGACGGCTAACTTTCCACAGCGACAGGTTGCCATTCTAGAGTTCCTGGAGAAACATGGGTGAGGGGAGGAAGAAGGGTCGTTAATTTTGAGGGAAAAAAGGAGGATAAAGTGGTTTTTATAATGAGCTGGACTGAATGGACGAAATTGCCCTCACGTGCCAAGCACGTGAGGTGTTTTAACAGAGTTGTTTAACTGAAGTTAGGGCAGGGACCAAACGAGTTCATTTTTTACAATTTTTGGTACCACGAGTGTAAATAGTAAACCACTGGGACCAACGCTGAAATTTTTGCAAACCAAGGGACCAACCAAGCATTTAACTCCTTTTATTTACTTTATGGCATAAGGTACAACTTTAAAATAGGCAATTAGTCTTTCAAATACTAATTACATTTTAATTCCCTCATATTTAACCAGGTTCCGGTTAGTTAATTAGGAGTTACGTTGTATTCCCTTATAAAAACCAAGTACCCTACGATTTTAAACAATCATAACTTTTTCGCATGTTAATATTTAAAAAAATTACAACAAAAAATAAACAATTTATTCTCTTTAGGATGAGTAAAGTATTTCAATAGTTTTTTTTAATAAAAAATATTGATATGTTACGTGATTAACAGTGTCTAGAGGCGATCAATAACTAAATCATTAACCGAAACAGAAACGAAAATAGACGAAATCTAACAAAATTAACCAAAAACTGATTTAACTGAAAATTAAATCAATCAAAAACCGGTTATCCGTTTTTTATACCCTCCTTAACCAAAATTAACTGAGCCGAATCGAACCATTGATATCTTCATATACTTCTAACTTCTATATATTCGGTTTATGTATTTCATATTTTATACTTTCATTTTATTTATTTATACATCAATTCATGTATTTGTACTTCAAATTCATGTATTTTAAGTATAAGTTTTAGTCCAAGTTTAGTTTTGGCTATTCACAGAAATTAAATGATCTGAACAAAAACTGTTAATCTAACCAAATAATCTGAACTGATTAACTGAAAACCGATTAGTTAATAAAATAGACTGTTAATCTAACAAAATAATCTGAACTGATTAACTGAAAACCGATTAGTTAATAAAATAGACGGTAACGATGAACACACTTAGTTAAAAGATGTTGGTAGTATGGAAATATGTGTCGTTAGAGCATTCACATCATGGGAATCAAATTATGTGTGTGGGGTTTTTAAAATATAAAGAGTATAAAAAGTGATTGTGAGTGGAGGAAGAGAGAAAATGTTACTGTCAATCTGTATATTTGAGGGGACACTGTTCACTCCCCTATACATTTTTAATATATATTGAAAGTGATTGTGAGTGAAGGAGATGAAAATTTAATGATAAAGGTATAAAAATATTATTTAAATGAAAATGAGAGAGAAAAAATATTTGTTTTTAATGGAAATATATTGATATAAGAGTTGTTTTTTAGTGAAATGTATTGGGTTGGATGTGAATACTGATAGTAGCTAGCGGTTATTCATTCATTTCCCCCTTTTTACCATAGGAACCCTAAATTATCGGTCTACAACTTTCCGATCTCCATCATCCATGGGTAACTTGTTAATTGCATGTTTCTCATTCTTTTATATGTTTCAAGAAATCTTCTTTATAATGTTGTTTGAGTTGTGTTCTTATTTATCTAGATTTCAGTTGACACCAGCTAAAGAAGTACACTACTTGATCGTTGATTGAGGGTTTCCATGGGTAACTTCTACTCCACAAACTTAATTGCATCTATCTCATATGAAATTTTTATAATCTTGTTGTTTACTTTTTATTAATACACTTTTTTGTTGAATTTAACCACATAATAAGAGGAGGTTTGTAACCTCTGCTGATGAGGACATTATCAGTAACTTGTCTGAGGATTTGATTGACCCGATCCTAGAGCGGCTCCCCGTTAAAGATGCTGTAAGAACAAGTGTTCTATCAAAAAACTGGAGGTACAGATGACAAGAATGAGGACTCTGGATCTTCAATATGAATTCTCTAATCAGCTTTTGAATATTGGAGCTTATCATCATAATGGGTTTATAAGGGTTATAAACCATATTATGATCCATCACCAGGGTCCCATTACCAAATTTCTTCTCCATATACCAAAAGAGATAGTTCTTGATACCTTCCAAGAAGTTGATCAATGGATGTTAATCCTATCAAGAAACAATCTCAGGGTGCTTGACTTTCGGAAGATTTATCAGATTCCGTCCTCCGTATTCTCTTGTCTAGAATTGAGAGGGTGGCATTAGATAAATGTATTTTCAGGCCACCACTTGAGTTTAAGGGATTTCAGAATCTTGAAGATATTATTTTCAGGAAAGTTAATTTTCGCGGTGGAAGTGGAGCTGTAATCAACTTACCACAACTTAAGGGTTTGACACTGTTTCGTTGTAGCAATGTTAACAATTTCAACATCAAGGCTGAAAATTTGCAGATTTTGCGGGTAGATAGTTGCCCCTTTGCTCCGGTTGTTGCATAGTGAACACCTTTATGCGGTTAAAATATGCTTGTTGAAATCCTTAAATGATCTTCTTCGCGTTGCAAGATTTACTTTTACAATTGACGGTTATATTTCTCAAGGTATGATACAAACTTTCTTACCAGAATGCTTAAGCTTTATTCAGTCCTCATGTTATTTTGGTAAGTTAAAATCTCACTTTCACCACACAGTTTATGGCAGCAGGAAAGTTTTCAGAGTGGCTTTCACATGCCAAATGGTTAAGCGATTGGACTTTCAAAGTGTTAGTTTGGGTGATTTGGATCAACTTCAAGGTGCTTTGTGTATGCTTCGGAACTCCCCTAATTTGAAAGTACTTCGTGTGACACATATGCCGATGGTAAAGGGGCTAAAAGTCTTTTAACATTGTTTTTTTTGGCATATATAGTAAAATAATCAGATGGTAAGACACAATTTCGCTTTTGTTTTATATTTGTAGGGACTTGAGCTGATCTGGAATTAACATCTAATTATTTGGAATATCAGGATCAGACACGGTTCATGTTGCAAAGTGTAGAAATACATCTTTTGAAGGAACGAGACCAGAGATGCTCTTTATAAAGCTTCTACTCGACCATTCTCCACATCGATCATCCGACCAAGGGCTACGGCTGATGCTGAGAAAAGGCTCAACATTGCAAAGGATGTTATGCAGTTCCCACGAACCTCAACAAAAGCAAAAGTGGTCTTCTTAGATCTGGAGCCGTAATTCTATAAGAATGTTTAAATGCATTGGTGGTTATCTCGTTGCTTATATCTTGTCTTTTATTTTACCTTTTTGGTATGCAGACTATGTATGTAAAGAATGAGTAGCTCTATATATCTAGTTAAGACTCATGAACTTGGACTTCGGCTTTTGCTGGAATACCTTCTATATACTAGAAGCACTTGTGTAGTAATGGTTGTGACACATAAAGATTTGGCTCTCATCAGGTTTAAAAATTCTTTTTGGTTTGGGTTCATGTGTTTGTGCTGTGGATTGAAGATGATCTACTATTGGCTTACTAGTCTTTTCTAAGATCGTTTAAGAAGTACTTACTGTCATCATTATTATTACTAGATTTTTAATTGTAGTCACTAAAGATTTCTCTTTTATGTGAATTTTGTTATCGTTCCGACTTAATTATTTTCTATGATATTATTTAAGTAAACACTCCGTGACACACATCCATAATTAAACGTTTCAACGTCTATATTTTTGTTTGGTCTGACGGTCCTGCGGCAAAGCGCGGGTCCCAAAAATTCGTTATGTTAAAATAGTAATAATTTATGGATTTATTGACACTATATTATAAATTTTAGTTTATATAATTTATATTTTACTAAGTATGCATCAAAATGTATTTTTGTAGGTTATTAATTTGTTAACTTTATCGTATCATTTATATTTTATGCATTTAAAACATGATGTTTAGATCGATTAATACCACGTTCATTTCTTAGATCAGCTAACCAATCTGACTAGTCAACCTATATATCACACAATTCGATATCATATCTTAATAAAAATAATTTTTTAAACAACCATAGCTTCTTTTTATATCAATCTTTCTCACAAACGAAATAATTCATATGCTCCTCAGACACACACTCTCTCTCTCTCATATAGGAATGCACAAAAAAACGGATACAAATTACGGAACCAATGTGACAAAAACCCAAAATTGGGAATTAAAAACCGGGTATGGTGTACTCGGTTTCATACTGGACTTGCTTGCCGCTTATATATCGGTTCAATACCCTATCTTTTGAAACCGGTTCCAACCTGGCCATATCGTCTTGAACCAGTCAAAACCCAAAAGGCACCAAATACTGGAACCAAACCGAAAAAAAAACGATACATCCTCTCCAAAACATGATTCCGTATCTAACCTTGTTATTGCCACACCCGAATTTTAACCTTGTTAATAATACATGTAACTACTCTAATCTCTTTTTCTCTGACCCCAACTGGCACCAGCCATGACCTGCTTAAGACTATACGGAATGGGATGGCATTAAACGCAGCCACGTCAGCAAGATGGCGTGGTAAAAAAAAAAGCATGGGGTGGTGTTGGGCGTGAAAGTGGCGTTTTTACTAAAAAAACTTAAACATCAATCAATTAAAACCAACCCAAACAACACCTACCAATCAAAGCCCGCCACCTCACACCCCACAATCCCTCCACGCCAGCAGAAAATCTCCCGCCCCCTTCCCCACACCACCTACCTGCCGGTGTGCCTTGGCATGAAGAGGCTTCCATGTCACTTTTCTACTCCCCTGTATGATCTAAGTCCGAAACCTCAAGAGCCTAGGAGGCCCATTCATATAAGGCCCACCAATATATCAAATAATAAGTTACACAGGCCCATGAGGCCCTTAATTGAAGAAAATGGCCAAATCCCTAATTTCCTTTTTGTTGTGATTCAACCAACAATCAACACCCTTCGACATTTTAAACCTCCGATCGCAGTGTAAAATTCCGGCAGATCAGTTGTTGGTGATCAACACTAAACCCCCATCGATTGCACGCATAAGGTAAACCATTGAAATCCACTTCTGTTATGTTCATGTCGCACACACTTTGACTTATGTTACAAAGCGTAATTAATCATTTGCAAACACCTTCTTAGTGTTAGGAAATGTTCATGTTAGTGATAATTTGTTGTGTTGTTGGTTTCTGCAGAATTTGTATTTACATGACTATATTATGCATACAAAATTGATGATTTTATTGACACTAGTACTTCTGTAGCTTCTTTATAATTAGTATCATTTAGGTTTAAAAAACATATGTGTATTGTTTGTTTACAATTGACTCTACTTTTGAACCGGTCCTTACTGATAAGTGTCAAAACCTGTTCCTGCTCGAATCAAAATGAAGACTTTTGTATGCGAACCACTGCGACCCGTTATTCCACTGTTCTACCTGCTATAAAGGCATAATAATTATAATAATGACACCCCTCTGTTTCTAAATATATGTTTTCCAAAAAGAAATGTTGGCTTCCAAAATTTTGTATGAAGTTTCTCATTCTACCATGATTACTTATTTGAATTAACTGCATGTTACTAAACCCTTGCGCAGTTATAGGGACGGTCAATACAAAACTAACTTAAAGTAAAGAACAACGAGAATTGCATAAAAAGATGTACATTCCTTTTATTTTGACAGATAAGACGGTTATGTGTAACCGTATAGGTATAACGGCTTCTCTTTCTCTCTCCCATAGTGGCGAAACTTGAGATTTCCGACTAGGGGGTTGGAAGTCACCGGACCTAAAATTTATACGTAAAAAAACCGGGGGTGGCAGCCGGGGGGTGCCCCTGTCTACGAAAACTACACACACTATGCTGCGCCCCTGCTCTCCCACATATCTCACAACACTGTATAAATGGTTCTTGTGTTGATCTACTTAATTGATGTTAACTCAGCTTTGTATATATAGTCCTTTACAAAGATCTACACTTCTTTACACAAAAATAATACTAACATAAACTAAAAATGAGAGTGTGAAAAATAAGAAAGACAAAAAAGTCGCTAAAGATGATCTAGCTTTGTCCCTGATGAGTCATGAGGTTGCTCACTCTATACCCCTTTTAACAGCCTCTTTGATCTGCTGGCTTGCTTCTCTCCCCTCTCGTCTGCTCCGCAATATTCTTGCTTCATGACCTGGTAAATATGTATCTTAACCTGCTTTGTCTCGTATGTTTTGTTTCTGTTTATCAGTAGATTTCTTCATGTTTGAAGTTTGTTTATTTTGATGATTTCTTGAAAATATCATTTGTGTTGTCGTGAATGCTTGTTTACTGATTTGGGGTTTGTAGATTTTGTTCTGCTGACTCCTCAATCGTGATGAAATATGTTTCTGTGTGTATCGTATTGTATTTCAATCGCAATGAACTTTCAAAGGTTCAGTTTTTCCTGTTAGGTAATCCATTTTCGTAAACTTAATAATTTTATGATCAGTAAGAATTCTGAAACAACTTAATACGAATTCATCTATGTTTGATTGATAAATTATTAATGTTTAATCTGCTGTGGTGTTGTTTATTTTCAATTTTTCGATGTTTTTGCCAATTTGGTGTTGTGTCATTTAGACATTTCATGTGTTTATAACTTCATCTCGAATAATGGCAAGAACGGGAATTGTGTGGGTCTAATACTATATCATCATGTCCTTGTATTGAAGCCTGACAAAACGGGCCGGGTAACAGGGTACACCGGGTTCGAGTCAGTACGGACTAAATACAAAAGGTTTCATTTTATTTCGGGTTAAAAATGGGTTCTCACCAAATTTGTTTTAGTTTGGGTTTTAACACGTTGACCCGTTTATGACACGACTAAATTCTTGTTTAAAGAGGTTTAAAACCGGTTTATGACCTGATTAAACCCATTTAACTATCTAATTTGTAACCTTTTAAAATAAATAGATATATTACATAAATGCATATCACAATCAAAACCCTAGCTCGTCTCTCATATCATTCATTCGTTCCTGACCATCTTTTCTTCATTCTTCATCTACATCCATCCAGGTCAACCATAGCAGGTATCATCACAGTCCGATTTCTTCATCTTCATCTTCATCTTCATCTTCTTCAATTCTGCATTTATTGTCTTGAACCAGCCCTAGACTCATATTCATGTTATTAGTATCAGTTTATTATAATGAGAAGAAAACCCAAATTATCTTCAGATCCATGGAACCCAGATTCCATTCGTAGAAAATTGGAAAAAGTCTTCACCTTTTTAGGGTTTAATCTGTAAATTTTTTGTGGGTTTGGTTTGGTTTTATCATAATGTTGTTGATACTTACTATATATTGTTTGAAGACTAAGGGTTACAGCCTCTAGATGTTCTTGATGGGTTATGAAGCTAAATTTAGTGATCAAAATTAAGGGATTCATGTAGAATTTGGGGGTTATGTTGATGTAATCAGTGATCTTTGTTAATCGCGTTAAATGGGCCGTGCCGTATAAAATGTTTATTATACGGATCCGTGTTCGCATTGAAAGAAATAACACTATTAGTTAATCGTGTCGTGTTCATGTTAGTGAGTGCACGTGTCATGTCGTGTCTGTCCCGTTTAACTGTTTAACAGTTTTTGGCAAAAAAATGAAAGTTTGCGATTTATATTGGAGTAATGGGCGAATGTGATTTTATGCTACATGATTATAATGGTTATTTTTTAGAGTTAATTACTGTTTTCGTCCCTGTGGTTTGTCAAAAATCACTATTTCAGTCCATTAGTTTAAAAATTGCGATTTCAGTCCCTGTGATTTCACTTCCGTAACCATTTCAGTCCACCTTGCAACCATTTCAGTCCCTGTACTTACAGAATAAATGGATTGAAGTGGTTACGAAAGTGAAACACAGGGACTGAAATGGTTACGAAAGTGAAACCACAGGGACTGAAATCGCAATTTTCAAAGTAATGGACTGAAATAGTGATTTTTGACAAACCACAGGGACGAAAACAGAAATTAACTCTCAATTTTTTATATATCTCAGTGTTAATCTGCAGAAGCACAAGCTACAATGGCATTCTTATCCCGAGCTCGTGTGGTTTCTTCAGCTTTATTCGGCAAGCGTGCTTTTAGCTCTTCTTCCAGTATGTTTCCCTCAAACACTCCTCGATTGTTGGTTCATATTTGCGATTTTCTGTCTTAACTATCGTTTCGTTTACAGATGCTTTTACAGACGCCTACAACCCCATGTTCTCTCTAGACATAAGTTCACAAGTCGGCAGTTGCATGCCCATATCCATGATGCGAATCGGAACCATAATTCATAACATCGAAGTCAACCCGGGTCAAGGAGGGAAGCTGGTCCGCGCAGCCGGCACCTCCGCAAAGATCTTAAAGGAACCGAGCGCCTCGAAACTGTGTTTGATCAAGCTGCCGTCGGGTGTGGAGAAACTGATTGACACTCAGTGCAGGGCGACCATTGGGGTGGTGTCAAACTCAGAACATAAGGACAAGAAGCTCAGAAAGGCTGGTCATAGCCGGTGGCTCGGGCTCAGGCCTGTGGTTAGAGGAGTGGCTATGAACCCTGTGGACCATCCTCATGGTGGTGGTGAAGGTAAAAGTAAGAGTAGCGGTTGTAGGGGTCGGGGTTCGGTTACTCCGTGGGGTAAACCGACCAAGGGTGGTTACAAAACTGGTCCACTCAAGAAAAGGAAATAATTCAATAGTGAAATTTGAATGTTTGGTGTGTTTTAGAGGATGCTGATTTTGCATTTTGGTGCAAATGTTTTGAGATGCTCTTGATTTTAGATCATGTTTATGGTATTTCATAATAATATTTTGGATTTTTGAACAATTCAGATGATTTGATAATGAGGTATGATTTAAGACCAAGTATCTTGTGATAATTTGATGTGACTCTTTTTGCTGAATGAAGCAATCAATTTTATCTTTTTGTTTCTAACTAGAATTGGCGCCCGTGCTTCGTGGCTAGTCGTTGAAGGTTGCTGGCGAGGATGTACTTGTTTCATGATATAACGGTGAGTTATCTAGATGATGCAAACTTTGATCTATACAATGGTAAAAATAAGTAATCAACACGGTTAATTGAACACGTTTAGAGTTAATAGTTAGCTTTAACTATAATAAGGTAAACAAAAAACTGATTATGTTTATTACCTGGTGTATTAAAGGGTTAATATAAACCATATAAGCTTTAATCTAAACGGCGGTAAAAATAAGCAAGTAACATATTCAGTAAATATATATAGAGTTAAAAGTTAATTATAACTATAATAAGTTAAATTAATAATAAGTAAAATAAAACAGATAAAAGAACAAATATTTATAAAAAAATAATTTTATTAAACTTTAAGGGCTGTATGGTTACTCTATTAAAGTTCAGGGGGTCAAATTGTCAAAACGTAAATTTTTTATTGAAAAAAGAATTATTATTAAACTTTCGTATGATAAATCTATTAAAATTCAGATATATACGTAAATCGTTTATAAAGAAAAATATCAGAGTTCAGGGGTCATGATAAATTTATTAAAGTTTAAGGTTAAAAAACGTAAATTAATTATAAAAAAACAATAATATTATAGTATTAAATTGTTATTTATTAAACTATTAAAGCAAAAAAAAACCAATAATATTATAGTCTTATAATTGTTAATTGTTAAACTATTAAAGGAAAAACAAAACAAATATTAAACTATTAAAGAAAAAAAAAAACAAATCATAAATAGTACTGTTAACATTATGTTTTCTTAGTCTATGAATAAACAAAATAGAAACATTATGATAACTATTTTATTACCATATTATAGATTAATAACGTTATAATGCTTTATAGTGTTGTAATTCATGCATAGGGAGTTTTTTAAGAAAAAAATGATTTTTCACTTCAAACCCAAAGATTTTACATCTTTTGTATTTTAACTAACCCCTTTGATTTTTTTTTACATTTGACCCAAAGCTTTTATTTTTTGCAATTTAATCCCAATATTTTTTATTTTCCATTTTGATCACCATACTTTTCATCTCGCAAGTTTTTCATTTTACGTTTCCTTAAAATTTTGCGAGTTAACACGTCACAACGTACATGTGGGGTTCAACGTTTTTTTGTCTATTTTCCTGTTTGACAAGCACATCGCAACGCGTCTATTTTTCCCTTTTTGATAGATTCGTAGCAACATGCGGGTCGTAGATCGACTTAGTTATTTTTTAATAGTTTTTAAGTTTTGGTCTAATTTTTCGCATTAATTTGCTGCAACGAGTGTGCGTGGTTCAAAGTTTTCACGTCTGCATTTCGTTCGGTGTTATTTTTCTTTTTTATTTACTTTATTTTTATGAGCTTTTCTGATGTTGGTAGTCGTTGGCAGTGGTGCGGCATTGGTGCTACTTGGCACGGTTTTACGAACGTTTTTAACATATTAAGCTTTCTACTAATAATTGTTTCGAGCTTACCTTATACATCCTTTATTTAAAAAAATATTTACGTGCATATTTTTATGTATGTATCTGTATAAATTTGATTTGCTCTATGTTTTAACATAAACTTTTTTCGGACATCAGAAGCCTACTTACTGTACACCGAAAACTGGAGAAACCCTATCCCAGACATCCGCAGGGTTTGAGGCTTCAGCAATGCCTTCTACCTACAGAATACAAAACGAATAATTTATGCAAATCAATGCAGATTTACAAAAATGTTTGTGCTTAAATTAGCTTATATCGTTCTACAAGTAAAGCTTACATCAATGGCTTGGAAGAATAGACGTAGAGCAGAGTCAAATTTGAGAAATTTGTATTATGTAAAAAAATATAAGCTTTATCCTGTGCATCTGTTGCTTCTTTCCTGAATTGCTGTTCACTGATAGGTTTAACATTTAAATAAAAGATTACTTTTTTGATGTTATATAATCATCTATTATTATGCATAATATTTTGTTGTGTTTCAGATTGTAAATATCTGTTTATGTGCAATTTTAAACACCAAAGTGTGATGTTTGAATGCCAAGTGAGGGGTTTTGTTAAGTTACATGGTGGACAAATAAAGAACAGCTTAAGTTGCAATTGGACTTATCACATCTCCACATCTTCTTCTTATACTAATAAATAATAAAAAAAATTTATACACGTGTCACTCTCTGATGCATCCTCATTTTTTAATAATAATATAATACTGATTAATATAGTTAGAGATAAACGTATAAATTCAAATTTAATTAATAATTATCTCTAACTAATACAAATGTATCAAATAATATAATATAGTATAATATCTAACTATTAATAAAAGATTCCAAATAAATATATATTATATATTATATATTATGCTATTATATAAATTAATAAGTTAAACGAATGTGGGGAAATCAAGATAATGTACGTAAGTAAATTTAGATTAGGAAATTCATGTGTGTGATTTATTATTATTATTATTATTATTATATTTTTTATATTTAAAAGTTCCAATATTACATTAATTTTTTTTTCCTTTTAGAACAACTTTTACAAAATTCTGAGTACAGTGTTGCAATGTATTTATTTTAATCTATGTTCAATATAAGTTTTATTAAAAGTTTTACAGTTAATTACACAGGTTATAAACTTGTGTATAACACGGGTTTAAGGATTAATTGTATTTATAAATATACTTATAAAAAAACATATTACACGGGTTTGAGAAAAAAAATATACTTATAGAAAAGTTACAATAATATGTAAAAGTTATATATAACGAAAATATAACCATAATCAAATCAAATCATAACAAAGCCAAGCTATGTAAAAAAAAGAGTATTAGTAGCATAAAGCAAATGTGTATCTACATTGGCTTAACAACTCCATAATAGATTGTAGAGTAAGATGAGAACATAATTATTATATCATGGACAACTTATTAAAAATGATTAGATATATTTATAAGAATGTTTCGTGAGCTAAAAAAAATAGAAATGTGCGAGCATCACATGTTAATGTCATCATCGTAACACATGTAACAAAATTGCAACGCGCGACAAGGATAAAAATCTAGTTTAGTCAATAAACCTTACATTTGTTGCTCATACAAGCAACCGATATTGGACAAGTCAAATACCTCGCAATGGTTTTAGTCCATAACATTTGACCGTCCATAAGGGCCAACGCCCTTGTTGGTTATGGTTGGTTCCCATCATGCCACCGCTCCGAATTTGGCTCCAAACAAGAGAACTCACTCAAAAGACTAGTATGGTAGGTGGGGAAACAAATTTGGTCTATAAACCACATATCTCATGTTCATATAATCGATACGGGACAAGTCTCATACCATATAATAGTTTCAGACCATGGGACAACCTCAGTTTATTTCATCGTTAAAAGTATTTTGCAGTACCGTTATGATAGTGACTTTTCTAATCAAGTATAAAATACTTCTTATATTATATAGTGTAGGATTACTTTACAAAGAACCAAAACCTTACAAAATGTAGGAAGAAATCTCAACTACAAGATCTTTATGATTTATGACTGAGATTGATACGGTGACATTTTTGTAATCCAAGCTAAAAGGTTACACATGCCATTTCCCCATCATTTTAAAAACGATATAGAATGAGCAATAGGGATATTTTTTTGGCTTTCTTAATTTTCACACCTTACATTTTTAGTTTATGTATATCTGTCATAGTAAACAAAAAATATATGCATGCGTTAATGCAATTCTTTACTTAAAAATAAGTTATGTATTGATAGGTAGAATGAGAACAAAATACATAATTAGGAAAAGATAGAGTGAACATATATTTGGATACATCCATTCAAAATATATATGTTTGGAGGCATCATTATTAATTATTTGTTTTAGAAATTAACGGTTCAGGGAGATATGATATGGAATTTATAGAAGGTAATCCAGCAAAAGCCGAAGTCCAAGTTCATGAGTCTTAACTAGATATATAGAGCTACTCATTCTTTACATACATAGTCTGCATACCAAAAAGGTAAAATAAAAGACAAGATATAAGCAACGAGATAACCACCAATGCATTTAAACATTCTTATAGAATTATGGCTCCGGATCTAAGAAGACCACTTTTGCTTTTGTTGAGGCTTGTGGGAACTGCATAACATCCTTTGCAATGTTGAGCCTTTTCTCAGCATCAGCCATAGCCCTTGGTCGGATGATCGATGTGGAGAATGGTCGAGTAGAAGCTTTATAAAGAGCATCTCTGGTCTCGTTCCTTCAAAAGATGTCATTTCTACACTTTGCAACATGAACCGTGTCTGATCCTGAGATTCCAAATAATTAGATGTTAATTCCAGATCAGCCTCAAGTCCCTACAAATATAAAACAAAAGCGAAATTGTGTCTTACCATCTGATTATTTTACTATATATGCCAAAAAAAACAATGTTAAAAGACTTTTAGCCCCTTTACCATCGGCATATGTGTCACACGAAGTACTTTCAAATTAGGGGAGTTCCGAAGCATACACAAAGCACCTTGAAGTTGATCCAAATCACCCAAACTAACACTTTGAAAGTCCAATCGCGTTAACCATTTGGCATGTGAAAGCCACTCTGAAAACTTTCCTGCTGCCATAAACTGTGTGGTGAAAGTGAGATTTTAACTTACCAAAATAACATGAGGACTGAATAAAGCTTAAGCATTCTGGTAAGAAAGTTTGTATCATACCTTGAGAAAATAACCGTCAATTGTAAAAGTAAATCTTGCAACGCGAAGAAGATCATTTAAGGATTTCAACAAGCATATTTTAACCGCATAAAGGTGTTCACTATGCAACAACCGGAGCAACATGTCTTCAGGGCAACTATCTACCCGCAAAATCTGCAAATTTTCAGCCTTGATGTTGAAATTGTTAACATTGCTACAATGAAACAGTGTCAAACCCTTAAGTTGTGGTAAGTTGATTACAGCTCCACTTCCACCGCGAAAATTAACTTTCCTGAAAATAATATCTTCAAGATTCTGAAATCCCTTAAACTCAAGTGGTGGCCTGAAAATACATTTATCTAATGCCAGCCCTCTCAATTCTAGACAAGAGAATACGGAGGACGGAATCTGATAAATCTTCCGAAAGTCAAGCACCCTGAGATTGTTTCTTGATAGGATTAACATCCATTGATCAACTTCTTGGAAGGTATCAAGAACTATCTCTTTTGTATATGGAGAAGAAATTTGGTAATGGGACCCTGGTGATGGATCATAATATGGTTTATAACCCTTATAAACCCATTATGATGATAAGCTCCAATATTCAAAAGCTGATTAGAGAATTCATATTGAAGATCCAGAGTCCTCATTCTTGTCCATCTGTACCTCCAGTTTTTTGATAGAACACTTGTTCTTACAGCATCTTTAACGGGGAGCCGCTCTAGGATCGGGTCAATCAAATCCTCAGACAAGTTACTGATAATGTCCTCATCAGCAGAGGTTACAAACCTCCTCTTATTATGTGGTTAAATTCAACAAAAAAGTGTATTAATAAAAAGTAAACAACAAGATTATAAAAATTTCATATGAGATAGATGCAATTAAGTTTGTGGAGTAGAAGTTACCCATGGAAACCCTCAATCAACCGATCAAGTAGTGTACTTCTTTAGCTGGTGTCAACTGAAATCTAGATAAATAAGAACACAACTCAAACAACATTATAAAGAAGATTTCTTGAAACATATAAAAGAATGAGAAACATGCAATTAACAAGTTACCCATGGATGATGGAGATCGGAAAGTTGTAGACCGATAATTTAGGGTTCCTATGGTAAAAAGGGGGAAATGAATGAATAACCAGCTAGCTACTATCAGCATTCACATCCAACCCAATACATTTCACTAAAAAAAACAACTTTTATATCAATATATTTCCATTAAAAATAAATATTTTTTCTATCTCATTTTCATTTAAATAATATTTTTATACATTTATCATTAAATTTTATCTCTCCTTCACTCACAATCACTTTCAATATATATTAAAAAATATACAGAGGGTGAACAATGTCCCCTCAAATATACAGCTTGACAATAACATTTTCTCTCTCCTTCACTCACAATCACTTTTTATACTCTTTATATTTTAAAAACCTCACACACATAATTTGATTCTCAGGATGTGAATGCTCTAACGACACATATTTCCATACTACCAACATCTTTTAACTAAGTGTGTTCATCGTTACCGTCTATTTTATTAACTAATCGGTTTTCAGTTAATCAATTCAGATTATTTTGTTAGATTAACAGTCTATTTTATTAACTAATTGGTTTTCAGTTAATCAGTTCAGATTATTTGGTTAGATTAACAGTTTTTGTTCAGATCATTTAATTTATGTGAATAGCCAAAACTAAACTTGGACTAAAACTTATACTTAAAATACATGAATTTGAAGTACAAATACATGAATTGATGTATAAATAAATAAAATGAAAGTATAAAATATGAAATACATAAACCGAATATATAGAAGTTGAAGTATATGAAGAGATCAAAACCTAAACCTCCTCCTGTTGTTGATGTTTCCAGATCAAAAGGACAGACAAAGAAGATGTTCAGCAGGTGAAGGATTCGGATCTGCCGATAGCGAGAAGAGCGTCATTGCATAAGTTTATGGCAAACTGTTAAGAATTTATGTATATACACACATCAACTCGCCGGAAACCTGTAACTCGTTGGAAAACTCACCGGACGCTTCAGAAACTCGTCGGACGCATCCCTTGGCCACATGGCCATTTTTTTGGGATTCGCCCCATAGACGCATCCCATGCTCGCCGGACGTATCCCGTGCATGATGCCTCGCTCCACCGACATAGGAGGTCGACATTTTTGAAAAACATTTTAGTCAACTGATATTTTGGTAATTTTCCCTTTCAGCCCTAACGTTTTCAATTGCTCACAGTCAGGACCCTGGCACTAATAGACGTTAGTTGCCCTTTTACTTATTTAACGGTGTGAAGGGCAATATGGTCATTTCACCCAAAGTTGACACCTTTCACACCTTTTTAATCCCCCGTCTTTTCTCTCCCAAAGACTTCCCTTGTATTAGTCAATATATTTTTTTCATTGCGTCGGAGTCATTTAGCATTAGTATTTACTTTGGGGTATCTCTGCAGTAGCAATAACTTTGCTTGGAGTTGGTTATCAGAGGATTTTGATACTTCTCCTTGTTGGTTCAATGACTGTTTGTGTAAAGCTCTTACATCCAAAGGCATGTATTGTGTTTCAGAGGTGTTCAGCAATCTTCTGACTTGCTTTCCAGTTGCTCCCCTTCCCAATTTAATCCTTACTAGTCTCATGCGTTATTTAAAAATGATCGATGACATGCATTCTACATACTTAAAGAGTTATGTACAAACGTTAGTGTATAAGATATGTGTTATCCAGTTCAAACATAAGCTCTCCAAGTGTTTATAGACGATGACCCTTTATAAACGGCATGATTGTTTGTTTGTCGTCTTAAGCAAATAATTTGCCTAAGTCCTTAAAAGGTCATCGATTACAGACTTGTGTACATATGACACAATAAAAGCACAATGTATGGAGGCTAAGTTTAGACAAATCATTACCATGTGTTTACCCACCAACCATTTGTTGGTCAGTGGTTAGCCATGCATAATGCTTTAGTTAACAGGCTCTGAGTGACTCACTCAGAGTGAGCGTGTTAAGACTAAAAGTCTATTGGAGATGCACTATAACACTTTTATGAAAGTCGAATGATATGGGTCAAGTATCATAAACCCGAAAAAAAAGCTGCAACCCATGCACTACACCCACGTCTTCACATGCAGTTATTTAGTATATTTGTTATTTTCGCATGCATGCACGTTTACTTATGATTATGCTATTTTTTATGTTTTAGTGATCCACGTTGCACGTTTCCCTTTTATCAGTTTGCATATATGTATTTAAGAATCATTTGATGTCAATGAAAAGTAGAAGAAAATTTGCAGAAAGTTATATTCGTTTCTCTCTATCCCTCTCTATTTCTATTAAGAGGTTGACCCACTTAAGGGTTGTAACATTGAAAATCAGAAGGATAGAGTTTGTAGACCTGATCGCAGGTAAACATGAAAATTACAAGCAATGGAAACCTTCATAGGGACCCAATTATTCCACTCGTATGGGCGTGTTGGAATCTAATATACCCGGAAGACGATGAAGTTTTTGATGCTTTTGACTGAAAAAACCCATGTCCCATCAATGCCCCAGACCCATTTATCCGAATTTGATGAAATGAAATCACTGCTTGCAGAAGAGCGGCTTGAAGCTGACCCAGTTCGACCAATTTTTGTTTGGGCCGCGAGTTGTCTTTTCCAGGCCCAACATCCCCTTTGGCCCAGACCCAAAAGTTTTAAATTAGCATGTATGTTACCAGAACTACCAATCTATGTATATACATTAAATGATCCCAAGAGCGGCCTGAAGCTGACCCAGTTCGACCAATTCTGTTTGGGCCGCGAGTTGTCTTTTCTAGCCCCAACATTCAAGTTCTAAATTACAAGCAATCTTAGTTAGAAAGTTTTAACATACTTATGAAACTTAACATATACTTCATAGGTGCTTGGTTATAAGCAATGCAGATGTTTGAAAGTTTCATAGCTACAGTTGATTATAAAACTACAAAAGCCAGGAGTTGCATGGTATTTTTTTTATACTAATAAGAGATTACAAAAGCCCATATGGTCTTTTCTTCCTAGCCCATATAACTGCCATGTTTAAAAGCCATTACGGCGATCGACTTCCAGCAATTGTTGCAAATACGCTATCCTTTCTTTACTCTTTTCGCGAAGCTATTCCACACGGTTTATGTACTCATTCATGGGATTTACAGGATTCACCTCCTTGCATCTTTCAAACCCCCGTTCCAGCGTATCCCGAACAGAATGGCAAAGATAGTCATCATGTTTCCCGAAAGTCGAAATCGCTTGATCAAAATACTCATGGAAAATCCAATAGCATTTTTTGTTGTTCATACACGGAGTATGACGTGGGATGTTTGAAGATACAACGAATTTGAAAGTACTGCACTTTCCTAAAGGAAACGGGTCGTCGGATCTACACCCGTCTCCTCTTTTATTGTGGTAACCTGGGTAGCCTTCAATCTTGAAGTCGACACATTCAAGCAGCGATAAGAAGCTTCTAGAAGCGAGTTCTTCGATGTTCCAACTTTCAAACGGGGGCGTAGTTTTGTGGGATACATGAACTTCACCTCCGGGCCTCAGCATACAACTTGCATTTTCGAAGAAACGGAGAACCAGATACCTGTGCTTGCTACAAGGAAGAAATTGATGGAAGCTTTAGCATTGTAAACCAAATCAAGGATGATGCCAATGGGTCAACATAATTCGAATTATAAAACAATGTTCACTTAATATCCATTGGCATCAGCTAGGGCTGCAAACGAACTGAACAAACACGAACAAGACCTTGTTCGTTTGTTAAGAAAGATATATGTGTCCACGAACTGTTCATGAACGTTTACCGAACGAGATTTTATGTTCGTGTTTGTTTGTTAAGAAAATGAACTTGTTCATGTCTGTTTGTGTTTGTTTGTTAATTTTAGGCAATGAACGAAAACAAACATTGATGAACACAAATGAGCACAAACTAATATTCATGAACACAAATGGAAGCAAACGAAACACAAACAAGCGTTCATGAACAAAATGTCTAATACAGGGACACTTATTAAATATTTTATGTCACACCCCGACCCGCAGCGGAAAAGGTGATCGGGGCATGATTGGGTTAACATCAAAGCTCATGACATTTATTATAACGTTTCATATTCATTAATACAATTTTAAAGGGAATTCTACAATCATTATTACATCATGTCCTAACATCAATCTAGGCTTCATTGTTTTCTTCTAAGGCATTTCCTATGTTTTCCTTGCTTCATCCTGTTCACCTGTATCATGTGTAAAAAGGGTTTTTGGATCAACAAAAAGTTGGCGAGTGAATCCTATGAAAAACATTTGAACAAGTTTATTTAATTGATTGTAAAATAAAGTGCACAACCACACATGAGTAAAAATAGATGTAAACTTATTCACCAATCAATTAATATTAAATAATACACACACGAACAATAATGGACCGTTTTGAGGCACGCGTTGCTCTACTCGTCTCTCACGAGGAACTGATGGGCCTAATGAATGATTTGCATAAACTTGACAATATAAAATATATAACTACAAACAATATAAACTAAATAATACACACACGAACAATAATGGATTTGTTTTGAGGCGCGCGTTGCTCAACTCGTCTCTCACGAGGAACTGATGGGCCTAATGAATGAATTGCATATAAATTGACAAAATGAAATACATGACTACAAACAATATATATACAATCTAAGTTTAGATCACAATATGGTATGGCACAAGTTTAAATAAACGAGTTAATTTTGTGACACATGACACACCCTAAAACGTGTAATTAAAAAGGGGAGTTGTAAGATTCACTCACATTGGGTGCATTCGGTTGATGGTGTTGAATGCGCACGAAGTGGTTTTAACCACGAGTGAAATTAACCTAGATAATGGCATAATGTTTCGGTAAGTAATGGGATTTTATTAATCAATTTTAGTAGGATTGTTGGGTGTATTTTTGTGAGTTTAAGGCTATTTTCTAACCTTAAAAATGTTATTTTTAAGTATTTTTAATTGATTTTTAAATAAAATAAATAAATAAAAATAATAAAAAAATGTTGACTTTTTGACCGTTGACCGTTGACCATTGACTGTTGACCGGTTTAATTGTGTGTAAGTGTGCGCTGAGCGAGGCTCGAACCCGAGACCTCCCGTACGCGTGCACGCAGCTCTACCAACTGATTGGGATAGCTTGGATGGGTATGGCGTGTGAAATTGGTTGATTACGTTGGATGGTAGCGAAAAGTTGCCCGTCTCTTTTTCTCTTAGAAATGGGTTGAGAAGGGGATTTTGTTTGGATGGAGTCGGAGGTTTCAATCGGTGCTTTATCCTTCTTCTTCTCCTCCTTGAAGTCTTTGTTCCGGATTCGGTTCTCGGTGAGCTCTGTTGCTAGCTCCATTGCTGCTTCCAAAGTTGCAGGCGTGGTACTTATTACAGAGTCTTGAATCTTTGACGGAAGACCTCGAATGTAGTGCTCGATCAAACGGTAGAGGGGAGTGAACAAATTGGGAACCATTTGATGTAACTCGAGGAATCTTTTGTTGTATGTGGTGTGGTCTCCTTCCTTTTGCTTCAACGAATAAAACTCATCTTCTAATTTCTTGATTTCTCTCCTTGGACAAAATCGCCTGGTCATGATTTCCTTCAATTCATCCCAAGTTAAAGGCATAGCATCGTCAACGCCTCGTTTGGCCTTCTCTGTATTCCACCAAGTAAGTGCTATTCCATATAAACGACCGGTAGCATATCGCACTTTGCGGTCATCAGGGCAATCGCAGTTTAGAAAAGTGTTCTCCATTTCTTCAAACCAATGGAGGAGAGCGGTGACACCTTCAGTCCCTTCGTATTTTGGAGGGTCGCATGATTTGAAATGCTTGTAGGTGCATTTAGTGGTATTTGGGGGAGGATTGACAACATTTTGAACTTCTTGGTTGACAGGATTAGCAGTAAGTGCTTGTTGGACTTGGATTACAATGTTGGGTATTACGGCAGCCATTTGTTGAGCGATTAGGGCAGCCATGCGCTCGCGGGCTTTTCCTGCTCTCATCTTCCTACGGGCGAGATTAGAAGACATCTACAAGGAATACATGTCAAGAGTATGAGTTGGATGTTTTTGGGTTCATGGGTTGCATTTAGGAATGAACATTCATAAAATAAATATAGAAAAATAAATCTACTACATCCATAGGATGTCTTGGGCTTTGCTCGTCATTAGGCCCTACATGCCGCCATACTTCACCTTCGTAATCATGTGGGCCCCCATGAATACCGGGTTTTTCATATGGTTCGCATGTGTTAGCCTGGTTACGTACACTAAAACCCGGAGAAAATCGAGAATATGTATATAACGTATGAGATTCGGAATGTGTCCAGGTGTAGACACGGTGACACCTCAAAGTGGGTTAGTTCGAACGACGTTTAGTGTGGCGTGCTTTGGCCTAATAGGTCCTTCGTACTCTCATCGTTAGTCCCCAGGTAGGCAAACTGGTCCGTTATATTGGATTTATACGAATGCCAACCTAGACAGGACGTTCCGACTACCGGTACTTGTACCCTTCCAGTTACTACATGCCCGTCGCAGAACTTACTTTGATGAGATTTGAAAATTGCAACAAAATCTTTGAATAACAAAAGTATGAAGATGAATTGAATATATGAACATTGAAATATGTATGATAAATATGTATATAAGTATGTATGTTTGACTGTAAGTATAAACAAATATGAAACAAATAAATATCATAAGTTTGTATGTAACCACCTAAACAATTAAAATTTAGGCAAACTATAGTATAGGCTCTAAGGGTCTAATAACCTATCCTATATCCCTATAGTCATGGCTCTGATACCAATCTGTCACACCCCGACCCGCAGCGGAAAAGGTGATCGGGGCATGAGTGGGTTAATATCAAAGCTCATGACATTTATTATAACGTTTCATATTCATTAATACAATTTTAAAGGGAATTATACAATCATTATTACATCATGTCCTAACATCAATCTAGGCTTCATTGTTTTCTTCTAAGGCATTTCCTATGTTTTCCTTGCTTCATCCTGTTCACCTGTATCATGTGTAAAAAGGGTTTTTGGATCAACAAAAAGTTGGCGAGTGAATCCTATGAAAAACATTTGAACAAGTTTATTTAATTGATTGTAAAATAAAGTGCACAACCACACATGAGTAAAAATAGATGTAAACTTATCCACCAATCAATTAATATTAAATAATACACACATGAACAATAATGGACCGTTTTGAGGCACGCGTTGCTCTACTCGTCTCTCACGAGGAACTGATGGGCCTAATGAATGATTTGCATAAACTTGACAATATAAAATATATAACTACAAACAATATGAACTAAATAATACACACACGAACAATAATGGATTTGTTTTGAGGCGCGCGTTGCTCAACTCGTCTCTCACGAGGAACTGATGGGCCTAATGAATGAATTGCATATAAATTGACAAAATGAAATACATGACTACAAACAATATATATACAATCTAAGTTTAGATCACAATATGGTATGGCACAAGTTTAAATAAACGAGTTAATTTTGTGACACATGACACACCCCAAAACGTGTAATTAAAAAGGCGAGTTGTAAGATTCACTCACATTGGGTGCGTTCGGTTGATGGTGTTGAATGCGCACGAAGTGGTTTTAACCACGAGTGAAATTAACCTAGATAATGGCATAATGTTTCGGTAAGTAATGGGATTTTATTAATCAATTTTAGTAGGATTGTTGGGTGTATTTTTGTGAGTTTAAGGCTATTTTCTAACCTTAAAAATGTTATTTTTAAGTATTTTTAATTGATTTTTAAATAAAATAAATAAATAAAAATAATAAAAAATGTTGACTTTTTGACCGTTGACCGTTGACCATTGACTGTTGACCGGTTTAATTGTGTGTAAGTGTGCGCTGAGTGAGGCTCGAACCCGAGACCTCCCGTACGCGTGCACGCAGCTCTACCAACTGAGCTACGTGTCTAACCCGAAATATTTCTGTTTTTAATTATATTTATATATTAATTGAATTAAACAGAAAATCATTTATTTTAAAAACAATTTTAAAGCATCGAACCGGGGCGCTCCACAGGTCTCGAACCCAGGACCTGTGGGTTGAGTTAACACACAGTCCACCGCTGGACTGTGTGTCTAACTTGTTAAATAAACCGATTTTTATTATACTTATATACAAACTAAATATTTTCATTTCTGTCTTAAATAAAAAGTTTAATAATTGTCCGGACCGGTGCGGTAGCCCGGACTCGAACTCGTGTCCTGTGATTAAACATTCACACAGTCCACCACTGGACTGTGTGTCTATCTTGGTTATTATTCCGGTTTTTATTAAACTTAACATCTTACGCAGTGACTCCGGTTCGGTTAAAAAAGGAATATTTTTATTAAGGCGAAGGTGCGTGGAACAAGATTCGAACTTGAGACGTAAGCGTGTTTTATGTGCACACAGTCCACCGCTGGACTGTGTGTCTAACCCGAGTTATATCGTGATTTTAATTATACATATAGACAACGAAAAACTTCGTCTTCTTCGTTAGACTAAACCAGAATCGGAGTCCGACTGGTTCGTCGATTTAATCATGTTCTCTTAGTGTTTTGAGGTTAATTACAGGTGAGATAAATAAAGAGAATGAAAAATTAGGCGTAAGGTATACCGAACTGGACTCCTCTGTTTCTCCGGCGAAGCTCCGGTGACAGCAGAAACTTCCGGCGACGTGTGTCTTGCGGCAGAGAGTCTTCAGAGAGCTTGAGATGGATGTGAGTGGCTTCGGTATAAGTTCTGGGTGTTCAGTAAGGCTCAGAAGTGAAGGGCTCGGTTTTCCGGCGAGGTACAGAACTTTTCCGGCGAGTGGAATTACGTCGGGTAAAGGTGCGGTTTTGAGCGAAAAAGCTAGCAGAGGTTCGAGGAGGTATTTATAGGGCGGGACATCGACGTATTTGGCCCGTTTTCCGACTTGATTCGTCGGTTAGAAACTTTCCGGCGGTTATAACTTGTGTCGCGGACTCAGGCGTCGGTTATAACCGATGTAGTGATTAAAGTTTACGTTATAACTGAAGAAACCGTCAATTCTTGGCGAGTTAGTCGGGATTTCCGACGACTGCAAATAGGCGCGTCGGTTTTGAATTCGATTCTCATGTTATGAATTAATTGTCTTCAAATTTGAACAAGAAACGTAAGCGGCGCAGTGGTTGAAGGGTTGAAAGATAAGTTGCTTGTTGACTCGCTGGCTGACCCGGGTTCGAAACCCGGCAGCAACATTTTATTTTTAAATCACTATTTTTAAGACTTTTTCAAATAAAACTTTTATAACCCAATATACTTATTAATTATGTATCGTTTAAAATTAATTTGGGCATTAAATATGCAACGAAATTTTTAACTGATTGTTCGGTTAATAAACGGAGCGGGTTTGGTAAGTCCGTTTTTTGACGGATGTTACATTTTATTTGTCGGACTTTTACAAAATTTAAATTTAAATAAGAGTTAATTACATAGTTATTCCATGTGGTTTGCATAAAATAACATACTTAGGTACTAATAGTTTAAAATCACCTTCTAGGGTATTAACTTTTCATTTTGTAACGTTTGGATGTATTAACCTCTAAAGTATTAACATAGTTAGTCCCTGTGGTTTGCACAAAATAACATACCTAGGTACTAATAGTTTAACAAACAATTAACGTTAATACCTCCAAACATTACAAAATGAAATGTTAATACCCTATAATGTGATTTTAAAGTATTAGTACATAAGTATGTTACTTTGTGCAAACCACAGGGACTAACTATGTAATTAACTCTTTAAATACTATATAAAAACTAAAAACACTAATGAGCTGTCGGACACAAACGAACACGTTACCGAACGTTCACAAACATATATGAACAAACGCAGCCTTGTTCATGTTCGTTCATTTAACTAAACAAACAAAATTTCTTGTTTGTGTTCGTTTGTTTAATAAACGAGCAAACACAAACGAACTTCTCACCGAACATTTGGTTCGTATGCAGCCCTAGCATCAGCTGTATACCCATTTATGCATATATAATATAATCCTTTGATAAATAAGTGGTAAAAAGAGGTTACTAGTTGATCGACTTCCTTTCCGGAAAAAACCAGCGTGCGGAAAATTATAGATTATCCGGTGGAACTTCCGCCATTGAAGATCAGGATGAAGCTTCATTGTCATTGTCCTACAACAAGTGAGCTCCAGCTTTATGCAACAAGTCCAGGTTTGTTCTTGCTCTCACGTATTTCTTGATCACAAGGTCTAATAAAATAAAACTATTAGGTAAGCAACAAACCAAAACAAAGCTGATTGATGAGGGAGGGTGGATTACCGTAAGAATCGAGCGATGTGGCTACGATGTTGAGCCAAAAACCCTAGCCAGACTGAGAGAAAACGAGAAATCTCCTTCTCCTACCAGTAGTAGTATCTCATGATCCGACGAGTAATGTTTTAACAAAGGGGTGTCAATATCAATATGTATCTAGAGAGAGAGAATAATAGGAGATGGGATGGGACGGACACAGCTGACACCACTAGAATTTCTAGGCCTGAGGACGGTAATACCGGAAATAAACATTTTCCTATAGCCAGCCGTAGTAGCCAATTTTAATTTTGGTGGTTACACTCCTTCAAGTTTGAGAAACTACTTTAACTAACGCATGCAATTTTAAATGAAGAATATAATATAAAAATAAATAACTCTTAACGTTATTTCAACAAAAAATGTATGTAATTGTAGTTATTTACAGAAAAAGAGTCATTCTTAAACTTTAAGTGTCTCACATAACAACATATCATATGACGATTCACAAACAACAAATGATACATGTATAAACTATAAAGTGGATTGACTTAAAACCATGCATTTTGATTGCATTTGTATACGTTCAACCCTAATAATATTTATTATATTATATTATATAATAATTAGCAACATAGGTCGCATAATTGATCACTTGACGGTTCCATTTTCTGACATACTGTACCGGAATCAAGAAAACCATTCAAAATCGGGTATAATAATTAAAAAAACCGTCTTACAATGCAACCATTCAAAACTTGTCGTTCCTTAATAGTCATCGTGTCTCCTCCAACCACCAATTCCCCGCCTTTTCATAGCCTATATAACCTTACCCGTCTAAACATTTACAAAATTATTTATGGGTTTTCTAGGAGCGACGGTTGAGACAGTTATGTAGAAGTAGGATGTGGTGGTGGTGGTTACAAAAATTGTGTGGAGAAGTGAGAGAGAAATGGATGGTGGTTGTGATGGATGATGTGGTAGCAATGCCTAGGCTATTGTTGTGGTCACTTCTTTTTTTTCTGTCATTTAAGTCTCTTGGTAGTGGGAGGTGGGATATGGTGTCTCAGGGGATATGATGCCCCATGGCGCCTTGGGCTATATGTGCTTTTTTCCTTCTTACGAAAAATATAACGCCAAAACTTTGCCTCTTTCAAAATACTTGACCGTTGAACGGTCATAATGTTTTAAAAAAATTCCTAAATCTTTATATATATCCAACTTATTCTTTATCATTTTACACCACCAAATCTCTATCAAAACCCTCTAACATCCAACAATCTCACAAAATAAAACCTCTAAAATGTCGTCACCTCCATCGGAAGATTCTTTCACTGATCTTTACTAAAGATTGTTTTCATACGAAGAAGCCGCAGAGGAGGAAGAAGCGGTTACGAGTGCATGTACCCTCACGATTCAAGCCATGCAACAAGTTAATTGTTCTCCTGCACGCCCCATCTTAAGGCGGACTTTTGTTTTGTGAGACCGTGAAGTCGCAAACGAGCGTTTGATGAAAGATTATTTCGATCCTACACCGGTTCATGGCCCCAATGTTTTTAGGGCCAGCTTAGGATGAGCAAAAGGTTATTTTTGCGCATTAATGATGATTTGGAAGTTAAGTATGACTACTTTAAGCAAATAATGGATGCGATAGAATATCTAGGATTCACCTCAATTCAAAAGATAACTTTCGCATTACGTATACTTAGGGCCGTCTCCAAAAATCACAAATTTTTTTTTGGCCTGTGCGAGATAAAATTTTTTGGCCCTAATCGAAAATCTCAATTTAATATAAACTCATCAATCACTAAAATTTATATGGATATAATTTAAATAGTTATTTTTTGCTAAGTTTGGGAAGTAATTTAGCAACTAAAGGAAAAGATGCAGTTAACAAAATTAAACATTAAATGTCACTAACCAAAAAATCAAAAACTAATCTAAAATAAAGAATTTGGAGATGTCGGGATTAGAAGCCAGGTATCCTTGTTATTTAAGCAAGACAGTAACCACCAGTAAAGGGATCATTTATGTTATATGTCGATCCAGTGCATATATATTCTATTTTATACAGCGTAAATTCTATACAAAACTAAAAAGATTTGGGCCCTCGGAGAGTTTGGGCTTTGTGTTGTCGCCCACCCCGCACCCCTTATGGGTCGGCCCAGTGTATACTCGCCTACGGAAACACGTACAACATCAACGATAGTATTTGAAGATTGGGGAGAAAACAACACGCGATAGAGTGGAACATTTCTGCTTAGGTATATTTTAACTCACTCATATATATTTAATTTTATTTTAAAGTACAATAAAATAAAAAAATACGGTTATATATGTAACAACTCCAATTTTCGTTGTTATCTTTTTTTTATTTCCGTTGTATCTATCAATTATAATCCCGAGATTCGTTTATAAGAAAGTTATGTTAATTAAATTATGTTGATTCACAGTTATATCGCATCTAATCGCTTATTAAAAGTATCGCTAATTTAATCGCAATCACAAGTAGTTATGCTACTATACGAGTCGAGTGGGTTATTGTTAGATAAACACTTGTGCCATCACATCGTTTATCTCATCGCATCGCAAATCGCAGTTAATTATGTGGAATTATGTTTTATGTGTGTATATTTGTTTATGTTATGGTTATAATCAATATCGCAACGCTCTCACTCGCGCAAATCGCTAAACCGCACTATTATATCAATTACAACGCTTAATATAACTATCTAATACGAACCGAATCGCCGAACGAACTCTTAACGCGAAATAATCGAACAAAACTTGGCCCCTAGGTCAAGTTCGCCCGAACTTGTCTGAGCCTCTTAAACTCTTCAAAACTGACAAGTCCGCCCGGACTTGTCTGGAAACCCACCAGAACATACAAGTTCGCTCGAACTTGTAGCAAGTTCGCCCGAACTTGGTACAAATTCGCCCGAACTTGGTGTCTGCCCCTTTCATTTCACCACCACCTATAAATACTCAGCTCCATTCTCTCATTTGAACTTGCTCCAAGTTCGCCCGGAGCTCCCCAAAACCAAAACCTTTTATTTTCTAAGTAAGATTCAACCCGTTTTCAACTACAACAACGTTTTACAACGATTTTGCACAAGGCTTTGCCTTCATTTTCATTAAATCTCTTCTGTTTATGAAAATCTTCATCTTTTTCCATAAAACTTCTGTTTTTCACTCAGATCTATGCTTAGATCTGAGTAAAACCCTTTTAAACATCGATTTTCACACAATATTCAGACTAATGGCGTATGTTTCGTTCACTTTGAAGTGGAACGAGGCGTTGTCAAGCAAGATCTCAGATCCGGAAGCACAAGGACGAAATCGTCACTTTACACAAGCTGGACTAACCCGTACGAACCTTCAAGGTCGCCCGGATTAGTCCGATTTTCAATAAAATGGCTAAACTTGCTCCAAAAGACCTCTCCAGCCTAAGTTTTACTCAGTGGCTTAAGGTTGGAGGGATGAACACTCGATTTCCCCAGTAAACGACGCAAAAACGCACGATTTGGATGCCAAAACGATCATGTTCACTCGGATTACATCAAGTTCGCCCGAACTTGACCAAACTTCAAAAATGGCACAAGTTCGCCCGAACTCTGTCCAATTCTTAATAGAATTAGACAAGTTCACCCGAACTTGTATCATCCCTCAACAACCAGTACAAGTTCGCCCGAACTTGTCTAATTTCTCAGGAAACATGACAAGTTCGCCCAAACTTGTACCCACAGTAAGCTCAGGCATACAAGTTCGCCTGAACTTGTCTGTTGTTCTCCCAACCGTTAATCGTTTCAGCAATTCGGAAGACTGATGCACTTCTGTTCGCTTACAGGCTAATCCGACACTCTCCGCAACTCCTCGCAGATCCCGTCTCATCTCTCAAAACGCACCCGCAGTGAGTATACTTGAACCCTTTTACGCTTAAACGCACTTTGGGGGTCACATATGTTCCTATATCAAATCACATCACACAAATCTCAAATGCTTATTCGCAACCCACTGTTACATGATTATAGGTGAAATCTGCTAAATTGTATATATTGCTTGATTGCTTGTACGCCACCCTTAACATGATAGTATACTAGAGGTTGACCCGCCACCCGAAGGCCCGGGGTTGTTAAGGCTCGCATTTTTATTTCACATTTATTTTCTCTTTTAGGATGTGAACGCTTGTTCGCATGCCTCGATCAATCGCGGTTTGTTGGTTTTCATGAATCTAAGTAGTTACATAGTTCACATCTCTTACGTATGTCATGCGATGTATGCTAAACGCTATTATATCTATTATGTACGCAAACTTGTATGCTCACCTTTACTTAATTGTATTGACGTTTTATTTTAACATATGTGGCAGGTTGAGGATTATGCTTTGGATGCTTAGTTTAGGGTTTTTGCTTTAGAAAATCATGTAATAAAATCTAGGGAAGATCGAATCGGATATTACGTTTAAGAGATTGTTTTGATATGTAATGGTTGTTTAAATATTTTATGAGTTTGATAGTATGGGATGTTGAATGTTGATTAATGTCTTTAAATAAACGTTATGGAATCTCTTGATCAATCTGATTCGCCTAATGCCATGCCCCGATGTTCCCGCCATCGGTTGGGGTGTGACAGATTTGTATCAGAGCCATAGCTATAGGGAAATTAAGTAGAATTGCCATGTTTTGTCTTAGACTATAGTTAGGATACCAAATCAGACCGATACGCATCGATTAACGCCGAAAACTCATTCGAACAGACAAGTCTGCCCGAACTTGGAGTGACAAGTTCGCTCGAAATTGATCAAGTTCGCCCGGACTTGATCAAGTTCGCCCGGACTTGATCAAGTTCGCCCGGACTTGACCAAGTTCGCCCGAACTTGCCTGTCCCCTCAACAACAAATAAGTTCGTTTGGGATAGACCAAGTCCGCTCAAACTTGATATCAGACAGATGCCAAGTTCGCCCGTGTCACACCCCGACCCGCAGCAGAAAAGGTGATCGGGGCATGATTGGGTTATCATCAAAGCTCATGACATTTATTTTAACGTTTCATATTCATTAATACAATTTAATGGAAATTTACAATCATAATTACATCAATGACCTAAACATCAGTCTAAGCTTCTTTGTTTTCTTCTAAGGCATTTCCTATGTTTTCCTTGCTTCATCCTGTTCACCTGTATCATGTGTAAAAGGGTTTTTGGATCAACAAAAAGTTGGCGAGTGAATCCTATGGAAAACATTTGAACAAGTTTATTTAATTGATTATGAAATAAAGTGCACAACCACACATGAGTAAAAATAGATGTAAACTTATTCATAAATCAATTTAATATTAAACAATACACATATGAACAATAATGGATTGGTTTTGAGGCACGCGTTGCTCAACTCGTCTCTCACGAGGAACTGATGGGCCTAATGAATGAATTGCATAAACATGATAATATGAAAGACATAACTACAACAATATAAACTCAATAATACACACATGAACAATAATGGATTGGTTTTGAGGCACGCGTTGCTCAACTCGTCTACCACGAGGAACTGATGGGCTTAATGAATGAATTGCGTATAAGTGGACAAAATGAAATACATAATTACAACAATAATAACAATCTAAGTTTAGATCACGATATGGTATGGCACAAGTTTAAATAAATGAGTTAACTATTTTGTGACACATGACACACCCCAAAACGTGTAATTAAAAAGGGGAAGTTGTAAGATTCACTCACAGTGGGTGCGTTCGGTTGATGATGTTGAATGCACGCGAAATGGTTTTAACCACGAGTGAAATTAACCTAGATAAATAGCATTATGGTTCGGTAAGTAAACGGATTTTATTAATCCATTTTAGTAGGATTGTTGGGTGTATTTTTTTGTGAGTTTAAGGCTATTTTCTAACCTTAAAAATGTTATTTTTAAGTAGTTTTAATTGATTTTTAATTAAAATAAATAAATAAAAATAATAAAAAATTTGACTTTTTTCACCGTTGACCGTTGACCATTGACCATTGACTGTTTGACCGGTTCGTATGCGTGTATGTGTGCACTGAGTGAGGCTCGAACCCGAGACCTCCCGTACGCGTGCACGCAGCTCTACCAGCTGAGCTACGTGTCTAACCCGAAATATTTCTGTTTTTAATTATATTTATACATTAATTAGATTAAACAGAAAATCCTTTATTTTTAAAAACGATTTTAATCCAAAGACTCGGTGCGCTCCACAGGTCTCGAACCCGGGACCTGTGGTTTATGCTAACACACAATCCACCGCTGGACTGTGTGTCCAACTTGTTAACTAAACTGATTTTTATTATTCTTAAATACAAGCTAAGTATTTTCATTTCTGACTTAAATAAAAAGTTTAATAATTATCCGGTTCGATGCAGAAGACCGGACTCGAACTCGTGTCCTGTGATTAAACATACACACAGTCCACCACTGGACTGTGTGTCTAACTTGGTTATTATTCCGGTTATTAATAAACTTAACATGTAACAGTGGTGACCGGTTCGGTTAACAAAAAAAAGGCATTTTTATTAAGGCAGCATGCGTGGGACAAGATTCGAACTCGAGACGTTATTGTGTTTAATGTGCACACAGTCCACCGCTGGACTGTGTGTCTAACCCGAGTAATAACTTGATTTTAATTATACTTATATGTTACCGAACTTCGTCTTCTTCGTCAGTTTTAACCAGAAACGATGACTGACTGGTTCGAAGTTTTATTCAGGTTTCTTTAGCGTTTTATGATTAATCATATGTGAGATATAAATAAAAAGAAAGAAAAAATTAGGCGTAAGGTATACCGACTGGACTCCTCTGTTTTTCCGACAGAACTCCGGCGACAGCAACAGGTTCCGGCGTCGTGTGTCTTGCAGCAGCGAGTCTTTAGAAAGCTTGAAAAGAATGTGGGTGACTTCGGTATAAACTCAGGGGGTTCAGTAAGGCTCAGAAATGGAGGGTTCGGTTTTCCGGCGATAAGCAGAAGATTTCCGGCGAGTGAGTTTTCGCCGAGAAAGGGTGCGGTTTTGAGCGAAAAAGTTTGCAGAGGTTCGAGGGGGTATTTATAAGGCAGGTTATCGATGAACTTGGTCCAATTTCCGACTTGATTCAAAGTCATTACGTTTTCCGGCGGTTATAGTTTGTGTCGCGGACTCAGGCGTCGGTTATAACCGATGTAGCGATTAAGTTTTACGTTATAACTGAAGTAACCGTCGATTCTTGGCGAGTTAGTCGGGATTTCCGACGACTGCAATTTTGGGCGCCGGTTTTGAATTCGGAAAAACATGTTATGAATTAAATGATTCTAATAATTAACAAAGAATACAAGTGGCGCAGTGGTTTAAGTGTTGAGTGTTAAGTCCGTTGTTTGACCCGGCGACTGACCCGGGTTCGAAACCCGGCAGTGCCAAATTATTTTTATTTTCTTATTTTTAACAGTTTTTCAAAAACTAATTATATATTCCCATATAATAATTAATTATGTATCGTTTAAAATTATTTTGGGCATTAAATTCGCAACGAAATTTTTAACTGATTGTTCGGTTAATAAACGAAGCGGGTTTGGTAAATCCATTTTTGACGGATGTTACAGCCCGAACTTGACCAGAATCCTTCGATACGAATTTTTAAACATTGCTTTTTCTAAAGCAACCACAACATACGTGAAGAACGCTCGTATCACACAAAACGAGTGATCAAGTCAAGATTAGGTGTGAAAACCAAGAACTCTCGATAATATCATTCACTCCACGCATTCTCTATCGCACGAGATACCTTCGTTGAGTTAGGAGTGATATCCAAACCTCGACGAGAATCTCCATTTCTATCTAGTGGAACTCCCGATTTGATCGGTGATCATAACCACAACTAGGAATGAAGTTGTTAAGTTAGGGGTGAAACCCGCATCTTAATAACTAGTTCCGCTCTTCAATTTTCAATCTCACCAAAGTCTCGATTGTTTCGATGACTCGGAACACGACGTAACTGGAAGGATAAATGTCGTTAACTATTGTACGGCGAGAGCATTTGTCTATTAGGCCAAATCGTGTGTCCGAACTCAAAGAATTTTCGAACTACTTTGGGTAGTCAAAGTCTCAAAACCCAGGACGCTC
The DNA here is from genome assembly GCA_947069175.1 of Scalesia atractyloides. Lineage (NCBI taxonomy): Eukaryota > Viridiplantae > Streptophyta > Magnoliopsida > Asterales > Asteraceae > Scalesia > Scalesia atractyloides. The sequence continues at coordinate 70,267,298 of CAMTDV010000004.1, read as the reverse complement.
CAAAATTGATTTAAGCCTATTATCGTCGATTTTACGCATCATCGAGTTTATTATTATTTATGTGTTTAAAATTTAAGAATTTTCGCTTTATTCGATTTCTCGCTTTATCGATTTCTCGATTTATCGCTTTTACGCTCCATCGAAATATGCACTACTCGCACAACTCTCGCAATCTAAAACGCTAATTAATGCACCAACCAAACTAATCGCTCAACTCGCTTACGCCTATGTGGACCTGTGTGCCTCATGCGTGGTATTACTCGCTTATATATCGCATATATCTCGCTTATATATCGCATCTCGAACGCGCTACGCTTTACTTATAAGAAGGTGAATACGTGCAAAGTATATGCTTACGTGAATTATGTGACTATGTGTTTACGTGCTTATGTGCTATGTGCTATGTGCTTATGTTCCTACGTGTTTGTCTGCCTACGTGTTTTTGTGATTTTGTGACTTGTATGAATAATAATAATAAGTACTTTAAATATAAACCTATTATAATCGAATCTCATCCAATCAAATCCTTTATGTAGATGGCATCAATGGGATCTCACACTCGCCGCACCGCTCAGCACAACAACGCTGACAAACGCATCGCCTCTCTTGTAGCCAAGGAAATGGCTAAGGTGATCCCGCAGATCGTCAACGAGATCCACGCCGCCAGCAGGAATTCATCGGTCGATTCCAAAACGCCCAAGACTTCTTTCAGCTTTAAACAGTTCAAAGCTTGTGGACCCCTCACTTTCTCAGGCACCGAAGGACCCAGTGCCATGTTTCACTGGTTTGATGCTATCGAGGTCACATTTCGTCAGAGTGGGTGTCCCGAACCCCTTCGCACTATTAACGCTACCGACGTTTTCCAGTCCAGGGCTCTCGACTGGTGGACCGCGGAGCGTAACAAGAGGGGAAACGATGAAGCCTACGGACTCACATGGGAGGAACTTAAAGCAATCATGATCAAAGAATTCTGCCCTCCCTATGAAATCCAGAAGTTGGAAAATGAGTTTTGGGGAATTTAGCAAGACGGACCCGACAATGCTGGTTTAACGGCTCGATTCAAACAGTTGAGCATTATCTGTCCCGGTCAAGTGGACACGACCGAGAAAGCAATCAAGAAGTACCTTAACGCTCTGCCCGACTACGTCGCTGACTTTGTTCAAGCAGCACGCCCTGCTACTATCGAGGAGACCTACCAGCTAGCCGTAGAGATAAATGACAAACAGGTTCAGTTGGTTACTTTAAGAACAACAAGGTCGCAAATCAGGCCATCAATGAATCAGCAGCTCCTAGCGATCAGCCTCGAGAGTCGAAGAACAGTCGCCGAGGCCGCAAAAGGGAAAACCCGAGCAAGAACTTTGCTCTTACCGCTCAGCAAAACCCTCATCCACTCCAGTCTGCAGCACCAAACGCACCGCCGGCAAAGCGTGCGTATACTGGCCCGCACCCTTTGTGCTCAAAATGCACTTATCATCATGCGGTTGGAGGTAATCTCCGTTTCTGTACCAACTGCAACATCTACGGCCACTTTACTGTTAGTTGCCGTTCAGGCCCTCGTCAGTCAGCTCCTCCAGCACCAGCAACACCAGCTTTACCAGCTCCTCCCCAGGCCAACTAGCAGCAAGCTCCAAGGGAACGTGCCTGTTATACGTGCGGTGATCCGAATCATTTCAGTAATGTCTGTCCAAACAAACCTGTGAAGCAGGAACAGCAGCAGCAGCACAAGCCACAACCACCACAGCCTCAGCAGCAACAACAACAGGGTGCACGTGGATGAGTCTTTAACCTCAATCATCGCCAGGCTCAGAACGATAACAATGTTGTCAATGGTATTCCTTGTTCCTTATCAATGGTATTTATGCTTCATGTTTATTTGATACTGGTGTCGATAATTGTTTTGTATCGTTAGAATTCAAAAAGGTTTTAACATGTAAACGCGCTAAACTCCCAAAGACTTTCGATGTGGAAGTCGCCACCGTAAAAAACCGTTACAGTTAACTCTGTCCTACGTGGTTGTTCTCTCGATCTCAACAACCACATCTTCTCGATAAATCTCATACCTATGCAGTTAGGAAGCTTCGATATCATAGTGGGTGTGGATTTTCTTCGTGAAAACCATGCTGAAGTTGTTTGCTTCGATAAAATGATTCGCTTTCCCTCTCACGAACGGTGATCAACTGCATCTCTATGGTGAAACTCCCTCAAAGAAGTTGATGCTTTTGTCGTGTACTCGAGCACACAAATGTTAACGAAAGCAATGTGTTGCATTTCTAGCCCATATCTAAACCCGAAGAAAGAGAAGAAAACTTTTAAAGACGTTCTTGTTGTTCGTGACTTTCCTAAGGTCTTTCCCGACGATTTACCCGGTTTACCCCCTACTCGAGATGTTGAATTCCGTATCGATTTAGTTCCCGGTGCTACACCCGTTGCTGAAGCTCCATACCGTCTTGCACCATCAGAAATGCGCGAGCTATCTAGCCAACTTTAAGAGCTTCTTGATAAAGGTTTTATACGCCTGAGCACTTCACCGTGGGGCGCACCCGTTCTTTTTGTGAAAAAGAAAGATGGGACGTTCCGAATGTGCATCGATTATCGTGAACTTAACAAACTCACGATAAAGAACCGCTATCCTCTTCCTCGAATCGACGACTTATTTGATCAGCTTCAAGGTGCTACATGTTTTTCTAAGATCTATTTACGTTCCGGTTATCATCAGTTGCGTGTACTCGAAGAAGATATTCCGAAAACCGCCTTTCGTACTCGTTATGGCCATTTTGAATCCGTGGTCATTCCCTTTGGTCTTACAAATGCACCCGCGGTCTTCATGGATTTGATGAACCGTGTGTGTAAAGCTTTCTTAGATCGTTTCGTCATTGTGTTTATTGATGACATCCTTATCTATTCGAAGTCGAGAGACGAACACGCACGCCATCTCCGTTTAGTCCTCGAACTTCTCCAAGGTAATCGCCTTCATGCTAAGTTCTTAAAATGTGAATTTTGGCTCGAAGAAGTCCAATTTCTCAGCCATATCGTTAATAGTCAAGGAATTCACGTCGACCCTGCAAAAATCGAAGCCGTCAAGAGTTGGATTACACCGAACAATGCATCCAAAATCCATTCATTTCTTGGATTGGCGGGTTACTACCGTCGGTTCATCGCCTACTTTTCAAAAATCGTCGTTCCGCTTACCGCTTTAACTCATAAAGACAATCGTTTGGTATTCCAAGCAAGAGGAAGCTTTCCAAACCCTCAAGCGTATGTTATGCAACGCTCCTATACTCACTCTTCCCGATGGAAACGACGATTTCGTTGTTTATTGCGATGCCTCTAATCTTGGTCTTGGTTGTGTTCTCATGCAACAAGACAAGGTTATCGCGTATGCATCTCGACAACTCAAGATCCACGAGAAAAACTACACAACCCACGATCTCGAACTCGGTGCAGTTGTTTTTGCATTGAAGATATGGCGACACTACCTTTACTGTACCAAGTGTAAGGTCTTCACCGACCATAAGAGCTTACAACATATCTTTAATCAAAAGGAACTGAATATGCGCCAATGCAGATGGGTTGAACTTCTCAACGATTACGATTGCGAGATGCGCTACCATCCCGGCAAAGCGAACGTCGTAGCTGATGCTCTCAGTCGACGAAGCTATGTGTATAGTGTTCGTGACTCTCAAGCTTTGAATGATCTTGAAATTTTGATTCGCTCCGCTCAGTTTGCTTGTTTTAATGAGAATACCCTGCAAGATGAAATGAAATTTTGTGTCGAAACTCAACTCGTTGTTAAACCTAACGGTATTTATTACTACCTCGATCATATTTGGATTCCCAACCGTAACAATCTTCGTGAATTGCTAATGACCAAAGCTCATAAATCCCGGTATTCCATTCACCCCGGAGCCGACAAGATGTACCAGGACCTTCGTCCTAAGTATTGGTGGCCGGGCATGAAAAAGGATATCGCCGATTACGTCTCAAAGTGCTTAACTTGTTCGAAAGTTAAAGTCGAGCATCAAAGGCCCTCGGGCTTGCTCAAACAACCCGAGATCCCGATGTGGAAGTGGGAGAGTATAGCCATGGACTTTATCACAAAGCTCCCTCGCACTTCCTCTGGTCATGATAGCATTTGGGTTATCGTTGATCGTCTTACTAAATCCGCGCACTTTATTGCTATACGAGAAGACTTTAAGGTCGAACGGTTAGCCCGAATCTATACCGACGAAGTAATTTATCGACACGGGACGCCTCGTGACATCATTTCTGACCGCGACGGTCGCTTTATGTTATATGTCGATCCAGTGCATATATATTCTATTTATACAACGTAAATTCTATACAAAACTAAAAAGATTTGGGCCCTCGGAGGGTTTGGGCTTTGTCTTGTCGCCGACCACGCACCCCTTATGGGTCGGCCCTGCGTATACTCGCCTACGGAAACACGTACAACATCAACGATGAGTATTTGAAGATTGGGAGAAAACAACACGCGATAGCGTGGAACATTTCTGCTTAGGTATATTTTAACTCACTCATATATATTTAATTTTATTTTAAAGTACAATACAATAAAAAATACGGTTATATATGTAACAACTCCAATTTCCGTTGTTATCTTTTTCTTTTTATTTCCCTTGTATCTATCAATTGTAATCCCGAGATTCGTTTATAAGAAAGTTATGTTAATTAAATTATGTTGATTCACAGTTATATTACATCTAATCGCTTATTAAAAGCATCGCTAATTTAATTGCAATCACAAGTAGTTATGCTACTATACGAGCCGAGTGGGTTATTGTTAAATAAACACTTGTACCATCGCATCGCTTATCTCATCGCATCACAAAACGCAATTAATTATGTGGAATTATGTTTTATGTGTGTATATATGTTTATGTTATGGTTATAATCAATATCGCAACGCTCTCACTCGCGCAAATCGCTAAATCGCACTATTATATCAATTACAACGCTTAATATAACTATCTAATACGAACCGAATCGCCGAACGAACCCTTAACGCGAAATAATCGAACAAAACTTGGCCCCTAGGTCAAGTTCGGCCGAACTTGTATAACACAAGTTCGCCCGAACTTGTTTGAGCCTCTTAAACTCTTCAAAACTGACAAGTTTGCCCGGACTTGTCTGGAAACCCACCAGAACATACAAGTTCGCTCGAACTTGTAGCAAGTTCGCCAGAACTTGGTACAAGTTTGTAACATCCGTCAAAAAACGGATTTACCAAACCCGCTCCGTTTATTAACCGAACAATCAGTTAAAAATTTCGTTGCTTATTTAATGCCCAAATTAATTTTAAACGATACATAATTAATGAGTATATTGGAATATATATTTTGTTTTTGAAAAACTGTTAAAAACAATGAAATAAAAATAAAATGGTACTGCCGGGTTTCGAACCCGGGTCAGTCAGCCGGGTCAACAACAACTTAACACTCAACTCTCCAACCACTGCGCCACTCATGCTTCTTGTTAATTAATGGAAACAATTAATACATATTATAATTCTCGAATTCAAAATCGGCGCGCCCAATTGCAGTCGTCGGAAATCCCGACTAACTCGCCAAGAATTGACGGTTACTTCAATTATAATGTAAACTCTAATCACTGCATCGGTTATAACCGACGCATGAGTCCGCGACACAAGCTAAAATCGCCGGAAAGTTCTAACCGACGAATCAAGTCGGAAATCGGACCAAATTCATCGATGACCTGCCCTATAAATACCTCCTCGAACCTCTGCAAGCTTTTTCGCTCAAAACCGCACTTTACCTGACGTAATTCCACTCGCCGGAAAAGTTATGCACCTCGCCGGAAAACCGAGCCCTTCACTTCTGAGCCTTACTGAACCCCCAGAGCTTATACCGAAGTCACCCACATCCATTTCAAGCTTGCTGAAGACTCTCTGCCGCAGGACACACGTCGCCGGAAATTTCTGCAGTCACCGGAGTTTCGCCGGAGAAACAGAGGAGTCCAGTTTCGGTATATCTAACACTTAATTTTTCATTCTTTTATTTATCTCACCTGTAATTAACTGAAACACACTAAAGAACATGATTAAAATCGTTGAATCAGTCAGTCATCGTTTCTGGTTAAGATCAACGAAGAAGACAAAGTTTCGGTAGTATATAAGTTTAATTTAAATCAAGAAATAACTCGGGTTAGACACACAGTCCAGTGGTGGACTGTGTGCACATTAAAAACGCTTACGTCTCGAGTTCGAATCATGTCCCACGCTCCCTCGCTTCAATAAAAATGTTCCTTTTTATTACTGAACCAGATCCATTTCATATAGTTGTTAAGTATAATAAAAAACGGAATAATAACCAAGATAGACACACAGTCCAGTGGTGGACTGTGTGCGCGTTTAAAACACAGGTCACGAGTTCGAGTCCGGACTACCGCACCGGTCCGGACAATTATCCAATTTTTTAAATAAGGCAGAAATGAAATTATTTAATTGTATATAAGTATAATAAAAATCATATTATATAACAAGTTAAACACACAGTCCAGCGGTGGACTGTGTGTTAACCTAAACCACAGGTCCCGGGTTCGAGACCTGTGGAGCGCACCGAGTCTTTGGATTAAAATCGTTTTTAAAAAAATAAAGGATTTTCTGTTCAATCTAATTAGTATATAAATATAATTAAAAACAGAAATATTTCGGGTTAGACACGTAGCTCAGTTGGTAGAGCTGCGTGCACGCGTACGGGAGGTCTCGGGTTCGAGCCTCACCCAGCGCACACATACACGCATATGAACCGGTCAACAGTCAAGGTCAAAGTCAATGGTCAACGGTCAACGTTCAAAAAGTCACCTTTTTTTATTTATTTATTTTATTTAAAAATCAATTAAAAATATTTAAAAATAACATTTTTAGGGTTAGAAAATAGCCTTAAACTCACAAAAATACACCCAACAATCCTACTAAAATGGATTAATAAAATCCGTTTACTTACCGAACCATTATGCCATTATCTAGGTTAATTTCACTCGTGGTTAAAACCACTTCGTGCGCATTCAACATCATCAACCGAACGCACCCACTGTGAGTGAATCTTACAACTTCCCTTTTTAATTACACGTTTTGGGGTGTGTCATGTGTCACCAAAAATTAACTCGTTTATTTAAACTTGTGTCATACCATATTGTGATCTAAATTTAGATTGTTTATATTGTTTGTGGTTATGTATTTCATTTTGTCAACTTATATGAAATTCATTCATTAAGCCCATCAGTTCCTCGACGAGTTGAGCAACGCGTGCCTCAAAACGATCCATTATTTTTCATGTGTGCATTATTTAATATTAAAAGATTGGTGTATAAGTTTACATCTATTTTTACTCATGTGTGGTTGTGCACTTTAATTTTATTATCAATTAAATAAACTTGTTCAAATGTTTTCCATAGGATTCACTCGCCAACTTTTTGTTGATCCAAAAACCATTTTTACACATGATACAGGTGAACAGGATGAAGCAAGGAAAACATAGGAAATTCTTAGAAGAAAACAAAGAAGCTTAGATTGATGTTAGGTCATGATGTAATTATGATTGTAAATTTCCCATTAAATTGTATTAATGAATATGAAACGTTATAATAAATGTCATGAGCTTTGATGATAACCCAATCATGCCCCGTTCACCTTTTCCGCTGCGGGTCGGGGTGTGACAGATTGGTATCAGAGCCATGACTATAGGGATATAGGATAGGTTATTAGACCCTTAGAGCCTATACTATAGTTTGCCTAAATTTTAATTGATTAGGTGGTTACATACAAACTTATGATATTTATTTGTTTCATATTTGTTTATACTTACAGTCAAACAAACATACTTATATACACATTCATTATACATATTTCAATGTTCATATATCCAAATCATTTTCATACTCTCGTTATTCAAAGATTTTGTTGCAATTTTCAAATCTAATCAAAGTAAGTTCTGCGACGGGCATGTAGTAACTGGAAGGGTACAAGTACCGGTAGTCGGAACGTCCTGTCTAGGTTGGCATTCGTTTAAATCCAATATAACGGACCAGTTTGCCTACCTGGGGACTAACGATGAGAGTACGAAGGACCTATTAGGCCAAAGCATGTCACACCAAACGTCGTTCGAACTAACCCCACTTTGAGGTGTCACCGTGTCTACACCTAGACACATTCCGAATATCACACGTTATATACATATTTCTCGATTTTCTCCGGGTTTTAGTGTACGTAACCAGGCTAACACATGCGAACCATATGAAAAACCCGGTATTCATGGGGGCCCACATGATTACGAAGGTGAAGTATGGCGGCATGTAGGGCCTAATGACGAGCAAAGCCCAAGACATCCTATGGATGTAGTAGATTTATTTTTCTATAATTATTTTATGAATGTTCATTCCTGATTGCGACCCATGAACCCAAAAGCATCCAACTCATACTCCTGACATGTATTCCTTGTAGATGTCTTCTAACCTCGCCCGTAGGAAGATGAGAGCAGGAAAAGCTCGCGAGCGCATGGCTGCCCTAATCGCTCAACAAATGGCTGCCGTAATACCCAACATTGTAATCCAAGTCCAACAAGCACTTACCGCGAATCCTGTCAATCAAGAAGATCAACACGTTATCAACCCTCCCCCAAATACCACTAAATGCACCTACAAGCATTTCAAATCATGCGACCCTCCAAAATACAAAGGGACGGAAGGTGTCACTGCTCTCCTCCATTGGTTTGAAGAAATGGAGAACACTTTTCTAAATTGCGATTGCCCCGATGATCGCAAAGTGCGATATGCTACCGGTCGTTTATATGGAATAGCACTTACTTGGTGGAATACAGAGAAGGCCAAACGAGGGGTTGAAGATGCTATGACTTTAACTTGGGATGAATTGAAGGAAATCATGACCAGACGATTTTGCCCAAGGAGCGAAATCAAGAAATTAGAAGATGAATTTTATTCGTTGAAGCAAAAGGAAGGAGACCACACCACATACAACAAAAGATTCCTCGAGTTACATCAGATGGTTCCCAACTTGTTCACTCCCCTCTACCGGTTGATCGAGCACTACATTCGAGGTCTTCCGTCAAAGATTCAAGACTCCCTAATAAGTACCACGCCTGCAACTTTGGAAGCAGCAATGGAGCTAGCAACAGAGCTCACCGAGAACCGAATTCGGAACAAAGACTTCAAGGAGGAGAAGAAGAAGGATAAAGCATCGACTGAAACCTCCGACTACACCCAAACCGAATCCCCTTCTCAACCCAATTCTAAGAGAAAAAGAGACGGGCAACTTTTCGCTACTATCCAACGTAATCAACCAATTTCACACGCCATACCCATCCAAGCTATCCCAATCACTCAAGTGGCACCCAACTCAACTTACCCAAATAAGAAACCATATCTTGGACCTCACCCTCGATGTAACACCTGTTTTTATCACCATCCCCTTACCTTACCTTGTCGACTATGTGCAACTTGTGGACGCTATGGTCACTTGAGCAGGGTTTGCCGCACCTTTCAAAACCAACTCTCTCCCCCTACTCAAGACATGATCCAAACCTATCAACAACCCCAATACCCCATGTTCCCATATGTTCGAGCTTGTTTCAATTGTGGCGACCCTACCCACTATAGAAACACGTGCCCTCGATTGGTTAACATCATAAACGCTCAAGCCCAATCAAACCCAGTTAACCAAGTAAATCAAGAAAACCCAACCACTAGGCCACCAGCAAGAGGAAGAGTTTTCAACATCAACGCCAATCCTGTCGAAGATAATGACGGCCCAAACGAAGATACCCAACTTGTTCTCTTCACCGAAAATCGAGATTCAACCCCAATCGTTTAGTTTTATGTTTTTCTTTATGTTTTAGAATCACATAGAACCGATCATAACTTAAGGATAAAGCCAATGAAACTTTGACAAGAATATGGTGGATACGCCGCTGGTACTTCCTATATATAAGTATTCTTGCCAAAGGATCAGAAGCATTATCTGGCGGTTATGAGAGGTTCCATGTATAAGTTGTTTGAGTGATTATTGTTTATTATTTTCAATACAAGCAATATGATCGGCTCCGTTTGATTGAGCCTTGATCGCACAGACATTTTCATTTTCAGTACATACAATACGATCGGCTCCGTTTGATTGAGCCTTGATCGCACAGACAGTTTCATTATCAGTATCTTGTGGTTGTTGTGTTTGTTGTAGAGTCACATAGAACTAATCATAACTTGCGGATAAAGTCAATGAGAATTTGACGAGAATATGGTGGATACGCCGCTGGTACTTCCTATATATAAGTATTCTTGTCAAAGGATCGGAGGCATTATCAGGCGGTTATGAGAGGTTCCATGTATAAATTGTTTGAGTGATTATTGTTTATTATTTTTAGTACATGCAATACGATCGGCTCCGTTTGATTGAGCCTTGATCGCACGGACATTTTTCATTTTCAGTACATACAATACGATCGGCTCCGTTTGATTGAGCCTTGATCGCACAGACATTTTTCATTATCAGTATCTTGTGGTTGTTATGTTTGTTGTAGAGTCACATAGAACTAATCATAACTTATGGATAAAGTCAATGAAAATTTGACAAGAATATGGTGGATACGCCGCTGGTACTTCCTATATATAAGTATTCTTGTCAAAGGATCGGAGGCATTATCAGGCGGTTATGAGAGGTTCCATGTATAAGCTTTTTGTGTGATTATTGTTTAGATTAAATTTATTATTTTCAGTACATGCAATACGATCGGCTCCGTTTGATTGAGCCTTGATCGCACAAACATTTTCATTTTCAGTACATGCACTACGATCGGCTCCGTTTGATTGAGCCTTGATCGCACCGACATTTTTCATTATCAGTATCTTGTGATTGTTGTATTGGTTGTAGAGTCACATAGGACTAATCATAATTCACTGATAAAACCAATGAAAATTTGACGAGAATATGGTGGATACGCCGCTGGTACTTCCTATATATAAGTATTCTTGTCAAAGGATCAGAGGCATTGTCAGACGGTTATGAGAAGTTCTATGTAGGATTTAGTAGTTTCTTGGTAACAAATCATAACTTGCGGATAAAACCAACGAAAATTTGACAAGAATATGGTGGATACGCCGCTGGTACTTCCTATATATAAGTATTCTTGCCAAAGGGTCAGAGGCATTATCAGGCGGTTATGAGAAGTTCCATGTAGGATTTAGTATTGCCTTGGTTGAAATTTGTGTTACATTCATATCATCTTGCCATTTAAAGAAATTGGATTGTGTTCTATTTCTACAAAAACTAACCTCTCCATTATTACAAACGAGAGAGGAACTGTCACCATTCAAACATATATGCTATCAGAATGTGGTTTCAAATATTGGTTGTTGTGTTATTTATGTTCTAGAGTTACATCATAGGACCAATCATAACTTACTGATAAGACCAATGAAAGTTTGACAAGAATATGGTGGATACGCCGCTGGTACTTCCTATATATAAGTATTCTTGTCAAAGGATCAGAGGCATTGTCAGACGGTTATGAGAAGTTCTATGTAGGATTTAGTAATTTCTTGGTACATTAGTTGTTGTGTTTATTTATGTTCTATAGTCATAGAACCAATCATAACTTACTAATAAAACCAATGAAAATTTGACAAGAATATGGTGGATACGTCGCTGGTACTTCCTATATATAAGTATTCTTGTCAAAGGATCAGAGGTATTGTTAGACGGTTACGAGAAGTTCCATGTAGGTTGTAGTATTAGAAGTTTTGCTTTAGGATATAACCATATCCTTCCAAACATATCAAAACTCTTACGCATGATATCATATTTAGCGAATCAACTCTACTTATCAATATTTTACCGTAGGCAACAAAAAGCGATTCCTGTAACAGGGTACTTAAACCTTACAAGGAACGTTACCGCCTCAAACAAAAACTTAAACCCTTACTTCTTCTAAGTATGTAACTGTCAAACTAAACACCATCATGCTTTTAGTCAATTATATCACTACTTAAATTTCGGGACGAAATTTCTAAAAAGCAGGGGATACTGTATCATCCGTAAAAAAACGGATTTACCAAACCCGCTCCGTTTATTAACCGAACAATCAGTTAAAAATTTCGTTGCTTATTTAATGCCCAAATTAATTTTAAACGATACATAATTAATGAGTATATTGGAATATATATTTTGTTTTGAAAAACTGTTAAAAACAATGAAATAAAAATAAAATGGTACTGCCGGGTTTCGAACCCGGGTCAGTCAGCCGGGTCAACAACAACTTAACACTCAACTCTCCAACCACTGCGTCACTCATGCTTCTTGTTAATTAATGGAAACGATTAATACATATTATAATTCTCGAATTCAAAATCGGCGCGCCCAATTGCAGTCGTCGGAAATCCCGACTAACTCGCCAAGAATTGACGGTTACTTCAGTTATAACGTAAACTCTAATCACTGCATCGGTTATAACCGACGCATGAGTCCGCGACACAAGCTAAAATCGCCGGAAAGTTCTAACCGACGAATCAAGTCGGAAATCGGACCAAATTCATCGATGACCTGTCCTATAAATACCTCATCGAACCTCTGCAAGCTTTTTCGCTTAAAACCGCACTTTACCCGACGTAATTCCACTCGCCGGAAAAGTTATGCACCTCGCCGGAAAACCGAGCCCTTCACTTCTGAGCCTTACTGAACCCCCAGAGCTTATACCGAAGTCACCCACATCCATTTCAAGCTTGCTGAAGACTCTCTGCCGCAGGGCACACGTCGCCGGAAATTTCTGCAGTCACCGGAGTTTCGCCGGAGAAACAGAGGAGTCCAGTTTCGGTATATCTAACACTTAATTTTTCATTCTTTTATTTATCTCACCAGTAATTAACTGAAACACACTAAAGAACATGATTAAAATCGTTGAATCAGTCAGTCATCGTTTCTGGTTAAGATCAACGAAGAAGACAAAGTTTCGGTAGTATATAAGTTTAATTTAAATCAAGAAATAACTCGGGTTAGACACACAGTCCAGTGGTGGACTGTGTGCACATTAAAAACGCTTACGTCTCGAGTTCGAATCATGTCCCACGCTCCCTCGCTTCAATAAAAATGTTCCTTTTTATTACTGAACCGGATCCATTTCATATAGTTGTTAAGTATAATAAAAAAACGGAATAATAACCAAGATAGACACACTGTCCAGTGGTGGACTGTGTGCGCGTTTAAAACACAGGTCACGAGTTCGAGTCCGGACTACCGCACCGGTCCGGACAATTATCCAATTTTTTAAATAAGGCAGAAATGAAATTATTTAATTGTATATAAGTATAATAAAAATCAGATTATATAACAAGTTAAACACACAGTCCAGCGGTGGACTGTGTGTTAACCTAAACCACAGGTCCCGGGTTCGAGACCTGTGGAGCGCACCGAGTCTTTGGATTAAAATCGTTTTTAAAAAAATAAAGGATTTTCTGTTCAATCTAATTAGTATATAAATATAATTAAAAACAGAAATATTTCGGGTTAGACACGTAGCTCAGTTGGTAGAGCTGCGTGCACGCGTACGGGAGGTCTCGGGTTCGAGCCTCACCCAGCGCACACATACACGCATACGAACCGGTCAACAGTCAAGGTCAAAGTCAATGGTCAACGGTCAACGTTCAAAAAGTCACCTTTTTTTATTTATTTATTTTATTTAAAAATCAATTAAAAATATTTAAAAATAACATTTTTAGGGTTAGAAAATAGCCTTAAACTCACAAAAATACACCCAACAATCCTACTAAAATGGATTAATAAAATCCGTTTACTTACCGAACCATTATGCCATTATCTAGGTTAATTTCACTCGTGGTTAAAACCACTTCGTGCGCATTCAACATCATCAACCGAACGCACCCACTGTGAGTGAATCTTACAACTTCCCTTTTTAATTACACGTTTTGGGGTGTGTCATGTGTCACCAAAAATTAACTCGTTTATTTAAACTTGTGTCATACCATATTGTGATCTAAATTTAGATTGTTTATATTGTTTGTGGTTATGTATTTCATTTTGTCAACTTATATGAAATTCATTCATTAAGCCCATCAGTTCCCCGTGAGAGACGAGTTGAGCAACGCGTGCCTCAAAACGATCCATTATTTTTCATGTGTGCATTATTTAATATTAAAAGATTGGTGTATAAGTTTACATCTATTTTTACTCATGTGTGGTTGTGCACTTTAATTTTATTATCAATTAAATAAACTTGTTCAAATGTTTTCCATAGGATTCACTCGCCAACTTTTTGTTGATCCAAAAACCATTTTTACACATGATACAGGTGAACAGGATGAAGCAAGGAAAACATAGGAAATGCCTTAGAAGAAAACAAAGAAGCTTAGATTGATGTTAGGTCATGATGTAATTATGATTGTAAATTTCCCATTAAATTGTATTAATGAATATGAAACGTTATAATAAATGTCATGAGCTTTGATGATAACCCAATCATGCCCCGGTCACCTTTTCCGCTGCGGGTCGGGGTGTGACAAAGTTCGCTCGAACTTGTAGCAAGTTCGCCAGAACTTGGTACAAGTTCGCCCGAACTTGATGTCTGCCCCTCTCATTTCACCTCCACCTATAAATACTCAGCTCCATTCTCTCATTTGAACTTGCTGCAAGTTCACCCGGAGCTCCCCAAAACCGAAACCCTTTATTTTCTAAGTAAGATTCAACCCGTTTTCAACTACAAACAACGTTCAACAACGTTTTACAACGATTTTGCACAAGGCTTTGCCTTCGTTTTCATCAAATCTATTCTGTTTATGAAAATCTTCATCTTTTTCCATAAAACTTATGTTTTTCACTCAGATCTAAGCTTAGATCTGAGTAAAACCCTTTTAAACATCGATTCACACAATATTCGGACTAATGACGTATGTTTCGTTCACTTTGAAGTGGAACAAGGCGTTGTCAAGCAAGATCTCAGATCCGGAAGCACAAGGACGAAATCGTCACTTTACACAAGCTGGACTAACCCGTACGAACCTTCAAGTTCGCCCGGATTAGTCCGATTTTCTGTAAAATGGCTAAACTCGCTCTAAAAGACCTTTCCAGCCTAAGTTTTACTCAGTGGCTTAAGGTTGGAGGGATGAACACTCGATTTCCCCGGCAAACGACGCAAAAACGCACGATTTGGATGCCAAAACGATCATGTTCGCTCGGATTACATCAAGTTCGCCCGAACTTGTCACCAGATTGGTGATCAAGTTCGCCCGAACTTGACCAAACTTAAAAAATGGCACAAGTTCGCCCGAACTCTGTCCAATTTTCAAGATAATTAGACAAGTTCACCCGAACTTGTATCATCCCTCAATAACCAGTACAAGTTCACCCGAACTTGTTTAATTTCTCAGGAAACATGAGAAGTTCACCAGAACTTGTACCCACAATAAGCTCAGGCGTACAAGTTCGTCCGAACTTGTACTTTCAAGTACAAGTTCGCCCGAACTTGTCTGCTGTTCTCCCAACCGTTAACCGTTTCAGCAACTCGGAAGACTGATGCACTTCTGTTCGCTTACAGGCTGATCCAACACTCTCCGCAACTCCTCGCAGATCCCGTCTCATCTCTCAAAACGCACCTGCAGTGAGTGTACTTGAACCCTTTTACGCTTAAACGCACTTTTGGGGGTCACATATATTCCTATATCAAATCACATCACACAAATCTCAAATGCTTATTCGCAACCCGCTGTTACATGATTATACGTGAAATCTGCTGAATTGTATGTATTGCTTGATTGCTTGTACCCCACCCTTAACATGATAGTCTACTAGAGGTTGACCCGCCACCCGGAGGTCCATGGTTGTTAAGGCTCGCATTTTTATTTCACATTTATTTTCTCTTTTAGGATGTGAACGCTTGTTCGCATGCCTCGATCAATCGCGGTTTGTTGGTTTGCATTAATCTAAGTAGTTACGTAGTTCACATCTCTTACGTATGTCATGCGGTGTATGCTAAACGCTTTTATATCTATTATGTATGGAAACCTGTATGCTCACCTTAACTTAATTGTATTGACGTTCTATTTTAACATATGTGGCATGTTGAGGATTATGCTTTGGATGCTTAGTTTAGGGTTTTTGCTTTAGAAAATCATGTAATAAAATCTAGGGAAGATCGAATCGGATATTACGTTTAAGAGATTGTTTTGATATGTAATGGTTGTTTAAATATTTTATGAGTTTGATAGTATGGGATGTTGAATGTTGATTAATGTCTTTAAATAAACGTTATGGAATCTCTTGATCAATCTGATTCGCCTAGTGCCAAGCCCGGATGTTTCCGCCATCGGTTGGGGTGTGACAATATATAATTTTTATTTTTAGGTACATGCTAGTTATATGGAAAACGTTACTTGAGAAACCCGAGTTGGAACGATCTTCAATAAATATACGAGGTGCATTTATAAAAAAACATGGAACATCCGACATGATTGGTAGTTTGGACTGTCGTCAATGGCGTTGGTATAATTGTCCAATCGCATGGCGAGGTCAACATACACGCGGTGACCAGAAAGGACCAACATTGGTTTTACAAGCGGTTTCCTCATACGACTTTGGGTTTGGTCGACTTTCTTTGGTCTCGCCGGGTGTATGAACAACATTAATACCTTCGAGTGTTCACCATTGCTATAGGGTTACATTTCGGGCGCAATACAGAAAACCAGGTTTCATGCAAATGGGAACGACTACGAGCATGGATACTATTTGGGCGATGATATATACTCGGAGTATTCAAGTATAGTGAAAACGTTTTCTAAAATGCTCGATGTGAAAAGGCAATATTTTAGAAATCCTTGTCGTATGTGGGTAAGGAAAAAACTAGAATGGTCATGTATGCTTGTATCATAATGCATAATATGATTATAGAAGATGATGGAAAAGCAATATGTCAAAACTATTTCCAGAATATGTTGTTGAAGGAACGCAACCAACAATAGAAGAGGTAATCTTAAATGGTCAACTATTGCGTTCTAAGGAAATATATAACCTGTAAAGGCGGATTTGGTTGAACATGCTTGGACGATTCGCACAATTCGACACGATGACGACAATGAAGAAAACTCCTAGGAAGAAGAAGTAGAAGAATTCGAAGTTGGAGGCTTTGAAGACGGAGGTTTAGATGACAGAAAAAACGAAGAAAACGAAGGAGACAACAACGATGAAAATAAGTAGTATTAAATATATTAAGTGTAATGTTTTTATTAGTTATTAATGTTTGAAACGTTTTTTTAAGTTCAATGAAATTAGAGATTAAATGAATAAGCAGAAAATTGATAATTGAATAATGATGTTAAGTGGTGTTACCACTACATACCCTAGTGATATAACCCCATAAAGCCCTCTTTTGCTTTTTTCCGTCACTTGTCGTATAATCCCCACCAAAGAGCTTTATGGGGTCTTATGACTACACATAGCCTAAGGTATGTGTGTTGATGCCCCTCTTGCACTTTTCTGTCACTTGTCGTATAACCCCCACCAAAAAACTTTATGGGGCCTTGTGACTACACATGGGCTAAGGTGTGTGTTGATGGAGAATGAGACAATAAGAGTGGAGATGTTTATATTTTTTACTTTTTCATGAAGACTGAAGACTAAATAAAACATTCAAAAGATTGTTGTTTCTCTCTCTAAAATCGTGGTAAGTTATGTTCAAACCTACTTCTCTCACACACTTGTGCGTGTGTTCGTGGTGTTCCGACTGAACACGATGAAGATTGTTGTTTCACTCTCTAAAACAATAACTTTCTATCTCTCAAACACCTACTAGATCTAGAACCGTCCGATGAAAACGACGAAGATTATTGTTTCACTCTCTAAAATCGTGGTAAATTAGGTTTAAACCTGTTTCTATCTCACACACTTGTGCGTGTGTTTTTGGTGTTCTAGATGAACACAATAAAGATTGTTTTTTCTCTATCTGAAATAAGAACCTTCTATCTCCAAAAACATTCATCCTACCGCCGTTCACCCACCAATCAGAATTGTGAAAAAGAAACTCATGCGAACATATTGGCTTGGTTTCTCTTTTCCATCGAGGGTGAAAGAAAATGTGGAGAAAACAGAGAAAAAAATGAGATCCAGAGAGAGAATGCCATAAAAAAGAAGGAAACACAAGTTTCAGTAGAAGTACACATGAGCAAAGAGAGAGACATTTAAATGTACCAAAATACCTCTCAAACCACTTTTCAGCATAAGGAAAGTAATATATCTAAATCAAAATAGCATCTTATTTCCTAAACCATTAGATCATCTAGATCAGTGGTCAAAATAAGGTTTACCAGGTTTTCTCACACAAATAAGTTTTCTATTTATCCTCTCTCTCTATGGTTGGGTTCATTTCAGAATTCTAAATAATTGTGGGCTATTATGTTTAAAACTTTGATAAAGGCTTAACTTATTCAAAGTTTTAAATCAAAATTCTTTAAAAGTTAATTAAAAACTATTGTGAGCCTAAGATGTGGACTTGTGGAGGAACGAGAAATAAACAAAAGGGAAGACAACGACAATTGACGACTCACGATCGCCACATCACGCAAGCCACAACGGCACACCAACATACGATAGGCCGGAATTGAGTGGTATTCAGGTTGTAATCAGTCGGAATTGAGGTATATTTTGATTCTTTTTTGTGTTTTTTTTGTCATTTTATTTTATTTACACACATGACAACTAAATAAAATAAAACAACATATAAAAAAACTTGACCAAAATATTTTTTTTTAAGGGTGACTTTCTATATACTGGACCTATTGGTCACCGGGTTCTTGTCAAAGACAATCCCCCGTCAGCCCCACCTTGAGAACGCGATGTTCGATTGGGCCCCGGCCTCCGCGCAGACTGACCTTCGCCCGGAAACCATACTATCCTCACTCGAGAGACTCGCTGGGGTAACAGCTGGGTAAAACCAGGTTGCCTTTCGGATCGAATCATTTCTCGGTAGAAAGCGGTCCATCATTGGACTCCCCCCACAAATACCACAGCCGGGTGTCAAACCGGTGACCTCCCAAAGGAGAAACCGGCCCAACCCACCCCAAGGGAACCAACTGGGCTGGGAGGGATTTACTGACCAAAATAAAAAAAGTAAAAAACAATACAATATTATCTCTTCTAAAAAATATTATTATTCTACTTGTAAATTAGCACTCCAGACAACCAGTGTAGTGCCTGCCCAGCTGTTCCTTACCACCGGATCATCTTCTTCTCATTCCAATCTCCCCCAAACACAACCCTAATCTTACCTTTTCACATCAACAGCCCTTGAATCCATCAAAATCATCCGATTTCTGCAGCTAATTTAGGGTTTCACTCTCCTGTTTTCGGATCGGAGAGATGGATAAAAGCAGGAGAGCGGTGGAATCCTACTGGAGGTCAAAGATGATCGATGACGCCACATCCGATGAAGATAAAGTCACTCCTGTTTAAAATTGGATGAAATCTGTGAGCTTCTTCGTTCTTCTCACCTCTCCATTGTTAAGGAAGTCTCTCAGTTTATATTCAAACGGCTGCAACATAAGTCCCCATTGTTAAACAGAAGGTATATTTACCAGTTTGCCCCTGTTTTTGTTAATTGTTTTGATAAATTGTGTTGAGGATTGATTCAGATTGTATGATCATGTTGATTCTTTAGGGTTATGATAATCGAATTCGGATAAGTTAGGAAGATGTAGAATTAGTAAAATGGTCATTGAGATAAATGTAAATGATCTAGATGTATCTAGATTTGATCAAATGGTTATGTGATTATGATTCTTTGGTGGATCAAGTATCAGTGATGACCTTCTGGTGCATTGGCAGCCCCATGACCTCTTGGAGTCTCGCCTAGAGCAAAAATGCTCTGGGCTGAGCTAGGGGTTTTATCACGGTGGGCCTTTGGCGGTGGGTTTTCTCTGGAATGGTGACGGGCCGGGTCACCAGCGCCGTTTGCGTTTGCAGGCGTGGGTGGCCTTTTGCCATTGGGTTTACCCGGGTGATCGGGCTTTTGTTGGTCGTTCAAAAAAAAACAAAGAAGTGGATCGAGTATTGCATCCAAACATCCCCTTAGACCTTAGTGTGATTTTAGTTAATGATCAATCCTCATTTGATCTATCTTTTACTTGGTTTTAAAATGTATGCATTGGGAAAGCATAATGTGCACATCGATGAGATCTCATTTAGTGATGCGATTTGTGCGTGCTGCGGCACCTGATGCAGTTGACCGGTATTGTGACAAATTTAACTGTTGATTGCGATAGTTTTTTTTGAATCTGGTTGAACACATCTGACCATTGGTTGAGCAATGGGTTTGAGTATTTGAACAAATTAGACCATTGAATGGAACAAAACTTAACGGAGATAAGGGAGCATATATGATATTTTCTGTTCAAATGTTAACAGGTTAAATCCTATCAATCTTTGGATCAAAATGCATTGGATGACCACGCGCTTTTTAAAACCAAGATTAATAACCATTTGTTTAGTTGATAAATTATAACCGAGGTAGTGTTTGATGTCATGGAATTTGAAGTTTGGAATCGGAAATCAAGCTTGGTCAGTTCAAATTCAAAATACATTGTAGTTTACGCTATGATTTCTATCCGTACACACACGATTTAAAATTTAAATTAAGTGTTTGGTGCAATTTTTGTTTGTAGGCTTTGAGAGTGATCAAGTACGCAGTAGGAAAGTCCGGTGCGGATTTCAAGAGAGAAATGCAAAGAAACTCGGCGGCTATCCGTGAGCTAATCCATCACAGGGGTCATCCCGACCCGTTAAAGGGTGACGCCCTCAATAAATCCGTTAGGGAAATCGCCCAAGAAGCTTTATCCGCATTATTTTCCGGTGAAGACACCAGTAAACCACCACCTAACGAAGGTCTCGCCCAAAGAATAAGGGTTCGGAAACACCAACTTTGACCCTCCGTCAAACGATAAGAAGTCATTTCTTAACGAGGTTGTTGGCATCGGAAGCGCGACGATTAAACAGGGATTGAATAATTTAACACAAACTCAAACACCAAACAAGAATAATAACACGGGGACTTACAAGAGCGCGAATCTGAGTAGATCATTTACTTCATTTACTAATGAAAATAGTTACAGTGGTAGCCTGCCTTCTGCGCGGTTGTCAACAGAAGTGTCGGGACCGTGGGGTCAAGAGGTTAAAACAAGTCAGATGGATAATTCAAGTGGCGGTTCGGGTTGGGGTTCACATTACGGGGGTGTGAAGAGCCGCGAAGAGAGATTGCTGGAGACCATTGTAACATCTGGTGGAATTCGGTTACAACCAACCCGAGATGCTCTTCAAGTGTTTTTGACGGAATCATCCAAATTGGATGCATTTGCTTTAAGTCAAGCACTTGAAGCAAAGCTTCAATCGCATATGTGGCAGGTATGCATGCTGTTAAAGTCTCTTGATAGGTTAATGTAACATGTAGAAGTGGAAATTTCGATCCATTTACTCTTGAACCTGTGGATTTGGGTAATAAAAAGTTTAGGTTAAAAGGAAATGGAGAAAATTGTCATTTTCGTCCGTGGTTACTTTTGCGACTTTCGTCGAAAGGTTTGCTTTTCTGTATCTGGATCCAAAAGGTTTAATTCTTTGTCATTTTCATCCGACTCGTTAACTCCATCCATTTTTTAAAGTTAAGACAGGTATTTTCATCCTTTTACCTATTTGTTAATGCTTATAAGAAAAGTAATAACTAGAAAGTCAACAGAGGTGTATCTTTATTTCTTAATAGTATTTTTTATTTAATAAAAAATGTCTACAAGTATGGAAATACCCCTTATTAAACGGAGAAAAATGGATGGAGTTAACGGGTCGGATGAAAATGGCAAGATTTCAAACCTTTTGGATCTAGATGCGGAAAAACAACCTTTGGACGAAAATCGAAAAAGTGGCGAAACCTCTGGGACGAAAATGACATTTTAATCAAAGGAAATGGGTAAAACAGGTTGATAGCTGCCCAGAGTTACTTTCTAATGCAGAAACCTCCTGAAATCATTTTTATTCAAATTACCTGATAATATAATTCCTGTAATCAAATTTGACATACCATTTATTTTGTAAACATTTTTATTGACAAAAAGCATTCGGTCAACCTAATCGGACCCGTTACCCACTTTTAGGACTCCAAGTTGATTTGTTGACTTAAAATATACTCTAATTGACCATTGACATCATAGGTTAGCTTTAGTTCTTCGAAATTTTATTATATCATTCCGAATAAGTAACAAATCATGTTTCTCTCCTTCCTTTCTTCTCAGATTGTTTTTTGTCTTAAAAATAAATAAACATTTCTGCTTATCAAATTGAAGATTTTTTTTTCTTTTTTTCTAAATCCTACTTGGTTAATAAATATTTCAGGTCTGTGTGAGAGGATTATGTGTGCTTGAGGCCATCTTGAGGAAGAAAGACGAGGAACATTTTCATGTCGTGGCTTCATACTTCACCGAAAATATAGACGTTGTGGTAAAATGCTCTCAATCTCCCCAAGCTTCCGCAAGGGAAAAGGCAAATAAGGTATTGCAAACTTGCAGTAAAGGTTTTTAATTAATCATCTTTTGGAAAACAATTCTTTTAATACGGATTCGGTCTCTCCTTCTGCTATGACCACCAGGTGTTAAGCCTTCTCACGGGAGAGCAAACCGGTAGCAGGATGAGTCAGCAAGACAAAAACACGGAAACCAAGATACCCAAAATTCAGATGCCTGATTTAATCGACACCAACGATCCAAACGGGAGTGAAACTGAGAACAATGTACCTGTATCATCATCAACCACCTCGCTGATGGATGACTTTTTCAGTGATTCGGGTACTGACACGCATAACAATCAATCTGTGAACAATGACGACCCGTTTACGGATGTGTCATTTCACGGCCAAAACGATATAGAACAACGTGAACCAGTCGATATCTTTTCAGGATTGGCTACTGTTGACAAATCAAGCGAAACCCAACCGGAGTTATTCGATCTATTTGGTTCTAAAGATAACGTCAACGATTTGATGTCTGGTTTATCTATTAACGGGAACGAGTCGTCACCGTCACAGGACGGGCCCGCTCAAAAGGAATCACTAGAAACCGCATTTTCAGACTCTAGTCATGCTGCAACTAATTTAAACCCACAGATGAACGATGTTTTGAGTAACATGCTTCAATTTCAGGGACATGGAATGAATCCGAATCCTATGATGTTGAATCCTATGGATCCTAATACGTATAATACTATGATGATGAATCCTATGTTATTTGGTTCTCAACAGATTAATTATGCTGCAATGAGCAAGCTTTTAGCGCAGCAGCAGTTTTTATCGACAATGAATAATTTGCAATCGCAGAATCTCGGTCCAGCAAGTAGTTCTTCGGCTTTTCCGGATATTTTTAATCCGGTTATTGCAACTCAACCTCCTACTTCAACAATGAACAGTTCAAAGAAAGATGATACTAAAGCATTTGATTTCATATCTGTAAGCTTTCGTTAAGTTTGTTCGATGTCTTATCAAGTTATCAGTAATCTTTGATATCTCTAACTTCATGATGGTTATGCAGGATCATCTTGCTGCAGCTCGTGACCCGAAAAGGGTACTAAGAGATAGAATGATTAATGATTTGATACTTGAATTTGGGATTGGTTAATGGGGGATGGACAACATTTGTTAATTTAAGGTATAGATTTTTTTTACAATGATATCATGTTGTGACTGTGTTGAAGTGCTTAGATGAGTTTGTCATCGTGGTAAGGATTCACGTGAGTTAACGTTGCGATTTACATGTTTTTTTTTGGGTGTGTTGCGAACCAAATGCGATCGTCATTTGCGAGTTCAAATTATGTATTCATAACTTGAATATTTTTTTTTTTATTAATTGCATTATTTGGTCTAGATTGTTATCAAATAAAGTGTAGGATTATAGAATTTTGGGTGTTGCCTGGAATGTGGTGGGTTTAGATGTTCTAGAAACCTCTAATCAAGTTTGTAATGCCTCATAACACTGGACTGAACTGTGATTATAATTTTTCAGTTCCTTAAAAAAATTAAACTGCGGAAATCCTATGTGATATATAAAGGAAGATAATTGGATTTGAAAAAAAAAAACAAGGGGAATATTTGTGGGAAAGCAACTTGCTTGTTTAAAGAAAAAGGTTACAATGAAATTGCCTCTTTATAATTGACATGCTTAAAAAATACTTTTGTTTAAACCCATTTCATTGTTGATGCATTTACCAATATCACCGGAGATCTCCACCACTCTTTTGGCTCTGGGACCAAGTCATGTTAGAGTGGTTTAGTGTTCGTCCCATATAAGAGGTGTGGGTTCAAACCCTTGCTAAGATTAGATGTTATTTAGGTTTAAAAAAATTGTTGTTAAAAACAAAAAAACACAAACCAATCTAGCCCCACTCACCATCATGAAGAACAAATCTTTGGAAGTCAAGGAGAATGAGGAGATAATGAAAGCTTCTAAGAAATAAATAAAAATTATTTCAGTTTAAAAAGGTTGATGAAAGTATATTTAAATTAAAGAAAATAACATAGATGATTGGGTTCTATATTGATCAATGATGGTTAGAGCATCCACAACGCTGGTCAAAGTCCAAAATTTAGACAACCATATCATTCCAAACCTCAATTTTCTCACAAGACTAAACCATTTCAAACCTCACTTTTCCCTACAACACTAAACCGTTCCAAACCTCCACATCACACCCACTTTTTTACACTAAAAAACAAAAATAAAAAAAAAGTTTGTGAGTCGGTGGTCCCACAATTCCAAACCAAGGTAATCCGGTGGAAGAAACCGGACCACCAGGGTCAAAGTGGCACCACGTACATGGTCCATAATTTGGTGGTCCAAAATGTGGACTACGGCAGTGGATGTGCACGTTGTTGTTGCTCTTAGTTAGTCTCATTATTGATTAATTCGAGTCAATATTTATCGATGATGGTCAATTACGGTTAGTTATGGTCAATATTAGTCAATGAGGGTAAATTGGGTTAAAATCAGTTTGTAATGACCAACAAAGGTCAAATAGGATTAGTATTCGTCGATGATTGCTAGTTAGAGTGAATACTGGTCAACGATAGTTGGTTTGGAGCAATAAAGATCAATTAGGGTAGTATTGATTATTGATTGTCAATTAAGATAGATTAAGTTAAATATTGATCAATGACGATCATACTTATTATTGGTTAATAATAGTCAACTAAGGTCAATAATGATCATAGTCATTATTGGTCAATAATATTCGGGTCAATGATGACCTGTTAAGGGCCACAATGGTCCATCAAGCTTAGTCAATGATGACCAACTAAGCTCATTATTGGTCAATTAGAGTTAGTGATGGTCAATTACGATCAATATGGTTAGTTAAGGTTGGTTATGCTCAACGATGGTCATCTATGGTTGATTAGGATCAAGATGGTCATCTATGGTTGATTAGGATCAAGATGGTCAGTTAGGGTCAATCATTGTAAATTAAGGCCAATTAAGCTCAATAATGGCCAATTGTTGTTACTATTGGTCAATTAGGGAAACTATGGTTATTTTGGCCGGTTATGCTCAATGAGATAATGACGATCAGTTATATTTATTGTCACTATTGCTCAATTAGAGTAAATATTGATCACTAAAGAGCCATTAAGACCTAGTATAGTGATACATAAGGGGACCCGGGGTGGGGGTTTGTTTGTGCGTGATGGTTGTTTTCCACGCGTGGAAAATCACAAAAGACCACCGCCACCTCCTAGTTTCACGTACGGAATTTCATAACGCGTGCATTTCTTGACGCGTTAAACTTTGTGCGTGATCAAAGCATGTGAGGGGATGTGATGATTTATTGTTGGGTGTTGTGAGTGATGACCATTTCCACTAAAAAAGGTTGTGAGTGATGGAATAATGGTTGATGACATGGCGGAACCTGATTGGAAGTTGTGTGTGAGTGATGAGTGATCGGTGATGACCACCCCCTCCCCCCCTAATACTTATAATCTTAGCTATCAATATAAAGAAACTTTTGATGACCAATTGAGTATAACATTGTATATCGATATTCATGTAGTTATCATTAGTAGCAAAACGACTTTCGTCTACGAAACGCCAATGGCCTTCTTTTGCAAAACTTTATTGCAACATCCAATATGTAATATTATGGAATTTCCATTAAAAGAGAGTGTTTAAGTTTTATATTATTATAGTCAAGCAAAATTATATTTCTTCAAAAATACTTCCATAAAAAAATAATAATAAAATAAAATAAAAACATCTAGTTGTTTCACTGAAAGTGGTATCATATTACCACCACAAAGGCAAATATGTGTAATGGTTTTACATGAAAACTCAATAAAAGAATTAATGAAAAGCAAAAACAAATGCATGAATAATCTGATTGTTAATGATTAAAAAATATTAAAAATTGGTTTCACCTTTTACCCCATCTCACGCTCATGAATTGCCCCATCCTACCACCCTTCACACCTTCATCACGCCCCTTTGCACGGAGGTGGCGCTAGTATTATGGTGTTAAGCTTATATATTAATTAAACTTCTTAAATTAGAATTACATTCACTAAATATTTCTCTTTAGTTGTTATATTGTTTGATGAACTAATATTTATTTTGTTATTCCAGATTAAATCTTTTTACTGCTTTGTAAACTATATTTAAGAATAAGTCACAGCTATTAAACTCAACATGATAAAAGTTATTTATCATATTAAATGTTTAAAGACATATATAAATATTGTATTGATGATAACTTGATAAGAAGCTAACAGGTAGAGACTAAACCAAAACACATACAAACCCTGAACATGCCAACATACATGCCCAAGCAACAAGTATTGATATGCACCTTCACCCATACAATACAAGCGAATGACAATGAGCCAACTGCCCATCTTTTTTTTTTAATTTATTTTTTTATTTTTAAAGTTTCATGATAAAACAAAATTGATAACAATGGATAAAAAGAGACAAATTAAAACCCCTCTCAAACCTTTCAAATAGGTTTTTTCATTAGTTATGTAACAAAGTTATTTTAATTATCTTCAATTTAACTGACCTTTAATAGTAATCTTTTAATGGCATTGCCAATCGAATAAATGATCTGTATTGTGGTGAGCATACGTCAAGTTATCTCAATTAACTATAGCCTGGTGGATCTTGGGGTGAGATAAGTTTTTGGGATTAATAGGTCCTGGATTCGATTCCCATAAGGGATTTTTTTCTATATTTGTTGGGTTTCCCCCTGAATTGATGTATAGAGGCATTATGCCTAGTGAAGATGGATATGATCGGGTGGTTCCGCTGATGGCACAATGATACTCCAGTGGTCTGTCAGTAATCTAAATTTGCCGTTAAAAAAAGTTTATAAAAACAAAATTATTTTTTATCTTTACTTGACGTGTTTGATATTTAGTTATCTTTTAATGTCATTGCCAATCACATAAATGATTCTTATGTAATGTCATTGCCAATCACATAAATGATTCTTATGTAGGGATAAACATATATTCATTAACTTTCTGAAATTAGATATTTGTCCATACTTGTATATTGCATTTATACATTTGATACACAAACTTGTTTTCATTTTATTAATTACTAAAAACACTTTAATCTTCATACCGTGATTATTTTTTTTTATTATTTTGAATTGATATTTAAGAATAAGACATCTCTTAATTAAATTGATTATGATAAACCTTTTTTTTCCCAACATATGTATTTTTTGTGAAAGAAGGTTTGCAAATTGCAATCATATAAGATATTTTTCTCAAGTATAAATCCATGCTTGTAAAATCAGTTACGGAGTTAATGCCATTTTTTTTGAATGACAAACTTATTTCTTTTAGAATTCGTAAAGTTTTATAATTTATGACGTTTTTGGTTTCATTAAATATTTTATAAGACATTTTTTAATTTTTATTTTTTACTATAACTTTATAATATATAGATATAGATATTTTGACACCCAATTACCCAACAACGTTTATTTTAGTACTATCTTTTAAACTTTTTTTTAGAAACATATTTGATAACATTTGACCAAAGATGATATTGATGGACATTAAAATCCTTCCTAAACCACTGAAATACGTATCCCCAAAGTTTGCATTAAATTATTAGTTGTAACAGTTCCCTTTTATATTGGGGATGAGCCCGTGATAAAAGCATTTCATGCATATACATACACTAAACCCCCCATTATCCTAACCATATTCATTTCTCCACAAATAAGTTTTCAAGAATTTTTTCTTACTCTCTAATGGAAGCACAATACCAGGAACAACAACACTTAGCCACTACAATCACTTCCTCCTTCCTCAACACATGTTTCAACGGTCTCAATGCTCTATCAGGTATCTTGACGTTATATTTTGTGTAACCTGTCGTTAGGGTGAAGGTGGTGCCTTTGGGTTGGGGAGTCGGGTTCATCGGGTAGTCGGGTACACGCCGCAATTCGATCTTGGTGTGAATCGGAATGTATTTTTTTGGCTGGTGAACCGAGAGTGATACCGTTTGTTGGATATTTTAGTGTAATTTGAGATTGTGTGTGACGTTCAAATAAGAGTGCACACTTTTTTGGATGTCATCGGGGCTAACGGGGGATCAAAGGGGGCAGCGCTCCTCGGAGCAGGGTCTAAGGGGCAGAGCCCCTGACTGGGGTCGAGCTGGGAAACTCATTTTTGGGCTAAATGTGCAATTTTGAAACTTGAGGGACTAAAGGTGTTTTTGTTCAAAATTAAAACTGTTAGCAGTTGTGAAAAATTGAAAATACGCTCCCAAATTTTTAGAGGAAAACCCTTGGACGAACTTTTGATTCGTAACTAATCCCCAGAATCTCACAATCAAAATCCCATACAGAAATCTAGAATCGAATCTGATTTTATCCGATCAAAGATTGATAGCCACTCCAATTGTTTGATTTACACGACTTCAGATTTATCCAAGCAAATTTCGATTTCCCAACAACCTTGGCAAACTGACTATATATTCGTTGGGTTCATCGGGTTCATTTTTTGAGTGCCCCACTGCCCCTTACAATTTGTGGGGTCATCGGTTCAATTTAGGTAAATATGAGGTGGCAGTCCCTCGTTGGTGGGTTGATTTGAGTTCATTTTGTAAATTTTTGGGCCATTTAGGATTTTGATGAGTGTTTGTAGGTTATTCATGGGAATATAAGTGTTTCTAGCTAGTCTTCTAGTGCTGCTGGTCAATGACGGACCTAGGAATTATTTGTTGGCGGTGCGGATGAGTGGTACAAGTATACTGTCAAGTGGTGCAGTTGAGCTTTTTTTCTAAAAATCACTATCTTTTTTTCAAGTGGTGAGCCCGCGCACCAAGGCAGACGCGTAGGTCCGCCCCTGCTGCTGGTACAAACGGACTTTAACCACTTTATTTTTCTAGGATCATGCACTAGCTAAAGTCCAAACAACTTAACAAAGTTTGCGGGCTTGCACTAGCAGCGGACTACTTATAAACACTTATATCCCCATTAATACCTACATACACTCTTCAAAGCCCTAAACCACCTAATCAATAAAGTAACCTTTTGTTGATTGTAGGATTCATGAAGATGTATTTTACAATATAAAATGTTAACGTGTTTGTATAGGTATTGGGATTATAACAGTTCCATATGCAGTCGCAGCAGGAGGGTGGTTGAGTTTGTTACTTCTTTTAACCATAGCCATCTCAACTTTCTTCACTGGTTTACTCATAAAAAGATGTATGGATATCGATCCCACGATAAGAAGTTACGCGGACATTGGAGAGCGAGCCTTTGGTAAAACCGGCAGGATCATAGTATTAGTCACCACAAACCTAGAGTTGTATTTGGTTGCTACCGCTTTCTTGATCCTCGAAGGAGATAATTTAAGCAACTTGTTTCCACAAGTGCATTTTGATATTTATGGGCTTCGCATAAGTAGCAAGAAGAGTTTTGTTATCATGGTCGCTGCGATCATACTCCCGACAACTTGGTTTAAGAATATGAGAATTCTTTCGTATATATCGGTTATTGGTGTTCTCGCGTCTTTTGTCATCTTAGGCTCGATCCTTTGGGTTGGTAAGTTTGATGGTGTCGGGTTTCGTGAAAAGGGGAAAGTAGTAAACTGGAATGGGATGCCTTCTGCTTTGTGTTTGTATGCTTTCTGCTATGGTGCTCATCCGGTTTTCCCTACTTTGTATACTTCCATGAAGAACAAACATCAATTCTCAAAGGTACTAGCAAATATCATTATACAATTGTCTCATCCTTTAAAGGTCTCATAGCTCTATTACATCATTTTTTTAATTATAATACATATATAAATATAAATGTTTGAATGTAACATGACCGGATTGAATATATATGAGGTATATAGGGTGAGGTACGGCTATAAAGTCAATTTTTTTTCTAAAAAGTGTAAAAAGTCATAAAACACTATATTTTTATTAAAATTTCATAACATCTTAATACTATAAGTCTCTTTATTATGTGGGAGGTATATTAAAATTTCCTAGGTCTTAATTTTAAATTTTACTTACATCTTAATTTTAAAATTTTCTAACATCTTAATGAGTTCTAAATTTCAGGTGTTGTTGTTGTGTTTTGTGTTGTGCACAATTACATACTCTTCGATGGCAATAGTTGGTTACCGAATGTTTGGTTCAAAGGCAGAGTCGCAGATTACCTTAAACCTTCCAACTAACAAAGCAAGCTCACAAGCGGCTATATTCACCACACTCATTAGCCCGATAGTTAAATATGCACTCCTAGTGGTACCAATTGTGAACACAATTGAAGAACGATTTCCATCATTCAATACAAGAAAGTTTAGCCTTTGCATCAGAACAACACTCGTAATAAGCACAATAGTTGTAGCCCTCGTGTTCCCTTTCTTTGGGTATCTTATGTCTATTGTCGGGCACTTTTGACTGTCACAGTATCCATTATATTGCCATCGTTGTGTTACTTGAAGATCTCGGGCACTTATAGGGTTTTTGGACTTGAGTTGGTGATGATTGGTTTCGTTGTGCTTATTGGGATTTTGATTGCAACCGTGGGTACGTACACATCGATGGCGGATATAGCAAGGAAACTATAAGCTAGGATTGGCTATTGTGAAATTGGAAGCTAGGACGTATGTAATGCATTTCATTTGTTCATCTATATGGGACTAATTGTGATTTATGCCATATTATACTTTTACCTTTTCAAGAGGACATCTTGTATTCTTGTGTAGGGCTGCAAACGAACCGAACAAACACGAACAGAGCCTTGTTAATGTCCGTTTGTTAAGGATATACATGTGCTCACGAACGCTTACCGAACG
The DNA here is from genome assembly GCA_947069175.1 of Scalesia atractyloides. Taxonomy (NCBI): domain Eukaryota; kingdom Viridiplantae; phylum Streptophyta; class Magnoliopsida; order Asterales; family Asteraceae; genus Scalesia; species Scalesia atractyloides. The sequence continues at coordinate 70,235,925 of CAMTDV010000004.1, read as the reverse complement.
AGATTTTATGTTCGTGTCCGTTCATTAAGGAAATGAACTTGTTCGTTTTTGTTTGTTAAATATAAGTACCGAACACAAACGAACGTTCATGATCTCACACGAACACAACAAGCGAACACAAACGAACTTTATATATTATAAACAAACAAATAAAGGAAAAAAATAAAAAAAAAATTTAAAAACCCCAAATGAACACGAACACAATGAACACGTTACCAAACACGACCTCTGTTCATGTTCGTTCATTTAACTAAACGAGCGAAGTTTTTTTTTCGTGTTCGTTCATTTATTAAATGAACGAGGAACGAACACAAACAGACTTTCTGCCTAACGATCCATGAATGGTTCGCTGAAAGTTCAGCTCGTTTGTAGCCCATTTCTTGTGTGATTTGAGGATTCCTACCACATGGGCCCAGTTTTGTCTTCGACCCACTTCATGTTTCCAACCCAATAAAACTTTTAAGCCTCCTGTCCAGTCCAAGCCGAACTAGTAATAGCTGTATACTAATTTGTTTCCAAGGGGGAACGGGGCGTTCGCGGGGAAAGGGAGCGGGGAAGAGTTGCCGCGCGGGGAGGGTCTTGAGTGGTGAGTATGTGCCGATGCGGGGAGCTTGAGGGAGAGGGCTTGTGGTGGGGCCCTTGTGTTTCTCAACCTTTCACACCTTTTCTTTTTTTCTTTTTAAAGTAGTCTTAAGCCCCCGCGTTGCGGGGCAGTGGCATAAAACTGTGTTACCAGCGTTGTCGGGCTGGGGCGTAAACCGTGCTAAGTAACGACTGAATTACGATAAAAGACGGGGAAATAACATAAAACAAAAACATGAATTTTTTTACATCAAGTGACATACGTGACATAAAAACTACCAAACATCGTGCTAAATAGCAACCGAATGACGACCAAATCCTGGAAAAAAACATACAACAAAAACTAATAAAAACTAAACATCTTTAACTTTGTATGGCAAAATTATAAATAAAAATCAAACTTGTAAAACAAAAATAAATAAAAAAAAAACCCCAAGTAAAAAAAAATTAAAAAAAAACTAAAACCACAAAAGACAAAAATATGTACTATTAAGAATTAATACATATATATGAATGGTATGGGAGAAACCACCCCTTATGTGTTTGGGCAAGAGGAGAGAATAAGAGAGGAAACAACATGACATGTTGTGATTGGATGAGTGAAATTTTCCCCTCATCTCATTAGGGGTGCACCCCTTTCACCCTAACTTCTAACGTTTACAAATATATATAATATATATATATATATATTATTTGTGCTGTTTTTTTACAAAAGGAAATGTTGTTGGAATGCCTTAAATAAATAGTGGACTTTATAACCTTTTTATTCAATTTTTTTGGTCAACAATTACTTATCTAACCATCTGTTCCCTAATGCAGTCTTCGTTTACGTCGCTAAAAGTCATCTTTTAGTCGATCAACAACTACCCAACTTAATTTCTGGTTAATATATACTGCCTCGTTACTCATTAGGTCCCCGTGCCTAACTATTAGCCCAACAACAATAAAACATGTCGTTTCAGTGTAGGAATTCTTGTGAACAAACAACAATTGTAGTCGTGTTGATGGTCACCAATTTGGTTGGGCGTTCACTCAAAACACGATATATGATACTTGCATATGCCGTTTTAGGCATATATTACCCTTTTTGTGAATGAAAAGTCTAATCAATCGCATATCATCTTGTACAACGACCAGAAAATCCATTTAAAGGTCAATTCCTTATCTATTGACATTGTGTCTTTCTTGGCTATCATCCATTTTGTTATGACCATTGATGCCTTGACTTATCTACTCTACATATTTACATTATTCTATCATATATCGGTTTCGATGAAGAGTGATTCTAGTGTTGTCATAGTAAATGAGTTCATAAGTTAACATGGTAATAATGAAGTTACCATTAAACATAAAGAGTGATTAGTCGTAAGAGGCTTTCGACAATAACCGTATATTTATTTTCATGAGACTTTAAGCCTCATCGTCAAATCAACAACTTTCCGTTGGTCTATGTTTTGTAGTAACTCAGAATTGTTCGCTTATAGAATTGATGTTCATATGCCTTGCTTTATGGTAATTTCAAGCAAACCGCTTAATCACTTATATAATACGTTTTTATTGGCGGAATCCCCAAAGGTTTAAAACCCTTGCACTATTTTTTTAGTAAAAGATCTCGATTTTCAGTTACTTTTTTGGTATCGTTATTGTTCCTTGCAGTGGCGAAGCTTGAGATTTCCGATCCTGGTGTCGAAAACATATATACCTAAAAAAATATATAACGAGGGTTGAAAACGTATATACCTAATAAATTATATACGAAAATTACATATCGGACACCACTTAGTGAAAAGTTCGGGGGTCCTCTATCTTGCGCCCCTGGTTCCTCGCTACGGTATATTGATATCAAGTTGAACCATAAATATAAATGTGGATATAAAAGGATTATAGAAACTCTATACTATATATAAGTAATTTTATTTCAAATTATTAATTTACAACTAAAGACCTACGTATATGGTTCTTTGACAATAATAAAACTGATAGTTCGTTAGTTTTACCACAAACGACAACATATTATTCGTTTTCTAGCACAAGTGTTTAGACTTTGGAAATAAAAAAAACATCCATCAAAGCAATTAAAAATAAATATTAAATACATTATTACATTTTTGTATAAATCATTATGTCATTATTTCCTTACAACTACAATAAGAGGACTTAGTCAGCCAACAATGTTCAATAGGGACAAACAGACCAGTACACGAATATATTCCCTTGGTTTTCTGTTTCTCCATTTTCGTAACTAACAAATTCAATTATTTGGTCACACAGTTCAACTATTGAAGCGATAGTATCTCTGTTCTCAGAGACAGAGGTAAGGTTTGTCTACATCTCACCCTTCTCAAACTCTACCGATAGTCTTTTTGCTATTTCTGATATAAACTGGCTACAGTTGTTGTTGGTCACACAATTCAAATAAAATCCATCACTTGTGGCCTAGTGGTAAGGAAACTTGGGTTTTCCAATGGAGACCCGAGTTTAATCCTCACTTGTGTCACTTTGGTGGATAAGACAATGGTAGATAGAGCCTAGTCTCCTTGCAGAAGTGTCAGGCTTTATTCTGAGCCCACTCGGGTTTTCGTCCCACGGTGTGTTACGCCAGAGAGTTTAGCTCTTGTGGTGGCACAACGACTGTAAAGTGGCAGCCGACGATATGGTTTCCCGGAGAAACGCCCAAGCCAAACTCTGAAGCCAACGTGAGCCCGGTTAAGACAACATAGTCTGGTCAGAGTGAGGCAACAAGACTCTTCAATTTAGGGAGTACGATAGCCTAATACAAGAAAGTCGTCGTTCGAAATAAGTATTATCGGATTTTCCGACCTTGAGATGGAGAACTAGAGAGAAACTTCATGTAGCTAATTAAACACTTAAACACTAACTTAAAAACCTATGGTCTTACGGATTCGATCATATTTAAAACATGCGGTTCGGTTATTTGCGGTTATTTCGGTTCGGTTTTTCGGTTATTGCGATCTGCACCAGATGCTGCTTCTCCAACATTAAAAACTGACGTTACAATCACCATCTCCGTCAATCTATTGTACACAATATCAAACTCTTTCACAGTCTCCTTAATCAAATCGATCTGTTTTCTTTCAATCAAGATGTTGAGGAAGTTGCAGGCGTGTGGTTGCAGGACTCCTGATGATGTAATATTGTCGATCAGTTTGCGTTTGTTCTCAAGGCTTACGATCGGACTGACGAAGAACTTTAGAACGGATTCGTCGGAGAAGAGTTTATTGATGTTTTTTATGTCGGTTGCGGTTGTGTATAGGGTTCCGTTTGAGTTTGGGACGTCGACTATAGTTGTGGCGTAGTTTACGGTGCAACGGCCGGAGTGGCTAGATCTTGTGGATTGTTAGGATGCTGGAGAATGAGAGCTTTGGTGGATTGAAGGAGTGAAATGTGACCGGAGGGAGAATGGTGGTGGAGGTGGCGTCGACGGCGGTGGACGTTTTACCGGCGGGTTTGAGGGGAGAGTAGGGTGAGGGATGTTTGATAATGGTGTGAGGGTTTGTTACGGTGGTGGATGGTGGAGATTGAAAAAAAGGGAGTGATCGACGGACGAAAAATGGGGTTTAAAACGTATCAAGGTTTTAAAGGGATCTTTTGCCACGTCATAAATGCCATGTAGGAAAAGGAGTGTCACGTAGGACAATATCATAACTGGATTAGTGATCAGCTAACGACGTGGTGACAGAACACACTAAGTATTAAGTTGAGGATGACGGGTGTCAAAGTAATAGTTGGGGGTGACAACGACTAATAGTTGAGAGTGATAAAATCCAATGACCCTTTATATTTCCTAATTTATTTAAAAAGGAAAAATAAGTAAAAGACAACACATTTATGGAAAACATAAAACATTTTTACACTGTTTATAAAGATACAGGTAAATATACAAACAATTTTTTTATATACAAAAAAAAAGTTAACTTTTAAGAAAACGACGTTAGTTTATGAGTTATTGATTGAATGGCAGGAGGTAGCAAGAAAAAGTATTCCACATATAGTTGGAGACTTGGACTGAGTATATCATTGCTTTTCATTACAAAAATGCACAACTTTAGAAACATACAATTAATAGTTTAATATTTTTTAAACGACAAGTTTTTTTTTCTTGTAGAACTTAACACATGATTTTTTAATTTAGGTGTTTTTCTCATTGGGTCACCTATCCCAATAGTAATTTAATATATTAATATTAATAATTAATAATCAAATATCAAGTTTACCCATAAGTGTATGTTGGATTAAAAATATGTAGTTAATACCCTTTGGTAATTAAAAGTAGAATGAAAAGTTTTATGATAGTTTTGGAGTGAACTTAAACTAAAATAGAAATATTGATATTTATTAAAAAAAACCTCATCTTAATCTTTATGAATCTTGAAAGTTGTGACTCAAAACCACTTTAAATAATATAATATATTGTCATTGAAAATGGGGTCTCTTGGGAATCAAGAGAGCTTCAAAAGAAAGATTCAAAGGTTGGTAAAGCACAAGACCAGACAAGAACCAACACAACCTACTAACAAATACAAAACAAAAACCACCCAAACAACCAAAATTTTCCCATTTTATATTACATACATTCCTTCACTTCACTAAATAATAATAATAATAATAATAATCAAAAACCTCATGTGGGTGTGGGTGGATATGAGAGTGGGAAGCATCATCAGCATCATCTTCATCATTGTAAGATGTTTCAGTTTTTTTCTTTTTTGGCATGTTACCTCTTTTCCCCCATTCTTTCTGTCACTTCTTATAATAATAATAATTATTATATATCTATCTGTCTTTGTATACAGGGTTTCATTCTTTGCTCCACATTGGGCTCCATGGGAGTGCTTGCTTCTAGTTTTGTGGTGTGGAGGATGCTAAAGATTGTATTTTTAACCAAACCCATTCTGGGGTTTCTAAATCTTGCAGCCTTTTCACATTTTCAGACACCAATATGCAGATAGGTGAGTTCTTGGCATGTTTCTTGGCTTATGTTGTTTGTGTGTGTGTGTGTGTTCTTGATTCTTGTAAGCATCTTTTGGGGTCTTAGATTTTGTTGTATATTCTGTTTGTATGAAATGAAGATGGAATTTGGTTATTATAGTGTATTAAGGTCAAAGTAACCAAATTTGGGGAAATTAGTGTGAGATTACCTAATTACCCCTATCTGGTTACCAAGCTATCTGGTTTTGATTCTTGAACTGGTGATAATCACTTTGAAAATGCACATCCAAACACCCTTTAACTTGTGAAATAAGATGCATTTGAGAGGCCAATGAGGTGGTGGTGGAGTGGTTGGGAAAAGACTTGGTGTTCCTTGTGACCCAGGTTCGACTCTCACTCTTCCCATTATTTTCTGTGGCATCCAGGTGAAGGGCGAATACGGGTGGCGCCGATTCGTCTTGGATGGGAGGCGAGGTCGTGCCTTTGGGCGGGTGGAGGTCGGGTTTTCGCGCATCTGGGAGAGCCAAGGGGCTGACAGCGGTCGAGTGGTCGACCTTGGCCACAATGCCCGGTATCACGGTGATTGGCACATCGTTCCTTGCCGTTAAAAAAAAGATGCCTTTGAGAGATTTTAATGCCTTTATAAGGTTTAGAATATGTCTATGGGTTGAATATAGACCAATTAATGTCTTTTAGATATGGATAATTAGGTAACCAGTTGGTTAGAGCTAGGATAGGTAGGTAAATTCACATTTATTATCCATATTTGGTTATTTTGACACTACATAATGAGAAATAACAATTACCATCACTTACCCAAACATTTAAAGTGATAAATGTGACAAATACCCAGTGGCGGAGCTTGAACGGAAACTCGGTGGGGGCTGGACTCTAAAATCCAAATCGGCGGAGGCCAGACTCTTAAAAATCCAAATCGGCGGAGGCCAGACTCTTAAAAATCCAATATTTTACACTGAAAAACAAATTTTTGAAAGTGAAATTAACACTACGCTAAAAAAATCGCCGGGCAGGGGCACCCCCGGGCCTCCATTATCCTCCGCACATGCAAACACCATCTTTGATTCCGTCAGGTCAAACCCGTTTGGTTATCAACATCAACCTCTTTTTTGTTTTGTGTTCATGTTTCCCATTTAGACGTATAAACGATGTTTTGTTATCTTTACTTGTTTAGGTTCAAGTCAATACGATTTGGGTTTGGTTGGTGGACAAAGTTTGGATGGAAGTTTCAGAAAGACCGAATCAGGTTTGCATCATTAGTCTTATATGGATTTAATTCATCTAAGTTATAACTTTCATAACTTAATTCAAAATTCGAATCCTACGAAATGCAGTTATTTCGTCGCGCAGTGGAACAAGCTCGAAACAAGGATTCAAAGCATTTAAGGAAATCGCAAGAAACCTAACCGACATCGATTTATTCACACAACACCTTGAAGAATGGGTCACAGATCACAGTTTCATGTCACCTTTTGCACTCGACGAGTTACAAAACCTCGATTTCGCATTGGAATCCGTGTTATTTCAACAATTACACCGTATGCCATGCTCTCCTCAGTCCACTCACAGCTCAAAAGAACAAGAATTCTTAGCACTTGAAGATTTCTTGCATGCTATTACTGATTCTTTATGGCATTCATTATGGGATGAAAACGGGCCATCCCCGTATTCGATATGGTGTCCTTGTTATTCGGGATCCAAATTTTATACAGTCGAGAAAGCGATAGCAAGAAGACGGCTTGATTCTCTATGCGGTGCTGCGTTAGTTTCGAGAAACGAATCCGACCCGCATGTGCGGTGGGATCAGGTTGTCCACTTTGCGGTTTACAGACACAACATTATAAACGAAAACGAGTTAACAATGTCTTCGTCTTCTATATGTAAAGCTCTGTTTTACGCTGCACGTATATTGTTGTCAAGAACATTAAGCAAGTATACATCTGCTAGCAACGATTGCGTTTACGTCTTAGTTCTCGATTCCAGCTTCGGTGGTGTGGTTAAACTCGAAGGTGATATGGGAAAACTTGAACTAGTGTCGCGTAATCCGTATTTGTCGATGGTAAACTGGATTATAAACCATGCAGAAGTTAAAGTTTCACAGGTTGATCGAATTTGGAACAAGTTAGGTAATGCGAACTGGAGAGATTTGGGATGTTTGCAGATAGTTTTAGCGACGTATTACTCCATCGTTCAATGGTGTGGAGAGTCAAGAAGATCGATAACGTCATTAGCGACGGATCATGGCCGCCGTCTTCATCAACGGCGGGTTGAGCGGCGGCTGGTGGGAGATAGTGAAAAGGCGATAATACCCATTGATCATGATGCTGAAAACGTTAAAATTATCAAGAAACATATTCAAGATCACCGGTTGAAGCTTGAGAAAGGAGAAATCTTGGAACTGGAAGCGGTTCAAGATCGGTTTCAGATACAGGAATTGCTGCAAGGTTGGAATGGGTGTTGTTATGAAGCGTTTTCGTTAGAATTTCCGACGGAGCCGTTGATGTTATACGTCGGTGCACACCCGACACGATTAGAACCTTCATGGGAAGATATGAGTTTATGGTATCAAGTCCAACGGCAAACGAAGATCTTGAACATTTTCGCGGATCAAGGAATCTGTAGCAAGAATCTTCCGCAAATCGTTTCTAATGGCAGAATCTTGCATTCGGGTAACTGTACACGACAGAGTCCTAAAGGGAGGTGTGATCATCCCTCATGCGGTACACCGATACTAGTCGTGCATCCCATCGGTCAACCATTGTCAACGAAATCCATCCCTTTTACCTCCGACGACGCGATCCGTTGCTGTCTTGACTGTCTCGCAGCTCTCAAAAGTGCCAAGTCAGCAAACGTCCAGCATGGCGACATTTGTCCCGAAAACATTATAACAACAAACGGATTTTACGTTTTAGTTTCGTGGGGTCGTGCGGTTTTGGACGATAAAGACACGTGTCCTGCGGTGAATCTACAATTCTCGTCGGCATATGCGTTACAGCATGGCAAGCTTTGTCCTTCTTCCGACGCCGAGAGTCTGGTTTATGTTCTTTACTACATATGTGGCGGGAAAATGGCAAGTCAAGAACAGGTTGACTCAATCGAATCCGCGTTAAAGTGGCGGGAAAGATATTGGCGGAAGAGGGTGATCCAACAGTACCTCGGTGAGGTGTCATCGTTATTGAAGGCGTTTGCTGATTACATTGATGGGATTGTTGGAACACCGTATTCAGTTGATTATGATGTTTGGGTTGAGCGGTTTAATAAGGTGGTTGATGGCGGTAGGAATCGGGGGAAGGTGGTTGAAGTTGAACAGGCAGTGAGAGTTGAAGACGTTGGTGAGTCTTCGGGGATCGGTGACAGCAGTTGATTGTCGGATGGTGTAGTTTGTCGATTTGTGTAAAAACCGATTCTTTTCGACTGCGGTTATGAGTTCATTTTGTTTTTTAAATCTTACTGTTTTCAGCCAATGATGTTCTGCATGTGACCAAAGAAAAGCTAGTGTGCTACATGTATGTAACATCATTAGAATTATATCTTCAAGTCAAAAAAAAATTATGTTCATCATAACACATAATTTCAAGTTTCATATGTCATCATGGTATTAAAAGTGGTCAAGGCAATACATTTGAGAATCTGTGATGAAAAAGAAACATATGAACTTTTAGGTCCTACAAATAACTTTAATGAATAACTAGTAGTTTCACCCGTTGCGTATTACGGCGACGTCGAAACATACGTTAGCTCAAATTTTTGCCGTCGAGTGAATACGTATTTATTTGACACAACTCGTTTCCAAACCAAATTTACACCAAAACTTACACCAACTGAAAACATACATAAAAAACGAAAACTTATTATATTTGACTTGACTCATTTCCGAAAATATTAACTCGAAACGTAAACTAACTTGAATTTATATCAACACATACATCGCAATTCGCAAGGGATCTCAGCATTTCGAAACGGAAGTTGTACCTTGGGGATAATTCTGGTGTTAATGCGCCTACATGTTGAAGATATTGTTGAAGAACCCACAAGATTACAACGGGAACAATGTATACAAAAGATTTTTAGCCAGAGAAACCAGATAGCAATGTTATAACTACAACGTGACGGCATAAAGGCGGCTAATACCTTGTATGAATTATATACCACTATGATTTTACGAACAGAAGGCAAATTTCATCCTCATTACAAATGAGAGATTAAGAATCCGAAAGAGCTTTGGTGATGTTACTCTGCACTGTTGCAATGGAATCTACCGCAGACTTGGCAAGCCAACTGATCCCAACTTTAACCCGATGCTCATCGGTTGGTAGCCTGATCAAGTAGGCTAGTTTCCTAGCTGCATTTTGTAACACAAAACCACCATCATTCAATCAATCTATGAGGTTTAATGTAGCTGTGGCAAAAGAGCAAATAGTGTTGGTTTTACCGGGTTGACCATACGAAAGTAATGAAATAAACAAAGTGCAGAATGATTACCAGCATTGCCGATGGGACCCTCCAATGTTAGGCCCTCGATAAAACTCGGTGTAATGGCGGCATCATTTCTCCCTAGAACCATCATCTCACCCAAATTCTGAAATCTGTACACATAACAAGCATAACATGTGTATCAGATACTGAAGTAAAAGTAGAAATGTGTTTTATTGTATTTGTAAAAGTATAACAAAGCAATTTCATAATACTTTGGTCTTGTGAAACTTGCAACATCTATTTTTCTTTATTGTTGTAGAATAAAAATAATGCATATTCGCTATGGTTTTTTATAAATAAAAATATTGAGTTAACTTGGTCCATATTTGTCTATACCAAAGGATTCTTTTTTTCAGCTATTTTAAAAACAGGCAAATATTATTTAAGTAAAATGCCATTTTCGACCCTGAGGTTTGGCCAATTTCGCAATTTTCGTCCATAGGTTTGTTTTTTTTTTTTGCATGTGGATCCAAAAGGTTTGCTATCTTGCCATTTTCATCTGGCTTGTTAACTCCGTCCATTTTTCTCTGTTAAATCACAGGGGTATTTTCGTCTTTTTGTAAACTTAAAGGGCAATTTCGGTCTTCTAAATACTTGTACATTATGCTAAATGCTTGTACATAAAGTGAAAATACCGGATTGCCCTTTAAGTTAACAAAAAAGACGGAAATACCCCCCCGACTTAACGGAGATAAATGGATGGAGTAAAGAGCCCGATGAAAATGGCAAGATTGCAAACCTTTTGGATCTAGATGCGGAAAAACAAACCTTTGGACGAAAGTCGCAAAACAGGCCAAAGCTCAAGGATGAAAATGGCATTTTACTCTATTATTTATATAATATCAGATCGACTTTTGAAAACTTATTGGGAAAAGGAAGTGACATTTGAGCATCGAACCTAAATGGCAATAGTGGACGGTTATTAATAGCAGCCCAAATGTTCCAACCAGCAAAATCTGCTTGCTGAAATGCAACCTGCAAAATCATGACAATGCCGTTACCAAACACAAAACAATGACAAAATTAAATTAACCACCTCTATCTAAACTGGCAAAATTTCAATCCGAGATTAGCTAGACGTAGCAATTTAGACATATTTACTAATGATTGGGTCTATTTAAGTTATGTGTTGTCTCCAACGAGTCGAATGGGTCAAAAAGTTGGCTAAAAAGGAAACTGGTCAGATGTAGAGGTGTTCATCGGGGGTTTTTTTTCGGGTCGGTTTGTTCGGGTTTTTGGCTAGGAAAAAGTGACCCGATAACTGACCCATTTAAAGTTCAGGTTGGTCGGATTTGGGTTAGTTCGGGTCGGGCTGTTCGGTATTTTGGTTTAGATGTAAAATGAAAATAAATGTTTTTTTTTACAAAATATCCTTAAAATTCAAACTTCATTTGACAATATGAAATTATAATGTTCAAAAGTCCCAAAACTTAATGGGCCGGGTTCAGGTTTCTCGGGTATTCGCTAATTCGGGTTCGGGTGGCTTCGAATTCAAGTCGGGTTTCGGGTTTTGGATAAAAAAGAACAGCCCTAGTCAGATGGGTCAGATAAGTCAAAATACGCCCAAATTATTTTTTTAAAACAGAAGTTTAAGATAAAAATGGTTCGGGTCAAAACAACACACTTTGACCTGTTACTGAAATTGGTCAACCCGCCGATTTGCCACCTCTATCTATGGTACCTGTGCAGTGGCTGGAAGCACTTTTCCTTTAGGGTCTCTTAAAGCAGAAGAATCACCAACAGCAAATATACGTGGGTGGCCCTTCACTTGAAGCGTTTCATCTGTTTCTGCTTGACCTCTACCCGTTACAGGAAGCTCAAAAGGCCACCCATTTGGTTCTAATTGTGGAAGTAACGGTTTATTTCCAACAGTCCATAGAACCAAATCAGCTTCTAGAAGTTGTGTTTTTGCACCCTTTTCAGTAGGCTGTACCTCCACAACTAACTGTTCAGGATTATTGCCCCTTGCTGTAACATCTGATTCGTCACCAGAAGTTACAAAATCACCTGATTTTCCTATCAGGCGCACAAAATATCCTAGTAGAAGCTCAACTTTCCTCGAGTTAAGAACCTGTGAAATAGCTTTTATTTTTATCTTGAGATATGTTAACGGGAATTGATATAGGATTCACTAAGGCTTTATTGACTAGCAATAAAAGGTAGTTTTATAACCTTTAAAGCAGCTTCTTTATTTCCAGGAGGTGCAGTTGGTAAGATTGACGAGTCAACACTGATGGCCTGCACAACTCCTTTACCTTCTAGTCTTTCCGACACTGTAGCCGCCAGCTCAACGCCTGAATAACCAAGGCCTACCACCACCACACGAATCGGATTTGCCTTACCAAAATTCTCGCGTTCCAGTTTTGTTAATTTGTCATTTACTTTCTGCATCACAATGCATACACTAGATAATAAAGAAAACTATGCTAGGGCTGCAAAAGAACCAAACGAACAAGGCCATGTTCGTGTTCGTTTGTTAAGGAAATACTTGTGTTCACGAACAGTTCATGAACACTTACCGAACGAGATTTTCTATTCGTGTCCGTTTATCAAGGAACTGAACGTGTTCGTGTTTAGGGTTTAGGTACCAAACACAAACGAACGCAAATAAAATGTTCATGAACACACACAAACACAAACACAAACAAGCATTCATGAACGGAAACAAATACAGACGAACGTTCATGAACACAAACGAACGCAAACAAGCGTTCATAAACATAAACGAACACAAACAAGCGTTCATGAACATAAACGAACACAAATGAACATATATTAAATTTCGAATATAATATGCATCTTTCATCATACGCATTAAGAATATCCACCCAAAGAATACTAATTAAGTTGAGAATACTGGAATAGGGTTTATTTGTCTCAATTACCTCAAATAAAAATAAAAAGAATATCAAAGATAAATATAAAAATTAGAAGTTAAAATTTAAAAACCCTAATTAACTATCTAACACAAACGCACATTAATGGACGAACATAAGCGAACACCTTACCGAATGTTCACGAACATGAACAGAGGCCATGTACGTTTATTTATTAAACGAGCGAACACAAACGAACTTCCCGCCAAACAGTTCATGAACTGTTCGCTGAAAGTTCAGTTCGTTTGCATCCCTAAGTATGCATAATAGCATATAAACGGTAAACCAGTAATTAACTATGTCTAGAAACTTACAAGAGCATCATCCAGGGTCGAGAACGGTAGTGCATATTCAACGGCACCGGGTATGATATCAAGCTTAGGTTCAGCTCCTAACGAAAGTACCAACCTGGCTGCCCACATACAAACATACAAATTAGCAAGTGCATATGAGCTCAAAGTAATCTTTTTCTTTGAAAAAATTGTGGGATTTGATACCAATCATATTCGATAGCAAGTCCACTTTCAAGTTGAACAGTTCCTCCACAGCCGGATACGTTAGGCCCGTTTATTCCCACATGGTCACATGGACTGAGGACTTTCACCTTATCTTTTAGAAACTGCACCCCGGTGTTTACAAGCAGATCCGAAAACCGAGGAGCAATCTCCCATGCGTCTACTTCTAAAGTACTCAAAATTATATTTAGAGCAATCAGTATACCATCGTCAAAATTGAGCATTAAACCATGAATGAAAGCAAGTACCTCCCGTTAGAAGCTCATATAACATAGGCTTAAAGACAAAGCGTTCAGATTGATCAACAAGAATCACCTGCAGCAATTATCAAATTTGTATATATATAATATGACCTAATGTGATAATGAAAGAAAAATCTTTAATAAAGGAACATGTTGCGTTTCACCGTTGGTACCTGTGGTTTCTTATCTTCGGGCCATGTGAGTGATTCCAATCTTAGAGCGGTATAAAGTCCTCCAAATCCACCACCAAGTATGCACACCCTTGGCCTCTATAACACATAAGAATCAAGTGTTCATAAAATGATGATAATTGATAAACCTGTATCTAATTCGGTAAGATAAGCAAGCTACACAATGAATATGCATCTAAAATATAAAAAAAAAACAAGTAACGCCAACAGAGAATGCAACCTTTTTATCAGGCCACGTATACGGTTTCGCATCCTCTTCTTGAGAAACTTCTATGCTCCCCGCATCGTTCCCCACCGGTGCACAACCAACCAGACTCGATAGTCCACGCCTCGAAGTACTTCCAAACAACACCAAACTAGATCGAAATTTTGCCAAAGAAGAACAGCGAAACATTTTTCCCCAATGAACAACTCCACCTGAAATTCAATTAAACACAAAAATTCTTCAAGCTTAAATCAACTTTTCCTCTCTATGAATAACTCAAATCATTTTTTCGTCTACGACTACGCTTTCATTTAATCGTTCTGGCTTAAACCCTAATCTCCTATGCTTCAAATTACGTATTAGTCCCTAAATCAACAGTAACTACTGATTCTGAATTCAGTTCTCAAAAACTAAATTATATGAATTCAGTTCTCAAAAACTAAATTATAAAATCCGTAACAACTCGCTAACTTTCTCCATTACAATTCAAGCTATGGATTAAGGTTAAATGTTGAATCTAATATAAACTTAATTTGATAAATGATGTATATGATAAAATTGTAAAAAAGAATGTTACGACTGAGAGGAGGGAGGAGTGATGAAGCAGTTAGGGCTGAGGCTGCCGCACTGAGGTGTGCCATTGCAGTAATACGTTGATTTACAGAGAACACGAAGGAGAAGGAGAAGTGAGAATGATGTGGTGATTTCACTTCCACGTGAAGTGCTTGTTTCTTGCCTCTTCGTACGGCTAACTCGGAGATTGGAGTCATAGAAATTCTAGTATCATTCGGTAGGTTCATTTATTATCCTGAAAACCGAGTTATCGGTTAGTTTATTCTATTAACGAATCGGTTTTTGGTTAATCAGTTTGGTTAGATTAACGATACATCATTTTGTTCATTTAATTTCAGTTAATAGCCAAAACCAAACTTTAGTTTAAACTTTTGCATTAAAAATACATAAAATTGAGGTATAAAATATAAAATACATGAATTGGAGGTGTAAAAACTATAAATATATAAAAATATAAATAATTAGTTTGGTTCGGTTAATTTTGATTAAATGAGGCTGAAAAAACTGATAATCAGTTTTTGGTTAATTTTGGTTTTTGATTAACCGGTTTCAGCTAATAAGTTTTAAGTTGATTCGGTTTTTTGTTGATTTTGGTTCGGTTTCATCTGTTTTTGGTTAACTATTCGAATTTTGCTCACTGCTAGACATTGTTAATCACGTAATATACCAAATTATTGTTAAAAAAACTATGGCTATACTATACTCAAAAAACTATATCTTAAAATGTCCTTCACTCATGCATTATATTATAATATATATAGTGAGTTACTTACATGGATGTTCCTTGTGATATGTATAGATTGCATAAATGCTCTCTAACTAATTGGGATTATCTCATAAGTATGAAATTTGTAACTATGATGGTCCTTATCACCATTGAGGTTGATGGCCCAATGGAGAAACAAATCTTTTAGAAGCACCTAAATTATCACCTCCCGAAACCACCACCATCACCTCCCCCAAACTATCACCACCTCCCGAAACCACCACTGTCACCTCCCCCAAACTATCTCCACATTCTGAAACCACCACCATCATTGTCGTCCCCGTCACCAAAATCAAAAGCAAGTGACTAACATCGAACGCCAATGTCGTCGACTAGGGATTAGCAGGAAACCGAAATGAGAAAACCGATTTAACCAAATTGAAAAAAAAAAACGAACAAAAAAAAACCGAAAAAATAAATGGTTTTCAAAGTATTATAAAAGCAAAAGTCTCAATAATAACTTTGGCGAAACATAAAAATATATTAGAAGTTACGTTTATGCGAACGTTATTAATTAAAAAGGTTATACATCTAAGAAAGATTATTAAATCTTGGATTATATTTTTCATTTTTGAATCTTACGTAATTTTCTTCCAAAAATCGAATTGTTGCTAAAACCGAAAAACCAAACCGTGCACACCTCTAATTATTAGTTTCAACATTTACCCATAGGATTTTATCCACTCTTTAATTGTTTGAATATGGTAGATTACTTGATTTAGAGATTTCTCTCTTGACTAAACCTATCTCTTTCCCTCACACAATCTCTACCTTTCTCTCTCTCTCTCTCTCTCTTTATATATATATATATATAGGGATCGGTTCAAGAGAGAACCAAGCCGAGTTGCGAGAACCACTCTCCATCAATTAGATAATGACAACCAAAAGGGTATTATAGTCATTTAATCAAAACCATCAAATCATCTCTCTCTCATCATTAAAGTCACTTTTAAAGTTTTTTCAATTTCTCCATCTTCAATTTCTCTCTCCTCTTTTTATTATTTTGTAAAAATAATTATAAAAAACTTTTTGTAAAAAGAAGTTTAAAAAACGGGTGAAAAAAAACCGGCGTAAAAACGGGGGCTAAAAAACGAGACGTAAAAACCGGCGTAAAACACGCGTAAAAACCAGCGTAAAAAAGTTTTAAAATGCAAGCGTAAAAACCGGCATAAAAAAGTTTTAAAACCGGCGCGTAAAAAAAGTTTATAACCTTTGTGTAAATAAAGTTTAAAATGCACGCGTAAAACCGCGCGTAAAAAAAGTTTTATACCGGTGTGTAAAAAAAGTTTAAAACCGCTCGTAAAAAAATTTTAAATCGGCGCGTAAAAAAGTTTCTATACCGGCGTGTAAAAAAAGTTTAAACCCACACGTAAAAAAAGTTTTTAACCGGCGCGTAAAAAAGTGTAAACCGACTCGTAAAAAAAGTTTTAAACTGACGCGTAAAAAAAGTTTAAAACCGCGCGTAAAAAAAGTTTCTATATCGGCGTGTAAAAAAGTTTAAATCTGCGCGTAAAAAAAATTTTAAACCGGGGCGTAAAAAAAGTTTATAACCGGCGCGTAAAAAAGTGTAAACCGGTGCGTAAAAAAAGTTTTTTGAACCGGCGCGTAAAAAAAGTTTAAAACCGCGCGTAAAAAAAGTTTATATACCGGCGTGTAAAAAAAGTTTAAACCCGCGCGTAAAAAACGGCGTGTAAAAAACGGGGCGTAAAAAAACGGCGCAAAAAAACGAGGCGTAAAAAACGGTGCGTAAAAAAACAGCGCGAAAAAAACGGGGCGTAAAAACGGCGCGTAAAAAATCGGGCGTAAAAACGGGCGCGTAATAAACGGCGCGTAAAAAAAACTGAACGTAAAAAAACGGCTCGTAAAAATGTTTTTTTTTTTGTAAAAAAAATCTTGAAAAACATCGTTTTTTTTTTTAAACCGATTTCAAAATGTTTTTTAATAAAAAAGTTCTGATTTTAATAAAAAACAATAAATATAATAAACAAAAGGTAATAAAAACAATAAATAAAATAAGACAAAAAAACAAATTTACCAAACTACCATTTTGGCATTAAAATATAAAAAACATAATAAGACAAAAGAATTTAATATTACTTTTAGTACTTTTAATCTCAGTCATCAATCATCTAAGATCCAATGGTTAAAAAGTGGTTCTTCCAGTTCTCACAACTCGAGGTGGTTTTTACTCATTTTATAAAAATATATATATATATATTTGCTCCCCTCAAAACTCTCAAATACAACCTAACACGAGACTTGTCGGGAGAAACCATAGTTTAAAAATCAAATGCATATGAAACCAATCAGCAACAAGTTTTGTATAAAATTGAACAATGAAACTCCAATAAACCAACAAGTTATGACATTCATCCAGACATAAAGCAATTAAAATAATCCCAGTCTAAATATTCATCTTATGACCCAAAAGACATGGTGTAGTGGTAAGCTAACTCCCCTCTATACTATAGGTGGGGTTCAAATCCTGTGAGATACATGTATAGTAGACTTTAGAAGTAGGTTATGTGGAAAACTAGGGAGTGAATAGGTTTTCTTAAATTTTTTGTTAATTAAACACTACAAATAAACGGATTAACCTTGTTTGAAACTTAACAATTATAATGTGCAAGAAATATAAAGAGACTAAATGTTAGAAATGCAAAATCGATTTATAAAGGTTCAAGCAGATTTTAACTAATTTATTATACGTCCTTTCCTCAATTCTCCAATCGAGAGTTGCTTTAATATGTGTTTTTCTTAAACGGAAGAGATCACTAGTATAAACGTTTCACTAATCCAGACAATGACCACCTTACAACGTTCCACTAATCCAATATAGTGATCATCTTCTTTGTTTCACTAATATTAAGGTAGCGATCACATTCTACGTTTCACTTATCTCAAGACGTAGTGATAACCTTTATCCCAACACATTAATGCTTTTAGGACTTGGATTTTACTAGATGAAAGAAAATACCATGGTTTTAAGAAGGGTTACCAACTATTTGCTATTGGTCGTTGTCACTCCCAACTTTCACTTTGACTCCCACCACTCTCAACTTAACACTTTGTATGTTGTGTCTAATTTATCCCATGTTGAATGATAACGTGGATGTGGATCCTTTATACCCTAACACTGTCACACCCTCAATTTCCACTTGCGGAGTTTTACCGCGAGGCATGTGAACAAACCAGAATCTGAAACACTAGTACGTCGAACGACTCTATATGATTTGATAATACGTTTTCCAAAAATCATTTGTTTAACCATTCGTCGTAGATTTTATATTGTCTTAGTTAGTTACCAATGTTTAGCGGAAGCATTAGTTTTTAAAGTTGAGCGGAAACATAAAGTAAAGTAACGGAACGGGCGCCAACATAAACGCCAAAACCAAAGAAAAACCCAAAACAATGTTTGTATATGAGACTCGATAAAAGATGTCTTGATCAATGCAAGTGAGTGCACCTAGAGCTCCTAGCGTCCTGAGAAACATGTAAAGAAACAAGTGTCAACATTAAAGATGAGTGAGTTCACAGGTTTTCATAAATTCGTTTGTTCGGTTATGAGTTTGTTTCCCCCGTTATCCCTAACCCGGGATAACGATTTAGTTCCATTATTCCCAACCCGGAATAATACTGATAGTTCCATTATTCCTTACCCGGAATAATACCGATAGTTCCATTATTCCTAACCCGGAATAATAACGTTGTTGGTTCCATTATCCCTAACCTGGGATAATATTCCTGATGGTTCCATTATTCCTAACCCGGAATAATATTGTTGTTTGTTCCATTATGTAACATCCGTCAAAAACGGATTTACCAAACCCGCTCCGTTTAGCAACCGAACAGTCAGTCAAAAATTTCGTTGCGAATTAAATGCCCAAAATATTTTTAAACGATACGTAATCGATTATTATACGGGAATATATATTTAGTTTTGAAAAACTGTTAAAAAATGCAAAATAAAAAAATATAGGTTCTGCCGGTTTCGAACCCGGGTCTGAACCGGTTCAACATCAGACTTATCGCACATCACACAAACCACTGCGCCACTTGTTTTGTTCGTTATATATTGAAATCATTTAATTCATAAAGTGACGTTACGAATTCAAAATCGGCGCCCAATAGTTCAGTCGTCGGAATCCCGGAAATCTCGCGAGTCTTAACGACAATTTACGTTATAACGTAAACCATTAACAAGACATCGGTTATAACCGACGTCTGAGTCCGCGACCAAACCATAACCGCCGGAGTTTTTATAATCGATGAATACAGTCGGAAATCAGACCAGGTTCTTCGACGATTTGCCCTATAAATTCATCCACAACCCACTGCAAACCTTTTCGCTCAAAACCACACCTTTTCTCGGCGTAATTCCACTCGCCGGAATTTCTCTGCTCATCGTCGGAAAACCGGTTTCCTCAATTCCGAGCCTTATTGAACCTCCTGAGCTTATACCGAAGTCACCCACAAGCTTTGCAAGTTTTCTGAAGTTTCTCTGCTGCAAGACACCTGACGCCGGAGCTAATCGCTGTCGCCGGAGTTCTGCCGGAAAACAGAGGAAAACTAGTCGGTAAACCTCACGCTTATTTTCCTTTCTTTTTACTTCTATCTTATCAGTAATTAACCTAAAACGCTAAAGAAACCTGAATAAAAACTCGAACCAGTCAGACATTATATCTGGTTATCACTTGATGAAGAAGACGATGTTTCGGTTGTTTATAAGTATAATTAAAATCAACTTATTAATCGGGTTAGACACACAGTCCAGCGGTGGACTGTGTGCACATTAAGCATACAAACGTCTCGAGTTCGAATCCCGTTTCACACACGTCGCCTTAATAAAAATCATTTTTTTTGTTAAACTGAACCGGAGTCACACTGGTATATGTTAAGTATATTAATAACCGGAATAATAACCAAGTTAGACACACAGTCCAGCGGTGGACTGTGTGTATGTTTATATCACAGGTCACGAGTTCGAGTCGGTCTTCTGCACCGACTCGGACAATTATCTATTCTTTTTAAATAAGGCAGAAAAGGAAATAACTAATTTGTATTTAAGTATAATAAAAATCGGATTATATAACATGTTAAACACACAGTCCAGCGGTGGACTGTGTGTTAGTTTAAGCCACAGGTCCCGGTTCGAGACCTGTGGAGTGCACGTCCGATTCGCTTAAACTGTTTTTAGAATAAAATGAATTTCGGTTTAAACTAATTAATATATATATATATATATAATTAAAATCAGATATATAACGGGTTAGACACGTAGCTCAGTTGGTAGAGCTGCGTGCACGCGTACGGGAGGTCTCGGGTTCGAGCCTCACTCAGCGCACTTGTATACACAACTCGAACCGGTCAACGGTCAGGTCAACGGTCAGAAAAAAAATCAAATTTTTTTATTATTTTATTTAATTATTTTAATTAAAAATCAATTAAAAATACTTAAAAATAACATTTTTAAGGTTAGAAAATAGCCTCAAACTCACAAAAATACACCCAACAATACTACTAAAATAGATTAATAAAATCCGTTTACTTACCAAACCATAATGCGATTTATCTAGGTTAAATCTCACTCGTGGTTAAAACCACTTCGCGTGCATTCAACATCATCAACCAAACGCACCCACTGTGAGTGAATCTTACAACTTCCCCTTTTAAATTACACGTTTTGGGGTGTGTCATGTGTTATGAAAATAATTAACTTATTTATTTAAACTTGTGCCATACCACATCATGACCTAAACTTAGATTGTTTATATTGTTGTGACTACTTATTTTCCTTTTGTCAAATTATATGAAACTCATTCATTAAGCCCATCAGTTCCTCGTGGGAGACGAGTTAAACAACGCGTGCCTCAAATCAAATTCATTTTTGTTCATGTGTGTATCATTGAGTTTATATTGGTTGTAGTTGTGTCATTCATATTATCATGTTCATGCAATTCATCCATTAGGCCCCTCAGTTCCTCGTGAGAGACGAGTTGAGCATCGCGTGCCTCTAATGTTCCATTATTGTTCATGTGTGTTTCATTTGATAGCTTATGATTGTTGATTAAGTTACATCTATTTTTACTCATGTTTGGTTGTGCACATATTTCATAATCAATTTAAATAAATTTGTTCAAATGTTTTCCATAGGATTCACTCGCCAACATTATGTTGATCCAAAAACCCTTTTACACATGATACAGGTGAACAGGTTGAAGCAAGGAAAACATAGGATATGCCTTAGAAGAGAACAAAGAAGCTTAGATTGATAGTTAGAGCATGTTGTATCATTTATTGTAAATTTCCATTAAATTGTATTTAATAAATATGAAACGCATAATAAATGTCATGAGCTTTGATGATAACCCAATCATGCCCCGATCACCTTTTCCGCTGCCGGTCGGGGTGTGACAGATTGGTATCAGAGCCATGACTATAGGGATATAGGATAGGTTATTAGACCCTTAGAGCCTATACTATAGTCTGCCTAAATTTTAAATTGATTAGGTGGTTACATACAAACTTGTGATATTTATTTGTTTCATATTTGTTTACATTTCAGTCAAACATACATGCTTATATACATATTCATTATACATATATACATATTCATTATACATATATCGATGTTCATGTATTCAATTTATTTTCATACTCTCATTATCCAAAGATTTTGTGCAATTTTCAAATCTCATCAAAGTAAGTTCTGCGACGGGCATGTAGTAACTGGAAGGGTACAAGTACCGGTAGTCGGAACGTCCTGTCTAGGCTGGCATTCGTATAAATCCAATATAACGGACCAGTTTGCCTACCTGGGGACCAACGATGAGAGTACGAAGGACCTATTAGGCCAAAGCATGTCACACCAAACGTCGTTCGAACTAACCTACTTTGAGGTGTCACCGTGTCTACACCTGGACACATTCCAAACATCACACGTTGTATACATATTTCTCGATTTTCTCCGGGTTTTGTGTACGCAACCTGGCAAACCCGTGCGAACCATATGAAAAACCGGTATTCATGGGGGCCCACATGATTACACAGGTAAAGTATGGCGGCATGTAGGGCCTAACAGCGAGCAAAACTCAAGACATCCTATGGATGTAGTAGATTTATTTATCTATAATTATTTTATGAATGTTCATTCCTAATGCGACCCATGAACCCAAAAACATCCAACTCATACTCTTGTCATGTATTCCTTGTAGATGTCTTCTAACCTCGCTCGTAGGAAGACGAGAGAAGAAAAGCCCGCGAACGCATGGCTGCCTTTAATCGCTCAACAAATGGCTGCCGTAATACCCAACATTGTAATCCAAGTTCAACAAGCACTCACCGCTAATCCTGTCAATCAAGCAAACCAAAACGTTATCAACTCTCCATCAAATATCACTAAATGCACCTACAAGCATTTCAAATCATGCGACCCTCCAAAGTACAAAGGGACTGAAGGCGTCACCGCTCTCCTCCATTGGTTTGAAGAAATGGAGAACACTTTTCTAAATTGCGATTGCCCTGACGATCGCAAAGTGCGATATGCTACCGGTCGACTATATGGGATAGCACTTACTTGGTGGAATACAGAGAAGGCCAAACGAGGCGTCGACGATGCTATGTCCTTAACTTGGAACGAATTGAAGGAAATCATGACCAGACGATTTTGCCCAAGGAGCGAAATCAAGAAATTAGAAGATGAATTTTATTCGTTGAAGCAAATGGAAGGAGACCACATCACCTACAACAAAAGATTCCTCGAGTTACATCAAATGGTTCCCAACATGTTCACTCCCCTCTACCGTTTGATCGAGCACTACATTCGTGGTCTTCCGTCAAAGATACAAGACCCTGTAATAAGTGCCAAGCCTGCAACTTTGGAAGCAGCAATGGAGCTAGCAACAGAGCTCACCGAGAACCGAATCCGAAACAAAGACTTCAAGGAGGAGAAGAATAAGGATAAAGAATCGACTGAAACCTCCGACTCCACCCAAACCGAATCCCCTTCTCAACCCAATCCTAAGAGAAGAAGAGTCGGGCGACTTTTCGATGCTACTCAACGAAATCAACCAGTTTTACACGCCATACCCATCCGAGCTATCCCAATCACCCAAGTGGCACCCGACTCAGCTTACCCAAATAAGAAACCATATCTTGGACCTCACCCTCGATGCAACAACTGTTTTTATCACCATCCTCATACCCTACCTTGTCGTCTATGTGCAACTTGTGGACGCTATGGTCATTTGAGCAATGTTTGTCGCACCTTTCAAAACCAAACATTTTCCCCTACTCAAAACATGGCCCAAACCTATCAACAACCCCAATACCCCATGTTCCCATATGCTCGAGCTTGTTTCAATTGTGGCGACCCTACCCACTTTAGAAACACATGCCCTCAATTGGTTAACGTTATCAACACTCAAGCCCAATCAAACCCAGTTAACCAAGTAAACCAAGAAAACCCAACCACTATGCCACCAGCAAGAGGAAGAGTCTTCAACATCAATGCCAATCCGGTCGAAGATAATGACGGCCCAAGTGAAGATACTCAACTAGTCCTCTTCGCCGAAGATCCAGATTCAACTCCTATCGTTTAGTTTTATGTTTTTCCATGTGTAGACTGTTAGAGAAATTATTGGATATTATATATTATATATTGTTTTCAGTATATGCTTTTGCCGAGGCCGCAGCTCCCCATCCATCGAGGTTGAGCTTGATCCCCATTTTATTATGCGGTTGATCTTGGCGTGCCCGCACGATCGGCTCCGTTTGATTGAGCCTTGATCGGTTATTTCATTTTACATTTCAATACATGCAATACGCTCGGCTCCGTTTGATTGAGCCTTGAGCGCACAGTTCAATTTACATTTCCAGTTCATGCAATACGTACGGCTCCGTTTGATTGAGCCTTGAGCGCACAGACAATTTCATTATCAGTATCTTGTGGTTGTTGTGTTTGTTGTAGAGTCGCATAGAACTAATCATAACTTGCGGATAAAGTCAATGAGAATTTGACAAGAATATGGTGGATACGCCGCTGGTACTTCCTATATATAAGTATTCTTGTCAAATGATCGGAGGCATTATCAGGCGGTTATGAGAGGTTCCATGCATAGGTTGTTTGTGTGGTTAAGTTATTCATTTTCAGTACATGCAATACGCTCGGCTCCGTTTGATTGAGCCTTGAGCACACAGACAATTTCAATTTCAGTACATTCAATACGTTCGGCTCCGTTTGATTGAGCCTTGAGCGCACAGACATTTCATTTTCAGTACATGCAATACGATCGGCTCCGTTCGATTGAGCCTTGATCGCATAGATATATTTCATTTCAGTATTTTATGATTGTTGTATTGGTTGTAGAGTTATAGGACTAATCATAATTCACTGATAAAACCAATGAAAATTTGACAAGAATATGGTGGATACGCCGCTGGTACTTCCTATATATAAGTATTCTTGTCAAAGGATCAGAGGCATTATCGGACGGTTATGAGAAGCTCTATGTAGGATTTATTAGTTTCTTGGTAACTAATCATAACTTGTGGGTAAAACTAATGAAAATTTGGCAAGAATATGGTGGATACGCCGCTGGTACTTCCTATATATAAGTATTCTTGCCAAAGGATCAGAGGCATTATCAGACGGTTATGAGAAGTTCCATGTAGGATTTAGTATTGCCTTGGTTGGAATTTGTGTTACATTTATATCATCATGTTATTTAAAGAGATTGGATTGTGTTCCATTTCTACATAAACTAACCTCTCCATCATAACAAACGAGAGAGGAACTTCCACCATTCAAACATATATGCTATCAGAATGTGGATTCAAATATTTGCTGTTGTGTTTATTCATGTTCAAATATTTGCTGTTGTGTTTATTCATGTTCGAATATTAGCTGTTGTGTTTATTTATGTTCAAATATCAGCTGTTGTGTTTTTAATTATGTTCCATATAGGATGTAGTGTTAGAAGTTTTGCCTTAGATATAACCATACTTTACCAAACGTATCTAAACTCTTATGCATGATATCATTTTTAGCAAATCATTTCTGCTTATCAATACTTATACAGTAGGCAACAAAAAGCGATTCCTGTAATAGGGTACTTAACCCTTACAAGGAACGTTACCAGCCTCGAACAAAAAACTTAAACCCTTATTTTCTAAGCATACAACTGTCAAACTAAACATCATCATCCTTTTAGTTAAAATATATCATTATTTAAATTTCAGGACGAAATTTCTAAAAAGCAGGGGATACTGTAACATCCGTCAAAAACGGATTTACCAAACCCGCTCCGTTTAGCAACCGAACAGTCAGTCAAAAATTTCGTTGCGAATTAAATGCCCAAAATATTTTTAAACGATACGTAATCGATTATTATACGGGAATATATATTTAGTTTTGAAAAACTGTTAAAAAATGCAAAATAAAAAAATATAGGTTCTGCCGGGTTTCGAACCCGGGTCTGAACCGGTTCAACATCAGACTTATCGCACATCACACAAACCACTGCGCCACTTGTTTTGTTCGTTATATATTGAAATCATTTAATTCATAAAGTGACGTTACGAATTCAAAATCGGCGCCCAATAGTTCAGTCGTCGGAATCCCGGAAATCTCGCGAGTCTTAACGACAATTTACGTTATAACGTAAACCATTAACAAGACATCGGTTATAACCGACGTCTGAGTCCGCGACCAAACCATAACCGCCGGAGTTTTTATAATCGATGAATACAGTCGGAAATCAGACCAGGTTCTTCGACGATTTGCCCTATAAATTCATCCACAACCCACTGCAAACCTTTTCGCTCAAAACCACACCTTTTCTCGGCGTAATTCCACTCGCCGGAATTTCTCTGCTCATCGTCGGAAAACCGGTTTCCTCAATTCCGAGCCTTATTGAACCTCCTGAGCTTATACCGAAGTCACCCACAAGCTTTGCAAGTTTTCTGAAGTTTCTCTGCTGCAAGACACCTGACGCCGGAGCTAATCGCTGTCGCCGGAGTTCTGCCGGAAAACAGAGGAAAACTAGTCGGTAAACCTCACGCTTATTTTCCTTTCTTTTTACTTCTATCTTATCAGTAATTAACCTAAAACGCTAAAGAAACCTGAATAAAAACTCGAACCAGTCAGACATTATATCTGGTTATCACTTGATGAAGAAGACGATGTTTCGGTTGTTTATAAGTATAATTAAAATCAACTTATTAATCGGGTTAGACACACAGTCCAGCGGTGGACTGTGTGCACATTAAGCATACAAACGTCTCGAGTTCGAATCCCGTTTCACACACGTCGCCTTAATAAAAATCATTTTTTTGTTAAACTGAACCGGAGTCACACTGGTATATGTTAAGTATATTAATAACCGGAATAATAACCAAGTTAGACACACAGTCCAGCGGTGGACTGTGTGTATGTTTATATCACAGGTCACGAGTTCGAGTTGGTCTTCTGCACCGACTCGGACAATTATCTATTCTTTTTAAATAAGGCAGAAAAGGAAATAACTAATTTGTATTTAAGTATAATAAAAATCGGATTATATAACATGTTAAACACACAGTCCAGCGGTGGACTGTGTGTTAGTTTAAGCCACAGGTCCCGGGTTCGAGACCTGTGGAGTGCACGTCCGATTCGCTTAAACTGTTTTTAGAATAAAATGAATTTCGGTTTAAACTAATTAATATATATATATAATAAATTAAAATCAGATATATAACGGGTTAGACACGTAGCTCAGTTGGTAGAGCTGCGTGCATGCGTACGGGAGGTCTCGGGTTCGAGCCTCACTCAGCGCACTTGTATACACAACTCGAACCGGTCAACGGTCAGGTCAACGGTCAGAAAAAAAATCAAATTTTTTTATTATTTTATTTAATTATTTTAATTAAAAATCAATTAAAAATACTTAAAAATAACATTTTTAAGGTTAGAAAATAGCCTCAAACTCACAAAAATACACCCAACAATACTACTAAAATAGATTAATAAAATCCGTTTACTTACCAAACCATAATGCGATTTATCTAGGTTAAATCTCACTCGTGGTTAAAACCACTTCGCGTGCATTCAACATCATCAACCAAACGCACCCACTGTGAGTGAATCTTACAACTTCCCCTTTTAAATTACACGTTTTGGGGTGTGTCATGTGTTATGAAAATAATTAACTTATTTATTTAAACTTGTGCCATACCACATCATGACCTAAACTTAGATTGTTTATATTGTTGTGACTACTTATTTTCCTTTTGTCAAATTATATGAAACTCATTCATTAAGCCCATCAGTTCCTCGTGGGAGACGAGTTAAACAACGCGTGCCTCAAATCAAATTCATTTTTGTTCATGTGTGTATCATTGAGTTTATATTGGTTGTAGTTGTGTCATTCATATTATCATGTTCATGCAATTCATCCATTAGGCCCCTCAGTTCCTCGTGAGAGACGAGTTGAGCATCGCTTGCCTCTAATGTTCCATTATTGTTCATGTGTGTTTCATTTGATAGCTTATGATTGTTGATTAAGTTACATCTATTTTTACTCATGTTTGGTTGTGCACATATTTCATAATCAATTTAAATAAATTTGTTCAAATGTTTTCCATAGGATTCACTCGCCAACATTATGTTGATCCAAAAACCCTTTTACACATGATACAGGTGAACAGGTTGAAGCAAGGAAAACATAGGATATGCCTTAGAAGAGAACAAAGAAGCTTAGATTGATAGTTAGAGCATGTTGTATCATTTATTGTAAATTTCCATTAAATTGTATTTAATAAATATGAAACGCATAATAAATGTCATGAGCTTTGATGATAACCCAATCATGCCCCGATCACCTTTTCCGCTGCCGGTCGGGGTGTGACCGATTGTAATCAAAACAATTTATCATGAACATAATCCAATCCATGCAACACTTTGGTGCACACATTCACAAGTTATCAAGTTTCAGCTTACATACTCATAATTCGGCTGTTTTCTAGGATTTTTATATAATAGTTCCAACGTTCCAAAAATTCCAATTATTTTACAGCAGGTGACAACTATACTGTAGAAATTTATATAAAATTTTCAAGTCCTAATACTTTACCAATTATCCATAAATATTAATATACTAGGCTGCAGTCAGATTCGTCACTTTCTGACTGCAGTCCACGGAAGAATTTATTTAAAAATCACTGTTCGTCCAATTAACAAAATTCCAGTGGGAGTTGCCCGGAAATTTCCATACCTAGTTGCTGTACAAATTTCATGATTCGACTCCTTACAGATTATTAAATCCAACTCGATAAACAACTAACAAAATTTCAGGATTTTCACAGCTTTAGTTACTGAACTTAATTGGCCACTTAAAAATATCAAACGACTTCAGAAAAATATGAATCCAGTGCCATTAGATTCGTTATTTAAAACTCCACGTTTTAGACTTCAGAAAATCCGTTTTTCGACAATTAATGACCGAGTTACAGCCAGTTGAAGTCGGCTGTAACCATCATTCAACAGCCTGATTCAGCACTTTATCACAAACTAACTCGCTTAAACCGTTTATATATTGAACATATGCGATCAAGAACAGATTTTTCCAATCATATATCATTATATATATCATATCCATGCAAACCCTAATCATAATCTGTAGTTTTTATCGATCAATACGCAGCCCATGTTACATGGTTTCCGAAAACATCAAACTTTCAAACTAGCATAATCAATCCGAAAACAACACAATCACTACATTCAAACACATATATCCGAATATGATCTTGTAACAATGATAAATCCTAACCTTTAATGACAAGGTAAACGAGCCGAGACTTGGATGGGAATGGATTCGGCTGGAAGGTAGATCGCAACCGAGAAGGGAGGCTTGTTTGCGACCGAGAAGAGATGTAGGGGCTGATCGCGATCGAGATGATGAAGGAGAAGGCTGCCATCGGCTGTTTTCTCAACTAGGGTTTTTGTGTTTTGTTTTTGTGAAGCAAGCTCATGCATGTGTGTGTATATATAGCGCAAAGGATTGAAGAAAAAGGGAATGGGTTTGCGGTTTGGGTTGCACGCGGCCGAGAGGGTTTGGGTGGGGCGGTTTGGGTTTAAAACTTGATCCCCAAGTTTGGTTAACTCCTTGAGTCGCAAGGAAATGAGGCCGGCTCATGTCGCGGTTCGGCTCGATTCGTTTATATATTTATTATATACATATTTCGTAACTAAAACAAATCACGTAATCGAACATCACATATTCACCAACTCATAAACGTTTAATACACATAGCACGTAATTCGTTTGACAAGTTCACGAAATTATCGTTATTATTTCGAGCGTGCAATTTAAGTCTCCGAACCAAATTAACGTAGGAACGAATAACCGTGAAGTAGTGCGTTTAAGATATCCGAAAAACCGGGATGTCACAAACACTTTATAAACCCCCTAAATTGTCCCAAAATCATTCACTACCCCGTGCTATAGTCTTCCACCCTATTTCCACCATATCGAAATGTAACAACAACCAAATAATCTCACACGCCATCTTGGTGTGGGTTCGGGGGCATCGCCCCTGAGAAGCAGGGTCCTAGGGGCGGCAGCCCCTAGCAGGGTCCAAGGGGCAGAGCGAGCGACAGGTTTTGAGAGGAGGGTCGCGGGGCGCGAGCGAGCCCTGGCTTGCCGGACACTTCTGACACCACGTGTCACACCTATAGTGGTGACTAGTCAAACCTAGCCGTAGCTAAGGTTCCCTCGTGGGCCGCGAGAGGCCAGGCCTCACTGGTCGCGGGGCGCGAGAGACCCAGGTTTCAGCCTATAAAAGGAGGTCTCTAGCCTCAGTTTCGTTTGTTCAATTCTTTTCTTCGTCTCTTTCCATATAATAACTAAACGTTGCTCGATATAATACCCCTAAATGGCGAAGCTCTGCTACGTTGTAAGTACGGTAACCCCTGTTCACCAATTTGTCACCCTACCCGGTTGACATAGGACCCAACGGTGTATGTCGAGGCTCTGTCAGACTAAGCCGTTGGAGTTCTGTCCCGTGATGTATGGCTAAAAGTGACTTATCCTACCCGGTTGACATAGGACCCAACGGTGTATGTCGAGGCTCTGTCACTAAGCCGCTGGAGTTCTGTCCCGTGATGTATGGCTAAAAGGGACTTATCCTACCCGGTTAACATAGGACCCAACGTGTATGTCGAGGCTCTGTCAGACTAAGCCGTTGGAGTTCTGTCCCGCGATGTATGGATTAATGTGACTTGGGTTATTTTACTAACACGCGTGCATTGTGTGTTTTTAATAGATAACAATCAGGAATAGTTGCCAGAAAACCAGTAGGATTACCAAAGATACCAATGTGAGTCATTCTCTTTTTCTACCAAATTGTTTTACAAAACCTCAAACGTTTTAATTATACTTAACAGTGATTGAGTCTTTGTATTCTACCAATGCTGCCGGTATATGGGGTTTTGTATACACTACTGAATATAGCGTTGCTATTGGACGACGAGTTAGCCAATAGTAATATGACCACAGTCAACATGACAAATACTGAATGAGAACTTGGGTAGAAGTAAACATTGTAATCGCTCTTAATACTGTGAAGTATAATATTGTGTCATTGTGTAAAATGGAATGTACTCGCCAGTATTTCTTGCTGATAAAAATGTTTTTAAAACGCGTTTCAGGTAACTTAATGTGAAGCTAGAAGAAGCCAGCTATGGAGCACTGAAGGCTTAAAGAAAGTGGCTATAAAAGTTACCTACATAAAAGTTTATGTTTTCAGAAATTAGGGTTTACCCCTACAACGTTGTTATGAATAAAATAAGGGTTTTATCCCTTTAATTTATCAATAATATCCGGTGTTTAAACTCTGAAATTTATTTCCTAACTACGATCCTGATGTTTAAATTCCGCTGCTAAATTAATAAACACCGATACCACCAGTGCTGGTTCTCGCGGCCCCCGCTTCCGGGAATAGGGGTCGGGGGTTTTGACACAAAAGTTCCGCCTTCACTACAATAATCATGATCGAACAACTCAACTCCAGCTTTCATCTATTACCGAAACAATCCCAGCCACCTCCACATTGTGCACTAACATTCAACGCCACTTGAGACCACCATGCGCTACCACTCTCAGCGTGAAATAGATATTTAAAAAAAAGTATTTGGCCCCCGGGGAGAGCTGGCCCTGGGCTGTCGCCAAACGCCCACTCCTCTTTGAGTCGGTCCTGAGTATATGCACATCTTTAATGTCACACCCCGACCCGCAACGCAATAAGAGTCGGGGCATAATTGGGTTATCACCAAAGCTCATGATGTTTACTAAAATGTTTCATATTTATTGAATTCAAATTACAACGTCAATATTCCAAACAAGTTCATACAATTACAAGGAAAAAGTAACTAAGTAAATAATCCAAAGCCTAAACTGATTTATTCTTCTAGGCCGTCCTATATGTTTCTTGATGCAACTGGATCACCTGTATCATGTGTAAAAATGGGGGATTTTGGGTCAACAAAAGTTGGCGAGTGAACCTTGTTAGAAAACATTTATTATTGATTTCTTGTTGTATTTAATATGGAAAAATTGTGCAATAATCATATGTGAGCAAACGTAAATAAACATACAATAACAAACCACCTTGCATGAGTATATGACATGAATGATAATGTATATGTTGGCAACGTCACGTTCCGCTCATAGGTAATGGTGAACGGACGGCCTATGATGATGTATGTGCGATCAAGGCTCAATCAAACGGAGCCGATCGTATGTTGGCAACGCCACGTTCCGCTCATAGGTAATGGGGAACGGTTCCGCTCATAGGTAATGGGGAACAGACGAGCCTATGATGATGTATGTACTGAAAACGATAAACTTAATCTAAACATTAACCACACAAACAATTGATACATATTGGATACACGTTTGATCATGTATATGATGGATGCACAAGTGTTTAATTGTAATAAATAATAAACGACACATGATACACCCCAAAATATGATTAAAACGGGGAATTTGCAAAGATTCACTCACATTGGGTGCGTTCGTTTGATGATGTTGAATGCGCACGAGTTTTGAGAGTTGATCGACGAGGAATAACTAACCTAAATAATAACGGAGAGGTACTGTAAATAAGTGGATTTTATTAACAATTTTAATATGGTTTTTAGATTTATTTTTGTGAGTTTAAGGTCATTTTCTAACTTTAAAAATATTATTTTTAAGTATTTTTAATTGTTTTTTAAATTAAATAAATAAATAAAAATATAAAAAAATGTTGACTTTTTGGGTTGACCATTGACCGTTGACCGTTGACTTTGACTGTTGACCGGTTCGGACTTTGTGTATATATGCGCTGAGTGAGGTTCGAACTCATGACCTCCCGTACGCGTGCACGCAGCTCTACCAACTGAGCTACGTGTCTAACCCGAAATATTTCTGTTTTTAATTATATTTATATACTATTTAATTTATTCAGAATTCATTTATTTTAAAAAGAATTTTAATTATGCCGAACCAGTGCACATAACAGGTCTCGAACCCGGGACCCGTTGTTTAACATTGCACACAGTCCACCGCTGGACTGTGTGTCTAACCTGGTTAAAATACTGGTTTTTATTAAACTTAACATCTTACAGCGAATTAATACGATTCGGTTTAAAAAGAACATTTTTATTTCAGAGGATAGGGTCGTGTCAGGGATCGAACTCGAGACATGCGCTGTGTGTTTGCACACAGTCCACCGCTGGACTGTGTGTCTAACCCGGTTTAATAACTTGTATTCTTATAAACATCGTCGACTTCGTCTTCTTCATTCAAAGACTCAGACGACCGATATTCTTCTGTTCTTGTTTAAATCGTTCGTCGAACATATTACTAATTGAAATGTAATGGATAAAAAGAGTTAAGGAATCGAATGTACCGATCAGACTGTATTTCTCGAATTCCGGCAATGGTCGTCTGCTCTGATTTGTGGATTTCGTCTGATTGAATCAATTAACAGTTTTGATCGATTAGTTGCGAGATTGAGTTACTAAACAATGATTATCAGAAGGTTTAAATGATTATACCGATTCACAGCGTGATTTTGGAAATTCCAGAGGTTTTCCGGCGAGTGCAGAATATCCGGCAACGTCGTCTGGGACTAATTCTGGTTGATGGATTGAAGTTAGTAATAGTCTAACAACGGATTGAAATCGAAAGAGTCGAGGTATTTACCGTTTTGATGTAAGTCTCGGTTTTCCGGCGAAAGTCTGGCGATTTCAGAATATCTCCGGCGAGTGAAATTGATTCGAGAAATGTGCGATTTTGAGCGAAATGATTTCCAGAGACTTGGGTGTGTATTTATAAGGAAGAATCACGATGAATTGGGTCTGATTTTAGTCTTGATTCGTGGTCAGCCTTTCTCCGGCGGTTATGACTGATGTCGCGGGATTAGACATTGGTTATAACTGATGTCGATGTTAATACATACGTTAAGTCAAAGGAAACCGTCGATAATTGGCGAAATCGTCGGTATTTCCGGCGAGTGCGATTTGGGCGCGCTGATGACCGAATTTGATTTCGAGTTTCATTATATGTATTAATTGTTTCGTTATATCAACAAACAACTCAAGTGGCGGAGTGGTGAGATATGTGTTAGTTATGTCTTCCGGCTGACCCGGGTTCGAAACCCGGCAGCCGGTTTTCTTTTTTCTTTTTACTTTATTTTCACTTTTTAATAATTATAGTTTTTAAATTCTAAATTGTTTATTAGTTATGTATTGTTTAAAATTAAAATAAAACATAAATACGCAACGAAATTTTATAACTTGATATTCGATTAATAAACGAAGCGAGTTTGGAAACCCGTTTTTCGACGGATGTTACAGTATCCCCTACTTTTAGAAATTTGGTCCCGAAATTTAAGTAGTAGTGGTAACAGGAAAAAGATGTGGGTATTTCTCGCGCATTGAGTCTTCACGTTCCCAAGTAAACTCAGGTCCTCGTTTCGACTCCCAGCGTACCCTGACGATTGGAATACGGCTTCTCTTAAACGTTTCTCTCCGAAGTCCATAATTTCTACTGGTCTTTCAATGAAATGCATAGATTCATCGACTTGAATGTCTTCTAGAGGAATATGGAGATTTTCATCGGCGAGGCACTTCTTCAAGTTCGATACGTGGAATGTGGGATGAATTCTGTTGAGTTCTTCTGGTAGGTCAAGCTTGTATGCTACAGGTCCTACTCTTTCGAGTATCTTGAAAGGTCCTACGTAGCGTGGTGCTAGCTTTCCCTTCTGGCCAAAACGAACTACTCCCTTCCACGGTGATACTTTTAAAAGTACATGATCACCAATGTTAAACTCCAAGGGCTTTCGTCGTTTGTCTGCATAACTCTTTTGACGACTTTGTGCCACTAGAAGGTTGTTTCGAATTTGATGGATCTTGTCTGTTGTTTCTTGAATTAACTCTGGACCGGTGATTTGAGCTTCTCCAATTTCGTGCCAACATATTGGTGATCGGCACTTACGACCATATAAGGCTTCGAAAGGTGCCATGTCGATACTTGAATGATAGCTGTTGTCGTACGAAAATTCAACTAATGGTAGATGAGCGTCCCAATTCCCTTTGAAGTCTATGACACATGCTCGAAGCATGTCTTCAAGGGTTTGGATGGTGCGTTCAGATTGTCCTTCGGTTTGAGGATGAAAAGCGGTACTGAGGTCTAGTCGTGTACCCAAGGCGGCTTGTACGGCTTGCCATGTTCGTGAAGTGAAACGACCATCACGATCTGAAATGATGCTTAAAGGTACACCATGACGGCTTACGATCTCGCTGATGTAGATACGAGCTAACTTCTCGTTCTTGAAGTCCTCGCGAATCGGAATGAAGTGAGCTGATTTTGTGAGACGATCAATGATTACCCATATAGTGTCATACCCACTGGAGGTGCGAGATAACCCGGTAATGAAGTCCATGGTTATGTTTTCCCACTTCCATACAGGTATTTCAGGTTGGGTTAGAAGTCCTGAAGGTCTTTGATGTTCAGCTTTTACTTTAGAACAGGTAAGGCACTTGGAAACAAAAACAGCAATATCCTTTTTCATGCCAGGCCACCAGTAGGTGTATCGAAGGTCTTGATACATCTTGTCGGCTCCTAGGTGTACAGAGTATCGTGTTTTGTGCGCCTCATTCATAAGGAAATCACATGATACACCCCAAAATGTGATTAAAACGGGGAATTTGCAAAGATTCACTCACATTGGGTGCGTTTGTTTGATGATGTTGAATGCGCACGAGTTTTGAAAGTTGATCGACGAGGAATAACTAACCTAAATAATAACGGAGAGGTACTGTAAATAAGTGGATTTTATTAACAATTTTAATAGGGTTTTTAGATTTATTTTTGTGAGTTTAAGGTCATTTTCTAACTTTAAAAATATTATTTTTAAGTATTTTTAATTGATTTTTAAATTAAATAAATAAATAAAAATATAAAAAAATGTTGACTTTTTGGGTTGACCATATCCCCCACGGTTTGGATAGTACGCTCGGTTTGACTGTCGGACTACGGGTGAAAAGCGGTGCTAAGATTGAGATGAGTACCAAGGGCGGATTGAAACGTTTACCAAAGGCGGGAGGTGAAACGAGCATCGCGATCAGAAATGATGTCAAAGGGAGTACCATGACGACTAATGATTTCATCCGTGTAGATACGAGCCATTTCTCGACTTTGCTCAATCGATCAATGATAACCCAGATGCTGTCATGACCAGGCGAAGTACGAGGAAGCTTGGTAATGAAATCCATAGCAATACTCTCCCATTTCCAGACAGGAATTTCTAGTTGTTCGAGTAAGCCAGAGGGGCTTTGATGTTCAGCTTTCACCTTAGAACAAGTGAGACACTTCGAGACATAGAGAGCGATATCCTTCTTCATTCCAGGCCACCAATAGAATGCACGAAGATCATGGTACATCTTGTCCGCGCCAGAATGAATGGAGTATCGGGATTTGTGGGCTTCATCCATCAAGTTGTTTTGAAGATTGAGACGGTCGGGAATCCAAATGCAATCATGGTAGTAAATAATACCATCAGGTTTAGCTTCGAGTGGGTTTTCGACTCCACAATTCAATTCGTTACGAGGTTACCCTCGTTAATGACTGAGAATTGTGCTTGGCAAATTAACTCGTGAAGTTTTCCCACGATTTGGTAGCAATGAATACTCTTTACATGAGTCTTACGACTAAGTGCATCGGCTACAGCATTCGCTTTGCCGGGATGGTAGCGAATGTCAAACTCGTAGTCGTTTAACAATTCTACCCGACGACGTTGACGCATGTTGAGTTCCTTTTGATCAAAGATATGTTGAAGGCTCTTATGGTCAGTGAAGATCATACACTTAGTACCATAAAGGTAGTGTCGCCAAATCTTTAATGCAAAAACAACGGCACCAAGTTCAAGGTCGTGCGTAGTATAGTTCTTCTCATGAATCTTGAGTTTTCTCGACGCGTAAGCGATAACCTTGTCCCGTTGCATAAGAACGCAACCAAGACCTTGGTTTGAGGCATCATAATACACGACGAAATCATCGTTCCATCGGGGAGTGCAAGGATAGGAGCATTACAGAGCATCTCGTTGAGAGTTTGAAAAGATTCCTCTTGTTCGGGACCCTAAACAAAAGGTTTATCTTGTGTTAAGGATGTTAAAGGGACGACGATTTTGGAGAAGTTCAAGATGAAGCGGCGATAATAACCAGCAAGGCCAAGAAACGAACGAATTTCAGAAGGTGATTTAGGTGCAATCCAATTCTTCACAGCTTCTATCTTTGCGGGGTCAACGTGAATACCGAGTTCATTGACGGGGTGACCAAGAAATTGAACCTCTTTTAGCCAAAATTCACACTTGGAGAATTTGGCTTAAAGACGTTCGGTACGCAAAAGCTGAAAGATAAGTTGCAAATGTCGCCCATGTTCTTCTTTCGTTTGGAGTAAATGAGAATATCGTCGATGAATACGATTACAAAACGATCGAGGAAAGGTTTACACACGCGGTTCATGTGATCCATAAACACTGCAGGCGCGTTGGTCAAACCAAAAGGCATGACCACAACTCGTAATGTCCATAACGTGTGCGAAAAGCAGTCTTAGGTACATCTCCCTCGAAAACTCGAAGTTGATGGTAGCCAGAACGGAGATCGAATTTTGAGAAACAGGTCACACCTTGAAGTTGATTGAAGAGGTCGTCAATACCAGGAAGTGGATATCGGTTTTTGACTGTAAGCTTGTTGAGCTCACGATAGTCTATGCACATCCGAAAGGATCCATCCTTCTTCTTGACAAACAAGACGGGAGCGCCCCAAGGAGAAGTACTAGGGTGTATAAAGCCTTTATCAAAAAGTTCTTGAAGTTGGCTTGATAGCTCTTGCATCTCCGAAGGTGCTAAACGATAGGGAGCCTTCGCAACGGGAGTTGCGCCAGGGATGAGGTCAATATGAAAGTCAACAGATCGAGGAGGCGGAGGACCAGGAAGATCCTCTAGGAAGATGTCGGGAAAATCACAAACAACCAGAACGTCACTCATGCTTGGACCCTTGTCTTTCTTCTCTACGACGTGGGCCAGAAAGGCAAAGTACTCCTTGCGCAAATATTTATTCGCCTGGATGCATGACATAAGTTTGAGACCTTTGGAGGGTTTCTCACCATAGACGTGCAGGGAATCACCGTTTGGGAGAGGAAGACGAATGAACTTTTCAGAACAAACAACTTCAGCACGAACTCACCTAAGCCAGTCCATGCCTACTATGATATCGAAGCTTCCTAATTGCATGGGAATGAGGTCAATTGGAAACGTATGATCGTTAAGATCCAAGGAACAATTAGACAGAATAGAATCAACAGAGACAGTTTTACCATTAGCGACTTCGACAGCGAAAGGATTAGGCAATTTGGAACGTATGCACTTAAGCGAAGGTTCAAATCCATTCGACACAAAACTCTTATCGGCGCCAGTATCAAATAGACATGAAGCATAAACATGCTTAACAAGGAACGTACCAGTGATAATGTCATTCGAACTTTGAGCTTGAGCAGAGGTGAGGGCAAACGCTCTTCCTCTTGCTTGTTGAGGCTGTTGCTACTGCTGAGGCTGCTGGTTGACGTTGCGTTGAGGGCAGATGTTGGCAAGATGGTTCGGGTCACCGCACTTGAAACATGCTCGCACAGGAGCATTTTGAGGTTGGGTTTGAGGCTGAGAAGGGTTAGGGTTAGGCATGAGGGCTTGTGGTTGGGTGTTTTGGGGTTGAAGGAAGTTGCGGCAACGGTTAGCAAAGCGCCCAAACTTGTGGCATTGAGCACACTTGCGACATGGGGAACCAGTGGGATGATGGTGTAAAATGGTAGTACACTGGGGATGAGACCCAACGTAGCCCTGTCTTGGTTGTTCAGGGTTAGCAGGAGTGATGGCTGCAATAGTTTGGATGGGTTGGGGGTTTGGCAGAGTAACAACCGCACAATTCTGGCTTGAAGCCTTCCGCTTCTTGCTTCGGTAATTCTTGGCTTGGGAGGGTGAGGGTTCGGTAGTGGTGGTATCAGTGGTGGCTTGGTGTGTGCCTTTCAATGCTACTTTCGCGGCATTCCTGCGCTCAACGTGGTTACTGTTTAACCGAGCGCCAAACGATAGGTTTCCTCAATGGTTGCTGGGAAGGCAGCTTCCACGAGGTTCATGAAAGAATCAGGTAGGCAATGGATATACTTGTTGATAGCCTTTTCAGTGGTATCAACTTGGGTGGGGCAAATGATACTAAGCTGCTTGAAACGAAGGGTTAGACCGTCGTTATCATCCCCATTTTGCTTGAGGTACCAAAACTCGTGTTCCAGCTTCTTAAGCTCATGATGAGGACAGAAATCGTCCTCATGATCTTCTTCAATTCGGCCCATGGTAATGCGTGGGCGCCATCATCCCCTCATGTACTACGTTCAAAGGTCCACCACTCGAGAGCTCTTGAGCGGAATACCCCGTGGCGTTTTGGGTGCGCAAGTCATCGGGGCAGCCACTTTGGCGGAAAGTGATCTCCATGGCTTCAAACCAAGTCAGTAAAGCGGTCGCGCCATCATTACCTGTAAACTCCATGGGTTTGTAGCCAACGAATTGTTTGAAGAGGAATTGCGACTTAGGCTTTTCAACCTTGGAGTCCACGGAGCCGCGTAGCAATTCGGTATTGGATTGGATCTTGCTGACTATGTCGAGTATAACTCTGGCCATTTGGTCGGCCATCTGTTCAGTGATGAGGTTTACGAGTTCTTGCTTGGAGATGGAACGGGAACTCTTCTTGGTCTTCTTGTGTTCATCGGATGAGTTTGGAGAAGACATCTAGAGTTGAAATAGAAAGGAAAAGGATGAGACTTGATCATAATGTAAAAATAAGTTTTGCATGTATAAGCATGGATATGTTCACGTATGCTGCATGTATTTGACGAGTATTCAACATGTATTCAATAAGCATAATCACGTATGAAGCGTATAAAGAGTATAAATTTAGTTTGTTCACGAGGGTTATTATTGTTTTTATTGCAAGATACGTGCGAATTGTGGAACGGTTTCAAATGAATAAGGTAACAAGTATAAAATCACATAAAAATGGAGATGACATAAAAGATTGGCTCAAAAAAACATGGGATTATTTCGGGTAGAGAAACGTCGACTATTCCAAAGTGATTCGTAAGATCTTTCGAGTTAGGGAACATGCTTTGGCCTAATAGGTAAAATACTCTCGTCGAGAAGCGATTAATGGTATTTTACCCTTCCAGTTACTACATGTCCCTAGTCGATCGAAATTTCGAGACTTTGGTGAGATTGAAAATCGAGTAACGGGGCTAGTTGACAAGGTGCGGGTTTCACCCCTAACTTGACAACATCGTACCCTAAGTGTGGTTGTTTCTTACTAAACGAGGAGCATATTCCGACTCGTTAGTAAGATCCACTAGAGTATGAAATGGAAGTTTTCCATCAAGGTGTGGATGTCACTCCTAACCTGATGGTGTAACTTGGTGAAAATTTGAATACGCGGAATGAGAGATTTCACCAAAAATTGTAAGTCGTTGGACCTATCTTGGTGCAAATCGCCTCGTTTGCATCATGAGTGTCTTCAAGTCTTCAAGTGTATTGTGTAAACGTCTTAGGAAAGACGTTATGTAAGTATTAAGACCAAAAGAAAGGAAGAAGCAATGAGGAAAGAATAAAGTTTTAAACATGATATAAGAAAATGGACACTTAAACTATAGACTAGGTCGAACATGGCAATTCTACCTAATTCCCTATAGTTATGGCTCTGATACCAATCTGTCACACCCCAACTGATGGCGGAAACATCAGGCGGGACGAAATAGATTGCTCATTGCTCACAACACTAATAGCGACAATAATGAATAAAACCGAATTTCATTTCGTGAATAAATTGTCATTACATTACAAGGAAAATTCAAATAACATAACAACATTTGACAAAATTTGATACGACAATAATAAACCTAACGTCTATGTGTGTATCTAGTCTCAATGCTACTTCAATTTATTGCATCATCATCTTCATCAACCTGTAACATGTTTTAAAATAGATTTCAATGCAAAAGCAAAGGCGAGTATACAAGTTTGAGCATAAGCATACGTATAAGCATAAGTTTAAACAAATCCACATGGCAACTAAGTTCATACATAGAGCAAATACAAGGCATGCGATATTTCTAGTCAACCATCTGTTTACGCAACTAGTAAATTCAACACGACCTCACATTCACGGGCGGTGCGTTACCCCTATAGCGCTGTACATGTCAAATGGAGGCTAAAAATAAGCTACTGACTATGGTATCACATACGTTCGGTCCTAGTATAAGCATCACATATGTATCCAAGTATTCATGTATAATGGATTGTTTTCGTGCAAGTAATAAAGCATGAGTTTAGTGATTTTACGATAATGTAAACATGTTACACCCCAAAAGTGGTAAACATAAAAAGGGGTTCGAGTATATTCACGGTTTTGCAAGCATTCCGTTTAGCAAATTCTGTGGAGAGTTTTGAGTTGATGGCAAAACACCGGGTTATCCTACAAGAGGAAAACGTAGGTGTGAGTATTTGGATGATTACGGTAGATTCCGGGTTTTGAAATAAGGCATAACAAAGTATGTATACGAAAGTATTCACTAAGGTCTAGCACTCGTTTTGACACTATGGGAACCCGTTAGGGTTTATGTGATTTCATAGGTTATACACCTATTAGAATCATAACGAGGAACTAAACACTATAGTGATTAAACCTATTAGCTTGACATCAGGGCGGGACATACCCACACCCGTGGGTGGGCGGCCGCACCCCTTGAAAAAATATTTTTTAGTGTTAATTTTCTGGTAAAGTCTTGACCGCACCCCTTGGAATTTTTCACCCGCACCCATTGGACAATTTCCATCGCCCTCTTTAGAAAAAAAAATCATATCTTTCATTTATAAAAAATGTAATAAACACTGATTTTTTTATAAAAATATAACCTAAACACTGATTTTTATAAAATATAACATTATTTATAAGTTTGTAACCCACTCATTAACCCAAGCCCACTTAACGCAACCCAACCCAACAAAATTTGAACTATATAAAATAACCTAACGCATGGCATTATAACCTTATGGCATCTTTGTGTGGGATAAGGCTTTGAGACCATTAGGTCCTGGATTCAATTCCCACAAGGGGGTTTTCCCCAGATTTATTGGGTTTCCCCTTAATTGGTGTATATGCAT
Organism: Scalesia atractyloides; assembly: GCA_947069175.1. Lineage (NCBI taxonomy): Eukaryota > Viridiplantae > Streptophyta > Magnoliopsida > Asterales > Asteraceae > Scalesia > Scalesia atractyloides. Next base: position 70,193,751 of record CAMTDV010000004.1, on the reverse strand, counting down.
TATTGCCTAGTAGAGATAAATATGATCGGGTAGTTACGCTGGTGACACGATGATAATCTAATGGTCCATCAGTGATCCGAATTTACCGTTCAAAAAAATAAAATAACCTAACCCAAACCGCCCCTACCTATTTTTGTTTCTCCCGCTCTATCTCTCTCTCGTGACCTGGACTGCCTATGCGATCCTCATCCCCAACGATGCAATTGCCAACAACAGTCATCCAACTCCAGTTTCTCGTCAGAAATTGCAAATATCAGGCCACCAAACTCACTTGTATCCAAACAATACAAGGTACCTTTTTTTAATGTTATATTGTTATTTGTTGTTTTTTAGAAGAAATAGAGTTCTAGAGATGATAAAAAAAAGGTTTAAAATTTTATGTATTTTGATGTTTATTGGTTGTTCTAGACTTATTATGGTGATTTTGTTGCTTGTATGAGTTTTTGGTTGTTACAGCTTACAAAGTAATCAACAATTAGTAGGGCTTGAAAAGTAAAAATAAAAATTATGGAGCGATAAACTTATGGAGCGATTCGTATGTTTAGTACTTTAGTGTTGTTTTATGAACTTATTGATCGATTTATATGTTTGGATAGATTTATAAATGAAAAGTAGCACTAAATGATATTTTGGATAAATTTCAAAGAATGAAAACGCGTAGGGAAACATTTTAAGTATGTTTGTAACGACGTTTGACATGCTTTTGATGGTTATATAAATTTTAGCTTGATGCTCTTTTGTTTTACATGACCCGACCCGACTCGAACCGAACCGATCGGATCCGATCCGATATGAGCGGAATTTTTTTATATACCTAGGGGTCTAAAATCTTTAAAAATATTCCGCACCCCCATGAAAAAATTCCTAGGTCCGCCACTGCTTGACATATGATTACTTAGTCATTATCAAGTTTTGGTTTAAGTAGGTTATAATAGTTATATGTATAAGTCCATTCATGGATATCATAGAAGTCATGTAGGAGGTAGGTGGCATAGCCATCCATTTAGGAACCTCATAAGAGTTCACCACTACACAAGTTGTCATAGATAACAAGGAGGGTCAAGCACTAGTACAAGAATAATAAAAATTGAAATACATGTTACTATACACTAAGTGGCCAAGTAATCTACAACCCGGTGAGCCGGCGTCGACATATGTCGAAGGCTAGACGGGGTTGCTGTCACACCCCGACCCGCAGCGAAATAAGAGTCGGGGCATAATTGGGTTATCACCAAAGCTCATGATATTTACTAATATGTTTCATATTTATTAAAGTCAAAATTACATTCCCAAATATCCAAACATGTCCATACAATACAAGAAAATAAACCAAACAAAACAATTCCAAACTCTAAATCATTTTATTCTTCTAGTACAATCCTAAGTGTTTCTTGCTGCAGCTGGTTCACCTGTATCATGTGTAAAAATGGGGGTTTTTGGGTCAACATAAGTTGGCGAGTGAACCTTGTTAGATAAACATTTATTATTGATTTTCTTGTTAGTTTATCAATGAAAATTTGTGCATAATCATGAATGAGCAAATGTAAATAATCAAGCAGTAGCAATTGCAATCACAACTATAACATACAGTAACATATGATTGCATACATTAACATACCAACATCATACAATAAATAACATGAATGAAACTGTGCGATCAAGGCTCAATCAAACGGAGCCGATCGTATTGCATGTACTGAAAATAATAAATGTCTGTGCGATCAAGGCTCAATCAAACGGAGCCGATCGTATATGGGCACGCCAGGTTCACGCTCATAATGTAATGGGGAACATGCTCAACGCTCATAATGTAATGGGGAACGGCGGCCTATGAAATTGCATGTACTGAAATAATAAATTGAATCTAACAATAACCACACAAACAGTTGAAACAAGCTGAATACACAAGTTCATGATATGATGTATGCACAATGATTTAAATATAATATATAGCAAGACACATGATACACCCCAAAACGTGATTAAAACGGGGAATTTGTAAAGATTCACTCACATTGGGTGCGTTTGATTTGAGATGGTGAGATGCGCACGAGTTGGAAGAGCGGGACAACGAGAATTAACTAACCTAAATAATAACGGAAAATATAGTAAATGAGTGGATTTTATTAATAATTTTAATAAGATTTTTAGATATATTTTTGTGATTTTAAGGCTATTTCCTATCTTTAAAAACATTATTTTTAAGTATTTTTAATTGATTTTTAAATTAAATTAAATAAATAAAATATAAAAAATATGTTGACTTTTTGCGACTGTTGACCGTTGACCGTTGACCGTTTGACTTGTTGACCGATTTATTGTGTGATTGTATTGCGATGGGTGAGGCTCGAACCCGAGACCTCCCGTACGCGTGCACGCAGCTCTACCAACTGAGCTACGTGTCTAACCTGAAATAATTCTGTTTTTAATTATACTTATATACTAATTCGATTTATCCAAAATTCTTTTAATTTCAAAAACATTTTAATTCATTGAACCGGTGCCACTAACAGGTCTCGAACCCGGACCTGCGCTTTAACGTTACACACAGTCCACCGCTGGACTGTGTGTCTAACTTGGTTAATATACAAATTTTATTATACTTAACAACTAACGGAGTTAACCCGGTTCAGTTTTAATCAAAAAGGCATTTTATTACATAGAGGGTGCGTGTATCAGGAATCGAACTCGTGACGTGTGCGTATTATTTGCACACAGTCCACCGCTGGACTGTGTGTCTAACCCGTTTAAAATACCAATTTTAATTATACTTATAATGTTATCACAGTTCATCTTCTTCGTTGGATTTTACCGACAGCAGATTACACCATTAAATCTTGTTAATTCGATTGTTAAACATTGCACAGACTAATATGAGATAGCAGAGATGATAATTAGAGGTGAACATACCGTTGAACGATTTATTACAGAGTTCCGGCAAGGCGTCGGTCTCTGTTTTTAAGAACTTCAACTGAGCAAATCAATTAATCGTTTTGATTAGCTAATCATGAAATTGAAGTGCTAAACAAACGTTAACAGTGTGTTTGAAGGTCCTTACCGTTTCACAGACGAAGATAAAGATTTCCAGAAATTTTCCGGCGAACTGGAATTATCTGAAAACAGTGTCTGAAGTCGATTTCAATTGAAAGGTTTGAGTTAGAAATAGCTTAACAATTGTTAGACTACGACGGTATTGAAAGACTTACCGTTTTGATGAAGAATACGGTTTTCCGGCGACTTGCAGAATTTTTCTGGCGAGTTCAAATAGCTTCTCCGGTGGGCTGAAAATTGTGCGGAAATGTATTTGGAGGTGTGCAGAGTGTTTGTGAGTCGCGAAGGAGTACTAGAATGGAAGTAATCCAAGAATTGAAAGTTTTCGGTTATAAAACCCATCATCATCCGAATTCAAGTCAATTCAAGTCTGAATTGATTAGAATTGTCGGTGCATCGGTTATAAACCTGAAATCGCGATTATTCAAACGTTTAGACGGTTGAATAGCCGATTTCAATTTTTCAGTTGGCGCAACCGGTTTATCTAGACTTGTATATAAGACTCATTTGTTTCCTAGAGTTGACAGAAAACAAACAAGTGGCGGAGTGGTTATGCGTGTGAGTGTTAAGTCTTTGAAATTACAATCCGGCTGACCCGGGTTCGAGTCCCGGCAGCCTCATTTTATTTTTATTTATTTTATTTTTACTTTTTATCAAATATAATTTTTATGGTTTAGTTTGTTTACTAATTATGTATCATTAAAAATCAAAATAGCCATAAATACGCAACGTGACATTTATAACTTGATATTCGATTACAAAACGGAGCGGGTTTGGAAACCCGTTTTCGACAAATGTTACAGTTGCGTTAATTTTAACTAGCAAACCACTTAGGATGAATGAGAAAAACATCAAGTGTTGGGTGGACTTAGGTGTAGGATAGCCCAAGCTGACCTTGTAGTCACACTAACCTCAAGTTCTTGACTTGGCAACACTTGTGAGCTTAAAGCTCATTGAAAACAAGTTTAGGGTGTTAAACAGCCTTTAATTCATGTTTATAAGCTTGGTTAGGCTTCACTAATCATAAGCTTGATTAGGAGCACATGAACACAAGTTTGGTTGAAGAATACATAAGATTTAGAGAAGTTTTGAACACAATAGCAAGTTTGGAACCCTTTAGGTGCATTTTCAGGTTTGGATTCTCCAAGGAGAATCCGTGGATTCAAACATAAGGATTATCCAAGCAAGTAGGAAAAAGAATCAAGTAAAAATGTTAAGAAATGAGCAAGTTATGCTCACTTTTGTGCAAGAGGTTGAATCTGCTCGGGTCTTGGATTTTCGGCTGATTAGGGAGGTTTGAGAGAGATTAGAGAAGGTTTAGAAAGTGGAAAATGTGTGGAAGAGGGGTTATATTTATAGGGTAAAGGTTGGAGGTGGTTAATGAGTGTTAATTGGGGGTTTAAGGTGATTGGGGAAGGTGATAGTGTGTGGATTCGTGCAAGAACCGTGAGTTTGCAAGGATTCTGCCCGCCCAGAGGTCCTTGCGGACCGTATGGGGGATCCCATGCGGTCCGTATCTACCTGGTCAGGACAAGAATTTTTATTTCTTGTTGTTTGTTGATTTGGGCTAGGTCTAGATGTTGCAAAATGATATTTTATGAATTATTAAGGGATCCTAAGCATATGGAGGCATGTTCTAAGGTTCACACAAGTACGAAGCGAATAAAATTAAGTATAAACATTGCGTATAAAGTATGCACAAAGTGTGTTCGTTTATATGTTTGCAAGTATGATCATGTTTTCGAGTATAATGTATCAAGTGCACAAGTATACGAATAAGTATAACATGTTTAGAAATAAAATGTGTTTCATTATGATTCAGGTCTCGGAATTACAAAGATTACAACGAAGAACGAATATAAGATACAGAGATTTCCAAAAATAGAAATACAACACGAGCTTTCTAAATATGGAAAGTATGAAAACGTCGGGCGTTACATTTAATCAACAACTAATAACACAAGTTATCAATTAAACACATTGTCAAAACAAGTAATCATTAGGAAGATTTACATATGTCGTATTAAATCAATCTACGATTTTCCTTAAATTTGTTTTCCCAACTTGTTAAAAAAAATATTTACTAACACTTTAAGTTTTAACAGAAAACTAAACATGGAAGATCCAAGCAATTACCAAATGACCAACATTCAAAATGTTAAAAATCAATGAATCAAATGATTAGAACATCACACAAATAACAATCAATAAATTAAATAAACTAATAATCTAAACATTCAGCTATTCAAGTAATATTTAGACAAAATTGTTTAAAATACAATCTAAAATTGGGTTATCTGAAATTGTTTCGGAGAGTTGAAGGGTTGTTCCATGGGCAGGGAGGAGGATTGTCGATTTGCTAGCAGGGTCTATACAATACGCTTCTTATCCGTAATATGTTTGAAATTCGCGATTGGGAGAGGGAGCGGGAGGTTGAGAAATGTTGTAACTTGGGATTTTAGGAGCATGGGTGGGATTAGATTAAAGCGTACCGGGTATTCAGGTAGTAATGGAGTAATTAGCGTAAGATATAAAATTTGATGGACTTATTGTGTAAGGTTTTTATTTGTTGTTCTCTTTTATAACTCGTTCGTTGCTTATTTATTGGGTAAAGTTTTCTGAATTTATTGTCATAAAAAAATTCATAAGCATCAGTGTAATAAAATCTTTGCTCATTATGGATTCGATTACATATAACAATATTCCTTTTTCTTTTCGTTTGTCAAGCTATCTATCTCGGGTCCGGCTTGCGTTCGGATAACAAACAAATTCACTATTTTCCCTCTAACCTAACTTATTACCTCCACAAATCACAATTAATTAGTTCGTGAGGTTTCAGTTTAACCCATGTGTACAAGTTAAACTTCGTTGTGTGATAAGGTTGTAGAATGTGGCTTAGCGCCACCCTGTCATATCAACAACTTTAACGCTGATGTGACATGATACCGATGTGACGTTATTTATTGGGTAAAGTTAAACTTAGGGTCTGTTTGGTATGGGGTAATGGAATGGACAATGTAATGGAATGGATGAGGGAATGCAATGGATCATTCACATTCCATGTCTCGTTTGGTTACCAAGTGGGAATGAAATGAAAAATTATCGTGTATTGTTTGGAAGGAAAGAAAAACGAAGGAATAAAATAGTTGGTGAGTGGTGGTGGTCGGTGGCAGTGATTGTGGGTGGTGTTAGGTGGCGGTAGCGGCAGCGACGATGGGTGGCGGTGATGGGGGTGGCGGCGGCCGTCGGTGGTGGTTGGTGGCGGTGGCCGGTGGTGGCGAGGGCGGTGGGTTGTGGCGGCGACGGTGGGTGGCGGTGATGGGGGGTGGCGGCGGCTGTCAGTGGTAGTTGGTGGCGGTGGCCGGTGGTGGTGGCGGCAACAGTGGGTGGCGGTGACGGGGGGTGGCGGTGGCCGTCGGTGGTGGTTGGTGGCGGTGGCCGGCGGTGGTGGGTGGTGGTGGCGGCGACGGGGGTGGCGGCGGCCTTCGGTGTTGGTTGGTGGTGGCAACGACGGTGGTGGGTGGTGGTGACGACGATGGTGGTTGGGGGCGAGCTGCATTAGCGGCGTGGTGGTTGTTGGCGACGGTGGCGGGTGGGTGGCGGCGGCTGCTGTCAGGATGACAGGTGGCAGTGGGTGTCGGTGGTTGGTGGTGGTAGTAGTGGGTGGTGGCGAAGGTGGTGGGTTATGGTGTTGTTAGTGAAAGATGCAAGAGAGGATGAAATTTTTTTTATAGACAAAATATTTAGATTTTTCATTCCAAACAATAAGGCAAATTACACAAGGATAGCAGGTAGACGGGCAACAAACTGCGCCGCCATCCCCTTCTGAATGGAGAACCCTAATCTACTAACAACAAAGCCTCGCCCCTGAGGGGTCGTAAAGTTGCTGTGGACCACACGCTGAACTCTAGCCAAGAACCGAACCGCCTCTGGCGCCAAGGAGCCGAACGTGTCAAACGCCAGGGGGACAAAGGCATGCTGATTATCCTCACAAGCTTTCACATGCTTTTCCACCTTCTTTGACTCTGCTTTCATTACCGCTTGCCCCGCCACAAACTCATTTTCCCGAAACCTAGCTAGGGGATACAACTGTGAGATCGACACAAGCATGTTTCCCGCCCTCCCAACCAAAAACTAGCACGTCCACCGGGCGTAGGGTTTACCTCCCTTCCGCCGGGTCTGTAAGAAAATTAACCGGAGCCTCTTTCTTTGCCGAGATCCATGCTTGTCTGTGAATATCCATTAACGCGTCTCGAACAAAGTCATGACGATACTTAAACCCCGGAAGCTCTCTACAGCGTAACACATGCTCCCCGTATTTATCCAGGCATGCTTTACGGCAGACTGGGAAGTATCATCATTCGGGAACATGGGGATCGTCAGACGGTACTTAAGGATTGACTGGTACTCCACCGCTGACATACGTTGACCCAGACCTTCAACAGGAATAACAGTTAAGAAATCCTGAGCTTGAGGCCTCCGTAAGCATTCAATGACGGCTTTCTGACTGGTACTTAAGGATGGAATGAAAAAAAAACATGGGGATGGAAAGAATGATTTGAGGGAATGGAATGCTTTTTGGAATGAGTGATTCCATTCCATTGACCAACCAAACACTATTTTCTTCATTCCTCGTAATGATCCATTCCATTCCGCCTCTCATTCCTGCATACCAAACACTACCTAAGGCCTTTGTACAACACCTCCAACCTAACACTGTGTTATAGAGTTAATAATGGAAGGAAAGGAAAAGAAAGATAAGAAAGTAAAAATATTTTGTGTTCCAGAGTTTCATTTAAGGAAGGAAAAGAAACGATAATAAAACATGTGTTCCCAAATTTTATTTAAAGAAGGAAAGGAAATTAAAGGAAAACTAGGCTAAATTATTTAATTTTTCTATGCTTTCAATTTGAGAGGAAATGAGAAGAAAGACATTTTTTTCCCTTCTTGTCTTTTCGTCTTACCTTTACTTTCTATTCTCTTCCCTCTCGTTAAGTTAACTCGGGAATAGAACATAAATGACAAACTTTACCGACTCGGGTGCCTAACGGAAAAAGATTTTCCTGATAAAAAAACCCCCTTTTTAAATCAAACTCGTGTTTATCACTCTTCTCCATTCTCCTTCTTCCGTAAGAACACGTTGGAGAAAACGTGCAAGCAAACAAACAAACAAGCAAGAGATCAATGGAACAAGGAGAGGCTTCTGGTTCAAAACCCTACGATGAAATTTGGTCCAAACTTGGTATATCCCTCTTTTCTTTTCTTCAATTAACATTCAAAATTTTGTTTCCCCCCTCAATTGCAACGAATGCCGCTGGCTTTTGCAAATATCATCGTTATAGAATGTTAATTTGAAATATATTATTCTTAATCACATTCTTGATTAGTGTATGTGACTGCCACCCATGATTCTGTGGTTTTTCTTGATTAAAGTCTTCAACTTTCTGGGGTTTCTTGCGGATAATCAAATAAAGATTCATTTTTCTTTGATGGGTATTTCTCATTTCTAGTAATCTGCACGTTATTCAGTTTTTTATTTATTTACATTTTTACCCCTGATGAATTTAGGGTGTGTTTGGATGTGCATGCTTAAAGAAATTATTGCAGTCATCACCTTAGAAAATTCACCCTAAAAAGAGAAAACAAATGGTTCTTGGTCACATTATAAATTTGTGTATGTGAACATTTTGGGGTTTCTTGTTGATAGTTATATCATCATCATCATACTCAGTAAATCCCACCAAAAGCAAAGCTAAGGTAGGGTTTGAGGAGGGTAAGATGTAGATAGCCTTACCTCTACCCGTAGGAATAGAGAGGCTGCCTCCAGTGAGACCCCGGCTTGATGGTAGTTTTGCATCAAGCCTTGTTGATAGTTATATAAATGGTTTATTTCCCACTTGTATGTATATCTTATTTTTAGTAATTTGCAGCCAAATTTGTATTTTATATACTGATGCCTGATTCCTAGGTTGTTTGGAGTTGTGCATGTGAAATGGTTATTTTGATTTTCATATACAAATAAGCACAATTTTCTTGATGCAAATGCATATTTGACCTGATTTCGGGATGTTTGAATGAGAGTTTTTAAAGTAATATTGCAACTAAAAGAATCAAATTGTCCTCTTACCATTTAAGTAAAGGATGGTGAGGCAACTGTAGTCTAACAAAATCTGCTTTGTGGTCCAATATTCTGTTATTTGACCTTAAAGAATCAAAATGAGAATCATATTTATGAAATTAATTATCTGGCTGCACATCCAGTTACCCCCTTTTTATTTTTGCGTACCCACTTTGTAATGTAAGTAGTTAAATGCTAGAATGTGTAATGGGATATATAGCGACCATGGTTTAAAAAAACAGTTGAGGCATGCGTTTAGAGGCGAGGCGGTAAGAAAATGTGTATGAGGCGCGTCTCATGCGGTTATGTTTGTATGTACGCCTCTAAGGGCCGAGGCGGTAAGAAAACGTGTGCCTCAGGGGGGGGGGGGTTATGTGTGTTTTTTATGTTTTAGATTTTCTGTGTCAATTATTTATTTTTTATAAGATATATAATTTTTATATTTATTTTTTAATTCTGCCTTGGGCTTACGCCACGTGAGGCGAAGGGAAAACGCCTCAAGGCTCGATTCCATTTTTTAAACCTTGATAACGAACAATGTGTAACTGTAAGTGGTAAAGGATCTGATATGGAGTCTCCTGAAGATGAGTTTACTCATTGGTGATGAGGAGAAGCCCAAACATGATTATTTATTATTGATATTAGTATTTTTAATTGTGGTACTGTGTAAAAAGGATCGATATGTGTTTATTTACTAATGTTTCATGTATTATGTATTAAAGAACCCTTACATAAGTGAACTTTGTCAAGTATCCATGTCTAACTACCAATGAATTTATTTGCTTGTTATTTGTTAACTTCTATTTGGACCTCTATGTTCCACAAATATGGCGATGTTTGGATGTGTGAATTCAAAGTGAAATTTGCCGCTGAAAGAATTAGAATTATAACCGGATAATAACTTGAATAAAGTTAGGATGGTCAGGTTTTTTTAAATTTCCCCTAAATATTAGATTGTTAGCGGCAGCTATCCTGTAGTTTATGAAGTTTATTATATTTTAAACTGATATCTTTAAGGCTAGTGGGGATGGGCCGCCACGTAGACCGCCACGTAAGCGGGTGTGAGGATGGGCCTAAAGGGGATGGACCTAGGGGGTGGGGGATGAACCCCTTTATATATATGTATGTATGTATGTATAGGTGTGTGAGGGGGTGAGGCCCGGCTTGGGCGGCAGTGGAAGGATGGAAAGGATGAGGCTGGGCATAGGGGGGCGGTGTGGGGGACCGGCGCCGGCCCTTGCCGTGCCCATGCCGGCCCCCATACCGTTTAGCCTAATATCTTCAAAAAACACATTTACCAGTTTAAAAGAGTAAGTTACACGACACAAGTTTGATAAACTGTTATTGTCATGTTCAGTGCCATCAAATTCCAAATATTTCAGATGTTGAATTACGGTCTGATGAGGTGGAGATACACTCAGAGGTCAAAGTATCTTCATTTGAAAAACAGGGATGGTGTAAAATTACAAGAAATTCAGATCTCTGTTCTGCAACATTGCAAAATAAGAGGTGCTTAATTACTAAATTTGGTCTAGTAACTGATTAACTGCTATTTAACTGGACCTCACATTAATATTTGTTCTTTGCTTGTGCAGTCTAAACGTGATTTTTGTTGACGGGACTGATGTTCCATCTGAAGACACAATCATGATTAGGTGTGGAAGTGAGATAATTCCCGGCCCTGTTTCCGATGGTACGGACGCTTCACACCGGTTTTTCCGCACACTATTTTCTTGATTATATTTCTAAAAAGATAGCCTCTGACTATAAGTCTATTGATTTCTTCTTGATATTCGCAGGCTATTTGAGTTACAGATTTAAAGTGATGCCGATGAATGAGTCCTCCAAGAAGGTGTTACAGGTAAAAAACTAAAAATTATATGTAAAAAAAAAAAAATTCATCAGTCATTACACATATCGTTCTAGAATATCTAGAATATTGCATGGCGATGAAACTATGAAAGTTTGTTTTGTTATGCTAGATTTCTTTAGATTCGGATCATGCAAAGTGCAACATATGTTTAAACATCTGGCATGATGTTGTCACAGTTGCCCCTTGTCTCCATAACTTTTGGTACGCAGACTTTAATTTATATTATAATATTATATTATTTTCTTAGAAAAATACTGTTTATAAAGTTCTTTTTTTTATTGTCTTTTAAAGCAACGGATGTTTCTTGGAGTGGTTGAAGAGGTCACAGCAGAAACGTGCAATTGTTCTTTGCCCCCATTGCAGATCAGCTCAATTTGTGGGGAGAAACCATTTCCTACATAGCATTGAAGAGGTATATTTCCATAAAATCACTTAATGTCAGGTATTTTATTAAACAAATATATGAGTAAAATGCCATTTTCGTCCATGAGGTTTGGCCAGATCTGCGACTTTCGTCCAAAGGTTTGTTTTTCAGCATCTGGATCCAAAAAGTTTGAAATCTTGCCATTTTCATTAGAGTCGTTAACTTCATCCATTTTTCTCCGTTAAGTCAAGGATATTTCCAATATTTTTTGTTAACTTAAAGGGCAATTCCGTCGTTTTCACTTTAAGCATTAGCATAATGTACAAGTATTCACTTAAAGGGCAATTCGGTCTTTTTCACTTAATGTACGAAAATACCACTGACTTAACAGAGAAAAATGGATGGAGTTAACGAGCCAGATTAAAATGGCAAGATTTCAAACCTTTTGGATCCAGATGCGAAAAAACAAACCTTGGGATGAAAGTCCCAAAACTGGCCAAACCTTAGGGGACGAAAATGGCATTTTACTCCAAATATATGTATATATACTTATCATCATCATTTTATGAGTTGCATGACAAATTTGCATATTTCTACTTATTTTGCAGGATATACTGCAAAGTGATGCTTCTTTAAGACGTAGTGATGAAGAACTTGCTGTATTGAACTCGTGTGCGCTAATAAAATCACCTCTTGTGAGTCAAATAACTCATTATATTATTTGTTTTCTGATAAAGTACACGGATGGTCCCTGTGGTTTACCAAAATTTTCCATTTGGTCCCTAGCTTTCCAAAAGTACACGGATGATTCCGGTGGTTTGCACTTTGTAACGCATTTAGTCCCCAACTTTGCCAAAAGTCACATGGATGGTCCCTGTGGTTTGCACTTTCTAACGCATTTAGTCTCTAACTTGGACCTACTAAAACCTTTCGATATGTTGGTTAGGGGACTAAATGCGTTAGAAAGTGCAAACCACAGGGACCATCCATGTACTTTTGAAAACCTGGGGACCAAATCCAAATTTTTGGTGACCAACAGGGACCATTCGTTTACTTTACTCTTGTTTCAATGATCATAAGTTCTCTAATCATGTAAACTATCTATCTCACTTCCGTTAATAACTCCATGATAATTAGGTCATTAACAATGGAAAGAAGCCTAGAGGCAAGAGGCCACGTTCAATGCCAGAAGAAGATAATAATGCCACAGATCATGCATGTACTCAATGTGGTAATGCACTAGTGTTTTTGAGTAAAATAAATACCAACACTTGTAATTGTAAAAAGTCAAAATAAATAATTATATATTAATCATCCCTTCTTTTTTATTTAGTTTGACACTTCTAATTTTAGTTCACAAATGTCCATTCTTGCCATTTTATCACTCAGGCACACAGTATGGTGGGTTCCCGTGCAATCAAAACACCGTGCATCTGCAATGTCATGCATGTGGAGGAATGATGCCTTCTAGAACAACCAATATACGCGTACCGCAACACTGTGAGTGGTCAACATATTCATTGCTTTATTAATAACATTGTTTTGTAGTATTATTTCTAAAACACATAAAAAGAATTAGTGTTTATTGTCCAGTCCAACCTAGGGCTGCAAACACACCGAACATTCAACGAACAGTTCATGAACCGTGCGGCGGGAAGTTCGTTTGTGTTCGTGAATGTTCAGTAACGTGTTCGTTTATGTTCGTTTGTGTTTGATAGTTCACCAAGGTTTTGAATTTTATATTTTGTTTAAATATTTCAAAATTCCACCAATTAGATATTTGATAAACATTAGTGTATTGTATATGCCATAATATATAGGCTAATTGGATTTTAATAATCTGAACCGGCTCTTTTTGGCCGTTAATAATCCCAACTTAGTTAATTACCCACAGTAATCTGAACTCTTCCATTTTGTTTGTAAAATAGTCAGCCGTTAAAAAAACATAACGGAGTTAAGTTTTTTTCCAAATTACAAACCGAGTCGATTGATGTAAAACTTACCTTACCTCGAAACTGAGCTCTAAACGACTTGATTTTTGTTAATTAGAAGTTCAAACCCCCGAATTGAAGCACCGTTTCATCGTTTAGAGCACTGTTTCGAGGTAAATTTTACATCAATCGACTCACATCCTTGTTCTGGTCAAAAGCCTGAAAACATCGGTTTGTAATTTGGGAAAAAAAAAACTTAACTCCATTATGTTTTTTTTTTAACGGCGGACTATTTTACAAACAAAATGGAAGAGTTCGGATTATTGTGGGTAATTACCTGCTTGGGATTATTATCGGCCAAAAAGAGGCAGTTCGGATTATTAAAATCCAATTTGCCTAATATTTAATCATATTTATGTACCTTTGAAATTTAATGTGTTCGTTTCTGTTCATGAACGATTGTTTCTATTCGTTTGTGTTCATGAACGTCCGTTACCTAAAATTAACGAAAGAACACAAACAAACACGTCCATTTTCTTAATGAACAAACAAGAACAAATAATCTCGTTCGGTAAGTGCTCATGAACAGTTCGTGAACACATTTATTCTTTAACGAACGAACACGAACAAGGCCTTTGTTCATTTGCAGTCACGTGGCTGACCCATTTTGACACATACGAGAAGTTACCCATATTGAGCCGTTACCTACCCGTCATTTGTTCAATTGTTTCTTTTTGAAGCGTTTTTGTTGAATAATCTTTCAACGTTGCCTTTAAACCGCCAGGCGTAGGGTGTGATGGAGCATTTTGCGGTGCGTATTGGCATTCCCAGCAGGTTACAAGAAGTGACTCACATCATATGTGTGCTCCCGAGACTTTTAAGCCAGTAAGCTATTCATTTTATCCCGTTATTTGCTAGTTAATCTTTTCTAGATTGCAACTATTTTTTAACTAAATATGAAATGCTTGACAGATTGGAGAACGAACGATCACAAGAGTTCCTTTTCTGGCACACGAAAAGAACCGGCATGAACAAGATGTATGAAAGTATTTTCTTCTTCACCCCCTAAAAAATGCCTTATGTGACAATAGTTACCTCCAATTTTCAGATCACCGAAAGATGTATACGCCAGATGGGGAAAACCCTCCAAGACGTTGTGTCAGAATGGGTTACAAAATTGAATAATCGAGAAATAGGTAAAAGCGTGAACGCATAAGATAATCACGCATTTCAATGTTAACGTTACGGTGAGATTAATGCGTGAACACTGCAGATTGTGCAAGGATGCCACTGAATCACGCAGAGATGATTACTTCTGGAACGCATTTATGCAAGTAAGTTTTATAAGCTTGCTGAATATTCAATAGTCAACTCGCCAGTTTCTAGCATGTTTGACTGATTCCAATAGAATAGATAGATATCTTAACTTTTTTTTTTAACTTTTGAATACCGTTTTGATGTAGTGAATGCTATGATAAACTGGTCTCATTCCTCTTGTACTGGTTCCGGGTCTGCTTGCCAAAATACGTACGTTCGCATACACTTAAACCACTTTTAAGCGTGTTCACTTTTGACTTTTATGGTCAAACTGATTAAGTTACTTTTTGAACATATTATTGTTTTCTCATTTCTAAAAACCTGTTATGCTCTTGCAGCGTCTACCTGCGGATGCAGCGCAACGGGAAGATTGTTGGTATGGGTACACCTGTCGAACACAGAACCATAATGACGATCATGCTCGTAAAAGGAACCACGTTTGTCGTCCAACCAGGGGTAATGTTGGAAATTAGCTGCAGCTTGATGTTTTCACACCTATGTTCTGTATTTTTTTTGAATCATTATGTTGGTAAAAGTTTAAAACTTGTGAAGGTAATGCAACTAGATCGTTGGTTTTTTGTGGAATGTTTAGGTTGATGTTTTTTGAACTATCAAGTGCTTGCTGACGAACTTGTGTACAGGGAATGTAGGGCTTGTAAGTTATAATGCATGCTTCTAACCACAAGTTTGTCACCAATTTAGGTTCATTTTTTCAGTCATCTTTGGAGTCTATTCGACCAGTAAAGGAAAGATATCTTATTTAAAAGTAACAGTTGACTCGATAGGATTATAAATGTTACTCTTAACTAAAATACACGTGTAATTGTTTATTTTAGTTGAAGATTGAAGATTGAAGTGGTTAATACCGAATAAACATCACAATAAGAAAAACTCCGAAATGGTTCCTTTTTAGACTTGCGTTTCAAGAGAATGTCCGTTTAATTTTGTTTTCACAAAATGTCCCTCAGGTGGCAACATTGGTGCTATACAGTCGGTCGCCCGTGTTCGAGGGTTAATGAAATCATGCCACGTGTCAGAAAACCCATGTTATTAATAGCGGCGACGCTGCCCAGACGTTGACCACATGAACTTGGAGATGTTGGCTTCATTAAAAACGCCTTAGTTGAACCTAAACACCGTAGCCCCTCTTGGGGGATGATTTTTGCCTTTTTGGGATAGAAAAGGCAAAGGGACATTCTCTTGAAACGTAAGTCTAAAAGGGACACTTTCAAGATTTACTCTAAAATTAAACCCAAAATTCTAAAAGGGTGAGGGTATTGGTACATCCCCAAATTAAATCACCCCCACCCCCCGCAGCAGCGTATTGGACAATAAGGGTCATATAGGGGGAAGTGCATTAAATGGTGTCAGGAAAAGTGAAAAAAGGTGAATCAATATGACTCTCTTTGCTCTATAAGACCCGTATAAGCTGGAGGTAGTTGGAGGATTTAACCCTATACACTCCTCATTGAGCTATACGACCCTCATTGATATAATGTTTGAGGAATTTAAGTTAGCAGACTGACACGGCCGTGAGTTCAGTCTGAAAAGGTCTGGAAAAATACTCCCATACGCTCCTCATTGCCCTATACGCTCCATATCGAAGTTAAAAAGTTTGTTTATCCTTGGAGACGGGTGCATTTTCTCAAAACTTGTAATTTTCACAAAATATTGTTGAAAATTCACAAGTAAAACAGCCAGATCAAATCACGATGTCGTCTTGGGACTTTAGTTCCTTTTTTAGCGAAGATACAAACCAGCCATACGTCTCCGAAAGCGTTTGGGTTACCGATGTTGGTCGAGGTGAGGAAGAGGTTGTGTCCGTGCTTCGTTGTGATGACGGGAGTGTGCGCCCCATACTGCCTGAATTGAACCAGGTGTTCATAGACGAGGCGGGACCAAATTACGTGGCTCAAAGATATCCGCATCACGCTTACGGGACTTACCATACGTATACGGAAAAACAACACAACATAGAGTACGAGGAAGATGCTAAGGACTTCGAGGAAAATGATAAAGAAGTCGATGAAGGCGTCACGCACTTTGAGGAATGGGGTCACAACGAGGACGAAGGTGTTGACGGCGACAAAGGTGCTAACGAGGAAGGCGCTAACAAGGAAGGCACTAACAAGGAAGGCACTAACAACCGGAAAAAATCAGAAAAGGTAGACCTAACCGTTACTTATGTGTTATTCGTTAATATATCGTTTATTAGGTATCACATTGTATTAGGTTGTATAAGAATCCGAATCGACACGACCCAATTTTTTTACAAATCCAACCGGAACCGATCCGACCGAAATTTCATTCATATACATGAAACCGATCACGGCCCGATTTTTAAACAAAAAAATCCGACCACATAATTATATTAACGAACCCATATTTTTCATTCATACATAGAATTCATTGTAAAAAAATTATTTTAACAACCTTATAATGTACCGTTGTTTCAGGTATTTGGGACACTTGAAGAGTTGAAAGATTGGGTTTACCAAAGTGAAGTTGCGAAAGGTTACGTCATGGTGACCCAACGAACGATAACAAGAGGCGAAGGTTCGTCAGCAAGGACCGTGAAGATATGGTTGCAATGCGACCGTGGGGCGAACACAAAAGTAAGGCAACAGTTCGGCGTTCCGGTAGCAAAAAAGGTTGGTTGTCCTTTTAAGGTGATAGGGAAACGAGACGCAAGTAGTGGAAATTGGAGCATAGTGGATACTAAAAACAATCATAACCATGAGCCTTTAGAATTCCTCGAGGGTCACGTGTTTGCGAGAAGGCTGACCAAGGATGAAGAATCACTGGTGGAAAGACTTTATTTTCAAAACATGGAGCCCACGAATATACATTTAACCCTAAGAAAACAAAACCCACGTAGCGGTGCATTCTACGAGACGTACAAAACGCGATAAAAAAGATTAAACTCAAAATGTACGGCGATCGAACACCAATGCAGATACTGGAGATGATGTTGAAAGAAGAAAGGTTCACTTATTTCACCAGGGTGAATCCCTCTACAAATGCGGTCGAGAATGTATTTTTCGTTCATCGGGACTCATACGTAATGTGGCGTGCATTCCCACATGTGTTGATGATTGATGCTACCTACAAAATGAATGAGTATAAACTTCCGTTTATACAAGTTGTAGGTGTGACATCGACACACAAGTCCTTTTGTGTGGCTTATGCGTTTGTCTCTAGAGAAAAACAGGATAACTTCTTATGGGTTCTAGAGAGGCTCAAAGAATTGTTGGTAGAGTGTATGGAGCCACGTGTAATAGTAACAGACAGGGATCAAGCTTTGATGAAAGCCTGCGATTCAATATTCCCAAAAGCTTCAAAACTGTTATGTAGGTGGCACATCTCACAGAATATTCTAAAACACTGTCGGGCAAAATTTACAGATGAAGACTGGAAAATATTCAAGCTTTCTTGGTCTCGACTGTGTGCTTCTCCCACTCCGACGTTATACAATTATAACTTTGAGCGGCTCTATACGCGACTGATACATTAGTTTACATACGTTTATGCAACTATATATACATGCTAACATTACAAATAATTATTTTTTTGTTTTTTAGAAGTTTTGGACTATTTGTATAATGTATGGCTGAAAGAGTACAAAGAAAAGTTTGTTTCAGCATGGACTAACTCCTAACTTTGGTCAACACACAACCAACAGAGTTGAAAGCCAGCATGCTAAGTTTAAGAGATATGTTAAGGGGCCAAACATCTCGCTCCATAGACTTGTGTGGCTTGTTCACAAAGTTGTTCAGTCTCAGCGCATACAAATAACCTCAGCTTTCAGGAAAGTCAGTCCGTGCAAATGGGGGACCACAAAATACCATTTTTTGATAACATACGCGGTAATGTTTCCCAAAAAGCGCTAGACTTGTTGCTTGTCGAGAGGAAAAAGCTACGTGCGTTGCGGGCGGCAGGGGGGACTTGTGGCCATCAGCTTTTTACGGGTTGTGGCTTGCCATGTGCTTGTCAGATGGAGTGGTGGGAAAATACAGGTAATAAAATAGGCTTCGGCCTCTTACTATTCTTCATATGTAATATATCAACTATAAATAGATAATATCATTTTAATTTGTATATATAATCAATGGGTTTTAACTATGACTATTTAAATACAGATTGCAAAATTCCTCTTTCCTCGATAGACAGATTCTGGACAAAGCTTGATTTTTCGACAGAAAAAGATGAGCAAGACGGTTGTGATCTTCGGGCGGAAATGGATAGGGTCACATAACAACTATAGGCGCAACCACCGATAGTGTTAAAAAGTATGTTGTCGAAGATAAAAGTGGTTGTGGATCCAAGTATGACTAACCATGAACCGCCTGAGGTACAACAAGATACTCGGGGGCGCCCATCTACGAAAGCAAAACAACAAAGGGAGGAGGTTGCGAGGCGTAAAGATACCCAAACCCAATCACAAAGGAACGAGGACACTCAAAAGTCGTTTGTACAACGTAGTCGTTCAAAGAAAAATAAAGCTAAAAATACAATTCCGAAGCCAAATGAACATTTTCGGCTGTTGGTGGGGGATAGGTATGTATATACATACATACATGTATACATACATACATGCATAGATACATACATACAAACAAACATACATACATTTATTTCCGTTATTTAGATTTCCCACCATGTGTTTTTTCCAATTATAGGTACAAACACATGATTGATCGTTTTACGGATTGGCTTCCAACTATGTACCGGAGATACATAACACATATGGAAGATGCTCAACCGGACGGTAACTGTGGATTTCGATCCATAGCTATGGGTTTGGGGTTGGAGCAGAATCAGTGGATGCGGGTCCGCCAGCAGCTACTCGACGAGATGTTCATAAACAAGGACAGTGGTGGCGTATTCTCGACTCTTTTGATATGGGTGCTACAATGTGGTATATCGATCAATAAATTGGTTGAACGTGGAACCTGCACCAACTGCATGTTGGATGTTCATGCCCTACACGGGATTGTTGGTGGCTCAGAAATTTGGTGTGATTGTTCAGCATTTAAGCAACGGCGTTTGTCAAACTTACTTCCCCATGTTCGATGGTCCGGAGGTCTACCCAGACCATTCTGTTTTATCGATTGCTTATGTGGAAGGTGGCCACTTCATCATGGTTAAGTTAACAGATGATTGCCCAATGCTAGTATCGAATGGGCTATGGAGTATATACCGAAGTACGGAAGCTATGGAATGGGAGACAATATACACGTCACGTATTGCACAGGGTAGGGAGTTACTAGGTAGTAATAGAAGTCAACGAAGAGAATATATAAACGTAGAGTAGGTTTCGTTGTAACACTTAAAATTGTTTAATTGTAGTCTTACGCTTAAAGCAAACAATGTTATTTACATTATATTATATTTCAAATATAGTGTATGTGACAATTATTTTATAAAAATATTAATTACATTGTTTTATAACATAAAACCCTGTATTTATTAAATTTTGTTTTTAAAAAAAAAGGTACAATACGAATCGTATGGGCCGATGAGAGCCTTATACGCGTCTGATGGTGGGCTGACACCTTTTTGTCATATATTCGACGGATTGTGCTATGAGAAGTGTACACACTTACACCTTTCTGAAAATTGGTCAGAAAGTCATGATATATACGCCCCTCATTGCGCTATGAGTGGCGTATAGATGTGTTTTCTTGCCCTATTTAGCTAAAAACCACATTTACTTCTAGATATACACAATAAAGTTGGACCACAAGATGAAGATCCGGAAGTACACACCCACGTACGGGTTCTTTGTCCCTCATATTGTTCTCTCTCTCGTATCACTTGATACGGTTGGAGTATTCAAGGTTAGCTCGTATTCCATTTTTTATTTTTTTTTGTTTTTGGTGGTTACTTTGGCCGTTTATGGTGGAGTTAGGTAGGTGGTTATTGTTTGAGGCCTTGGATGTTCGTAGGATGGGGACAGTGGGGTGGTGGCTGTTGTGGTGGTGGGTTGTGGGTGGTGGTTGTGGGTTGTAGGTGGTGGTTGTGGTGGTTGTGGGTTTTGGGTGGTAGGCTGTGGTGGTCGTGGTGGTAGGCTATGGTGGCGGGTGGTCGTTGTGGAAATGGGACAGCAAAGGGCGCTGTCTTGGGATGCGTTGAGGGAGTGTGGGGAGGAGGATAGGGTTCGGCGGTTAATCGGGGATAATATCCCATGGGACCGTATGTTTTCACTGGCGGCCGCACCGTCTCATAGGCCTTTGATGGTGGAGTTTCTCTCCACTTTCGTTTTTCGTCCACGACCGGCTGATCAGCCTAACTCAGATATGGACGATCCACACGCACCCCCACCCCCTTTAGAGGTATCCTTCTGTTTATTCGGGCAGCTACATGATATGTCTTTGCGTGAGTTTGCGGTCGCCACCGGATTTTATGTGTTTGACGATTTGGTTCAGGACATATATACCACTGCGATATCATCCATGCCTGATGACAAGTTACTTGCATGGTGGCCCACGTGTCTCGTTGATTCCTGACCCACTTGTTCGTTACATGCACCGCTGCGTTGCCACATCGATCACTGCGTGTGGCAAAAGCCTCGAATGGGTCACGAAGAACGACCTGTTCTTTCTGTATTGTTTATTCACGGGGACGTCGTGCGCCCTACATCGCTGCCTGGCGAAGTATTTCGCCTCTTATAGTAAACGGCAGAGGCGTGGCCGTATGTTTGGAGGGGCTTTCATCACGCATATTGCCCAGCATTGTGCCCGGTGTTTTCCATACATTGACGATTTACCACCGCCGGCACCTTTCGTGTATTTGGCATACGGAAGTTGACAGGGATGCACATAGCGGTGAACTTTCCGGATACTGGTTATAGGTTTGTGGGTTTGGACGGTCGGATTTTTGTACACCAGGAGCTTGTACATCAGCCATTGCTGGAGGCCGGGGAGGTGGAGATGCCTCATGTAGCTGAGGAGCCTATGGGAGACGGAGACGTCGAGGCTGTGGTTGAGCAGGGCATCCGCCAAATGTGCCCCCGCAGGAGCCCCCGCAACATCCTCGACGAGTTTATCATGCGGCTAGGCTACCTCAGTCCACCCAGCGTCTCCTCGAGAGGCTTGTGGTGTAACATCCGTCGAAAAACGGGTTTCCAAAACCCGCTTCGTTTATTAATCGAATATCCAGTTAAAAATTTTCGTTGCTTATTTAATGCTCAAATTAATTTTAAACGATACATAATTAATAAATATATTAGAATTTAAAAACTATAATTAGTAAACAATAAAAACAAGTGAAGAAAAAAATAAAAGGAAGCTGCCGGGTTTCGAACCGGGTCAGCCGATTCAACAAACAAACACTACACCACTCCGCCACTTGACTCGTTTGTGTAAACAATGAAACAAATAATACTTAAGTTAAAACTCGAATTCAAAAACAAGACTTCAGCGCGGCAGAACTCGCAATCACCGGAAAACCCGGCAATCCGCGAGTTTAGCCATTTTCCTGTTGACTATAACGTTATAACCGACGTCGATATCGGTTATAACCAACGTCTAACAGTAAATTGCGGTCGTAACCGCCGGAGAAACCTTGACCACGA
Source organism: Scalesia atractyloides (assembly GCA_947069175.1). Taxonomy (NCBI): domain Eukaryota; kingdom Viridiplantae; phylum Streptophyta; class Magnoliopsida; order Asterales; family Asteraceae; genus Scalesia; species Scalesia atractyloides. The sequence goes on along the minus strand of CAMTDV010000004.1, from coordinate 70,171,521 downwards.
ATCAAGACCAAATTCGGACTCAATTCATACTGATTCTTCCTTATAAATACCCACCCAAACCTCTGGTAATCTGTTCGCTCAAAATCGCACAAACTCTCGAAGCTTTAGCACTCGCCGGAGATATTTTACAGTCGCCAGACTTTCACCGAAAAACCGAGACTTACTTCAAATCGATAAAATTCTCGACTCTTTTGCTTGTAATCCATTATTAGGCATGTATTAACTTAAATCCTCCAACCAGAATCTGTCCCAGACTACGCTGCCGGGAAATCCCACACTCGCCGGAATTTCACTGAAACATCAACGTCTCACTGTCGATCGGTATAATCATCTAAAAACTCTTGATATCTCTTACTCAGTAACTTAATTTCATAACACAAGAAACTAAACTGTTAATTGATTCACTCAGACGGAAATCACAAATCAGAGCCGACGACTCTTGCCGGAAATCTGAGAAAGACACTCTGATCGGTACATCTAACTCCGTAACCCTCTTTATTCTATTCCTTCCAATCAATTATATGATAGATGACCGATTTAAACAAGAACAGTCGGTCACCTTTGTTCTGTGTCTTTATTAGTGAAGAAGACGAAGTCGAAATGTGTATAAGATTGATTAAAATTGCATATTTAACCGGGTTAGACACACAGTCCAGCGGTGGACTGTGTGCAATCATAAACGCACGTCACGAGTTCGAATCATACAACATACCGACTTTCAGAAATAAAATCAATATTTTTATAACTGAATCAGAACAAGTCATAGTATGTTTATAAGAGTAATATAATCCGTAAGTTAAACAGATGAGACACACAGCCCAACTGGTTGGCTGTGCGCATACGAACCGAAGGACCCGAGTTCGACTCTGGGTCCCTGCAAACGGTTTGGCCATTTTAAATCATTTTAATATCAACCCAATAAAAATAACAATTAATTAGTATATATATATAATTAAAACAGAGAATATTTCGGGTTAGACACGTAGCTCAGTTGGTAGAGCTGCGTGCACGCGTACGAGAGGTATCGGGTTCGAACCTCACTCAGCGCACAATTAACCACGGTCCGACCGGTCAACGATCAACGGTCAACGGTTAAAAAGTCAAAAAAATTTATTTCTTTTTATTTATTTATTTAATTTAAAAATCAATTAAAAATACTTAAAAATTATATTTTTAAAGTTAGAAAATGTCCTTAAACTCACAAAAATAAATCTAAAAATCCTATTAAGGTTATGAATTAAAATTATTAATCTCAAATGAAATCCATTTATTACTGAACCATTTCGTTATTATTCTAGGTTAGTTCTCCTCGTCGATCAAATCCAAAAAAAAAATTCGTGCGCATTCATCGTCATCTAAGAAACGCACCCACTGTGAGTAAATTCTTACAAATTCCCCTTTTTATTCATGTTTTGGGGTGTATTATGTGTCGCTCTAAATATTTCGTTTATTCAAACTTGTGCCATTACCATTATATGACCTAAACTTATGATGTAAATATTGTTTGTTGTGATACGTGTTTACATTTTGTCAAGTTGCGTGCAAAACATTCATTAGGCCCATCAGTTCCTCGTGGTAGACGAGTTGAACATCGCTTGCCTCATTCGATCGGCTCCGTTTGATTGATCCTTGATCTCATTGTTCATTCATTTGGTGTGTGTGCTTGTGCATTTATTGATATTATGTGTTTTGTGATTAAATTTACATTTACGTGTATTCATATTTGGTTATGCACAATTTTATCCAAATAACCAACCTAACTAATCCTTTCAAATGGTTAAATAAGATTCACTCGCCAACTTTTTGTTGACCCAAAACCCTATTTTTTACACATGATACAGGTGGACAGGTTGAAGCAAGGAACACGTAGGAAATTGCCTTAGAAGAAAAATAATGAAGTCTTGATAAATGTATAGAACATGTTGTACTTGTATGTTGATTGTAATGTTCTCATTTAAAAGGAAATAATAAATATGAAACTTTATAGTAAATGTCATGAGCTTTGATGAAAACCCAATCATGCCCCGATCACCATTTCCGCTGCGGGTCGGGGTGTGACAGATTGGTATCAGAGCTTTTGACTATAGGGATATAGGATAGGTTATTAGACCCTTAGAGCCTATACTATAGTTGATTAGATTTTAATTGTTTATGTGGTTACATGCAAACTCATGATGTTTATTTGTTTCGTATTTATTACATACACAAATGCATGCAAACACTTCCACTAGCATTTTGTGTGATACTTAATGAGTTATACTTATTGTCAAACTTAACATGCTTACATATACATTCATCACGCATATTTCAAAGTTCACATATTCAAATCATCCTCATATTCCTTTATCCAAGATTTTGTCGCATTTTTCGTTTTTCAATATCATCAAAGTGAGTTCTACGACGGGCATGTTGTAACTGTAAGGGTACAAGTACCGGTAGTCGGAACGTCCTGTCTAGGTTGGCATTCGTATAAATCCAATATAACGGACCAGTTTGCCTACCTGGGGACTAACGATGAGAGTACGAAGGACCTATTAGGCCAAAGCATGCCACACCAAACGTCGTTCGAACTAACCCCACTTTGAGGTGTCACCGTGTCCACACCTGGATGCACTCCGAATTTCATACGTTACATACATATTTCTATATTTTCTCTGGGTTTTAGTGTACGTTACCAGGCTAATACATGCGAACCATATGAAAGACCCGGTAATCATGGGGGCCCACATGGTTACGAAGGTGAAGTATGGCGGCATGCAAAGCCCAATTACGAGCAAAGCCCAAGACATCCTATGGATGTAGTAAATTTATTATTCTTCATTTATTTTATGAATGTTCATTCCTAAATACGACACATGATCCCTAAAACGTCAAACTCATACTCTTGATACGTGTTTCTTGTAGATGTCTTCTAGCCTCTCCCGTAGGAAAATGAGATCAGGAAAAACCCGCGAGCGCATGGCTGCCCAAATCGCTCAACAAATGGCTGCCGTAATACCCAACATCGTAATTCAAGTACAACAGGCCCTTACCGCTAATCCCGTCAACCCAATCCACCAAGAAGATCAAAACATTGTCAATCCTCCCCCAAAAGCCACTAAATGCACCTTCAAGCATTTCAAATCCTGCGATCCTCCAAAATACGAAGGTACTGAAGGTGTCACCGCTTTCCTCCATTGGTTCGAGGAGATGGAAAACACTTTTCTCAATTGCGACTGCCCCGATGATCGCAAGGTGCGATATGCTACCGGTCGTTTGTTCGGAGTAGCACTTACATGGTGGAATACAGAGAAGGCCAAGCGAGGTGCTGAAAATGTTATGACTTTGACTTGGGAAGAGTTGAAGGAAATCATGACAAAACGGTTCTGTCCAAGAAGCGAAATCAAGAAATTGGAAGATGAATTCTATTCTTTGAAACAAAAAGAGGGCGACCACACCACATACAACAAGAGATTCCTTGAGTTAAATCAAATGGTCCCCAACTTGTTCACTCCCCTCTACCATTTGATCGAGCACTACATTCGAGGTCTTCCTTCAAAAATTCAAGACCCTGTAATAAGTACCACACCTGCAACTTTGGAAGCAGCAATGGAGTTAGCTACAGAGCTCACCGAAAACCGCATACGGAATAAAGACTTCACGGAGGAGAAGAAGAAGGATAAAGCATCAACCGAAACCTCCAACCCAACCCAGACCAAATCCCCTCCTCAAACCACTCTTAATAGAAAACGAGACGGACAAAATTTTGCTATCACCCAAGGAAATCAACCAGTTTCACAAGCTGTCCCAATTACTCAAGTAGCACCCAACTCTACTTACCCAAATAAGAAACCCTACATTGGACCTCAACCTCAATGCAACACCTGTTTTTATCACCATCCATCTACCGTACCTTGTCGACTGTGTGCAAATTGTGGGCGTTATGGTCATTGGAGCAAAACTTGTCGTGCCCCTCAAAACCAAGCTTCACCCCCTACTCCAAATATGATCCAAACATATCAACAACCCCAATACCCCATGTTTCCATATGTCCGAGCTTGTTTTAATTGTGGCGATCCTACCCACTTTAGAAAACACGTGCCCTCGATTGGTTAACATCATAAACGCCCAGGCTCAAGCAAACCCAGTTAACCAAGCAAATCAAGCAAACCCAGCTCCACCACCAGCAAGAGGAAGAGCTTACAACATCAACGCCAATCCTGTTGAAGATAATAACGGCCCAAACGAATCACTCAACTAGATTTCCTCACCAAGAATCAAGACTAAACTCCAATCGTCTAGTTTTAATGTTTTCTTTATGTTATCTCAATATTTTCGTATCCCAGTTGTAAATTGGGAATTTATGTATCCAAAAATTTCAATGCGAATTGATATTACAGTTTTGTTTTATACTCATTGATTTAACATTCATATCATCATACATCTCGACGTATCTCAATCTCATCATTTAAAGAAGTTGGGTTGTGTCTCACTTTTACATAGACTAACCCCTTCATCATAACAAACGAGAGAGGTACTGTCATCATTCAGTCATGTATCCTTTCAGAATTGAGACTCAAGCTTTGGTTGTTGTGTTTGTTTATGTTTTAGAGTCACATAGGACTGATCATACTTTACTGATAAAGCCAATGAAAATTTGACAAGAATATGGTGGATACACCGCTGGTACTTCCTATATATAAGTATTCTTGGCAAAGGATCAAAAGCATTACCAGGAGGTTACGAGAAGTTCCGTGTAGGTTTAAATATCGTCATGGTTGAAGTTTTTGTTTTATGATACATACCTTATCATTTCAAACGTATCAATTCCCTCAAAACTCTTATGCATGAAATCATGCCCAGTCAATCAACTCAGTTTATCCACGTTCCGCATTCTTATACTTTAGGCATCAAAAAGCAATTCCTGTAGCAGGGTATTCAACCTCACTAGGAACGTTACCGCCTCAAATAAGTTTTAAACTCTCACCCTCTTCTAATTATGTAATCATCAAAATTAAAACATCCTCCCTTCAAGTCAAATATACCACTACTACTTAAATTTCGGGACGAAATTTCTAAAAGTAGGGGATACTGTAACATCCGTCGAAAAACGGGTTTCCAAAACCCGCTTCGTTTATTAATCGAATATCCAGTTAAAAATTTTCGTTGCTTATTTAATGCTCAAATTAATTTTAAACGATACATAATTAATAAATATATTAGAATTTAAAAACTATAATTAGTAAACAATAAAAACAAGTGAAGAAAAAAATAAAAGGAAGCTGCCGGGTTTCGAACCCGGGTCAGCCGATTCAACAAACAAACACTACACCACTCCGCCACTTGACTCGTTTGTGTAAACAATGAAACAAATAATACTTAAGTTAAAACTCGAATTCAAAAACCGGACTTCAGCGCGGCAGAACTCGCAATCACCGGAAAACCCGGCAATCCGCGAGTTTAGCCATTTTCCTGTTGACTATAACGTTATAACCGACGTCGATATCGGTTATAACCAACGTCTAACAGTAAATTGCGGTCGTAACCGCCGGAGAAACCTTGACCACGAATCAAGACCAAAATCGGACTCAATTCATACTGATTCTTCCTTATAAATACCCACCCAAACCTCTGGTAATCTTTTCGCTCAAAATCGCACAAACTCTCGAAGCTTTAGCACTCGCCGGAGATATTTTACAGTCGCCGGACTTTCACCGGAAAACCGAGACTTACTTCAAATCGGTAAAATTCTCGACTCTTTTGCTTGTAATCCATTATTAGGCATGTATTAACTTAAATCCTCCAACCATAATCTGTCCCAGACTACGCTGCCGGGAAATCCCACACTCGCCGGAATTTCACTGAAACATCAACGTCTCACTGTCGATCGGTATAATCATCTAAAAACTCTTGATATCTCTTACTCAGTAACTTAATTTCATAACACAAGAAACTAAACTGTTAATTGATTCACTCAGACGGAAGTCACAAATCGGAGCCGACGACTCTTGCCGGAAATCTGAGAAAGACACTCTGATCGGTACATCTAACTCCGTAACCCTCTTTATTCTATTCCTTCCAATCAATTATATGATAGATGACCGATTTAAACAAGAACAGTCGGTCACCTTTGTTCTGTGTCTTTATTAATGAAGAAGACGAAGTCGAAATGTGTATAAGATAAATTAAAACTGGATATTTAACTGGGTTAGACACACAATCCATCGGTGGACTGTGTGCAATCATAAACGCACGTCACGAGTTCGAATCATACAACATACCGACTTTCAGAAATAAAATCAATATTTTTAGAACTGAATCAGAACAAGTCATAGTATGTTTATAAGAGTAATATAATCCGTAAGTTAAACAGATGAGACACACAGCCCAACTGGTTGGGCTGTGCGCATACGAACCGAAGGACCCGAGCTCGACTCTGGGTCCCTGCAACCAGTTCGGCCATTTTGAATCACTTTAATATCAACCCAATAAAAATAACAATTAATTAGTATATATATAATTAAAACAGAGAATATTTCGGGTTAGACACGTAGCTCAGTTGGTAGAGTTGCGTGCACGCGTACGAGAGGTCTCGGGTTCGAACCTCACTCAGCGCACAATTAACCACGGTCCGACCGGTCAACGGTCAATGGTCAACGGTCAACGGTCAAAAAGTCAAAAATTTTTATTTCTTTTTATTTATTTATTTAATTTAAAAATCAATTAAAAATACTTAAAAATTATATTTTTAAAGTTAGAAAATATCCTTAAACTCACAAAAATAAATCTAAAAATCCTATTAAGGTTATGAATTAAAATTATTAATCTCAAATGAAATCCATTTATTTACCGAACCATTTCGTTATTATTCTAGGTTAGTTCTCCTTGTCGATCAAATCCAAAAAAAATTCGTGCGCATTCATCGTCATCCAAGAAACGCACCCACTGTGAGTAAATTCTTACAAATTCCCCGTTTTATTCATGTTTTGGGGTGTATCATGTGTCGCTCTAAATATTTCGTTTATTCAAACTTGTGCCATTGCCATTATATGACCTAAACTTATGATGTAAATATTGTTTGTTGTGATACGTGTTTACATTTTGTCAAGTTGCGTGCAAAACATTCATTAGGCCCATCAGTTCCTCGTGGTAGACGAGTTGAACATCGCGTGCCTTATTCGATCGGCTCCGTTTAATTGAGCCTTGATCTCATTGTTCATTCATTTGGTGTGTGTGCTTGTGCATTTATTGATATTATGTGTTTTGTGATTAAATTTACATTTACGTTTATTCATATTTGGTTATGCACAATTTTATCCAAATAACCAACCTAACTAATCCTTTCAAATGTTTAAATAAGATTCACTCGCCAACCTTTTGTTGACCCAAAACCCTATTTTTTACACATGATACAGGTGGACAGGTTGAAGCAAGGAACACGTTGGAAATTGCCTTAGAAGAAAAATAATGAAGTCTTGATAAATGTATAGAACATGTTGCACTTGTATGTTGATTGTAATGTTCTCATTTAAAAGGAAATAATAAATATGAAACTTTATAGTAAATGTCATGAGCTTTGATGAAAACCCAATCATGCCCCGATCACCATTTCCATTGCGGGTCGGGGTGTGACACGTGGCGGATCAGACGGAGATTCTTGGGAGATTGTTACAGCAGGATTGGCGGACAGACAGGCTACAGGATTTGATAGAGTGGGTGACTGTTAGCGAGGCTGAGAGGCGTACCGAGGCCAGGTTGCCAGTTCGACCCCTGCCACCACCACGTGTTTATCCAGAGCCAGACATGCAGCCTGCCCCGTCCCCTACGCAGGCCGACCCTCCCAGCACGCAGTCCCACCGTCCACTACCTAGATCCCTTTGTCAGGTGATGGTGCTGATTCTGATGACACCGGTGACGACATGCCGTTGGATTAGTATTTCTGTATTTTGTTTGGGTGTAATTTGATTCTAAACATTGTGCGAACGTTATGTTTATTTTGTTTGGTTATCTTTGTAACCTATGATTGTACGGACAAATATTTATTTCTTTTGTTATTAACGCTTAATAGTTTGCGTGGTTGAATTTATATAAACGTTTGTGGTGATTTTAATGAAAAACCTCATTTTAATGTAATCAATATTTTTGTTAACTAATAAATTTTTACTTTAATAACAATGTTTTGTTGTATTCATGTTATGTTTTTTTTATAATAAAAAGGTAACAAATTTCATAAAATGTACTCTCAATACATAACATTTTGATAAAACACAAAATATGAGAGCCATTACATTAGATTACAGAACTTACATAAACTTAAATAGTGGCAATGACAAACACAAAGACAAACAACACAAAAAAAATCCAAGAGATTATCAAACATTTTTCCCTTTGATGAACGGCCCTTGAACGATTATGTTCCATTTCTGCCACTTGCAATTTATACATTCGAACCTCCTCTCTCAAAAGGATGACTTCGTTTTCAAGCACAACCTTCGTATCCAACAGCCCTCTAATGATTTGACTTGACCGATTACATAATGGAGGATCGTGCGACAAAAAGAACTTGCATTTAGAACGCTGAAACGGAAGACGAATTAATGTTTATAAATTATAAGTGTAAAAAAATACTTCTTAAAATGCATACCAATTGAGAGCAGGTGTAAAATTGACGTCCGGGATTAGTTTCGGTCCAAGATGTTTTGAGTCCAGCTTGCCTACCACATCTGCAAAGAACCATGGTTGATGTGAAGATGGATACGGATACAACACAACTTTTCTAATACGTACTGCATCTTTTCAAGAAAAAAAACATCAATACGCCTCTCATAGGGCAATAAGAGGCGTATAAAAGTACGATTTCTGACAACCTTTTTTGACATATGCTCCGTATTATACAATGAGGGACGTATAGACACAACTTTTTAGGAATTAATACTTGTATACGCCCCTCATAGTGCAATGAGAGTCGTATAGGTTTTGAAAAGCTGACAACTTTTTGATAAATATGAAAACTTTTTGATAAATACGAAAAAGTGGTCAGAAAATGTGGATGTATACGCCCCTCATTGCACTATGAGAGGCGTATACATGTGTATTCTTGCCCCTTTTAGCTACAAACCACATTTACACCTGGATATGCAAAGTTGGACCACTAAAGCAAATTCTTGGACCACACCATGATGAACCGGAAGTACTCACACAAACGGATTCTTTGTTTCTCGTATTGGTCTCTCTCTCGTATCACTTGATATGGTTGGAGTATTCAAGGTTAGCTCGTTTTCCATATTTGATGTTTTAATTTTTTGGTGGTTACTATGGCTGTTTATGATGGTGTTAGGGTGGTGGTTATTGTGTTGCGGTGGTGTTGGGGTGGTTGTTGGGTTGGTTGATATGGCTGAAGGTGGTTGGCGTGGTGTTTCATGGTGGTTTGTGGTGGTGGATGGTGGAGGTTTATGGTGGTGTTTCCTGGTGGTTTGTGGTGGTGGACGGTGGAGGTTTATGGTTGTTGACGGTGAAGGTTTGTGGTGGTTGACGATGGTGAGGTGGTGGTAGGCTGTGGATAAATTGGTGTTTGGTGGTGGGTGGTAGGCTTTGGTAGCGGTTGAGGGTGGTGGTTTGTGGTGGTTGGTTGTGGTAAGGTGGTGGTGGGTGGTGGCTGTGGTAAGGTGGAGGTGGGTGGTGGCTGTGGTAAGGTGGTGGGTTGCAGGTGGTGGCTGTGGTGGTGGTGGGTTGTGGGTGGTAGGCTGTGGTGGTTGTGGTAGTGGGCTATGGTGGCGGGTGGTCGGTTGTGGCAGTGGCGGGTGGTCACTGTGGAGGTTTTTGAGGGTGGTGGTGGGCTATGGTGGTGCCGTGGTGGGTGGTGGGTGTGGTAGTTATCAGATTTGTTTATTATTTTCTTTAAAAATAATACAATTTCGAATGTCGAGTCTAACACTTTAACCAATCGTTCTTAACAGGATATCAAAAGTCGGTGTTTTGACGGTGGTGGCCGCGTAATCCTTAGGGAGAAGTGCACTGCTTACCGATTTCAGATTCAAAGGCGTCCCCGCGTACCTATTTCAGATTCATGCCGAGGGACGCACCATAGTGGCAGTGGGTAATGAAGTCGACTCCCGCACCCACTGCCCCAACCATCTCCACTGGGTGTGCTCTTGATGTCGTTTTAGTAACACCCCCGGTGTAGTCTTGATGGCATCAGAGCCCTTGGAACCTAGGGTAGCAAAACTACCCACTGGGTGAGCTCTTGATATGGTCTTAGCAACACCCCTGGTGTACTCTTGACATCATCGAAGCCGTATGCGAATTGAATAATATGTAACGATTAACATTTAGGGTTTAGAGTTTAGGGTTTAGGTTATCTTTTTATTACATTTTGTATGAAAGTGCCATGTTTTGGGTTATAATATATAAACTGATGTTCAATTTCATTTTGAATTACGTTTCTTGTTGCGTGATGCAAATGATAAGTGAAATACAATTTTTTTAAACCTACAATGTTTTTAAAACCACATTTTATAAATAAAATATTTGTCATGTTATAACATACAATTTTTAAAACCACATTTTATAAAAAAAATATGTAGTTTCTTAATATATTAAAAAAAATTAAAACTTTATATATTTTATAACCTTGGTTTACCAAAAAATTCTAAGAAGTTTTTGATAATAATTACTAAATAAAACCTTTACATACAAATTGTTTTTATACTAAATAAAAAACTTAATAAAAACTTTATAAATACATTTATTTTATAAAACCTTATTTTATTAAATATCTAAGAAATATTTTATATTGATTAATTTATTAAAACTGGTTACATATACATTTTATATAAAATCTATCAATTTTATTTATAATAATATTTCACGACCTTCCCCAATTTTCAAGCATTAAACCCACCATCTTATTCCATATAAAAGGTAGCAATCATTATGAAATCATTGACTGACACCCAATGATTGCCATTAAATGAGGGGACTGAGAATGAGGGTCGTATAGCACTATAAGGGGCTTATAGATGGGCCTTATATTAGGTCTATTGGGCAATAAGTGTCATATAGGGTTAGGGGATGTGTAGATAACTTTGAGGGATGTGTGGATACATCCACCCTTTTAAAAACCGTAGGGATCGTTATACTGGTTTAAAGATCAACATGGACATGATAACTAATTTAAAACTTAAGTATGCAACTTTTTTAAACTGTGTCACTTTATATTAAACTTTTCAGTTTTGACATAAAAAATACTCGTGAAGGTATTACATGCATATAATTTAATAAATATAAATAAATGGATTAAACAAGTAACACAACATTTTAGCTTATAGTGTTCACGAATTAAACAGAAAAATAGAATTTCTTTTTTTTTAGGTAAACGTCATGTCAAAATATTACAACCTTATTTCCAGATCTCCATGGATTGGGCCATTGGGGTGTTATATACATATGATAAACGGAAGACAATGATATTATATATGTTATTGCCTAACTTCTTGCTGGCTCTTTATATTTATATATAAAGTGTTGTTGTGGTTAAAAGAAGAAGTTTGTAACTAACGTTATTGTTGGTTGACTTAAAACAAAAACAGATTGTCAAATCACAAGTGTCCTTTAGATTTTAGTAGAGTTGGTGAGGTTTAACAAGTTTACTTCTGAGAAGACCATTTCTTGATCCCCATCCTGTCACAATCATTCTAGATTACTTGTATTTAGTACTCTTCTCCATCCTCCTTCTTTAGCACTCTTCTCCATTATTCTTCTATAAAAATGTTGGAGACAACATGCAAACAAACAAACAAACAACAAGGTAAACATCAATGGAACAAGGAAAGGGTTCTGCCTCAAAGTCATATCATCAAATTTGTTCAAAACCTGGTACTCCCCCTCTTTTGTTTATTATACTAATTGTTCTTGATCATCATCATCGTCATCATACTCGTCTTTTAACGTTATTTTCATGAAATTAGTAAAATGACGTTAAAATTAGTACACTTTCACTTTTGCCCCTGAGGACGCACACATATATACATTATATGCGCATACCACAAGTGTGGCGTAACTGATTGTTCTTGGTCACATTATTGATTTGGGTTGATGATTCCATTGTTTCTTTTTTCTTGAAATTTTGAACATTTATGAGGTTTCTTGCTGACAATCAAACAAAAGATCCATTATGGGCATTCCTCATTTTTAGCAAGGGTGGTGTGAATTCATGACATGAACTTGACAAGATATTCGTGGGTTTGGGTTCGGTCGAACACGCGAACACATTAACTAAATGGGCCGTGTTTGTGTCAACCCGAAGGGTTCGTGGGTTGACCATTTAACCTATTTGTTATCTATTATATTTTTTGAAAATGTATTTTATGTTGTAAGTTAAACTAGTGGGGTATTTTATGCCAAAATCTAAAATTAAATTATAAATCACATAAGATTTTATAATTCGAGTTGGGGGTCTCACTGAAAGCAGCCTCTCTATTCCTAGGGGGTAGAGGTAAGGCTGTCTACATCTTACCCTTCTCAGACCCTACCTTAGCTTTGCTATTGGTGGGATTTACTGAGTATGATGATGATGAGATTTTATAATTAAAATGCGCTTGTAGGAAAATTGTAATTTCAAGGTATTAAATGTGAAAAAAACAAAAAATTTAAAAAGTTCGGGTTAATGTGTCAACCCACGATTATTTGTGTTGTGTTTTGGATTATGTCGGACAGGGCCCACTTCCCGTGAACACGACCAGTTTAGCACCCCTGATTTTTAGTATTTTGCATGCAATTTGGTTCTTTTTACCATTGATTGATTTAAGGGGTGTTTGGATATGCATGAAAAAGTGATTATTGCAGTGTATGCCTCTTGACTGTTAACTATAATGATCAAATTGTCATATTACCATTTAAAGTGAAGGATAGACTTACCAAAATCAGTTAACATATCTAACATGGATGCACATCAAAATGAAAATAAGTGTTAAGTTATTTTGGCTGCGCATCCAAACACCCTCTTATTATTTTGCTGACTCACTTTGTAATTTAACTACTTAACTGCTAAATATTGCATAACGGAATATTTAATGACAGATGAACAAGGCGTGATTCGTGTGAATGGTGAAGGACTTGATATGGCGTCTCTTGAAGATGACTTCAAGTCTTTACTCATTGGTAATGAGGAGAAGCCTAAACAATATTATTACTATCACTGCTATTACTATTATTTTTAATTCGACCCGTTATTAACTTATTGTACTGTTCCAGTGCCGTTGAATTCCGAACATTCAAATGTCGAAGTGCGGTCTGATGAGGTGGAGATACATTCAGATGCCGAAGTCTATTCATTTGAAGAGCAGGGATGGTGTAATATTACAAGAAATTCAGACCTCCATTTTACAACATCCAAAAATAAGAGGTACTTAATTATTAAATTTGGTTATTTACACAAAACATTGACCATTGAACAAGTGTCTTGCCTCTGTGGAATTAAATAAAAAAGGTTCTTATGATATTCCCTCTATTCACAACTATATTCTACAAATGATTTGAGATCAAAAGGCTTATATTTGCTAGAGGCTCTGAATTCGACCCATTTACTAATAAATGGGTTAGTTCAGTTTGTGTTTTATCTCAAACGGGTCAAAACAAACTAAAAGCGGAATAGGGTCAAAAAGGTTGAAAGTCATCCATGTCTAACGCTTAAAATCTACTTATCAGTTTATTGTAAAATGTGATTGTAATAGTATAAAGACGACTCAACCTGTTTTAATCCTTTATCCAACTGACCCGGCTCGTTTTGACATGTATATTGAGTTACAGACTTAAGATGAAGCCAATGAATGAGTCTTCCAAGAAGGTGTTCAAGGTAAAAATATAATTTGTAAATAAAATTCAGATTATCGTATGTTGACGTAAATATGTTTCGTTTATGCTAGATTTCTTTAGATTCAGAGCATGCAAAATGCAGCATATGTTTAGATTTCTGGCATGACGTTGTCACAGTTTCCCCTTGTCTCCACAACTTTTGGTATGACGACTTGTCATTTTTCTTAACAATTATATTTTCTTAGAAAAACAATATTATATATAACAATTTTTTTTCTTGTCATTCAAAGCAATGGATGTTTCTCGGAGTGGTCGAGAAGGTCACAAGAGAAACATGCAATTGTTCAATGTCCCCATTGCAGCTCGGATGTACAATATGTGGGGAGAAAACCGTTTGCTACATAAGATTGAAAAGGTATTTTTCAGACATTCACATAATGTGCATCTTAATGTCAAGCATCCTCTTCAAGTAAACATCTATACTTAATTTGCAGAAAATACGGAAATGTAATTCTTTCGTAAGACGTAGTGACGAGGAACTTGCTGTTGTAAACTCCTATGCATTGATAAAATCATTTCCTGTGAGTTAAATAACTCGTTATATAATATATTTATCATCATATTTTTTTCAAATCTTGTAAACGATAATACTCGAACTCCATGTTATTTAGGTCATTAAATATGAAAAGAAGCCTAGAAGCAAGCGGTCACGTGCAATGCGAGAAGAAGATAATAATGTCACAGAACTTGCATGTACTAAATGTGGTAATGCACTAGTGTACTAGTTTTCTATTTTTTTATTTTTATTTTTTGTAAAGAGGACGGCGCCCTAGCAAATTTTATTAATAAACAGAATAACGAATACAAGGTTGTAGGGAGATATTTCCCCAGGGCAATAAATATGTGTTATTGCTTCTTTTAATATTATTTGACACTTCTACTTTAAACGCCGGTCCTTTATCGCTCAGGCACAAAGTATGGTGGGATTCAATGCAACAAGAACACAGTGCATCTGCAATGCCATGCTTGTGGAGGAATGATGCCTTATAGGACCTATATAGTTGTTCCACAATACTGTGAGTGGTCAACATATTCATTGACTTGTTATTAATATTGATTATAGGTGGCAATTTTGACCCATTAAATTGAAATGAGTAGATTTGGGTTATAAAACCTTTAAAATCACTTTATTAGTAACATAGTTTTGTAATATGTTAACACGTTAATTATATGTTCAAATGAAGTATTTTTGAAGTGTTCTTGTTGAAAAAGCGTTCAACGTTTCCGTTAAATTGGCAGGCATAGGGTGTGATAGACCATTTTGTGGGGCTTATTGGCATTCCCAGCAGGTTACAAGAAGTGACTCGTATTCTATGTGTGCTCCTGAGACATTTAAGCCCGTAAGCTATTCATATCATCCTATTATGTCTTAGGTGGCACGTTTAGTACAAAACCATAATATGAAGTAGAGAACTGTGAGAACCATATAAACACTTGTACATAGTGCTATAAATATTTAATGGGAGAGAAAGAGAGGCAATTATGCGGTTACATAAATGCCTATGCAGTACAAGGTATTTATGCGGTCTTGTAATTCCACTTAAAATTGGTTCTGTATTGAACGACCCTCTATTTGTGAGGTTTTTTTTTTTTGTAATGCATAGTAATGTTATGACCCCGAGATCTATGGACGTAATTTTTAAAAGACTTGGTTTTGCTATTCAAAAAGGGGTAGTGGCGCAGCTTGTTGCCCGTTTACCATCTATCTCGATGTAAATTAATTATATATACATGTATAATATTGACCGTGCCGTTCAAAAAAAAATTGTTATTATGATTACAAGCTTCTTAATTGCATATGAAATGCTTGACAGATTGGAGAACGGACTATTACAATAATTCCTTATCAGGCACACGGATGGAACCGATACGAACAAGATGTATGAAAATATTTTCTTCTGAACCCCCTAAAATGACTGATATAATGATAGTTACCTTCAACTTTCAGATCACTGAAAGATGTATACAGCAGATGGGGAAAACCCTCCAAGATGTTGTGTCAGAATTGGTTACAAAATTGAATGATGGAGAAATAGGTAAAAGCGACCGCCTTCAACAACACTATAATTAAAGAAAATGAAATCCGAGCTTTTGAAATAATCATGCGTTTTACTGTTAACATTATGGTGAGCTTAATGCTTGAACGATGCAGATCGTACAAGGATGCCACTGAATCACGCAGAGATGATAACTTCGGGAACTCCTCTATGCAAGTATGCTTTATGAGCTTGCAGATTATCAATAGTCAAACTCTCCAGGTTTTAGCATTTTTAACTGATTCCAACAAAATAAATATTTTAACTTTTTTTAACTGTTTTGTGTAGTAATTGCTACGATAAACTAGTCTCATTCCTCTTATATTGGTTCCGGATCAGCTTGCCAAAAGATGTACGTGTTTCAACTTTCAACGCTTCAACCATATACACTTTGACTTTTAAGGTCAAACGGATTAATTTACAACTTAAAACTTAATATTTAATCCAAGGCATGTCAGTTAAGTTTGTTATAAGTAATTTGTTTGACCTTAAAAAGTCAAATTACCTTTTCGAACATCATGATGATTCAAACTGTTAACGATTAGTACTTTACTGCAAGTGCTATATAATGCCGGTTTTGCCTTGTAGTATCTACCTGAGGATGCAGCGCAAAGGGAAGATTGTTGGTATGGCTATGCTTGTCGAACACAGAAGCATAATGACGATCATGCTTGTAAAAGGAATCATGTTTGTTCGCCAACCAAAGGTGGCGGCAGCTTGATATTTTCACACCTATGTTCGTTGTTTTGAATCGATAAGTTGGTTAAGGTTTGATGCTAGTGAAGGTTTGAATTATGAAGTGCTTGTTGATTAATTTGGGCTTGTAATGTGTGCTTTTGTACACTTTGTAAATCAGTGTCTATGTATATTGTTTTATACAAACATTACATATCTAAAGTTGTAAGATTTTTATACAAACATTACATATCTAAAGTTGTAAGATTTTTAACTGTTTTTATTATGTATGTTGTTTTATACAAACATTACAGATCTTAAGTTGTCAGATTTTTAACTGTTTTTATTATAGATTTTATAAGTTCAGGACTTTATTGGAGTAAAAGAAAGATGGCTACCTAGTTGCATATAAGTCGAAATATAGTTATATATGTGGGTGTCAAACGTGTCGAGTTGACGGATTGAATTATTCAACCTGAAAATGTGTAAAAGATATCATATCTAAACTGGACATATTTAAAATTGTATACTAAACACGACTCATTTAACCCATCTAAGTGTCAAACGTGTTGTTAGGTAGAAATCGAGTTGTAAACGTGTTAATTGGGTTCGTGATTGTATTAAATGTGTTAAGTTGGTTGTAAACGGGTTAACGAGTTGACCTTTTTTTTTGTTTTGTTGGGTCAACCTATTTAAGTTAAAGGGTTAAACGTGTCAACCTGAACTGGAATATGACCCATATTATTAAGACTATCCATAGCGGACGCCATGCCTAGGCACCTCATCCAGGCATGGCGCCAAACACCATTACGGCGTCGCCAAAAAAGATTTCCACCAAAGCCATGGCGGACGTGAAGGGAGATGAGATAGAGAGAGATTAAATAATTTTTAACTTTTATGTTTTTAACCAGTCACATGGTGTCACATAGAGATGGGCATAATCGGGTTTTATTATTACCCGGAACCGGTTCCAACCCGGACCCGGTTCTGCTTGGATGTCATTGGAACCGGGTATGGTGTGGAACCGGGTCCAGTTCCTACCCGGGTTCACACCCAAGAATATGGAACCGTGTAGAACCGGGTACGGGTATTATGGAACCGGGTATGGTGTGGAACCGGGTATGGTGCGGAACCGGTTTCTGATAGTGTTGGGAACCGGTTCCTGACAGTCAAACCTGCCATTTACTGTTCAGAACCGGTTCCTGACTGCCATTTACTGTTCAGAACCGGTTCCTGACAGTCAAAACCTGCCTTTTACTGTTCAGAACCGGTTCCTGATAAAATGTTACCGTTGGAACCGGTTCCTGATAAATGTTACCGTTGGAAACCGGTTCCTGATTAAAAAATCGTTTTTTTTTGTATATAAACCCCTTCCTACTTACCGGTTCCTGATAAATGTTACCGTTGGTGTTTTAATAAAGTTTGTGTAATGTTTCTTTCTATTGTGTTTGTTATGTTTGATTTTTATTATTAGTTACATTGATAAATAAAAATAGTAACAATAATCGGTTAAAATTAAAAAACAAATTAATCGGTTACAATATATAAAAAAAATTAACCGGTTACAAAAAAAAAATAAAAAATTACTCAGAACCGGTTCCAGTAAGATTTTATTTCTTTGATCGTTTACTAGCGGCAGGTGCAACACTTTCCGATGGGTTTCTTTTAGGTGCGGGTACCTCGGTACAATCGTCATCCGAATCATTAGTCTCCACTTCTTCGTCCTCCTCTTCGTCAACAATTTTATGCTCTAACTCAACTTCATCTTCTAGACTAGTTTTATGTTGAACACGATCAACGGCATCCAAATGGTCCTTTAAGCATATTGCCATCTCTAGCGATTCCGGAGTTAGTCTTGTTCTTCTAATTGACAAAACCCTGCCACTAAGAGAAAACACACTTTCCGAAGCTACCGTGGAACACATCGTGTGTGAAAAAAAAACACCATCAAGTATTAGTTTGTACTTCAACTTTAATTTTTCAATCGCCGTTGTGTTGTTTGAAGCGTTATCAAACGATATTGAAAAATTTTTATCTTCTAAACCATATTTAATTATTGTGCCATTTATAATTTTATAAATATTTTCTCCCGTATGAGGAGAAGGAAACTCGTCAAACGCAATCGTACGCTTCATCATTTGCCATGTATCGGGATCAACCCAATGAGCGGTGACACATATGTACGATTCCGGTAAACCATGTTGAGCCGACCACACATCACTAGTTAGGTTTACACTAGTTTTTAAATTCTTAAAAAAAACAATTAAATCTTTTTTTGCATTTTCCCATAAACTTAAACAAAGACGTTTTAAAGTGCGACGACTTACATGTTTATAGCGAGGTTGTAGCGTCTCCCGAATAAGATTTGTAAGATCGGGGTCGTCGAAGTGTCCAAACGGCAACGCTTTTTGTATCACCAACTTCGCCATCCGATCGCGAGCTAATTTTTGCTCATAACGAAAAATGGTACCATCTTTGGATAGTGGAACTTGACCGGATGTCATTTCCTTTAAAGCTTTGCAATATTAATATGCTTCGTTAACGTTGAGTTTGATTCCTTGGCTAATAACGATCCACAATGTTTACATTGAGCTTTTTGCGAGCCGTCACTCATCTCGACCAACTCCCAATTGCTCCAAACTTCCTTACTGCGATTGTGAGACAATGTTCCAACCACATATGGAACCGATTGATCTTGAGGAACATTGTTAACGGATTGGGAATTTGCGTTTTTGGAACTCTTTGAGGCCATTTGTTGATTAGAATGTGAAAAAGAACAAGAAAGAAATGTAACAAGAAGAATAGATATGAGAAATTGTGTGCTAAACAATAGATTTCTAAACAATATATATAGAATCGGTTCCAACGGTCAGGAACCGGTTCCAACGGTAACATTTTAACGGCTATAACCGGTTCCAACGGTAACATTATAACGGGTATAACCGGTTCCAACGGTAACATTTTAACGGGTATAACCGGTTCCTTCTAGAACTGAATTTCCGGGTACTGGTAGGAACCGGGTACGGGTAGGAACCGGGTACGACCCGATTCAAATGGTAAAATTGTGGAACCGGGTTGGAACCAACGGGTATTTTGAACCCGGAACCGGTTCTACTTAATGTCGGATAGGAACTGGACCCGGTTCCAGTTCGGTTCTACCGGTTCGGGTTTGGAACCGGTTTTTATGCCATCTCTAGTGTCACACCATCACCCTTTTAAACATCTTTCTGAATGTACAGGTTAGTTAAAGCTTATTAGACCAAACATTATTACTTATTAGGGTATGGTGTTGGGACTTATATGTAATATGTGGTCTATATAAGCCACATCATATAACCTTAATTACACAGTTACAATCTTATACAATCACAACATTTAGTTTATCTAACCCCGCTATCTACCTAACACTAATGTGACATCAACTTTTGCATTTTTTTTTTGTTAAATCCACACACCAACTTTTGCATTTTTTTTTGTTAAATCCACACACATATATAGTGCAAGTATATATAGGTACATCCTTTGAAGTAGTTCCTAAAAATAAAAACCAAACAAGTTAGAAGACAAGCTTCTAGAAACATCTCTTTGTATAATAATAAAACCCCTAATCTTGTTTAGGGTTTTGTTATCCTTTCCGTTTTCACTTTTCAGTCACAGCAACCACCTCATCTTCTTCACTCTCCCCCAAGGTACGTTATATGAATCCTATACAATTTCAAAATCGACATTAGTCCCACTTTCACACAATTCTTGCGTTTCAACAGTACAATTTCAATTGTAAAATCCAATCGAATACAGTGTACCCTTTACTACTTAATTATCAACAATTAAACGACTGAATTCGTATCATTTCTTTTGTGAATTTGTATAGCTTTAAGAAATGGCAGCAGCTCAATTGACATCAACATGTTTTCTTCCCTCATTTGATGGTTTGAGGTCTTCAACATCCAAAGCTTCATCGGTTGTGGTGTCTATGCCTTTTAGAAGTTTGACTCTTAGGTCAACCCGTGGGTTAGTGGTCAAAGCTGCCACCACTGTTGCTCCAAAGGTTAAATTTTTAACCTTTTTATTCATTCTGCAAGTTAATTTGTCATACATTATCTGGTTCTTTTTTTTGTGTAATTTTGTTATTGACTTTGTGTTGGATGTGAAATTGAGTACTTTTATACAATTTTCAATATTAATTTAGCAATATTTAACATTTTGTGTCAAATTTGCTATAATTTTGTGTTTTAAGGATACCAAGTTTGACATTGTAGATTAGATGTAAGTTTGTTTGGGATATTATTGTTTGTTCTTCATTGAAGTTCTGTCTTTTGAGTAATTTTTGATGTGGTAGCATAGTTGTCGAAAGTGCAAGGTGGCGTGAAGGTGTAAAGGGTGAGCCTTTGGCTTAGGCGCAAGGCTCTTAAAAAGCGAGGGCCCGAGATAAGCAAGGCGCATGGCATAAACAAACATTTTAGGGGATTTAGACTTGTTAAGGGTGGCTATGGGTCATTTTTGGATGTTTCAGACCGGTTTGGCCGGAATTTAGTCAATTTACAGTTTGACGGAATTTTCAGTATTTGGTCGAAATCTGGCCAACGCTTCTTTGCGCCTCATCTGATGCCTAGCCATGCGCTTGGTTCTCCTTTGGAAACTATTTGTTATAGTCCTAATAAGGTTGCTATTTGCGATTATGAATCACTTGATTAACTTGTTAGTTTCGTTTTAGTGTGGTTGATTGACGAAGTTGTCTTGGACTTTGGTGGCATTTTGTTTTGCCGCTTCTATGTTTGCAAACTGGTTATCAGAGTTGTGTTTTGGTTTTCTCTTTGTTTTGCGCAATTATATGTTTTTTTACTGATCTATAGTTGTATGCACTTGGTTAATCTTGGTTAACGAGTTTTCTGATCCGCGCGGTCTTCATTTCATCCTGCAGTACACTTCGTTGAAACCATTGGGTGATAGAGTTCTTGTAAAAATCAAGGCTGCAGAGGAGAAGACTGTAGGTGGCATACTACTGCCATCAACGGCACAAACGAAACCTCAAGGAGGTGAAGTTGTTGCTGTTGGCGAAGGCAGGACAATTGGAGACAAGAAGGTGGACATTGGTTTGCAGGTAACGAGTTGATTAAATTAGTCATGTATAAACTTTTTGTTGGATATTAGCGATGGATATGTTACCTTGGTTTTTTGCGCTTATATTGCAGACTGGGACCTCAGTTGTATATTCCAAGTATGCAGGGACCGAGGTTGAGTTTAACGGCTTAAGCCACCTTATACTGAAGGAGGATGACATTGTTGGTATCCTTGAAACCGATGATGTTAAGGATTTAAAGCCTCTTAATGATAGAGTTCTTATCAAGGTTAGGAATCCTTATAGTTTATTTAAGTGGCGTGCTTTATAATGGGGTATTTAAACGGCCCAACGCCCTATTCTAGCAATCTTTTTTTTGCTTTACATTCTTATCAAGTCCTAAAAGTTTTGCTTAATTTCACATGTTTGACATTTGTTGTATAAAAGGTTGAGGAAGCCGAGGAAACAACTGCTGGTGGATTATTGCTTACACAAGCAACCAAGGAGAAACCCTCTTTTGGCACGGTGAGTAATAGTCTCTATAAATACTTGCAATCTTGAATGATTGCATCACAAACTGTATGTGCGTGTGCGTTCCGGAGGTGGCTATTTCAATCCTTTTGCGTTTGAGTGAGTTTAGGGTTTAGGAATGAATCGATTCTCTCGAGCCTGTTTTAACCTAGAGGTGCACAAAAAGGTTTTTTTAGGACCGGAACCGGGTATGAACTGTCCGGGTTGGTCAAAAAAGTCAAGAACCGGTTCCGTGTACATTTGGGTTTTTGACCAAGTTGGCTGGGTTTTCAAGGTTTTGGCTGGTTTGGGTCCAGGTTTTGACCAGGTAGAGGTGGAACCGGTTCCGGGTCTGTTCCTTTATCTAAACCCGGGTCTGGAACTGGTCTGTACCCGCGGGTTGGGTAGGGAACTGGTTCCGGGTTGGGTATTCCGGGTTGGGCCCGGAACTGGGTTTTTTGTGCACCTCTATTTTGACCCATAACCCAACAAACCCACCTTGGCCACCTTGTTACCTCTAATATGAAATAGCCACTAGCCAATGCTCATATTTAGCTTAAAAAGTCTTAATATTTTTGCTTGTACCTTGTGGCTTGTGCTTACTACATGTTTTGTGGGCATTGGAACCACAGGTGATTGCAGTTGGGCCGGGCCTTTTGAATGAAGAAGGAAACAGAACAGGATTGCCATTGTCTCCAGGAAACACTGTTCTTTACTCGAAATACGCAGGGAACGATTTCAAAGGAGCTGATGGTTCAGACTACATTGCTCTTCGTGCTTCCGATGTCATGGCAATTCTTTCTTAGTTTCTAGTCCGATGATTACTTTTTATGCTTGTTTTGGTAAAAGGATAACATAGCATTGCAGTGTTGTACTCACGTCTTCAAAGACCCGACATTTTTTTTCTATAAAAAGGTTCTGGTTTATGCTACCTTTATCATTTATGCTTCATAACAACTATTAGGTCTCCTGGTGTCGATTAAGCAAAGATCATGCGTTAATCGTCTTCATGTAGCCTCAAAAGGCTCGCCAACCCACCTTCAGTGCCACAAGGTGAACGAACACAACTGAACCAGTCTGAAACAACTAAAAATAGCCTATGAAGCAAAACACTAAAAATAGCCTTGAACCAGTCAAACAAGTTTACAAAAGACTAAAGTCGTTAGTTATGTGAGCCCGAGACAAAAATAGTCTAAAACCGTCTAAACCAGCCTAAAACAAGTTTAAAAAAAGCCGAAATTGGTAATCACATGCACCTTGCTAGGCTCAGACGCTCGCTTTTTTAAAGCGTGCCTAGACGACACTTTTATCTCTTTAGGTAGCCTGGAGTTTTCTTTTGGGTACAAAATTTTGTAAAAAAATGATAATACAAGAATATATTTTATTTTATTAAATTAGGAATCATTAAATATGAAACAGATTGGTTGGTGGAAAACCTACCAACCAAGATTTTCAAAGTACTCAAACAGTATCTCTTCTTCTTCTTATCCAAATGCATATGTCAGGTCAAGCATTCATTGAATCATTCAAGATTCGTCTTTAATAGGAAGTTTGAATAGGTATACATGTAATTTAAAGTCGACCAACATGCACGGTCGGCCCAAGCCCACATGGGCCAGGGTGTGACTGCTGCCCTCAACAAGAATAATAACTCACAACTAACTACCCCTTAATTACTTTTACACTTTTTCAAACACAAAAAAAATTTGTCTTAATTTAATTTAATTAATCGCTACTTACAATAACAAGATTGTAAATATAAAGACTATCATCTCCATATACTAATACTATGCTCATTGTTGTACAACAAGCCACATCCATTACTACTTTCTTGATAAAAAGAAAACGACGAAACCGGTGGCGGTGCAGCCACCGCCACTGCTACAGCCTTCGGGACCGAAACCGTCGGTAGACCGATGGTTAGCTCTAGATTGATTTCAGGGTGTGTGATGTTCTCCTGTGGTGGTAGTGGTGGTGGTGGTGTGTTTTCTTCGGTTGATAATCCGCTTGTGGTGGTACTACTACTCACACCCTCACCGCCGCCGCTACCGCTGTCTGATGACTCTACTACGGGTGGTGGTACAGATGTCTGTTGGACGGTTTTGACGACATTGGTGACGGTGGTGGGTGTGGGGTGATTGACAGACAGTTTTCTCTTGATGTGTGTGTTCCAGTAGTTTTTAATCTCGTTATCTGTCCTTCCAGATAATCTTGATGCAATCATGGACCATCTGTAACAAAAGAAAGAATCTTTTTTAGTTACACATGTTCAACAAACACTTATACATATATATAAATAATAAATCTAAAATCCTTTTAATAAAAATAAGAGATAGAGTAAAATGTTTTGCTTCCGTCACTAAATTCAAGGGCCACAACAAACTAAAATATCTTCTAAAAATTTGAAAACAAAGTTTAAAAGAAACCCTCCCCCCCCCCAAAAAAAAAAAAAAAACATTTTCAATTACAGATGTTTTACAAACATTTGTTATACATAAAATCTGAATTTGTTTTAAGAAAATGATAAGTAGGAATAAAATGTTCTGGTTTCATCACTGGATTTAATCAGGTTCAGTTACACATATTTTAAAAACAAGAAAAAAACTAAAATGTTCCGGTTCTGTTGCTGGCTCAATTAACCAACCGTAATAACTATAATATCTTATACAAATTAAGACTATATAAATACAAAAGTTAACAAAGTCTTACTTATTGCCAAGAACTGCATGAAGACTAACAATGAGCTGATCTTCCTGAGGGGTAAAATTCCCTCGTTTAAGATCCGGTCTAAGATAATTAATCCAGCGGAGCCTACAGCTTTTCCCACAACGGTTGAGACCGGCAGATTTAGGCAAAGATCTCCAAGAGCCTTCACCATGGGCGTTGATGTAGGTGACAAGACGCTCATCTTCTTCTTTGGTCCAAGCGCCTTTGTTGGTGTGGTCTTTCTCACAACAGGGTGATCTCACCATTGAATTGATGATGGTTTAGTTTTGGAAGAAGAAGAAGAAAGAGGAGGAAGAAGAAGGGAGATTGATGGTGGGTAATTGAGTGGGGAAATAAATAAGGAGTTGGTGGGAGAGAGAGAGAAAGAGTGGTTGTGATTGAAGTTAGTGCTTTATTTGGTAGGTACCTCTATGTCCTACTTTCCATCTTCCCTTTTTTATCATATTATTATTTATTATTATTATTATTATTATTATTATTGTTGCTCATTTTAGTTTTTATCTTTTATTTTTGTTATTTTTTTAGCATTTTATCTTTGGTTATGTTTTTATAGTTTATACTTATCTGCCATGTCACATGTGTGATATTTTAAAAAGATAACAAGTTAAAAGGATAAGCATATTTTTTAAAGGGTCCTCCACTATAGCATAGTGGTTGTTCCCATCTCGGTGAAGGCTTGGTCTGGGTTTTACCCAGGTTCAAGTTCTCACAGGTTTCACGCATGTCAGGCCTTAATAAATAGCCAAGACTTTTTGTAATGGTTTAACCAAAAAGTGACTATCATAGGCAGGGGCACTCTTAATCACTTTTCCACTGTGTAATGGTTTTATTTATAAATTAATTTAAAATAAATAAATAAGATATGTGCGCACGATTGGTTTGGAGTTGGTAGACCCCATGTTCCCATCCTCTCACGCCAGTTAACAGCCTAACACCAGGCTCCATAACACTTAGTCGAAGAGTTGTTTAACGACCCAACATGCTGGCGTGGCTTAGGGCATTAGAGCACCAAACATAGTCTAATAGAGGAATTGATCTTAAATTAGAATTAATTTCAATTTCACATGTTAAAACTTTAATATATACTCCTATCCACCGCAACATTTTTGTGTTCTTGGGTTCTCTATTAAGATTAGTCATTATGTGTAACTAATTTGATTGCTTTTGTATAAGGTGTTATTCTCTTTGAGGTTAAGGGTTTGAGCCTGTCGGAGACGGATTGGTGTAAAAAATTGTTGTTCAAAAAATAAAATATACAAGAGTATATATGAAAGTGATTTAGGATGCGAAGATCTATTAGACTTTTGTGATTTTTTTATCGGTGATACAAATGTAAGTCCATTGTTTTTTTTTTTTTGAACATTCAACTTCATTAGAAACGCTCACAAACGGTCCTTGAGACGAGGACCGGAGCCAAACCATTACAACATATACATTGGGTTTTTACACCATCCAATCCGAACAATCGATTTCATCCTCGACCTATGTTTCAACCAAAAGAAAGACTTCAACTTGACATTCGCCACTATATCTCTCGCCATGATGTGCTTCCGGTTAAAAAGCCTATCATCCGACTCATCCAGATACACCATAATGTGACAATGATAATACCTTGAAAAATCCTCTTTCGCGTCTTATCCCACTAAAATACTTGAACAACTCCAAACAATCCCTTACGTCGAAGACGAAAACAACTCCATTGTAATCATTGCAACCGGTGTTAACCGGAAGACTACTTGAACAATGTGTATATCACCCATTTATTTATGGGTATTTGGCCTTCGGTTTCAAATGTCCAAGTAAAATTATTAAATTTTACAACTAACCAAAATAGTAAATAGACTAATAAGACAAAACAATATTTGATCAGTTGCAAGTAGCAAAGTAAAATTATGAAATTTTATTACTAACCAAAATAGTAAATAGACTAATAAGACAAAATAATATTAATTAGGAAAGGGTGCAAAATACATTGAGTTTGAAGTTTTAACCGAATAAACCCTATAGTTTATCCAAACAATGAGCTTGTCTTGCATTTTGTTCTAGAAAGTCTCAACTACCCCACTACATATATATTCCTAAAGAATAATATTCATATTTTAATATATTATATCATAAGTACATATTTTAATATAAACTAGGATTTCCCCACGCGCGTTGTGGCGGGGAATCTTGGTACGAACCAAAATTAAAGACCACTATCAAGCTGCACAATATCAATATGTCAAACAACAAAAAAATGAAATAAAATGTAACAATTAGAAGAAAAATGGTGGCGTGGTACATATGACGTGGTGTAGCGACTTGAACAAACGAAAAAATGGAGGTGGTGACGTGGTATTACGCCGTTTTCAAAAAAGAATATCACTTAATTGGTTCCTTTAAAAAAAAACTAACGAACGAAAGTTGTAAAAGAAAAATAAATCAATTGGGTTAAAGACGTATATTATTTATAGTGTAAGGGTAAATTCAAATCTTAAAAAAAACCACCACAGAGGTTATAGTTGATGTTATTTTTGTAACTTATTATTATAGTATGATTACTATATTATTAATTATGTAAAGGTAACATGTTAATATAATTTACAAAATTATGTAAAGGTTACCTATTAATATAATTTACAAAATTTTTTACCTTTACATAATTTTAAAGTATGTGAGGGTTAAATAGTAAAAATCATAACTAAAAAAATACTTGTAGTCAAAAGATAAAAGTAAAAAGGTGATAGAAAGTATAAATCAAGACTAAAAACCACTTGTGGTCAAAAAGTAAAGATAAAAAAGTATATTGTAGTTTGTGACGTTAATTAATATATATTATAATATATTATAACATAATTTACACGCCTTTTCATTTTATTATTGACTACTATCATGACCCGTCGAGCGTTGTGACGGCGTCAAAACTTATAGTAACCCAAATATGTACCGTCAGTTATTTAACCAGTTTTGTTTGCGAACGAAACCTACGTCAAAATGTAGACCAACTGAAGACATACATAAAAATAAGCATGAAAACATATTATATTTGACATGATTTATTATTGAGAAAAACTTACGTCAAACGTAAACCGACTTGGATTTGTACTGAAACGTAGTAAAAAGCATGAAGATTTTTTTTTCAAGTTAAAGAATTAGACAACGTATTTCGCCTAGTGAAAACGTATTATACTTGACCCGACTCAATTTCTAACAAAAAATGAGAAAACGTAGACCAACTTGAATCTATACCTAACATAGTTAAAAAAACTTGTAAGAAAATGTAGTTTTTTTTAAGTTAAAGACTCGTACTGTACATCGTAGCGCCGTTGAAATGTAAAGTAACTCTAATTTATACCATCGAGTAAAAACGTATTATATTTAACCAGCCTTGTTTTTAACAAAACGTAGAACAACGTATTGATAAAATTGTTAAACATCTGATTTGGTTAAATTTGGTTTCGGTTGTCAGGGAAAGAGGAGGGAATAAGGGGTAGATGTGTTGATGGTTTGACGTTGGCCAACTAACATGCTAGTTAAAGGAATCATAGAAGGATGTATAGAACGATATAGAAAGAGAGGGAATGCACCGCGTTTGGCGTGGAGTTACAATTGCAAGTGAGGGAGGCGTGGCGGCCGATGGGCAAGGTATGAGGAGGTGGTGGTTGGTTGCCGATTGAGCAACACCAAGAGAGAAGAGAGAGAGAGATATATGAGAGGGAATAAGGGAGATAGATGAGTGAGACATTTGGGGGAATGGGCAGGTTGGGCTTTTGCTTCTTAATTTATTTTCTAAGGAAACAACATTAATAATCTCGTATGCCAAACACAAGTGGGAATTCAACTTCGAAAATAATAGTTGTTCACACTAAGGATTTAACCCGTTATAAATCTCAATCTAATGAAACTAAAGAGTTAATTTATTATACTAAAAAAGGAAATTCGAAATACAAACACACCGTATTAGTGACTTTTTTTTATTGAGTAAACTGTCGTTTTGGTCACTGAGGTTTGGGCACTTTTGTCACTTTATTCTAAATCTCAAACTTTTTTGCATCTGGGTCCCTGTGGTTTTAGTTTTTATTGCCATTTTTGTCCAAAAGTGATTTTTGTCTTCTAAAATCCTGCTATTTTGTCATTTTCCTCAGGGCCAAAATGGTCATTTTAAGCAAAGTTTTGAGGTTTATTTATATATATAATATATATTAATGCTTAAAATGACCATTTTGCCTCTGAGGAAAAGGACAAAATAGTATGATTTTAGAAGACAAATATCACTTTTGGACCAAAATGGCAATAAAACTGACAACACAGGGACCCAGATGCAAAAAGTTTGAGATTTGGACTAAAATGGCAAAACTGCCCAAACCTCAAGGACCAAAATGGCAGTTTATTCTTTTTTATTTATAAAGAAACATAAGTTATGATTCTAAATGTAAACTGTTATTAATTATTGTCAAAACAAATATTTTTTTAGTTAATCAAACTTTTTTTTTAAAACAACTAATTAATACACCCAATAATTCTATTTTATGGTAGACAAACATTTTGTCTACCGCAAAACAAGAACCGTCAACCACTTAAGCAAAAACAACCGTTATGCGTAAACCTTGATATCACTAGATAGCTAAAATACAAGCCTTTTGCTATACAAAACTTAATATGGCGAAAGTAAAACAAATAGCTTACACTTTGCAGTTTGCACAATTTTAAGCTAACACAAACACAACCAATAGTGGAATGGTTAGTATTCCTACACATCGGTTTGGCAAAACGCCAAAAAGCTTAGCTTATCTCATTGTGCTACCATTAACATGTTATCTACATCGTGTGCTTGTTTTTATGTTTTTGACAACACTTTTTGTCCTTTTTATTCGAATTTGAGATGTTGAAAGCTATCAATCACGAATTAGAAACATACATTTTGTTGAATCTATTTTTGCTTAAAATTATTCTTTATATTTTTTAACATTTTTTTAACTAATGTGGATGTTTATCATAGTTCTAAAAGTTTTGTCACATAAACTGTTAAATAAGTATTTCGAGACATGAACCTGTTATAAACAATTACATAAAATATATATTACTTTTTCATAGTGTAAAGATTACAAACACAAAACTACGTAAATTCTGGCAACATTACATAAACATGTGACAGGAAACATGGTATTATTATTCACTAATATGTATAAATAATATCCAAAAAGATGTTGTGTATTCTCCTGCTTTTTATATAAGTTTGTCGAGAATTTAACCCACGTGTTATCACTAAAACATTTTTTTTAATATTATTAGTTACATTCTCCTTAAAAATTATTAAGTTTTTTGCTTCAGTTAATTTAATATAATCTTTAATCCGATCAGTATATGATAATTACAATTAACAACTATGAATTAACCAACATTTTGGAGAGAATACAAACATATTTTGAATTAGTTTCATATCGTCCATGAGATTGTCATGTTGAATACAAATTAGAAAATAAACCAATTTAGAGATAATCAAGAAAACGACCAAGTTGCATCTCATGTATCCTTAGTTAATCATAGAGTAAATACCCATTTTTTTCATGTGATTTGACACAAATATTCATTCGGTCCTTTTTTACTTGTTTAGTCCAATAGTTTATTGTTCATACCAATTAAATTCCAACCCTTTAACACTATCTATTTTTTTTTATTTTGTTAATTTCTTATAAAAAGACGAAATGCCATTAGCCAAGAAAAAATAACAAATAAAACAAGTTACCAAAGATAAATAAACTACACACACTCCACTCTCACTCTTCTCTCACAAACCCCAGGTTCACACTTGCTCACCTTTCCTTCATTGCCTACCTGATATGGAGATGGAGTACCAACTGTAATAATGGTAAAAGACTTGATTGATAATATTGATATGTTTGGTTACAATATATAGAGATCACAAAGAACCCTAGAAACCTAACCGAACCCGTTGGCTTACACAATAAACCCTAGTATAATAATACTGTCCAATACCAACATTAGATTGATATTCAGAACCGGATTGATGGTTTAAGCACTAACATTTCTGAGCAGGCACCACAACCACTCTCGTCGTTTGTGTCGATTCATATATGCAATAGACCTACTTCAAACAATCGGACATGTCACATGTGGTTTGCAAAAATTAACCCATCTTCGTCACAATCCTTTTCATCTACATCGTCGTCATGATCATCATCATCATCACATTCTTTTTGTTGGAACCGTAGTTTGGGAGGTGAGGCGGGTAGTGGAAACTATGTCAGCAGGGGGTGGATCGGAGAGTGGTGGTGACGTGGCTTTATGTATTGTTTTAATATATTTTGTAAAACACCAAGTGGTATTTAAACACTATAAAGTATCAACTTATTTGTGCATAAGGTGTTGTACATCATGTTTGGGGAGTTTTTCAAAAAAAAATTGATTTTTTTTACTTTTAGTTTAAACCTATTTAATGAATTCTTTATAACCTAAAACTATTTGATTATTACTTTTAACTCAAAACTTTTCATCTTTTCAATTTAACCATAACTTCTTTACTTTCCACTTTGGTCCACTATACTTTTCATATTTCGCAAAATTTTTGTTTTACACTTCGTTTTAAATTTTGCGAGTTAACATGGCGCAACGTGCATATGTAGTTCAACGTTTTTACGTTCCGTTTTACGCTTCCTTCAAGTTTTGCGAGTTAATACGATGCAACGTGCGTGCGTGGTTCAACGTTTTATGTCGTCTATTTTTTTCCCGTTTGACAAATTCGTCATAACGTGCGGGTCCTAGATCGACTTAGTTATTATTTTCTATGTTTTACATTTCGGTCTAATTTCTTCGCCGCAAATTCAGTGTTGGTGGACGCTCGCGGTACTATGACATTGATGCTATTTGACAGGTTTTATGCCCCTGTTGCAATGCGGGAAGTGCTGAATACTAGTTTTGGTTATTTTACACCAAAGAGTATTTTGGTCTTTTGATTATTAGGTTGAACTTTAATTAAAACAAAAATCAGGCTACATGCACTAGAAAGTCAAAAAAAAAAAAAAAGAAAACTTTTGATCTAACATGAATATTTGTATCAAACCATAAGGACTAAAATGAGACTTTACTTATTATTCTATATAACAATGATCATATATTCTGGGACTACAAGAAATATAATTGTTTTGTAGATAAGTTATATAATATATTGACACCGATTCAATATTATTTTTAATCATAATATGATATATGAGTTCGGGTTCAAGATATGAGATTTGGAGCATTCTCATCCATTTTTCTATCCTCATCCCAATAATTCAACTTAAAATCATATCATTATCTTAAATTATGTTCGGTTTTAAAACCCAGAACATCTCATTTCTCATCTGTTTTCTTTATTTCCCTCTTGTCTTGTATTTTAAAGAGTTTTTTTTTTTGTTTGTGGGGGGGGGGGGGGGGGGGGGGGGGGGGGGGGGGGTTAACCGTTGGGTTTACTTTTGGTAGCGAATTGCTTAATTAGATGAAAACCTTAAAACGTCTCCTCAAATTATAAGGATGATGTTGAAATAAACAACCGGATGTGCATGGTCTCACTACTAGAAATCTTAATATTTTCCTACGCATTTTCCATTAGGAAATGGTAGGAAACCAATGTTTCCGACAAAAAGTGGTTTGTTGAGAAAATGATCATGGGAAGGTTTGTCGACACATTTTTGATAAAAAAAATTGTCGGAAGTTTCCTACACATTTTACAACACATCTTTTGTTGTTATTTTGTCGTAAATCTGTTGCAAATTAGTGTTTTTACGTCGGAATTTTCGCTCATCGAGAATGTGTAAACAAATTTCATAGGAAAATCTCCATTTTCCATAGTGTCTTAGACCGTGGGATATGGTGGGGCGGGGGTTGGGGGCGTGGGTCGACACGTGTCAAAGGAGGGGCACCGTCGGTCACACCACAATTTGGTGGGTATGGTGGGGCGTAGGCCGCGTGGCTAGGCCACGTGTATATTTATTTATTTTTCTTTTTTTTATAAACAAACCTAAAATAATAATAAATAATTAAAATAACAAACTATATAAAATCTACAAAATACATAAAAAAGACATTAAATATTAAACATAAACATACTAAAACTTTAAAAAAAAAAACCTAAAGGGTTAAATAAATCTCGAAGAGGGCGAGCTTTTCGAACGGCGCCTCTCCTTAGATCGGTACTCGATATTTGCCACCGCCACCCGGTCGTCGTGGCTAATGTCCCGCCCGGGACGCTTTCGTAGGAGGCCTTGAAGCGATCTAGTTTCGGGCGTAGTTCGCGCCACTTGTGTTGGCACGCGTTGAGGTTGTGGCGGTTGTTACCAACGTTATGTTGATAACTTTGGAAAGCCGCTGGCTAGTACTGGGTTTTGCTGGGTTGTCGGTTTCATGGTCGAGCCTCGTTTCTTCGTTGTCCAGGAAGCCATGGGTGTCGGTTGTGAAGGATGGCGGTTTGGGGTAGCGAAGAGGACAGTCGGGGTGGGGTGTCGGTTGTGAAGGATGGCGGTTTGGGTTAGCGAAGGGGGACCAGTGGGCTTTAAATAACCGTTGGGCTTGGCCAACCCAACGGTTGGTTTTTAAAATTCAACCGGTCAACCGCTTGGTCAACCCGCCTATAATGTTGGCCAATTAAAACCCGCCACCTCAGCTGGGTAGCCCCGCCCGACGCCGGGTGCCAAATCCCCGCCCAAGGGGCCACGCCATAAGCCATGCCCACCCGGTGTCGGTTGTGAAGGATGGCGGTTTGGGGTAGCGAAGAACCGTTGGGCTTGGCCAACCCAACGGTTGGTTTTTAAAATTCAACCGGTCAATCGCTTGGTCAACCCGCCTATAATGTTGGCCAATTAAAACCCGCCACCTCAGCTGGGTAGCCCCGCCCGACGCCGGGTGCCAAATCCCCGCCCAAGGGGCCATGCCATAAGCCATGCCCACCTGGGGTGGTAACACCGGCGTTGCACTCCGATCCACGCCCCAACCCCCGCCCCATACCCCACAGCCTTAGGGATTGATACATCCATGTCCTACCTTGGGTCTCTTAAGTCGTGCATCCCCTCTCTGTTGTCATCCTTACTCAACCTATGAATTCCTCAGTTAAGTCATTTTCAAATATTAGCCGAATCCTCAATTATATGCGTAGATATCTAGTTTGTTAGTAAATACATGTTATTACAAAGTAGCTAAAATGTACACTCATTTATTCATAAATTTGGATCCTGGTTTTTGTCTTTTAGTTTTCCTTGCAACTTTTTTGTAATTTTTTCATTAGGAAATAAAGTATTTTTTAATATATAGTTTTAAAAAGAATTTAAAGTATTGTTGTTTAGTAATAGTATCTCCCCTAATTTATGCTTGTAAACTAGAAATTTAGATTCTTATATTAATATTTCAGATACCTTATTTCTTGTAACAAAAGGTTTCTATGATAATAGTCAACCTTATATTATTTATATTTTTATAATATATACAACCTAAATTTTAAAAGTTAAAATTGAAAATAGTGGTAAACAATATAAAATTCAAGAAACATGACCACCTTTCTTTTTTAAGTAGATTCCTCTTCTAGAACCCATCACCCTCCACCTACTCCTGTCTTCTGCCTCAAATATAATTATCTGAGGTATTTTACCATTTTGTTTACTTAAAAAAGTGAAAATATATATATGATACTTAGTGGTATTTTTGGCATATAGCTTTTAGGAGCTTATAACTTTAAACTTTAAAGAAAAAAGCTAATACTCAATTAAAAATCTTGTTTGGTTGAAAAAGCTTGAAACTTTTAGGTTAGAAGCAAAAAATTTTTAGTTGAACACTCCTACTAGTAGCGTTTAGAAGAATCTACAAGCATTTAGGAAAAAATGACTATTTTAGCATCTAAAAATAATAAACTTTTTAATCTACCAATTTTTTAAAGTCAATTTTGGTCATTTTATATATTTTATTAAAAGTTTCAGCTACTCTGCCAAACACCTAAATATATCTAAAAAGTTACAGTTACCAGCTTCTAGTCACCAAACACCACCTTCCAGCCACCGGCTACCCTTTTACCAAACATACCCTTAAATTTCATAGAGTTAAAAGTTCTGTTTTTCGTGTTTGTTTTAACGGTCTTGTCCTAATCATTTAAAAAATGTCATTTTCCTCCAATAGTTTAATATTGTTTCCTAATCAGCTACCTGACACTAACTCCATCTAAAATGTTTGTTAACCGAAAGGGTATTTTGGTAACTTCAAGTATAAAACTAAGGATATTTTAATAAACTTACAAATAAAGATTATATAATATATATGTATAATACATATAACAAATCTCATAAAATATCTGCACTATCTCTTTTCTCTCTATACCCTCTCTCTAGACTCTATCTCTTCTCCATCACCAACAACCACCTCCACAACCAACCGTGACCACCTAACCACCACCGTGCACGACCCCCACCCGACCACCACCTTGCACGAGCTCCACCGGACGACCACCACCCCTACCCGATGATGTGCTAAAAATAGTTTAGTAAAAACTACTAAATTAACCTAATTCTAGACTCTAAGTAATACTTTAGACTCACTAAAACGCACTAAACTACTAACCGGCAAGTGTCACGATCTACTCTAGTATAGCTAAAGTAAGTCCGGATATCGAACCCACGAGACTCTACTAATTACTTTACTCTATTAAGACTCTGACGGACACATACTAAAATGTTTGTTTGTTGATTGGGGGGGGGGGTGTTCTAACAATTCCTAAGAAAACAATTAAAACTAACTAAGATTAACTAAG
Organism: Scalesia atractyloides; assembly: GCA_947069175.1. Lineage (NCBI taxonomy): Eukaryota > Viridiplantae > Streptophyta > Magnoliopsida > Asterales > Asteraceae > Scalesia > Scalesia atractyloides. The sequence goes on along the minus strand of CAMTDV010000004.1, from coordinate 70,135,892 downwards.
TCAACTGAACGAATTACTTTAGGCTTTAACTCTGATGCTGAAGAAACACTACCTAGACTGGAATCCTTATCGCTTCAAGTAAGGATTTTCATTCGGAAGTTGTCAACTATGAATCGGGATCATAAAGTTCTCGCCTTTCGGGATTTCTAATGGATCCCTGGCCCTTCTCAAGAGCACACGTTGACACCCTAGAGGTTGTTAAGACTACCAGTTATTAGACTCTCTCACAAGACCTCTAATGGGTTTATGGAAGTACCTTACAAGATTCACTCCTTCACGGAATCTAAACTAAAGGTAAACTTGGACTCTCGATTAGACTTGCTAGACAATAGCCAACGGGTTTACTTCCTAAGAAAGCTCCTACCTTGCGGCTTAATACTTAGACCTAACAATAATATCATACCTCACAACTATTGATGATTAGTAGAACACTTGATTTTGTAAGATTACCGAATATTACTCCTAAGGTTAATTGGACGATTTCACCCTAAAGATTAAAGATTTATTATGTGATATAGACACTCACCAAAATCTTAAACCTAGCAAGACTCTATTATGTGATAAAGACCGTCACCAAGAATCAAGCGGAGCAATAGACAATAATCAAACACCATCAAGCATGCATATACATCTAACCAAAAGAACAAGTCGCCTACAACTCATAAACAATCCATAGAATCCATAAATCAAATAAAAATCAAAACTTTAACTCAATCATTCATCCAATCTAGGTAGTCTATGAAAATTAGCCGATCACAGTCATTGAAACAAGCATGAACAAAGTGGTTCTAAGAAGACAAAACATAATTAAATGTAACATCCGTAAAAAACCGGATTTTAAAACCCGCTCCGTTTATTAACCGAACAATCAGTTAAAAATTTCGTTGCGTATTTAATGCCCAAATTAATTTTAAACGATACATAATTAATAAGTATATTGGAATATATAATTTATATTTGAAAAAGTATTAAAAATAATGAAATAAAAATAAATCAATGCTGCCGGGTTTCGAACCCGGGTCAGCCAGCGAATTCAGCAAAGCCTTAACACTCATCCATCCAACCACTGCGCCACTTGTGTTTCTTGTTCATTATTAGAAACAATTAATACATAACCTAAATCTCAAATTCAAAAACGACGCGCCCAATCGCAGTCGTCGGAAATCCGACGATTTCGCCGAGATTGGACGGTTTCTTCTGTTTTAACCGAAGCCTTAATTATTACATCGGTTATAACCGACGTCTGAACCCGCGACGCAAGTCATAACCGCCGGAAAACTTATTGACCGACGAATCAAGACAGAAAACGGACTAAATTCGTCGATGTCCTGCCCTATAAATACCCCCTCTAACCTCTGTTAGCTTTTTCGCTCACAATCACACTCTTTCCCGGCGTAAATTCACTCGCCGGAGAATTTCTGCAACTCGCCGGAAAACCGAGCCTTTCACCTCTGAGCCTTACTGAACACCCAGAGCTCATACCGAAGCCACCCACACTCATCTCAAACTCCCTGAAGACCCTCTGCCGCAAGACACACGTCGCCGGAATAACCTGCCGACATCGGAGCTTCGCCGGCGAAACGAGGAGCCACTGTTCGGTATATCTTACACTTAATCTCTCATTCTTTTATTAATCTCACCTGTAATTAAGCGCAACACACTAAAAGAACATGATTAAATCGTCGAACCAGTCGGACATTAGTTCTGGTTAAGTCCAACGAAGAAGACGAAGTTTCAGTATTGTATATGTTTAATTAAAATCAAGATATATCTCGGGTTAGACACACAGTCCAGCGGTGGACTGTGTGCAAATAAAACATGCTTACGTCCCGAGTTCGATTCTTGTCCCACGCACACTCGCCTTAATAAAAATGATTTTTTTTAACCGAACCAGATTCACTGCAATAGATGTTAAGTTTAATAAAAACCGGAATAATAACCAAGATACACACACAGTCCAGTGGTGGACTGTGTGAACGTTTAAATCACATGTCACGAGTTCGAGTCCAGACTACCGCACCGGTCCGGACAATTATCAAACTTTTTATATAAGGCAGAAATGAAATAATGTAGTTTGTATATAAGTATAATAAAAATCAGAGTATTTACCAAGTTAGACACACAGTCCAGCGGTGGACTGTGTGTTAACCTAACCCACAGGTCTCGGGTTCGAGATCTGTGGAGAACACCGAGCGAGTCATTTAAATCGTTTTTGAAATAAATGATTTTCGGATTAATTCAATTAAGGTATAAATATAATTAAAAACAGAAATATTTCGGGTTAGACACGTAGCTCAGTTGGTAGAGCTTCGTGCACGCGAACGGGAGGTCTCGAGTTCGAGCCTCACCCGGCGCACACAATTACACAATAAAATCGGTCAACAGGTCAACGGTCAACAGGTCAACAGTCAAAAATCAACAATTTTTTTTTATTTTCTTTTATTTAATTATTTACATTAAAAATACTTAAAAATAACATTTTTAAGGTTAGAAAATAGCCTTAAACTCACAAAAATATATCCAACAATTCTACTAAAATTGATTAATAAAATCCGTTTACTTACCGAACCATTATGCCATTATCTAGGTTAGTTTCACTCGTGGTTAAAACCAACTTCGTGCGCATTCAACATCATCAACCGAACGCACCCAATGTGAGTGAATCTTACAACTCCCCTTTTTAATTACACGTTTTGGGGTGTGTCATGTGTCACTAAAATTAACTCGTTTATTTAAACCTGTGCCATACCATATTGTGATCTAAACTTAGATTGTATATATTGTTTGTAGTTATGTATTTCATATTGTCAAGTTATATGCAATTCATTCATTAGGCCCATCAGTTCCTCGTGGGAGACGAGTTGAGCAACGCGTGCCTCAAAACAAATCCATTATTGTTCGTGTGTGCATTATTTAATATTAAATGATTGGTGAATAAGTTTACATCTATTTTTACTCATGTGTGGTTGTGCACTTTATTTTATAATCAATTCAATAAACTTGTTCAAATGTTTTTCATAGGATTCACTCGCCAACTTTTTGTTGATCCAAAAACCATTTTTACACATGATACAGGTGAACAGGATGAAGTAAGGAAAATATAGGAAATGCCTTAGAAGAAAACAATGAAGTCTAGAATGATGTTTAGGACATGATGTAATTATGATTGTATATTTCCCATTAAATTGTATTAATGAATATGAAACGTCATAATAAATGTCATGAGCTTTGATGATAACCCAATTATGCCCCGATCACCTTTTTCCGCTGCGGGTCGGGGTGTGACAGATTGGTATCAGAGCCATGACTATAGGGATATAGGATAGGTTATTAGACCCTTAGAGCCTATACTATAGTTGCCTAAATTTTAATTGTTTAGGTGGTTACATACAAACTTATGATGTTTATTTGTTTCATATTTGTTTATAATTACAGTCAAACATACATACTTACATACACATTCATCATACATATTTCAAGGTTCATATATTCAAACCATTTTTATACTTTCGTTATTCAAAGATTTTGTCGCAATTTTCAAATCCCATCAAAGTGAGTTCTGCGACGGGCATGTAGTAACTGGAAGGGTACAAGTACGGTAGTCGGAACGTCCTGTCTAGGTTGGCATTCGTATAAATCCAATATAACGGACCAGTTTGCCTACCTGGGGACTAACGATGAGAGTACGAAGGACCTATTAGGCCAAAGCATGCCACACCAAACGTCGTTCGAACTAACCCCACTTTGAGGTGTCACCGTGTCCACACCTGGACACATTCCGAATATCATACGTTATATACATATTTCTCGATTTTCTCCGGGTTTTAGTGTACGTAACCAGGCTAACACATGCGAACCATATGAAAAACCCGGTATTCATGGGGGCCCACATGATTACGAAGGTGAAGTATGGCGGCATGCAAGGCCCAATTACGAGCAAAGCCCAAGACATCCTATGGATGTAGTAGATTTATTTTTCTATATTTATTTTATGAATGTTCATTCCTAAATACGACCCATGATCCCAAAAACATCCAACTCATACTCTTGATACGTATTCCTTGTAGATGTCTTCTAGCCTCGCCCGTAGGAAGATGAGAGCAGGAAAAGCCCGCGAGCGCATGGCTGCCCTAATCGCTCAACAAATGGCTGCCGTAATACCCAACATTGTAATTCAAGTCCAACAAGCCCTTACCGCTAATCCTGTCAACCAAGAAGATCAAAATGTTATCAACCCTCCCCAAATACCACAAAATGCACCTACAAGCATTTCAAATCATGCGATCCTCCAAAATACGAAGGGACTGAAGGTGTCACCGCTCTCCTCCATTGGTTTGAAGAAATGGAGAACACTTTTCTAAATTGCGATTGCCCCGATGATCGCAAAGTGCGATATGCTACTGGTCGTTTATATGGAATAGCACTTACTTGGTGGAATACAGAGAAGGCCAAACGAGGTGTTGAAGACGCTATGACTTTGACTTGGGAAGAGTTGAAGGAAATCATGACAAGACGGTTTTGCCCAAGGAGCGAAATCAAGAAATTAGAAGATGAGTTTTATTCGTTGAAGCAAAAGGAAGGAGACCACACCACATACAACAAAAGATTCCTCGAGTTAAATCAAATGGTTCCCAACTTGTTCACTCCCCTCTACCGTTTGATCGAGCACTACATTCGAGGTCTTCCGTCAAAGATTCAGGACTCTGTAATAAGTACCACGCCTGCAACTTTGGAAGCAGCAATGGAGTTAGCTACAGAGCTCACCGAGAACCGCATCCGGAATAAAGACTTCAAGGAGGAGAAGAAGAAGGATAAAGCATCAACTGAAACTTCAAACTCCACCCAAACCGAATCCCCTTCTCAACCCATTTCTAAGAGAAAAAGAGACGGGCAACTTTTCGCTACTACCCAACGTAATCAACCAATTTCACAAGCCATACCAATCCAAGCTATCCTAATCACGCAAATAGCACCCAACTCAACTTACCCAAATAAGAAACCTTACCTTAGACCTCACCCTCGATGTAACACCTGTTTTTATCACCATCCATCTACCTTACCTTGTCGACTATGTGCGAATTGTGGACGCTATGGTCATTTGAGCAAGGTTTGCCGCACCTCTCAATACCAAACCTCACCCCCTACTCAAAACATGATCCAAACATATCAACAACTCAATACCCCATGTTACCTTATGTTCGAGCTTGCTTTAATTGTGGCGACCTACCCAATTCAGAAACACGTGCCCTCGATTGATTAACATCATAAACGCCCAAGCTCAAGCAAACCCAGTTAACCAAGCAAATCAAGGAAACCTAAGCACTAGGCCACCAGCAAGAGGAAGAGTTTTCAACATCAACGCCAATCCTGTTGAAGATAATGACGGCCCAAACGAAACCACCCAACTAGTCCCCTTCACCGGAAATCAAGATTCGACTCCAATCGTTTAGTTTTATGTTTTTCTTTATGTTATCTCAAGCTTTGGTTGATTGTGTTTGTTTATGTTTTAGAATCACATAGAACCAATCATAACTTAAGGATAAAGCCAATGAAAATTTGTCAAGAATATGGTGGATACGCCGCTGATACTTCCTATATATAAGTATTCTTGCCAAAGGATCAGAGGCATTATCTGGCGGTTATGAGAAGTTCCATGTGGAATTTAGCATTGTCTTGATTGAAGTTTGTTTTGTACTTACTGATTTAGCATTTATGGCATCTTATCATTTAAAGAAATTGGATTGTATTCCATTTCTACATAGACTAACCTCTCCATCACAACAAACGAGAGAGGTATTGTCATCATTCCAACATGTATACTATCAGAATTTAGACTCAAGTTTTGGTTGTTGTGTTTGTTTTAGAGTCACATAGAACTAATCATAACTTGCGGATAAAGTCAATGAAAATTTGACAAGAATATGGTGGATACGCCGCTGGTACTTCCTATATATAAGTATTCTTGTCAAAGGATCAGAAGCATTATCAGGCGGTTATGAGAGGTTCCATGTAGGATTTAGTATGTTTTGGTCGAAGTTTGTTCATCATACATTTCAGCGTATTTCAATTTCATCATTTAAAGAAGTTGAGCTATGTCTCACTTCCACAAGGACTAACCTCTCCATCACAACAAACGAGAGAGGTATTGTCATCATTCAAACATGGATACTATCAGAATTAAGACTCAAGTTGTAGTTGTTGTGTTTGTTGTAGAGTCACATAGAACTAATAATAACTTGTGGATAAAGTCAATGAAAATTTGACAAGAATATGGTGGATACGGCGCTGGTACTTCCTATATATAAGTATTCTTTCCAAAGGATCAGAGGTATTATCAGGCGGTTATGAGAAGTTCCATGTAGGATTTAGTATTGTTTTGGTTGAAGTTTGTATTATACTCACTGATTTAGCATTCAGATCATCTCATTATTTAAAGAAATTGGATTGTGTTCCATTTTCTACATAGACTAACCTCTCCATCATAACAAACGAGAGAGGTACTGTCATCATTCAAACATGTATACTATCAGAAATTAGACTCAAGCTTTGGTTGTTGTGTTTGTTTATGTTTTAGAGTCACATAGGACTAATCATAATTTACTGATAAAACCAATGAAAATTTGACGAGAATATGGTGGATACGCCGCTGGTACTTCCTATATATAAGTTTCTTGCCAAAGGATCAGAGGCATTATCAGGCGGTTATGAGAAGTTCCATGTAGGATTTAGTATTGTCTGGGTTGAAATTTGTGTTACATTCACTGATTTAACATTCATATCATCTCGCCATTTAAAAAAATTGGATTGTGTTCTATTTCTACATAAACTAACCTCTCCATCATAACAAACGAGAGAGGAACTGTCACCATTCAAACATGTATGCTATCAGAATTTGGACTCAAATATTGGTCGTTGTGTTTATTTATGTTCTAGAGTCACATCATAGAACCAATCATAACTTACTGATAAAACCAATGAAAATTTGACAAGAATATGGCGGATACGCCGCTGGTACTTCCTATATATAAGTATTCTTGTCAAAGGATCAGAGGCATTGTTAGACGGTTATGAGAAGTTCCATGTAGGTTGTAGTATTAGAAGTTTTGCTTTAGGATATAACCATATCTTCCCAAACATATCAAAACTCTTACGCATGATATCATATTTAGTGAATCAACTCTGCTTATCATTATTTTTACCGTAGGCAACAAAAAGCGATTCCTGTAACAGGGTACTTAACCCTTATAAGGGACGTTACCGCCTCAAACAAAAACTTAAACTCTTACTCTTTTTCTAAGCATGTAACTGTCAAACTAAACACCATCCTTTTTAGACAAATATGTCACTACTTAAATTTCGGGACGAAATTTCTAAAAAGCAGGGGATACTGTAACATCCGTCAAAAACCGGATTTACCAAACCCGCTCCGTTTATTAACCGAACAATCAGTTAAAAATTTCGTTGCGTATTTAATGCCCAAATTAATTTTAAACGATACATAATTAATAAGTATATTGGAATATATAATTTATATTTGAAAAAGTATTAAAAATAATGAAATAAAAATAAATCAATGCTGCCGGGTTTCGAACCCGGGTCAGCCAGCGAATTCAGCAAAGCCTTAACACTCATCCATCCAACCACTGCGCCACTTGTGTTTCTTGTTCATTATTAGAAACAATTAATACATAACCTAAATCTCAAATTCAAAACCGACGCGCCCAATCGCAATCGTCGGAAATCCAGACGATTTCGCCGAGATTGGACGCTTTCTTCTGTTTTAACCGAAGCCTTAATTATTACATCGTTTATAAACCGACGTCTGAACCCGCGACGCAAGTCATAACCGCCAGAAAACTTATTGACCGACGAATCAAGATGGAAAACGGACTAAATTCATCGATGTCCTGCCCTATAAATACCCCCTCTAACCTCTGTTAGCTTTTTCGCTCACAATCACACTCTTTCCCGACGTAAATTCACTCACCGGAGAATTTCTGCAACTCGCTGGAAAACCGAGCCTTTCACCTCTGAGCCTTACTGAACACCTAGAGCTCATACCGAAGCCACCCACACTCATCTCAAACTCCCTGAAGACCCTCTGCCGCAAGACACACGTCGCCGGAATAACCTGCCGACATCGGAGCTTCGCCGGCGAAACAGAGGAGCCACTGTTCGGTATATCTTACACTTAATCTCTCATTCTTTTATTAATCTCACCTGTAATTAAGCGCAACACACTAAAAGAACATGATTAAATCGTCGAACCAGTCGGACACTAGTTCTGGTTAAGTCCAACGAAGAAGACGAAGTTTCAGTATTGTATATGTTTAATTAAAATCAAGATATATCTCGGGTTAGACACACAGTCCAGCGGTGGACTGTGTGCAAATAAAACACGCTTACGTCCCGAGTTCGATTCTTGTCCCACGCACACTCGTCTTAATAAAAATGATTTTTTTTAACCGAACCGGATTCACTGCAATAGATGTTAAGTTTAATAAAAACCGGAATAATAACCAAGATAGACACACAGTCCAATGGTGGACTGTGTGAACGTTTAAATCACATGTCACGAGTTCGAGTCCAGACTACCGCACCGGTCCGGACAATTATCAAACTTTTTATATAAGGCAGAAATGAAATAATGTAGTTTGTATATAAGTATAATAAAAATCAGAGTATTTACCAAGTTAGACACACAGTCCAGCGGTGGACTGTGTGTTAACCTAACCCACAGGTCCCGGGTTCGAGATCTGTGGAGAACACCGAGCGAGTCATTTAAATCGTTTTTGAAATAAATGATTTTCGGATTAATTCAATTAAGGTATAAATATAATTAAAAACAGAAATATTTCGGGTTAGACACGTAGCTCAGTTGGTAGAGCTTCGTGCACGCGAACGGGAGGTCTCGAGTTCGAGCCTCACCCGGCGCACACAATTACACAATAAAATCGGTCAACAGGTCAACGGTCAACAGGTCAACAGTCAAAAATCAACAATTTTTTTTTATATTTCTTTTATTTAATTATTTACATTAAAAATACTTAAAAATAACATTTTTAAGGTTAGAAAATAGCCTTAAACTCACAAAAATATATCCAACAATTCTACTAAAATTGATTAATAAAATCCGCTTACTTACCGAACCATTATGCCATTATCTAGGTTAGTTTCACTCGTGGTTAAAACCAACTTCGTGCGCATTCAACATCATCAACCGAACGCACCCAATGTGAGTGAATCTTACAACTCCCCTTTTTAATTACACGTTTTGGGGTGTGTCATGTGTCACTAAAATTAACTCGTTTATTTAAACCTGTGCCATACCATATTGTGATCTAAACTTAGATTGTATATATTGTTTGTAGTTATGTATTTCATATTGTCAAGTTATATGCAATTCATTCATTAGGCCCATCAGTTCCTCGTGGGAGACGAGTTGAGCAACGCGTGCCTCAAAACAAATCCATTATTGTTCGTGTGTGCATTATTTAATATTAAATGATTGGTGAATAAGTTTACATCTATTTTTACTCATGTGTGGTTGTGCACTTTATTTTATAATCAATTCAATAAACTTGTTCAAATGTTTTTCATAGGATTCACTCGCCAACTTTTTGTTGATCCAAAAACCATTTTTACACATGATACAGGTGAACAGGATGAAGCAAGGAAAACATAGGAAATGCCTTAGAAGAAAACAATGAAGTCTAGAATGATGTTTAGGACATGATGTAATTATGATTGTATATTTCCCATTAAATTGTATTAATGAATATGAAACGTCATAATAAATGTCATGAGCTTTGATGATAACCCAATTATGCCACGATCACCTTTTTCCGCTGCGGGTCGGGGTGTGACATTAAAGACTAAAAAGCACAAACGAGAACACCCAGACGACGGGATGACGACCTGAACGATTGCTGCACTTTAGATCGTCAACCGAACGATTCGAATGCTCTGAATTACTCCAGTTATGCTCCAAAATTCACCCAGGGTTTCCTTAATTCGCCAAAGTTAGGGTTTTATGAATATTAAGATCCTTATATATCATTTCAGCTCAACACCCTGCAGCAGCTCGAAATTCTCTGCAGACAATACACTCTCGCGCCCCGCGAGAGGGACAACAATGGCTATCGCGGCCCGCGCGCGAGAGGACAACAATGGCTATCGCGGCCCGCGACCGCTAAAATGATGTCAGCACTATAACGGCCTCTCGCACCCCGTGATAGACACTTGTTTGACTACTCACGGCCCGCCAGAAGCATGATTTCCAAAATTTTAACTTGTTTTCAGCACCCGAACTCTTTAACTCGCTCTAGGACTTGACCACTTCATGTTTTAACTCAATTTCCACACTTTCCAGCTATTTTAAACTCACAAGTCCTGCAAAACGCAATTGGATCAATAGTATGCATTTTCTAACGAAAACAACACTGAAACTAACGGAAATCTATACAAACTATACACGAATAACTGATGTATTTTGCAATATATCAAATATCCCAACACTTACTCTTTTTTGTCCTCAAAAAAGAATCTATGCAAAACGGAATCAAAAACAGAAAATTATTCGGGTCAAAAGTTATTCATACTTGTTAAAGTCAAAACTTGTGTTAGCCACGATTGCAAACATATTTGTCCTCTTAAACCCGAACCCGGTTCCAAGCCCTTATCATGCAAATTTAGTTCAGGTGCGGTCAATCTACCTAGGTCTCACACTAGAAGCCACAGTCTATCTAATCCCGCCTCAAGCTTATAGAACAAAAGGAACGATCACTGGACCAATTCCTAACCGTTTTATACCAAAATCAAGAGAATTTAAAACCAAAATTTTTTTTCTCTCTTTTTTTTCTTTTTCTTGAGCGTAGACGTTGCTTTACCTAACCCAGAGGTTGTCTCAGCCAGATTCACCATTCCCGAGAGCGACAGCATGAGAGTCGGTAATTTTTTTGCAATTTTGATTTCGACACATCCCAGAGGCATTCTAAGTCAGAGTCACCATCCCCAACAAAGATATCATAGGTTTGCGCTACTTTTCTTAGTTTCTAGCTTAATTATTCTATTCTTTTTTTATCCTTTTCCTTATTACTTTCTCATGATTAAAAATTCTAATAATTTTGGCTTATAACGACATTCCTTATACTATTATTGGCGGTTTCAATTTCCCATTTTTCTTAGATGAGTACCCACTAGTAAACCGACAATTAAGGTATATTAAGATCAAAGGAACCTAATACCAAACCGGGCCTATTCACATATATCCCAAACTAGACACAAGCTCGACTATTTTTATCTCATATTATCATTATTTGAACCCGAATAAAAACCCATATTTTCTATCATTTTCCATCTTTATTTTGCGAACTTCTTCATTCAAAAGACATTTTCTCATTTTTTTCATTTTTTTTTTGAATTTTTCGCATTTTCTATTTTTTTCAAATTTTAAGACTCAAGCGAAACTAAAAACTATGTATCCCATCCCTACACTTAAAGATTGCATTGTCCATAATGCAAGAACGAGACACGACTCAAACTACCTAACAAAACAAATAAACTACAAATAAATAAACAAAGTAAATAAATATCTACAAGTGGAAACGACTTAGCTGAAAAGTGCCAGTCTATTCCACATATGCCCTCCAATCCCGAATACGCTCAACAAACAACTCCTATCTCTCGGACACGCAAACAGAAGCGGCAAAAATAAACACTAAACCTATCAACAATAACCATAAAACAGAAGCATACCATACGCTGGATCATAGTGTCTCAAACATACCATCCAAACATCAAAGTATCAACCAAAGCAACTACCCCAACCCAACCAACCAAGTATCAAAGTATCCAAAATTAGGGGTACAGACTGGATTAGATAAAAACTAAAAAAAATAAAAGATACTACTTCAAGCTTCAACTGTTGTCTGCCATCACTCGTCATCACCACCTGACTCCTCCGATCCCTGCTCATAAACTGGATAAGGTTCAACCCCTTGCATGCCACTCGGCCCTACCTGTGGCTGCCTAAAGAACGGGGAACCCCAAGATGCATACCCTCCATCATATATCTCATCCCATCCTCCAACCTCTGCTGGCCCTGCTCATGCATCCTACGACTCTCCATCATAACCTGCCTAACACCCCCAAACTGCTCGTCCACATACCCACGCAAATCACCAAAACCTGTCTCCATCCGATCATACAAAGAGTCTAACGTAAGTGGATCGGGTCGTGGCTGCCTAAGAGGATACTGAGGCGCTGGAATCTCATGCCTGGTGCGGGGTCTTTGATATCGGGTAGGAATAGCCCCCTGCATGGCTGCCTCTGCATCCGAACCTGGTGGGGGATGAACCTGAGGTCCTTGGCGAACTCCCGACCAACTAATAGGATCCCCATATGTAATGATATCCGCTGCTTGCAAATCACGAACGCTTATCAAACAGGGTATGCCCCCTCATCCTATCTGCTGGATACCTGTTAAACACCACGAGGCTCTCGGCCAACCATGTAACATACGAACCACAGTAAATACGAGCTCCTGTACCACCCCTCCATAACCTCTTAATCGACCAAGCAAAAACAATAGCCAAGTTCACCGGACTTTGCTCCACCATGCACATCAAACAGAACAAACTCACTTGATTTACTTTGTTATCTCCCTGCCCTCTTCCAACCAATGTAGCTACCAAAATCTTGTGGATGAAACGATAAACCGGATCCACATGTCACTAGTGACCAGAGCAGTGGAGTAAGGAACCGATGATATCGTACTCCAAAATCTAGCTAACTCCTCAACCTGAACAAATTCGGAAGTCTCTTCTTAGACATCCCTTGCAAACAATTACGAAACTCATCAGACTGAACTTCCTGAGGTGTGTAAAACTGGGTAGCGATAGAAAACTTCAGAATAGTCATCTCATAAAATTGCCTACCCAAGGCAAAGAAGATTGCTTCCTTTTCATCAAACTTCCCCTGCTTGTAGTCGAAAGTGGAATGGAATCAAGAGTGATCTCCTTGTATTGCTTCGCACTACAATCCAGAACTCTTCTAAACTTCGGTCCTAACAACTGCTCCAACCGAGCTCTTGCTCCCAACCTATCCATTAAATCCCAATATATTCTTCTAAATGGTAGCAACTCAACCCTAATCAGTGTCATCAAACGCTGATACTCCCCTGAATCGACCTCAAATTGTAGGAGCGGACTGTCTCTTATCCGAGTACTTTGACCATGGGGTACCCCTGCTCCTATATACCCAATTACCCTCACATATTCCGGTTATGTTCCGGGTTAGCCGGGCCTCCTCGCGGCCGAGCTGGTGGACCTCGCTTCCTTCCTGACTTGCTTGATGATCCTTTACCTGACATTCTGCAAAAACATTCAAATTTGACAAAACAAAGCAAAGCAGGCTATTAGTAACAAACTATTTTTGGTATTTTTAATTTTTTATTTTTTTGGATTTTTGAAAATTTCAATAAAAAGTGTAACAACCGTATAGCATTTCTTTCGCGGTTGAAACCGAAAAAAAATAATTTAGAAGGAAAAACTGGGTTACCTTTTACAAAAGCATAAGTCATAAACAACCTCGCCCGAATGGAAATTGAGTACGGCGAAGCGTTTTATACCTGTACGTGCATATAAGTAACCCGAGACCTAAAACTAAACAACTCAATATACACTACCTCCTCCCAGCACTTTAATTGTCCTCAATTAAATCCCAAGTGCCAAAACAAACCGCATTGAGTGCCAACCCAAGTAAAGTTTAAACTTTATTGTGTAATCAGTGAAACGGGTTAAAAGTATGTTAATTACATTTTTATCCGAAGTTACCAACCCGAATCCCCACACTCATGTTACTACATCCAAACGTATGGCAGCCGCAAAACACAAGTGTTTTAACCCAACCCACGCCTTCCACAACCTGCATTATGCTAAACTACCCATCCCAAACCATCCGCAACGTCATACCTGCACTAGCATGCTCAAACACAAACCTAGACCAAGACCCGACACAAAAACTAGCACTAATCTAACTAAATACTGAAATAACGGACTCATAGTACAAGAAATTACAAGAAAACATACCTTGAAGTTGAGCTAGACAAGAAGAACTAGAAAATTTTCGGTTTGAAGCTTGAAAACCTCGTAGAATCCCGTGTTCGTGGTGAAAGGTGTGTAATTTATGATGAAAATCGGATGGGTGATGATTGTAGGTGAAATGGGAGTGAAATTTTGGGTGAAAATGGTAGACTTGCGGAGGTAGGTAGTGGTTTTTAATGGGTTTCGGCGGAATGGAGAAGAAAAATTAGAGTGAAATGGTTAAGTTTGGGGTTAAAATAAAAAAGGGCTGCAGATATGGGCTCTGGTGCCCTGCGACAACCGAGGAGAGTCCTCTCGCGGGCCGCTACTAAGCAAAAAAACTTCTGGAATCATTACCCTCTCGCGGGCCACGACCGAGAGAGGAGTCTCTCTCGCGCCCCGCCATAGGGCATTTTTCACAGAAAGTTTCGAAGTTTTGGCAGTTTCATGCCTTAGAAAAAAATTCCAAACTTTACCAAACCTCCCAAAACTCAACCCAAAATTTCTCTAACACTGGAACTTACCTGAAATTCGTTTTCTCGCCAATTGTTTTTACATCTTCGGTAATGAATTCCTGCAAATTGAATCAAAACAACAAGAACAAAGACCGAAACACTACCAAAAACAATCATTAGTTACGAGAAAATATCAAAATAGACGATGATACAAACGATACAAACTCTACACTTTAGCTTCCACTCAAGACACTAAGAGGCGGTATCCGGCACGTCCTCGAGAGGAGTTTCCTCCTTCTCGGTGTTATCGGTTGGGCCACCTAAATAGTGTTTCAACCTATGGCCATTCACTTTCTATACGCATCCATCGGCTTCATTTAGTAACTCGACCACACCATGCGGAAACACTTCCTTCACAATGTAAGGCCCCGTCCACTTGGACTTTAACTTCCCAGGAAACAATTTAAGCCTTGAATTATAGAGAAGTACCTTATCACCGGCCTTAAACTCCTTCAACTCCTTCAATCTTCGGTCATGCAAAGCTTTCGTATTTTCTTTTATACTCCACGACCTCTCATATGCCGCATCCCGAAGCGCTTCTAACTCATGGATTTGAAATACCTTCACCTAGCCGGTTCGGTAATGTCTAGATTAACTGTCTTAAGAGCCCAAAGCGCACGGTGCTCTAACTCTACGGGAAGATGGCAAGCTTTGCCATATACGATCATGAATGGTGTGGTCCTTAAGGGTGTTTTATAGGGGGTACGAAACGCCCACAAAGCATCATCGAGCTTATCCAACCAATCTTTCCTAGACTTCCCTACCGTCTTCTCTAGGATTCTCTTCACTCCCCTATTCACATTCTCAACTTGGCCACTCGTTTGTGGATGGTATGCGGTGGAAAAACGGTGGGTAACTCCATAACGCTCCAATGCCTTTTCCATCACGGCATTGCAAAAATGAGACCCTCGATCACTAATGAGGGCTTTGGGGACACAGAAACGCGTGAACAACTTTTTAAGGAATCTCACCACCACCGGGCATCGTTCGTAGGCAAAGCTTGAGCCTCAAGCCACTTAGAAACGTAATCGATTGCCACAAGGATGTACCGACTCCCACTAGAAGGGGGAAAAGGTCCCATGAAATCGATGCCCCATACATCAAAAATTTCGAGAACTTGAATCGGATTTTGGGGCATCTCATTCTTGGATGAGATATTACCGGTGCGTTGACAAGCATCGCACCTCCTAACAAACTCTACCGAATCCTCAACTACCGTGGGCCAATAGAAGCCGCAATCAAAGACTTTTTGTGCGGTAGTGTGTGCACCATGATGACCACCTGTCAATCCCTCGTGGACATGCCTAAGAATCTCTACCCCCTCTTCCTTACTAACACACCTTCGAAGAATACGATCGCTTCCTATCCTAAACAAGTAAGGATCATCCCATATGTACCTTCTCGCATCCCTATACAACTTATTTTTTTGTTGGGCATTCATGTCCTTCATGACACACCCATTGGCCAAATAATTCGCAAGATCACTAAACCAAGGTAGGCCCTCTCTCTCGGCCTCTATAAAATCTATGGACTCGTGAGGGAATCTATCTCTTATCGCCTCCTCATGAATCCCCTCCCTACTCGGATCCTCTAACCGCGAAAGATGATCGGCGGCTACATTCTCGGCCCCCTTTTTGTCCCTAATCTCAATGTCAAAATCGGAAAGCAAAAGAATCCACCGAATGAGTCAGGGTTTAGCGCCTTTCTTTCGGAAGAGAGAACGTAATGCGGAATGATCGGTGAAAACGATGGTTTTGGAAAGCAAGAGGTATGAGCGAAATTTATCAAATGTGAATCCTACGGCTAAGAGTTCTTTTTCCGTGGTGGTGTAGTTCTCTTGAGCATCATTAAGCATTTTGCTCGCGTTGTAAATCGGATGGAAGTGCTTGTCCTTTCTTTGTCCTAAAACCGCTCCAACGGCATAGTCACTTGCATCACACATGAGCTCAAACGGCAAGCTCCTAGTCGGGCGAGATAAGAATAGGGGCACTAACGTGCTTCTCCTTAAAAAAGTTGAAGGATTTTAGACACTCCTCGTCAAAGACGAATGGGACATTTTTCTCTAAAAGACGGTTCATGGGCGAGTGATTTTGGAAAAGTCCTTAATGAAATGCCTATAGAACCCCGCGTGACCTAAAAAGCTTCGAATAACACTAGTGGGTGGCGGTAAATGACTAATGTTATCTATTTTGGCTCTATCTACCTCTATACCCGCTCTGGAGATCTTGTGTCCTAACACAATCCCCTCCGTCACCATAAAGTGACACTTCTCCCAATTCAACATCAACTTCTCTCCACACACCTCTTCATCATCCTCTCTAAATTACCTAGACATTGGTCGAAAGAACTACCGTAAACCGAGAAGTCATCCATAAAGACTTCCATAGAGTTTTCTACCATCTCTTGGAAGATAGCTACCATGCATCGCTGAAAGGTTGCCGGTGCATTACATAATCCAAAGGGCATGCGTCGGTATGCATAAGTGTCGTAAGGATATGTGAAAGTGGTTTTCTCTTGGTCCTCCGGTGCGATTGGGATTTGGAAGTAGCCGGAAAAACCGTTGAGAAAGCAATAGAACTGTTGGCCCGCAAGACGCTCTATGCATTTGATCGATGAATGGTAGAGGGAAATGGTCCTTCCGGGTGGCGTCATTACGCTTGCGGTAGTCGATACACACACGCCAACCGTGACCGTACGGGAAGGAATAAGCTCGTTTTGGGCGTTCACGACAACGTTGTTGTACCTCCCTTCTTAGGAACGACTTGGGTAGGACTAACCCATGCCGAATCGGATATAGGATAGATTAACCCAGCCTCCATTAACTTAATCACTTCTTTCCTAACACCCCCTTCGTGTTAGGATTTAGACACCTTGAGGTTGCACCACCGGTTTGAATTCGTCCTCCATGAGAATCTGGTGTGTGCAAAAAGTGGGCTAATCCCCTTGATATCGGACAATCTCCAAGCTATGGCATCTTTGTGCTCTCATAGCACCTCAATCAACCTACACTTCTCCTCCTCCGTCAACTTGGAAGATATGATGACGGGTAAACTAGACTCCTCTCCTAAGAAGGCATACTCTAGATGGGACGGAATAACCTTAAGCTCTAAAGGTGACAACTCTAAAGGTTTGCTCTCAACTTCCTCCCTAACCTCACATAACTCTAACGTTTCCGGAATCCACTCCGGATCCTCTTCAACATCCCCATCTTCACTCTCAAGCTCACTTTCATCTTCACCAACTAGATCATCTCCACTAATGGAACTAATACACTGATCAACGCACGATATGAAGGAATCTAGGAAGTAAACGAATGACACGGACCGCTATGATCATCACTACCACCAGGGTGTTGCATGGCTCGATCTATCTCAAATGTGACAATCTCGTCACCCGCACGAAGTGAGATTTTACCGTCATAGACATCGATTATTGCCTTGGCGGTACGAAGGAACGGGCGGCCTAGAATGATTGGAACTTTCTCATCGGCCTCCATATCTAAGACAACGAAGTCGATGGGAAATACGAACTTATCAACCTTGATAAGAGATTCTCTATGACACCCCTAGGATATTTGACTGAATGGTCGGCTAAAGACAATGACATACGCGTGGGTGTAAGCTCTCCTAGACCTAACCTCTCATATAGGGAAAATGGCATCAAGTTGATGCTCGCACCTAAATCGGCTAACGCACGAGCAGGGGCAACAACGCCCCCGGATAGGCATGGAATAGTGAAAGTGCCCGGATTGGTTAGTTTCTCCGATAGCTTGTTCAAAACCACCGCGGAACAACCGCCGGTCAATGGAATGTAGAGAGCTCACCTGCCTATCTTTTCGCTTGAGAAGATCCTTAAGGAATGCATATTTAGGCATGAATTGCAAGGCCTCGATAAGGAAGGTTTATCTTTAATTGCTTAAACATCTCTAAAAAGTGCCCATATTCCTTAGCATATTTTTGATGCTTGAGGCGGCCGGGGTAAGGAACGCCGAATGATCAATCAAAGGGGATGGCTTAACTCCTACTGGTTGCTTCTCTACCCTCTTCTCCACTAGAGGCTCCTCGGTTTGTGCGGTACTTGCTATCGTGCACCTTACCGGGAGCTTCCATCTCTATCTCCTCCTCTACCTCTTCCTCACTCTCTATCTCTACACTCTCCCTAACTACCTCTCCTAGGTTCCTACCACTACGAGTAGTAATAGCCTTAGCTGAATGATTAGCCGGGTTTGGGTAAGTGTTACCCGAAAACTGGCCAGGAGGGTTCTCTTGCAACTATTTTGATAGACCACCTACTTGTCTCTGAAGATCTAAGAGTGCAGCATGTTGGTTTTTATTGTAAGTTCCTGACTCTTATTTAGTTGATCTTGATTTTTCATGAAACCGTTTACTTCAGTAAGGGTTTTCTGAGTGGCCTGAGTCCCTAACCATAAGTTGAGCAAACATCTCCTCAATCCTACTTAGGCTACTCCCTGAACCTTTATCACTACCCTGACCCTTTTGATTCGATCCCGAACTACCAAACTGACCTTGTTGCCTTGAAGCTGAACTAGTGAACAAACCCTGTCCCCGTTTTGATACTGACCAGATGGAAAACTAGGGGGTTACCGGAAGAGCGGAAATTGGTATTGCTATTATTACGCCAAACTGGAGTTATAATTAGAATTGTTGTTAAACGGACCCCTATTCTGACCGGCTATGAACTCTACCTGCTCTAACGTAATGGTGGGACAATCTATGGTGTCGTAACCCCCTCTACATACCTCACACCTATCGACCTTTTTCTTAATCTCATTAAGCTCCTTAGTGAAAGTTTTCTCTATTCGATCTAGAGCAGCACCACCGATGAATCTAAGCCAACTTGGTTCACCCTCGAGTAGTCAAAGAGGTGCTAGACACAGGAATGGAAGTCCTGCTGCAGCGCTATAATCCATGTCGGAATGGGCAAAACTCTCGAAAAGATCGTTACACTCGACTGTTGACCTCTTGCCCATAAGTTGCCCACCAGCTGAAGTGTCAAACCGGGCTCGGATCTCGGGGGTGAGACCATTGTAGAACTTTTCTACGAGTGCCCAATCTGACAAGCCATGTTGCGAACAACGAGCAAGTAGGGTTTGAAACCTCTCCCAGGCCAGGTGGTACGGCTCATCAGGTTCTATCCGGAAGAATGGATCTGATCGCGTAGACGAGATGCCTTTGCAGGTGGGTAGTATTTGGCCAAGAAAGCATCCCGTAAACCTGCCCAAGTAGTAAAAGAACCTGCTGGCTGCGAATCGAACCAGACGCTGCGCGGCCAGCAAGTAAGAATGGGAATACCTGTAGATAGCGAGCATCAAGATTGACACCTTCGATGGAAAAGGTGCCACACAGGCGAGTGATGCGGTTAATGTGAGCCGGCGCATCCTCATCCTCACGACCGAGAAATTGACAAGAGTTGGTAACAGCGGTCATGATGTAGGATGGGATTTGCCAAGACTTTTCGTTGGTGATTTCGGGTAGGGTGATGGGTGAGTTAGCTCTGGTGAAGCCGGTGGTGGCTTGTTGGTAAACGGTTCGGTGGGCCATTTGGAAAACGGGTGGTGGACTTTGGGGACGGGAAGGTGGTGGGGAATTGTGTGGTGAAGACTTTGGTGTGAAGTCCAAGTTCGGTGGTTTGGAGTGGAGTGTAGAGTCAGAACGGGTGAAAGATGAGGGTATGGGAGTGCTTACCTTTAAAGAAGAGGACGAGAAGGAAGACTTGTCCGTAGGTGGCTTCGGCGGAGGTCCTTGCGAACGCCTATGGGGCATCCACTGAAAATCCAAAAACAAACAAGTAAGAAGACTCTAAAAACGACTAGACTAAAACAAAAAGAAATTGACACTATTTTAGACTCCTACGACTTAAACACGACAAATAGCACGTATGATATCAAGAAAGTCAAAACAAAGTAATTAACGCAATCGCCAAGAGTCCACGGCAACGGCGCCAAAAACTTGATGTGCTCAAAATAGTTTAGTAAAAACTACTAAATTAACCTAATTCTAGACTCTAAGTAATACTCTAGACTCACTAAAACGCACTAAACTACTAACCGGCAAGTGTACCGATTACTCTAGTATAGCTAAAGTAAGTCCGGATATCGAACCCACGAGACTCTACTAAGTACGTTAACTACTCTATTAAGACACGGACTAAATGTTTGTTTGTTTGATTGTGGGGGGGGGGGGGGTTCTAGCAATTCCTAAGAAAACAATTAAAACTAACTAAGATTAACTAAGTTAACTAAAGAATTACTTTAGGCTTTAACTCTGATGGTGAAGAAACACTACCTAGACTGTAATCCTGATCGCTTCAAGTAATGATTTTTATTCGGAAGTTGTCAACTATGGAACCGGGATCATAAAGTTCTCGCTTTCAGGATATCTAAAGGACCCCTGACCTTCTCAAGAGCACACGATGACACCCTGGAGGTTGTTTAGACTACCTGTTATTAGACTCTCTCACAAGACGTCTAATGGGTTTATGGAAGTACCTTACAAGATTCACTCCTTCACAGGATCTAAACCAAAGGTAAATTGGACTCTCGATTAGACTTGCTAGACAATAGTCAACGGGTTTACTTCCTAAGAAAGCTCCTACCTTGCGGCTTAATGACTTACACCTAGCAATAATCTCGCACCTCACAGCTATTGATGATTAGTAGAACACTTGATTTTATAAGATTACCGAATATTACTCCTAAGGTTAATTTGCCGATTTCACCCTAAAGATTAAAGATTTATTATGTGATATAGACACTCACTAAAATCTTAAACCTAGCAAGACTCTATTATGTGATAAAGACCGCCACCAAGAATCAATTGGAGCAACAGACAATAATCAAACACCATCAAGCATGCATATACATCTAACCAAAAGAACAAGTCGCTTACAACTCATTAACAATCCATAGAATCCATAAATCAAATAAAAATCAAAACTTTAACCAATCATTCATCCAATCTAGGTAGTCTATGAAAATTAGCCGATCCAGTCATTGAAACAACCATGAAAAAAGTGGTTCTAAGAAGACAAAACATAATTAAAGACTAAAAAGCACAAACGAGAACACCCGGACGACAAGATGACGACCCGAACGATTGCTGCACTTTAGATCTTCAACCGAACGATTCGAATGCTCTGAATTACTCCAGCTATACTCCACAATTCGCCCAGGGTTTCCTTAATTCGCCAAAGTTAGGGTTTTATGAATATTAAGATCTTATATATCACTTCAGTTCAACACCCTATAGCAGCTCGAAATTCTCTGCAGACAACACCCTCTTGTGCCCCGCGAGAGGGACAACAACGGCTATCGCGGCCCGCGACCGCCAAAATGATGTCAGCACTATAACGGCCTCTCGCACCCCACGACAGACACTTGTTTGACTACTCGCGGCCCGCCAGAAGCATGATTTTCAGAATTTTAACTTGTTTTCAGCACCCGAACTCTCCAACTCGCTCTAGGACTTGACCACTTCGTGTTTTAACTCAATTTCCACACTTTCCGTCTATTATAAACTCACAAGTCCTGCAAAACGCAATTGGATCAATAGTATGCACATTCTAACGAAAACGACACTGAAACTAACGGAAATCTATACAAACTATACACGAATAACTGATGTATTTTGCAATACATCACCCGACCACCAACAACTACCATACCACCAGGCACCACCATCACCAACCACCACCACCCCACACCAACCACCGGAGCTTCCAATGGACCCCACCGTCACCATAATCATCTGAGTCCTTGGCTCGAAACCCTAGGCGGTCATCACCTCTCTCTCTAGGCTTCCTCTCTCTCCCTAAGATCCCGAATTGAACAGAAATATGATGTTGTTACTTCAAATTGATAAAGGGCTTCTGTTCTACGAATTGAAAAGTTAAAAGCATACAGAAACGGTATCGATTGTGTGGAGAATGATAGCCAAAAGAAGAGGTCGGAGTCCACCATTTTTCCAACGAAGCTTGCTTAATCACAGGAGCGATTCAGTGGTAATTTTGAGGGTGTGTGGGTGTACGAAGAAACGTTAAAGAGTGGTTCGAATTGTCCCTTTATACAGGTTGGTTGCTTGATTAGGTGGTGGTAGGGTTGTGACGCTGGTGGCTTATGTGAGAGAGAGAGAGAGAGAGTGGGATAATAGAAGGTGGTGGTTGGGTGGAGCTGGTGCAAGGTGGTGATGGTGGTCGGGTGGCAGACGGTGGTAGGGTTGTGCTAGTGGTGGCGGCTGAGGCGAGAAAGAGATAGAGGGAGAAGAGAATGTGGTGGTGGATATATAACTCTTGAATTTAATGAATTAATAATACCAGATAAAAAACCTTATGTATAAAATTACCAAAATACCCCTACTCTTAATTGAATGATTTAATTGAGTTAAGAGTCAGGGAGTTGATTGGAAAAAAACATAGTAAACTATTGGATCAAAATGACACTTTTTAAACCATTGGGTTAAAACAATTAAAACGACCAAACTACATGGAGCAAAACGGAACTTAACTCATTTCATTATTGTTGTATTCACCCATGTTAAACTATTAAACTGTGATTAACCTGCATGACGTGGCAGAGATTTTGTATATGTATTTTTGCAATCCAACGTATGAAAACAAACAATGATTTATTTTCACGTGATACATCGGAAAACCTTTATATTACCTTGCATATTTACACGTGAATATATATAAATGAAAAAAATAAATACTACATTTAGCATAAATGTAGATTAAAGAAATTAAATTTCTAATTTTCATCTTCTTCGCGTAGTCGAGGTGTATAATTATATTCCGTTGTGGCTACTTATCTAAGTGCGTACGAAAGTCGTCTACGATATACCACAATAACTCGTTTTTTAGATAAAACATAAATGTAAAATAAAAAGAAAATAATTATCTATTATTCATCAACATAGGGTAGTCAAAATGTGTAATTATATTTCGGCGAAGTTACCGATCCAAGCACGTGCAGATAAATATAAACATAAAGCACAAAAAATATATACATATACTCTTCATCTTTAGATAAAAAAAGAAAATACGTTATTACGAATACAACTTCGTTTTCAATAAAAACAGGTTACATTGAAATGTTGATAAAACATATGAATGTAACAAAATATATATTTTTTAAAGTTAAGTGAACATAATTTGTTAAATAAATACAAACTAAATGATTAAAAGATTTATTACTAAAAAGCTACTTTTTAAAAGGGTAGTGAGACAATCTAAACAAAATCCATAAAATAAAATAGAGAGTAAATCACACGAATGATTTCTATAGTTTACTAAAATTTAAGATTTAGTTTCTAGTAGAAGTTGCTAAAAAAAGAATTTCAAAGAGAGCTCTATTACATTAATGTAACCTTAAACTTTGTCATTTTCTTAAAAAATGTGATTTAGTTTAAATGTAAGAACCATTTTTATATTATTGATGGCACATCTCTTCATGTATTAAGGTTACGGGGTATGGGGTGCGGATGCCAAGCAACGCTGGTGAAGCCACATCGGGCTAGCGATGGCCTCGACGTTGCCCCGCTGGCATGGCTTTAAAGCCTGGCGTGGGGCGGGGCGGGGGGAGAGATGAGATGGCTGGCTTGGATTGGCTGGGGAGAGATGACTGTTTGGGCTAGCCGTTGGTGATGGCGGTTTTAGCTAAGTAATTTAAAACTATAAATACTCATCCAATACTACATTTTTTTTCACATTATCTTCTTCAACCAAAACCAAACACAAATAACAAATCTTCATCCAAAACCACACAAAAAAACGAAAATGGTGCATTGGACCGAGGAGAAGGAAATAACACTTGTGACGTCGATTGTTGACGCGCAACAAACCCTACGTTGCGGCCAACCTGCTTATTGGGGACAAGCGTTTCAGCAATACCAACAACACGTGGGGAACGCACGTCACAACTTAAACACGTGTCAACATAAGTGGCGTGAACTCAACCCAAAGTTGATCGGTTTAAAGTTTCCTTCGACTGTGTCCCTGCGGGCGACTTGACCCACGACGATCAAGTCGGGATGCGAAGATCGAGTATAGGCACGAGTGTCACACCCCAACCGATGGCGGAATCACCGGGGCGGACGTAAATAGATTGCTCGAAACTTCATAATACTAAATGTGAGAAGCATTTAATAAATAATATTTCATTTCATTGCTAACGGTTCAAGTACATGAATTGAAAAACAAAATACAACAAGTAATGTATGACTAATCCATAAACAAAATTTAAAGTTTGATGCGTTTCTAGTCCTTCCTATCAAGTTCCATTCGTCATCAATATCATTAACCTACAACATGTTTAAAAGCGTAGTTCAACACACAAAGTATTGGCGAGTACACAATTTTAATGTAGCATAAGTATGTGAATAGTGTTTAAACGAATATGTCACACCTCGATTTCCACGTAGGTCCCGGTGGGCCCGGTGGGGAATATCGTGACGTAAGATTGATATCATCATAGTCAATATACACAGAATAACACAACGGAAGTCTTGGAGTTAAATTACTATTACAACCCGATAATGTTCAAAGCTCAAAATAAATATACATACGGTTCGTAATAAGACCACAGGCGTATCGTAAAAAATGTACAAAAGTTGATCAACAGACTTTAGGCACAACTAAGGACTTGCAAGATCCCCTATGTCGATACCGAGCAGCTCCCAGCCTATTTACGTATTGTACCTGTAGCTTAGTCTTTTGAAAATACGTCAGTTTACACCGGTAAATACAAATAACCTACGCATTTTGAATATCTTTTCAAAATTGTTTTATGTGTACATGGCACATTTTATAAATAACTTGGGACAATTCAAAATGATCTTGTATATAGTTTTACAGGTCTGTTAATACATATGGGGTCCGTGCAAAAACCGAATAACATCATCAACCGACACGCCACTAAAAACTCACAAGGAGTATATATAAAATGATTTAGCATTAGCGTCTGACGGGTGTAGGCCTACACCCTGTGCTTAGGTCGTGGCCATTAGTAACTTAAATGAGCCGAGGATATCTAGGACACGGTCGAGTTAACCCCAATGTTTAAGTTATCAGACAATACAGACTAAAACGGGGTATGAAGATTTTATAACCACAATCCGGTTAAGTGATCCCATATCCGACTAAACGGTAATAATATACCGTATCCCAAGCCCGTATAGGGAAAATAGGTTAAAAGTACTTACCTGAGCTAGAACTTCAAAGATTTATTAACTCGGCCGTTTAAACAAAAGATGAGTATGGCTAGCAATCTACTGAAGGCTCTAGTCTGGAATGATGGTATTAATAACCAATTAGAATGCTGACGGGTCCTATTTAAGTCATAGACTCGGACCAGCTAGTCTTAAATAATGAAAACGGTATGATACGCTAGATTAAGCGATGACCGGAATAGAATGTAGTTTAAACCCGACAAGTACTAAGACTTGTATAATATGGGTAAACTATTTACATTCTTGAATTTGAGATAAAAATGATGAGGTTAAACCTGTTTTGGTAAGTTCCGTAAACTAGTCACATAAACTTAACCGTACGCGTATAAGCGATATCGGGTAACCGGATGAGTCATGTCAGTTCCATATGCATTTACTTAAAACATGTTATAATATCAGTAGGTTATCAACATGTATGCCCGTTTAAGTTTTGAATCAAAGTAAGCTCATAAGGCGTTTTGGTGTTATGACTTATAAAAGGAGCTTACAAGTAAACTGATGTCATAGTCATAAACATCTGAAAAATAGTTAATTTATGATGTTATATTAGTAAGATATCAAATATGTGTGTGGTTTATGCTTTAAGACTAAATTATGCATCGTATGGGCATTTTGATCATTTGACACATAAAATGTTTTATAAAATCAGTAGTAATAGGTCTTGGTTCATAGATATGGTTTTAAACCATACTATGCGCCGAAGTGGCGATAAAGTCACTAAATGATGATTTAAACTATGTTTAACGAAAACTGAAGTAATGATCAGGTTTATATAACCATAATATGTTATTTAATATAACACATCAGTTGGTAAAAGTTTTTGTACATAAAGCATGGTTAAAACCCATTTTAAGTGTCGTAAGGCATTATCGTCATTGATCGACATAACACAAGAACTCATATGTAAACTCAAAATACAAACTAACTTGATGTCTCAAATAATCCCACTTATGATATTATATCAGTAGGTATTGAGCTTTGGTGATGAAATTATGTTTAAAACCATTTTAGACGCCAAAAGGGCGATTTGGTCACTTTAAAACATATTTACGGTATTTAAGCAAAACTCAGTTTATGACCAGATTATTGACATCAAAATATGTTAAACAAGTTAACATGTCAATATATAATTCATTTGCATGCTCATTTATATTTAAAACCTCATTTTAATCGAAAGGGCATTTTAGTCAACGTAAGGCATAATAGTGGAACTTGCAATATAAACTCAGATTACTATATGACCATGTAATACAACTCTAGAGGGTTATACTACAATATAATATGGTCATAATGCAACTTAGAATCAGTAGCTAAAGTTGCTAATTCGGATCATAATTGAAAGTCAAAGCAGAAGTCAAACTTCGCGACTTTCAGTTGCGAACCTACCTTAAGCCTGGAACTGACAAGCCGAACATGTTTACACATGTTCTAATAATTATTACCTTGTTTAAGTGTTAAACATATTTTATAACACCTACATTATTAAATTATGATTATTTTCAAAACTGACATGTTTGACTTTTTATTAATATAACTTTGACTCGTCAATTGACCAAGCAAACGTGATTCTCAGGAGGTGCCCTCTTGAGGGATTAACACCTACCTTACTACGATCATGTAGCCATATTCGTCTCAAACAATGGATGGCTGGACCATAATGGTCTAAACCGAAAGTCAAAGCGTTATTGCGATAACGCTTGACTTTTGGCTTTAAAAGCCTATAAAATGTAAAGAGAAGGGATGGAACACTTACAAGTGATCCAAAGATGAAAATAAACAAGTTAACATGTTAGTATATAATTCATTTGCATGCTCATTTATATTTAAAAGCCTCATTTACGATAACGCTTGACTTTTGGCTTTAAAAGCCTATAAAATATAAAGAGAAGGGATGGAACACTTACAAGTGATCCAAAGATGAAAATAAACTCAGTTAGGATGCTCCTTTAGATCAGGAACTTTCAAAGAGTAATAGATAAGAGAAAATGAGAGGTGCAAGAAAATGTGATGAAGGAACACCTCTATTTATAGTGGAATGGAATGATCTTAGATCAAGCCAAGTGTTTAGAGGAGTTCTAGGAGACCTCCAGGTGTTCCATGAGGTGTCCAATACCAGAATTAAGCTCATGGTTTCGAATTAAGTGTGCTATGGTGGTTTAAGTGATGACCAAGGAAGAAGTTGGCAGCTGTTGCAAACAGTCTGCCTAGAGGCTCCCCTCGCGCCCCGTGAAAGAACAAGGCAGGGCCAGTCGCGGCCTGCGAGATGTTCACAAACTTTGGAAAGTTGTCAGTTTTAGCCCCTTGACCTTTTAAACTCGATGTAATATCCATTTCTAGCACGTTTAATCCTTAAAGTTAGGTTTTAGGTATTCTTGGAAGTATATCCAAACATCCTTAAGCTCCGGGTTCGTTAAAAGGTCACTCAAAGGTATAATTAATGTATCATGGCATGCAATTTTACAAGTCAACCCTCTGATTACTGCATGAATTAAAGACTTAACATGACCACAAGACTACGGGCGGTGCGTTACTCCTATAGCGTTATACATGTTAAGGGGAGGCTCGTACGAAGTTAATGCCAAGTGAATCACATAATAATGTTCCAAGAATACAAATCAAGTATCACGTATTTAAGCATGCATGTATGGATTGTTTGTTTTTTGCATAAAGTATAAGTGTGATTGTGTAATTTGATAGGTTAAACATATTGCACTCAAAAGTGTAAAGCGTAAAAGGGGCTTTCGAGTGTACTCACAATTTTGCATGGCTTTCCGATTATCCATGTTTTGAAGAGTTGATGAGAATAGGAGAATGAAAGTGGTCGGGTGGTTGGAGTTTATGGAATGTTTGGATTCGGAATTAAGTATAAAAGTATACGTATGCAAACCTATATCTCGTCTAGACACTAAGTTTTAAAGTGTTTTCATGGGTCCTAACGTACCCATTAGAATCACAAACGAGGCATGAAGAACAAAGATAATCTAACTTATATTCACGATGTGTAATCATAATTAATTAACATCAAGAATTCGGTTATGCTTATATTAATATTTTATATAGTATATCTAATAATAAGTCCGTCACATATTATCATAGAATTCACGGAAGTCAAGCATGGAGGTATGACACCTCATTGTATGATTCATCAATGCACAAATCACAAGAGGGAGGATACGGATGGTCATGAATGAAAAGAAAAGTATAACTAACTAATACGTCTTCAAGTAGCCAAGTAAGATGTGACATCTGTGTAATTCAATCATGTAACGACTTCCAAAAAATTTTATGATTAATGAAACTTTGTGTTGTTTAGAATTTGTGTGTTTACTTATAACTTTTGTGCATTTTCAATATTTGTTCGATTTTGACCTTTCAAACCTTTTCTGGAAGTGTAATCGCAAAACGAAATCAGTTAAACGCAACGTATAGTCCGGAATAGTGACATAAGCTAAACATAACCTAAATATCCTTCACATAACTTAAAAATAAGTTTTGAAGGGTTTGGCATGTTAAAAATGTCACACCCCGACCCGCAGCGGAAAAGGTGATCGGGGCATGATTGGGTTATCATCAAAGCTCATGACATTTATTATAACGTTTCATATTCATTAATACAATTTTAAAAGGAATTATACAATCATTATTACATCATGTCCTAACATCAATCTAGGTTTCATTGTTTTCTTCTAAGGCATTTCCTATGGTTTCCTTGCTTCATCCTGTTCACCTGTATCATGTGTAAAAAGGGTTTTTGGATCAACAAAAAGTTGGCGAGTGAATCCTATGGAAAACATTTGAACAAGTTTATTTAATTGATTATAAAATAAAGTGCACAACCACACATGAGTAAAATAGATGTAAACTTATACACCAATCAATTAATATTAAATAATGCACACATGAACAATAATGGACCGTTTTGAGGCACGCGTTGCTCAACTCGTCTCTCATGAGGAACTGATGGGCCTAATGAATGATTTGCATATACTTGACAATATGAAATACGTAACTACAAACAATATAAACTAAACAATACACACACGAACAATACTGGATTTGTTTTGAGGCACGTGTTGCTCAACTCGTCTCTCACGAGGAACTGATGGGTCTAATGAATGAATTGCATAAAGATTGACAATATGAAATACATAACTATAAACAATGTATACAATCTAAGTTTAGGTCATAATATGGTATGGCACAAGTTTAAATAAACGTGTAAATTTTTGGTGACACATGACACACCCCAAAACGTGTAACTAAAAAGGGGAGTTGTAAGATTCACTCACATTGGGTGCGTTCGGTTGGTAATGTTGAATGCACGCGAAGTTGGTTTTAACCACGAGTGAAATTAACCTAGATAATAACATAATGGTTTGATAAATAATGGGATTTTATTAATCAATTTTGGTAGGATTGTTGGGTTTTTTTTTGTGAGTTTAAGGCTATTTTCTAACCTTAAAAGTGTTATTTTTAAGTATTTTTAATTGATTTTTAATTAAAATAAATAAATAAAAATAATAAAAAATGTTGACTTTTTGACCGTTGACCGTTGACCATTGACTGTTGACCGGTTCGCATGTATAATTGTGTGGCTGGGTGAGGCTCGAACCCGAGACCTCCCGTACGCGTGCACGCAGCTCTACCAACTGAGCTACGTGTCTAACCCGAAATATTTCTGTTTTTAATTATATTTATATATTAATTGAATTAAACAGAAAATCATTTATTTTAAAAAACAATTTTAAAGCATCGAACCGGGGCGCTCCACAGGTCTCGAACCCGGGACCTGTGGGTTGAGTTAACACACAGTCCACCGCTGGACTGTGTGTCTAACTTGTTAAATAAACCGATTTTTATTATACTTATATACAAACTAAATATTTTCATTTCTGTCTTAAATAAAAAGTTTGATAATTGTCCGGACCGGTGCGGTAGTCCGGACTCGAACTCGTGACCTGTGATTAAACATTCACACAGTCCACCACTGGACTGTGTGTCTATCTTGGTTATTATTCCGGTTTTATTAAACTTAACAT
Source organism: Scalesia atractyloides (assembly GCA_947069175.1). Lineage (NCBI taxonomy): Eukaryota > Viridiplantae > Streptophyta > Magnoliopsida > Asterales > Asteraceae > Scalesia > Scalesia atractyloides. The sequence continues at coordinate 70,105,011 of CAMTDV010000004.1, read as the reverse complement.
CTTACGCAGTGACTCCGGTTCGGTTAAAAAAAAGGAACATTTTTATTAGGGCGAAGGTGCGTGGGACATGTATCGAACTCGGGACGTGAGCGTGCTTAATTTGCACACAGTCCACCGCTGGACTGTGTGTCTAACCCCAGTTATATCTTGATTTTAATTAAACTTATAGACTACTGAAAACTTCGTCTTCTTCGTCGAATTTAACCAGAACTATCGTCCGACTGATTCGTCGATTAAATCATGTTCTTTTAGTGTTTTGAGGTTAATTACAGGTGAGATAAATAAAAAGAATGAAAAATTAGGCGTAAGGTATACCGAACTGGACTCCTCTGTTTCTCCGGCGAAACTCCGGTGACAGCAGAAACTTCCGGCGACGTGTGTCTTGCGGCAGAGAGTCTTCAGAGAGCTTGAGATGGATGTGAGTGGCTTCGGTATAAGTTCTGGGTGTTCAGTAAGGCTCAGAAGTGAAGGGCTCGGTTTTCCGGCGAGGTGCAGAACTTTTCCGGCAAGTGGAATTACGTCCGGTAAGGTGTGATTGCGAGCGAAAAAGCTAGCAGAGGTTCGAGGAGGTATTTATAGGGCGGAACATCGACGTATTTGGCCCGTTTTCCGACTTGATTCGTCGGTTCGAGGAGGTAGTTATAACTTGTGTCGCGGACTCAGGCATCGGTTATAACCGATGTAGTGATTAAAGTTTACGTTATAACTGAAGTAACCGTCCAATCTTAGCGAGATAGTCGGAATTTCCGACGACTGCAATTGGGCGCGTCGGTATTTGAATTCGATACTCATGTTATGAATTAATTGTCTTCAATATTGAACAAGAAACACAAGTGGCGCAGGTGTTGGATGGTTGGAAGATAAGTTGTTTGCTGAAACGCTGGCTGACCCGGGTTCGAAACCCGGCAGCACTAATTTATTTTTAAATCACTATTTTTAAGACTTTTTCAAATATAAATTATATATTCCAATATATTTATTAATTATGTATCGTTTAAAATTATTTTGGGCATTAAATTCGCAATGAAATTTTTAACTGATTGTTCGGTTAATAAACGGAGCGGGTTTGGTAAATCCGGTTTTTGACGGATGTTACAGTATCCCCTGCTTTTTAGAAATTTCGTCCCGAAATTTAAGTAGTGATATATTTGACTAAAAATGATGGTGTTTAGTTTGACAGTTACATGCTTAGAAAAAAGAGTAAGAGTTTAAATTTTTGTTTGAGGCGGTAACGTCCCTTGTAAGGGTTAAGTACCCTGTTACAGGAATCGCTTTTTGTTGCCTACGGAAAAATATTGATAAGCATAGTTGATTCGCTAAATATGATATCACGCGTAAGAGTTTTGATATGTTTGGAAGGATATGGTTATATCCTAAAGCAAAACTTCTAATACTACAACCTACACGGAACTTCTCATAACCGTCTAACAATACCTCTGATCCTTTGACAAGAATACTTATATATAGGAAGTACCAGTGGCGTATCCACCATATTCTTGTCAAATTTTCATTGGTTTTATCAGTAAGTTATGATTGGTTCTATGATATGACTATAGAACATAAATAAACACAACAACTAATGTACCAAGAAATTACTAAATCGTACATAGAGCTTTCTCATAACCGTCTGACAATGCCTCTGATCCTTTGACAAGAATACTTATATATAGGAAGTACCAGCGGCGTATCCACCATATTCTTGTCAAATTTTCATTGGTTTATCAGTAAGTTATGATTGGTCCTATGATGTAACTCTAGAACATAAATAACACAACAACCAATATTTGAATCCACATTCTGATAGCATATATGTTTGAATGATGACAGTTCCTCTCTCATTTGTTATGATGGAGAGGTTAGTTTATGTAGAAATAGAACACAGTCCAATTTCTTTAAATGGCGAGATGATATGAATGTAACACAAATTTCAACCAAGGCAATACTAAATCCTACATGGAACATCTCATAACCGCCTGATAATGCCTCTGATCCTTTGGCAAGAATACTTATATATAGGAAGTACCAGCGGCGTATCCACCATATTCTTGTCAAATTTTCGTTGGTTTTATCCGCAAGTTATGATTAGTTACCAAGAAACTACTAAATCCTACATAGAGCTTCTCATAACCGTCTGACAATGCCTCTGATCCTTTGACAAGAATACTTATATATAGGAAATACCAGCGGCGTATCCACCATATTCTTGTCAAATTTTCATTGACTTTATCCACAAGTTATGATTAGTTCTATGTGACTCTACAACAAACACAACAACCACAAGATATTGAAATGAAAAATGTCTGTGCGATCAAGGCTCAATCAAACGGAGCCGATCGTATTGCATGTACTGAAAATAATAAATTTAATCTAAACAATAATCACACAAACAGTTTATACATGGAACCTCTCATAACCGCCTGATAATGCCTCCGATCCTTTGACAAGAATACTTATATATAGGAAGTACCAGCGGCGTATCCACCATATTCTTGTCAAATTTTCATTGACTTTATCCGCTAGTTATGATTAGTTCTATGTGACTCTACAACAAACACAACAACCACAAGATACTGAAAATGAAAAATGTCTGTGCGATCAAGGCTCAATCAAACGGAGCCGATCGTATTGCATGTACTGAAAATGAAAAATGTCTGTACGATCAAGGCTCAATCATACGGAGCCGATCGTATTGCATGTACTGAAAATAATAAAATTTAATCTAAACAATAATCACACAACAGTTTATACATGGAACCTCTCATAACCGCCTGATAATGCCTCCGATCCTTTGACAAGAATACTTATATATAGGAAGTACCAGCGGCGTATCCACCTTATTCTTGTCAAATTTTCATTGACTTTATCCGCTAGTTATGATTAGTTCTATGTGACTCTACAACAAACACAACAACCACAAGATACTGAAAATGAAAAATGTCTGTGCGATCAAGGCTCAATCAAACGGAGCCGATCGTATTGCATGTACTGAAAATGAAAAATGTCTGTGCGATCAAGGCTCAATCAAACGGAGCCGATCGTATGTGGGCACGCCGGGTTCACGCTCATAATGAAATGGGGAACATGCTCAACGCTCATAATGTAATGGGGAGCGGCGGCCTATGAAATTGCATGTACTGAAAATAATAAACAATAATTACTCAAACAGTTTACACATGGAACCTCTCATAACCGCCAGATAATGCCTCCGATCCTTTGACAAGAATACTTATATATAGGAAGTACCAGCGGCGTATCCACCATATTCTTGTCAAATTTTCATTGACTTTATCCTTAGGTTATGATTGGTTCTATGTGATAAAGAAAAAAAACATAAAACTAAACGATTGGAGTTGAATCTTGATTTCCGGTGAAGAGGACTAGTTGGGTGTTTTCGTTTGGGCCGTCATTATCTTCTTCAGGATTGGCGTTGATGTTGAAAACTCTTCCTCTTGCTGGTGGCCTAGTGATTGGGTTTTCTTGATTTACTTGGTTAACTGGGTTTGATTGAGCTTGAGCGTTTATGATGTTAACCAATCGAGCGCACGTGTTTCTAAAGTGGGTAGGGTCGCCACAATTGAAACAAGCTCGAACATATGGGAACATGGGGTATTGAGGTTGATGATAGGTTTGGATCATGTTTTGAGTAGGGGGAGAGATTTGGTTTTGAGGGGTGCGGCAAACCTTGCTCAAATGACCATAGCGTCCACAAGTTGCACAAAGTCGACAAGGTAAGGTAAGGGGATGGTGATAAAAACAGGTGTTACATCGAGGGTGAGGTCCAAGGTATGGTTTCTTATTTGGGTAAGTTGAGTTGGGTGCTACTTGAGTGATTGGGATAGCTTGGATGGGTATGGCGTGTGAAATTGGTTGATCTCGTTGGATAGTAGCGAAAAGTTGCCCGTCTCTTTTTCTCTTAGAATTGGGTTGAGAAAGGGATTCGGTTTGGGTGGAGTTTGAAGTTTCAGTCGGTGCTTTATCCTTCTTCTTCTCCTCCTTGAAGTCTTTGTTCCGGATTCGGTTCTTGGTGTCTGTTGCTAGCTCCATTGCTGCTTCCAAAGTTGCAGGTGTGGTACTTATTACAGAGTCTTGAATCTTTGACGGAAGACCTCGAATGTAGTGCTCGATCAAACGGTAGAGGGGAGTGAACAAGTTGGGAACCATTTGATGTAACTCGAGAAATCTTTTGTTGTATGTGGTGTGGTCTCCTTCCTTTTGCTTCAACGAATAAAACTCATCTTCTAATTTCTTGATTTCGCTCCTTGGGCAAAATCGTCTGGTCATGATTTCCTTCAATTCATCCCAAGTTAAAGTCATAGCAGCTTCAACACCTCGTTTGGCCTTCTCTGTATATAAGTATATATGTTTGACTGTAAGTATAAACAAATATGAAACAAATAAATATCATAAGTTTGTATGTAACCACCTAATCAATTAAAATTTAGGCAAACTATAGTATAGGCTCTAAGGGTCTAATAACCTATCCTATATCCCTATAGTCATGGCTCTGATACCAATCTGTCACACCCCGACCCGCAGCGGAAAAGGTGATCGGGGCATGATTGGGTTATCATCAAAGCTCATGACATTTATTATAACGTTTCATATTCATTAATACAATTTTAAAAGGAATTATACAATCATTATTCCATCATGTCCTAACATCAATCTAGGCTTCATTGTTTTCTTCTAAGGCATTTCCTATGGTTTCCTTGCTTCATCATGTTCACCTGTATCATGTGTAAAAAGGGTTTTTGGATCAACAAAAAGTTGGCGAGTGAATCATATGGAAAACATTTGAACAAGTTTATTTAATTGATTATAAAATAAAGTGCACAACCACACATGAGTAAAAATAGATGTAAACTTATACACCAATCAATTAATATTAAATAATACACACATGAACAATAATGGACCGTTTTGAGGCACGCGTTGCTCAACTCGTCTCTCACGAGGAACTGATGGGCCTAATGAATGATTTGCATATACTTGACAATATGAAATACGTAACTACAAACAATAAAACTAAACAATACACACACGAACAATACTAGATTTGTTTTGAGGCACGCGTTGCTCAACTCGTCTCTCACGAAGAACTGATGGGTCTAATGAATGAATTGCATATAGATTGACAATATGAAATACATAACCATAAACAATGTATACAATCTAAGTTTAGGTCATAATATGGTATGGCACAAGTTTAAATAAACGTGTAAATTTTTGGTGACACATGACACACCCCAAAACGTGTAATTAAAAAGGGGAGTTGTAAGATTCACTCACATTGGGTGCGTTCGGTTGATAATGTTGGATGCACACGAAGTTGGTTTTAACCACGAGTGAAATTAACCTAGATAATAACATAATGGTTTGGTAAATAATGGGATTTTATTAATCAATTTTAGTAGGATTGTTGGGTGTTTTTTTGTGAGTTTAAGGCTATTTTCTAACCTTAAAAGTGCTATTTTTAAGTATTTTTAATTAAAATAAATAAATAAAAATAATAAAAAATGTTGACTTTTTGACCGTTGACCGTTGACCATTGACTGTTGACCGGTTCGCATGTATAATTGTGTGCGCTGGGTGAGGCTCGAACCCGAGACCTCCCGTACGCGTGCACGCAGCTCTACCAACTGAGCTACGTGTCTAACCCGAAATATTTCTGTTTTTAATTATATTTATATATTAATTGAATTAAACAGAAAATCATTTATTTTAAAAAACAATTTTAAAGCATCGAACCGGGGCGCTCCACAGGTCTCGAACCCGGGACCTGTGGGTTGAGTTAACACACAGTCCACCGCTGGACTGTGTGTCTAACTTGTTAAATAAACCGATTTTTATTATACTTATATACAAACTAAATATTTTCATTTCTGTCTTAAATAAAAAGTTTGATAATTGTCCGGACCGGTGCGGTAGTCCGGACTCGAACTCGTGACCTGTGATTAAACATTCACACAGTCCACCACTGGACTGTGTGTCTATCTTGGTTATTATTCCGGTTTTATTAAACTTAACATCTTACGCAGTGACTCCGGTTCGGTTAAAAAAAGGAACATTTTTATTAGGGCGAAGGTGCGTGGGACATGTATCGAACTCGGGACGTGAGCGTGCTTAATTTGCACACAGTCCACCGCTGGACTGTGTGTCTAACCCGAGTTATATCTTGATTTTAATTAAACTTATAGACTACTGAAAACTTCGTCTTCTTCGTCGAATTTAACGAGAACTATCGTCCGACTGATTCGTCGATTAAATCATGTTCTTTTAGTGTTTTGAGGTTAATTACAGGTGAGATAAATAAAAAGAATGAAAAATTAGGCGTAAGGTATACCGAACTGGACTCCTCTGTTTCTCCGGCGAAACTCCGGTGACAGCAGAAACTTCCGGCGACGTGTGTCTTGCGGCAGAGAGTCTTCAGAGAGCTTGAGATGGATGTGAGTGGCTACGGTATAAGTTCTGGGTGTTCAGTAAGGCTCAGAAGTGAAGGGCTCGGTTTTCCGGCGAGGTGCAGAACTTTTCCGGCGAGTGGAATTACGTCCGGTAAAGGTGTGATTGTGAGCGAAAAAGCTAGCAAAGGTTTGAGGAGGTATTTATAGGGCGGGACATCGACGTATTTGGCCCGTTTTCCGACTTGATTCGTCGGTTAGAAACTTTCCGGCGGTTATAACTTGTGTCGCGGACTCAGGCATCGGTTATAACCGATGTAGTGATTAAAGTTTACGTTATAACTGAAGTAACCGTCCAATCTTAGCGAGATAGTCGGAATTTCCGACGACTGCAATTGGGCGCGTCGGTATTTGAATTCGATACTCATGTTATGAATTAATTGTCTTCAATATTGAACAAGAAACACAAGTGGCGCAGTGGTTGGATGGTTGGAAGATAAGTTGTTTGCTGAAACGCTGGCTGACCCGGGTTCGAAACCCGGCAGCACTAATTTATTTTTAAATCACTATTTTTAAGACTTTTTCAAATATAAATTATATATTCCCATATATTTATTAATTATGTATCGTTTAAAATTATTTTGGGCATTAAATTCGCAACGAAATTTTTAACTGATTGTTCGGTTAATAAACGGAGCGGGTTTGGTAAATCCGGTTTTTGACGGATGTTACAAAAAACAAGCTTATTCAATCACAAGGATTATTTACGACAAACTTTGAAAGACTGCCGATTCTCATAGCGACGCACACTCCGGAACAAGTTTACAACATTAACATACCTTTAATAACACTTGCATAACTTAGAATTAGTTTTGAAGGCTTCGGTATGGCAAAATCATGCTTTTGCAACTTCAGGGGCTATTTTGCAAATTCTGCGAAACTACGCCAATTCGTGTATCTCTTAATCCGGAACACGTACGGACATCCAAAAATTTTTGTAATCATTAAAATCTTATATTTTGATGATTGGAATGCAAAAATATCATTCGTTATGCTTTTACGGTCATACACGCGTTCGTTACGATTTTCGTCGTAATTAACCGAAAACCACAACCGTACGACCAAACGAACCGACACCCAGAACATTTTTGAACATTTTTCAAGTTCCCTATGTTATTTCATCCTTGTGAAGCTTGAAAATGAGGTTAACGGGTATTAGAAGTGCCAAAACACGACGAAATGAGTGAAGGGGCCTGTTATGCCAATTTGTTAAACTATCTGCCAGCTAAAGGGCTTACGGACCGTAAGCCCAAAGCCCTTACGGTCCGTAAGGACCCCCCCCCAGCTCAGCAGAATGGTTAAAACCAGATGGCAGCCTCTTGTTTACTCCTTGGACACCAAGCAAATCAATTTTGCCACCAATTCACCTGCATTTGACACTTGTTAGGACCTCCATAAGATCATGCCAACACATGGGACACTTGGAATGATCTTGTTGATCCAAGAACACTATAAATACCCATCAAAGTTCATCTCATTCCTTGCTCAATTCTTTTCTTTCTCTCAAACACTCTAAGTGGAGGCTACCACATTGTTGGATGCCTCCTACCTGAGTTGTTCTTGTCTTCTTGTAGCTCTTGGGTGTTCTTCAACACAAGTAAGTGCTCTATCCTTATCTTGTTTCTTTTGTTTAGCTATTTCAAGCTAAAAGTCAAACAGAGTTTGACTTTCAGCTTTGACCATTATTTGGTCAAGTCAAAGTCCAATTGGACTTTGCAACGTGATCGTAATCATGATGGTTATGATCCATAGCGATCACGCCTACAGATTACCATGTTTTCTAGTTGTAGTGACGAGTCAAAGTTTCGGTTAATAATGCGCAAAGTGCGCATTATACGATGGAACTACTTTCGGGTATCAAAACACTTTGTTTTTATACCAAATCAGTTTTAAAAACCCAGGTTAGACATGCTTAACATGTCTAACTTGTCACTTTTAGTTTAATGCTTGCTTAGGGTCGTAAGGTCTTGACCACCGCTTTTACTTTGAATCCGACCCATTTGGTCGATCTTAGGATTGACCATACTCATATTAGGGACCATAGTTGTATAGGGAATAACCCTCTGAGGTTATACCTTATGGTCACGTCGTTTGGTTAGTTTTATGTTAAGTCGCCTAGTATGCCTTTATAAATGACCAAAATGCCCTTTTGCGCATAAATTGATTTTTAGCTTATGTAACCAATGTTTTGCCATATAGACTTGTGTTACAACTCTATTAAACTTGTTTTGGCATATAAGACTTATCATAGGGCATATCTAACCATCCGATCATGTGTGTACGCAAATGACCCGTTAAAGTAGCATAAACTACCTTAACAAGTCATTATAGGTCAAAAGCACTTAGGAATCATTTCAAATCAGAATGTTAACTTTGTTAAACCTTTTCATATGAGTCCCAACACTCATTTGGTTTACAAGACCTCATTCTATCCGATCCTCCGATTAATGTCCCGATGTTAACATAGTTATCCAATATTAGGACACACGTGATTTCTGGGACTCATGAGCTTTGGTTTATCTTCTTGAACAAGTGAGTACATAGTCCCCTCTTTTACTTTTTCAAATGTTTTAGGGTGAAACATATTGTGCCTATGACTACTTTCGGGTTTTCATGACATTATACATGCTTTGATTATATAGTACATATAGTACATGATTTCCATTGCATTTGTGGCATATGTTGACTTAGCATATGAGCACATTGATTTACATTATTTCTTGCTATGTATGTTGACTGGGCATGCTAGCACATTGATTTCAAGGACACTTTTTGCGGTATATGTTGACTTAGCATATGAGCACATTGATTTACATTATTTCTTGCTATGTATGTTGACTGAGCATACTAGTACATTGGTTTTCAAAGACATTTCTTGCTATGTATGTTGACTGAGCATACTAGTACATTGGTTTCCAAAGACATTTTCGCTTACATTGTTCATGACATATTGGTACGTTGGAGATTGACTTAATACATTCATTAACATTGATCACGCCGACCGGAAGTGTGTAATGGTACCATAGGATTGGCAATCCCATTCCCACTTCCCGGGTTTGTTTGGAAGCGACTTTAGGGAATGACAGAATCTGATGAAATGGATAGACTTTTATCTTTATAAGAGTCTATTTGACTGTCAACAAGGTTTGAGTGTGTTTGCCAACAAACTAAACCTATGTTTTCAACAATAAAAGTATGACTTATAAAACAAAACGTTTGATATTCAAAGACATTGTTTTATACAAGACATTCGACTATACAAGACATGGTTTACATTTGACATTCTGGTTACACAAGACTTTATTCATACATGACATTTGTTTACTTGACATTGGTTTATATGACATGCTTATTACAAGACATTTCTTTGGTTTAAACAAGACTTTTGATGGTTGGTTTATAGTAAGTGATTTAAATATCGGGACGTGTGTAATATGATAAAAGCATGGTGGATACGCCGCTGGTACTTCCTATATATAAGTGTTTTTATCATATTGGATATCGTGTCGTTCTCTAAATCATTTCAAACAAAGTACAAGACAAGACATTTTTTTTATGTATGACATGACAATTTTACACGAGACATGACTTATATTTTGGTTAATGATTTAAACATGCATTATTTCTTTTATATCATTCGATTTATCTGATAATTTTATAGAAGAAAACATTTTGTAAGTTTCATGGCCACTTTTCTTTAACTAAGTATGCCTTTAAACATTCTAGGCCATGAATCTTGAACGCAAAACCTATGTTACTCACATGCATTTTTATGCTGACGTACTTTATTTTCACATATGTTTCAGGAGCGAATGTTTGATTGTCAAGCTTGCTACACTTAGGGCGGACTTGGTCCTTAGTGAATATAAAATCAAGAAGAATGTTTAACTTTTATTGTATTTTCCGTTTTTATTCCAGACAATGTAAACAATTCTATTAAATAAAACTTAACTTGTTATGCCATGGTTGTTGAAACAATAGTTCTATTACGACACTCCCCGACGATAAACGAACTCGGTATTCATGTTGACCCTGCAAAGATAGAAGCTGTTAAGAATTGGATTGCACCTAAGTCGCCTTCTGAAATTCGTTTGTTCCTTGGCTTAGCTGGATATTATCGCCGTTTCATCTCGAACTTTTCAAAGATCGCTGTTCCTTTGACTTCGTTGACTAAGAAAGATAAACCTTTTGTTTGGGGTCCCGAACAAGAGGAATCTTTCCAAACACTCAAGGACATGCTTTGTAATGCTCCTATCCTTACTCTTCCCGATGGAAACGGCGACTTTTTCGTGTATTGCGATGCCTCTAACCAGGGTCTGGTTGCATTCTCATGCAACGAGACAAAGTAATCGCGTACACGGTCAAGGCAACTCAAAATTCATGAGAAAAACTATACTACGCACGACCTTGAACTTGGTGCGGTTGTTTTTGCATTAATGATTTAGCGACACTACCTTTATGGTACCAAGTGTACGGTCTTCACCGACCACAAGAGCCTACAACATATCTTTGACCAAAAAGAACTCAACATGCGTCAACGCCGTTGGGTAGAATTGTTGAACAACTACGATTGCGACATTCACCACCATCCTGGTAAAGCGAATGTTGTGGCTAATGCACTTAGTCGTAAAACTCATGTTATGAGTACTCGTTGCTACAAAATAATGGGAAACCTTCTTGACGTCATTCGCGACGCTCAGCATTCGGTCATAAGTGAAGGCTAGCTCAAGTTTGAATTGAAAACCGGTGACCAGCGTCCATTCGTTGCTAAGGCTGATGGTATCTTTTACTTCAACAATCGTATGTGGATCCTCGACCGTAACTCCATTCGGACTACCTTGATGGGTGAAGCCCACAAATCCCGATACTCCGTCCATCCTGGAGTTGATAAGATGTACCACGATTTGCGTGCATCATATTGGTGGCCTGGGATGAAACACAATATCGCTCTCTACGTGTCCAAATGCCTTACGTGTTCCAAGGTCAAGGCAGAACATCAACGTCCCTCTAGTCTGCTCGAACAACCTAAAATGCCCGTATGGAAATGGGAGAGCATAGCCATGGACTTCATCACGAAATTACCTCATACTACCTCGGGTCACGATAGCATTTGGGTTATCGTTGATCGTCTGACGAAATCCGCTCACTTCCTTGCCCATTCGTGAAGATTACAAAGTCGAGAAATTGGCTCGTATCTACACGGATGAAATCATCAGTCGTCACGGTACTCCTCTTGATATTATTTCTGATCGCGATGCTCGTTTCACTTCTCGCCTTTGACAAACTTTCCAATCCGCCCTTGGCACTCGTTTGAATCTTAGCACCGCTTTTCATCCTCAATCTAACGGTCAGACCGAGCGTACTATCCAAACTCTAGAGGATATGCTTCGATCATGCGTAATCGATTTTGGCGGCAACTGGGATTCGCACTTACCCTTGGTAGAATTCTCATACAACAACAGCTATCACACAAGTATTCAAATGGCTCCATTTGAAGTATTGTATGGTCGCAAGTGTCGTTCGCCTATTGTTGGCACGAGATCGGAGACGTACAACTCACCGGTCCCGAACTAATACAAGAGACGATGGATAAGATCCTGCAAATACGTGACAACTTAATCAAAGCACGAAGCCGACAAAAGAGTTATGCTGATAGAAGACGTAAGACCTTGGAATTCAATGTTGGTGATCAAGTACTCCTCAAGGTATCACCTTGGAAAGGAGTTGTTCGTTTTGGTAAGAAAGGCAAGCTCACTCCTCGCTATGTAGGTCCTTTCAAGGTTCTCGAAAGGATTGGCAAGGTAGCGTATCGACTGGATCTACCTCAAGCGCTCAACAATGTTCATCCAGTCTTCCACGTTTCAAACTTGAAGAAGTGTTTAGCTGAAGAAGGACTTCAAGTCCCACTCGATGATCTTCAAATCAACGAGACATTGCACTTTGTGGAAAAACCAGTCAAGATCATGGACCGAGGGACCAAACAATTAAGGCGTAGTAGAATCCCTACGTGAAGGTTCGATGGGAAGGAAAACGTGGCGCTGAGTTTACTTGGGAACTCAAAAGAGATATGAAGACTAAGCATCCACATCTGTTCGTTAAACCTTCCTAAATTTCAGGACGAAATTTCCTAAAGGAGGCGAGACTGTAACGCTTCGCCTTTCGCAACTTTCTATTTTTAGAAAGGACGAATCGGAATCCTATTTTCGGAAATTTGCCATCTTATAATTGTATCTCATTTTCGAATCGTTGTAAATCTGAGACTTGATTGTAATGAAATTTATATTTTATGCGAGATAGACATTATATATACACTGGTTCGTGCATACATTCATTGCATGATTTCTAAACATGAATTAAATCGTAAATCCTTATCGTGTATTCGTAATGCGTACACGCTTCATTCACACGAGACACTTGATTATTCGATCGCAAAAAGTATAATTATGAATCTACACTTGTAACCATCTTAGGAATTTTTAAACTTTAAAACCCGCTCTTTTCGCTAATAAAACTCTAGCTTATGAGGTTAATACTCCCGAAATAACTTGTCACACGATAATACATGTTATGTACATAATACATAACATCTATTAACCTAATATATAACATTAAATAACAAAAAATAAGAAAAAAAATAAAAATTGGCAGCCCCTATTTTTCAGCTTTGGGCTGGGTTTAGTGGACTAGTTTCAAGTCTAAACTCCTCCAAATCTTATCCAAAGCCCAACCCACTTAAACCCTAATCCCTTCCCTGTATAATAAACACTTCCCCACTCCTTATTCCACTTTTGCAAGCCTCCAAACACTTCAAAAACTCTCCCAAACTCAGCTGAGTTTCAGCCACGTTTTTTAGAGTTCCAGCCATAAAAGGTGAGTTTTAACTCACTTCTACTTCAATTTTCTTCTTGTTTCTTCCTCTATAACACTTGTACAACTTCTAGGAAGGTTCTCACAAGTTTGATTGGGCAAACTAAGGTGAAACCTCACCATTTTTTAGGTCCAAAGTGCACCTAAAATTCTGCTCATTTTCATCTTTTTGATTCTTCATGTTTTGGAAGAAAACTCATGTTTTCTTCATACATTCCTATGTCCTAATGCTCACAACATTGTATGGTTAGTTGGGCTTAAAAACAATGGTGTACATTCAAATTTAGAGGATTTATCCTTATAAACTTTCTGTTTTCATGGAGCTTTAAGCTCACAAGTGATGCAAGTCTTGAACTTGTTCATGTGTGTCTACCTTGGTTAGCTTGGGCTATCCTAACTCTAAGACCACACATCACTTGATGATTTTCATCATTATCCCAAGTTAGTTTGCTAGCTTGAAAGTGTCACCCCGTCTAGCCTTTGACGTTGTCAAAGTTTGCTCACCGGGTTGTATTTCACTTGGATACTTGGTATCATGGTGACACATCTTTACATTCGTTATTTACTTTCTTGTATGTTATTATCTTGTTCTAAGACCCTCCTTGTTACCTTTGGTGACTCGTGAAGTGGTGAACAATCATATGAGGTCCAAAGTGGATGGTTAATCCTCCCACCTCCTACTTGACTTACATGATACTAAGAGGTTCCAAAGTGGATGGTTCATCCTCCCACCCCCTACATGATTATATAACTATATGGAACTATATTGTAATCCTAAAACCAAAACCTTGATAATGACATTATAATCAACTATCAAGTTATTAAGTTTAACACTAAAGTATGTAATTCCTTGTCACGATTCTAACAGGTTCAGAACCTATGAAATCACATCCAACTCGTAAGAGTTACTATAGTGTCAAGAACGAGTTTACATCTTAGTGAATACTTTCGTATCATAATACTTTAACAAACTTATTTTTAATCATGCTTGAATACTCCTCATCTCCCATCTAAACTCTATACTCATACGCCTCGTTTCCTCTTGTAGGATAATTCGGCGTCATTCTCGAACCAAGTCTTCACGGATTGTCAAGTGTAGAAAAGACTAACAAAACGTGAGTACACTCGACCCACTTTCGTTTATAACACTTTTGGGTGTAACATGTTTTACTTATACAAAAATCACGAACACTTAAACTTTATGAAACACACAAACAATCATATACCCATGAATACTTGAATCATATACTTGTTGTTTGTCTTGGATATTCGTTATGCTATGCTTTAGTCATTAACTATTTTTAGCCTTCGTTTGACATGTATAGCGCTATAGGAATTCACGCATCCACCTCCATCATGTTATTCGTGAGGTCATGTTAAAACATCGTGATTGCGTTAAGGGTTTGATTATTAGTATTGCATGCCTTGATATTGCTCTTGTATAGATTTAGTTGCCATGGGGATTGTTTAAATTATTCGTATACGTATGCTATGCCTAAACTTGTGTATTCGCCTTTGCTTTCGCATTGACATTATTTTAAAACATGTTACAGGTTGAAAGAGATGATGCTATGAAAACAATTTAGCAAGGACTAGATACACACAAATTAGATGTTAGGTTTAATGTTGATGTATCAATTTTGTTATGACTTTGCAAATGTTATGTTGTTTCTTTGTTTTGTTACATTGATGTATTTGGCAATTTTTATGAAATGAAATATGGTTTAATTAATTATTGTCACTTATTAATGTTGTGAGCAATGAGCAATCTAGTTTTCGTCTCATCCTGATGTTTCCGCCATGGTTGGGATGTGACAAAAAGTGCGTGAAAACTCACTTAGAACACTTAGAGTTTCATTCCTTGCTTGGAAGACTTGAGAGAATTTGGGAGTTTGAGAGAAGATTTGGCGTGTGGAAATGTTTAGAAGGTGGTGGAGGCTTGTATTTATAAGCGGGTATTAGGGTTTAGGATTTAATGAAGGCGGAAAGTGATTGGAGGAGAAAGGAGGTTGGAAAAACTTTTGGTTTTCCTCACTTTTAGTTCTTGTACTTTGTAACTAGGTTATTTAATAACGTTTTCTTGTATTTTTGCTTGTTTTTAGGTATCCAAAGTGTATTTTAAGTCTTGGTTTTGCGTATAAACACGTATTTAAATATTGATTGCGTATATAACACAAATATGAAAGGTAACACGTATATGTATAAAATGAATTTCCATTATGATCAAAGCCTCGGATTACAGGATTGGAAATGAACCACGAATACGACACGATTACCAGTTTCTAAAAATAGAAATGTGAATACAACTTTCTAAATATGGAAAGTACAGAAAATACAGAGCGTTACACGAGGGGAATTCGGATTTTCGTTGGGTTCCACACTTTAATATTTACCGTACTTTGTAATTTTTTTCCTTTTTTAGAATTTATTATGTAGTTTTTTTTTATTTTTTAGGATTAGTTTTTTTTTATTTTTAGGATAAAGTAGGTTTTTTTAAATCTTTTTAGGATTTTATGTAACTTTTTTTTAAAATTTAATATAAGTTTGTGTTTTATTTATACAAATGTCAACTATATATATAAAAAAATATCCACATGTCAGCCCACGTCGGCTTGGCCACGCCGCTTCCACACCTCACTTTTTTGGGGTGGACTTGTGGAGCCCACACTCGCCACGTGTCGAGCAATGCCCCCAACCTAAGCCCCCCGTACCCCGCGGTCGAAGCACTCTCGCATCCTTCGCTATATGGAGATGTTAACAAGTCCAGACCTCACGTAACTCTTACATGCATGCCTCGAACACAAGACTGCACAACATTACTTAACGACTCTTCTAGAGTCACCTAAGCACTTTAACCAAGCACTTGAAAGGACAAACTCATCAATAGAAGGTTCTCATGCGCGCATTCTAATTTCTGATACACATCATTGTCTAATCGAGGCAAGGGGGTGGTGTAGCAATTCATTAATGGTCTAACGTGGCGATTGATGACCCCATCATGCTCCCCACACCCTTCAGCCTAAGTATTTCTAATCAAACCTTAGGTAGGCACTCATAATGTGTCATTGTATATGTACCTTCAGACACACACACTTATTCTTTTGTTGAAGTTTAATCACTGAGTCAACCCTTTGTGAGGAGGCAAGATTTAAGCCCATTCACAACTTTCAACAAAAGAAAACAGCATAATAACATTGTGTATTATCGATTGCTCTATTTTGATTATATCGTCTTGCTTAAGTGTTATGACTTCTTTCATTCCCATAAAACAAAGATACTATTTCCAATACATATATTTTGTTGCAATAATATGTTTTTGTTCTCTCTAGATTTTATTAACCTTTAGCTATTTCCTTAGCATGCAAACAAAGCATGGGTAAAGTTAATACAATGTCTTCTAAATCTAAGAAATATACAAAAACAGAATGGGTCACAAAATATAATACAATATCAAGCAAGCTATAACACAATACCGTAAAATATAACAGAACGGCAAAGAAAAAAATACAATGATTTAGAAAAAAGACACAATGACGCAAATATAGAAAAATAAAATGCTAAAACAAAAGACACAATGATATAAACAAAAATTCTTAAATCTATAAACTATAAATCCAAAAGTGGAAATCTAAAATCTCATATCGTAGAGTTCGATAACACAATTCTAATGCCACTTGAATGAGGTCAATCGAAGTATGTTTCATACCCTTTTCACGGCTTCTTATTTTTAAGAGAATTTGCATTTAATCCTTATCTTGATTCTGAAATGTTTGAATAAAGAGAAAAAAGATAGTTTAAACCGAATTTGATGAATTTGGAAATCAATGGAAAGGTTTAAGTTTTCTTTGAAGGATATGTCACATTCGATTAATAAGAACCTTAAATGAATTAACGGTAAAGTGACTTAACAAGAATAAAAGAAAAAACCAACACATCCGAAACAAAAATTTATTGGTTAGAATAATTAAAAGCGAGTTAAATACCATTTTAGTCCCTGTGGTTTGGGCCACTTTGCAGTTTAGTCTAAAGGTTTCATTTTTTGCATGTGGGTCCAAAAAGATTTCACAATTGCCATTTTAGTCAACTGGGTTAACTTCATCCATCTTTTTCGGTTAACGAGAAGGTAATTCGGTCAGTTTATATGGTCGACTTGCCCTTCTAGTTAACAGAATCACATATAAAATGACCGAATTGCTCTTCTCGTTAACATAAAACATGGATGAAGTTAAACCAGTGGACTAAAATGGCAATGGTGAAACCTTTTTGGACCCACAAGGGAAAAAAAAACTTTTAGACTAAACTGACAAAATAGCCCAAATCACGATGATAAATTGACATTTAATTCATTAAAAGTTCTCTTCTGGATTCACTACAACTAAAAGACAAACTTGTATCTCTTTTATAAAACTTTAAAGCCAATAAATTAGAAATCCAAGAAACCTTAGCCCCCTCTTTTAGCACGTGAAAAAGGTTTAAAAAGCGTACATTCAAAAGTTACAAGTTGTTTACGTGTGATCTGTATCATTAAAATGGTTGCTTTAACAAGACTCCCGAGTCGTTTTCATAATAAACAACTAGACTAGGGTTGTCACCACCTTCATTAATTGCAAACTACTAATCTAGACACGTTAGGTGTCACCAAACTAGAAGCTCAAACATATGAAATGGGGGTTCATGTAATTGTACATTATGCATTGTTGGTAATAATACACATGCATTTCTTGATCTATCTTACTTTTGGCGTTATATCTAATGGCTATAAAACTTATATTTGATATATGCACTTATATCGCATATTCATTTCAATCATAATATATATATGGGAGAGATAGAAAGAAAACTCATATTATTTAAAAAACTAAGAAATCCAAATGAATGGACCTCCTTTTGCCACGTGTTACACATTTTTGCAGATTGTGTTACGTGTAACAACCAGAGGATGTCACGTGTTACGTGTAACAGCTTTTGCAGACTTTCAGCTTTTTCTGAAAAAGTAAAAGTTGTTACGTAACATATGGCAGCCTCTGGTTGTTACACGTAACACGTCTGAAAAAGGTGTAACACGTAGCAAAAGGAGGTCCATTCATTTAGGTTTCTTAGTTTTCTTAACCAATATGAGTTTTAATAACTAATATGAGTTTTCTTCTTATAATTTCCCTATGTGTGTGTGTATAAACAAATAATTCAACAAGTTTTAATAATCGGACTCAACAACTAAACTACACACGCACGACACAGTGTAGTATGCCCGGTAAGACCAAATCTCGATCCTAAGGTCTTTATGCAAACGCTCTCAATAAACTACCATCGTTGAATAAAAGTTAATTTTAGAATATATGTTTGTGGTTTTAATTAATTAATTATTAACCACTAATTTTAAATAATAACCTAGCACGAATACTAAGACGACTAGGCGTAGGATCTTAATAATAAACTCACACACTCTCGGGATTGAATATTCGGTATTAACCATTTTTCTAAGGATACGGAAAATAAGGTTTGCTAAGATACACTAGATTTCCTCGCGGTCTCACTAATGCTACCCGATAATCCCAAACTAAGCGTTTAAAGGTAACGATTTTAATGGCTTCGGTTCATCTCCCCATCTCACCTACTAATATGCTTAGGTACCCAAGATTAATTTTCCTTCCGGTCTCACTAATCACAATACATCCCAAGATGTGAAAGGTAATCTATTTATCACGGTTTTAACTTGATTTGCTAGGATCTAAAGGCTACTACTATGGTTCCCCTCCCGGTCTCATCAAAACTCATATACTAAAGAACTAGACAAACCAATACCTTATCCCCTCCTGATCTCAAGGATAACAGAATACTCGTTTTAGCAATGATAATACTCGTCCCTAGGGTTTTCTAAAACAATAAACCACAAGCAAGTTCACAAACACAAAGTAAGCGAATAGCATGCAGAACTCATATCAAACAATACGAAATCAATTAACATAAGTATCATGCAAAACAAGTATAAAATCACAGCCAAATAAAGCATGCATACATGATAAATCCAAACAATAAATAGATAAGTTCCTAAACATTAAATAAACAAATAAAAAATTCAAAACCGAGAATAACACGAGTCTACCTAATAATCACCATGAGCCTAGGTAGTTTGAATGTATATAGTTGCTCATGGTGATGAAAAACAAATCAAATAAGTGATAAACAAATTTGATTACACATGTTTCAAAACCAAAAATAACTAAACAATAATATCTAACTGATTTGCACTTTGATCTTCAATCCATGCCTCCCAACTTTGATCCAAGCTCCAATTCGCCTTCAATAGCTTCGTACCATGATTATACCCCGTCCAACTGGTTATACATGTATATATATGGATTTAAGGAGTATATAGTGAAACACGATTTCTCATGACATTGGGCCACTAGCATACTGCTAAGAGTAAATTGGACCGGCCTTGCGTATCATTAACGGCCCAAATCCAAGAAAAAGAGGGCAGTGGCACATGTGTAATCAAGGAAATTTTTGTCCCCCAGCATGCACATTCGTACTTTGTTATAATCAATCCGTTCCTATAGACTGAAACCTTGCACAACTAGTCGAGCCTTGTTACGTCTAATCACACCTCGATCATCTTTCTCAAATTTGAATACCCATTGAGTCCCGATTTTGTTCTTATTCTCTGGAAGATCAACTAAGTGCCAGACTCCTAACTTCTTAAATTGCATAAGCTCTTCTTGCATCGCATTCACCCAAGAATCTTATTTCAATGCTTCTTTGGATGTTCTCGGTTCGATTTGAGATATGTAAAAAGCATTAGCGAATTTATTCTGAACTACTGATACTTTTCAATACACTCAACTTAACGATTTTGCAATTTGATTTCGGGTTTAACTCCACTCGAAGGATCACCAATTACATTTTGAAGAGGATACTTGTTATAAATTCTGAGCAAAGAATGTGTAGGAATATTTACTTCAGAACTTAGATTGTTCAAGTTAAGCTCAGCTACGTTCTCAGTTACTGGTGTACTTGATGTTGTAGCTTCATCTACAGTAGGAACTGGTTCGGTCACAGCTTCATGATATTCTTCATCAGTTTGAGATTCTTCATCATAATTGTTAGCATCTTCAAACTCTTCGCTAGAAAAAATATTAGCATCTTCAGTTTGAATTTTGTTTCAAGTTTGGGGTCAGGTGTTGTGTGTGAGGCACTAGAGTGTTTACAGATGTTGTGGGGGAAACATCAGAAGTTGTAGGAGTTACAACATCTAGTATGGGTATGTATATGCTCTGACTTTGATAATACATTTGAGCAATCTCTTCATTTGTAGGCTCTGGAGGTAGGTTCAAAGATTTAAACAATGAATCATATTCAAACATCTAGTCGGGTCTTTTACCGGTTTCAGGTAGTGTGTATCTTTGGCAATCAATGTGCAACCATTCGACAATCTTTGCGGTTTAGGAAGAAAAACTCTCTTCTTTAGATTATTATACCCGAAAAATATCATTCTTCTACTTTCGCGCCAAATTTACCATCTGAATTTAACAATGTACACGGAGATCCAATGGTTCAAGCTTCTTAACCGTTCAAACTTGGTTCAGGGTGTAACAAGTTGTAGCTACAGCCTCATTCCAAAATTCAACTGGCAGCTATGAATTTTCTAGCATTGTACGTGCAGTTTTGATCAAAGTACAATTATTTCGTTCTGCTACACAATTTTGTTGCGTTGTGTAAGGTGCAATGAGCTCGTGTAGAATTCCTTTATCATTGTAGAACTGGTACATATTCTGATTCTTGAACTTAGTTCCGTTATCACTCCTAATCATTCGTACCTTCAATTTGTAAGTTGATTCAGCTTTAAGGATCAATGTTTTCACACACTCATATGTTACATCTTTCGAAGTCAAGAACATCACCTAAGAAAATCTGGTAAAAACATTTGTGGTCAATAAGTAATACGAATCTCCATCAATACTTTTGACATTAATAGGGCCAAAGAGATTCATGTGTAATCTTTCCAAGGGTGTATTGATCGAATTAAAGAACTTGATCGGATGTGACTTCTTCTTCTACTTGACCTTCTTACAAGATATGCAGTCGTCATTAAGATGAAAAAACTTTACATTAACACCTTCAACAAGATTTTTCTTCACACGACAATTCATTTCCCATAAATGAATATGACCCATACGATGATGCCATAACACTGATTCTTTTTTAGTAGCATGCGAAATAAAACAAGTTTATGTTGTAGTAGTAATGGATACGATGCTCATATTAAGAATATAAAGATCATTCTCCCAAGTAGCACGATTTTAGAATCAAACATTCTTTGTCATTAAAATGGGTGGTACACTTTTTGCCACAAATCTGAGAGATGCTAAGCAAAATGTTTTCAAGATCTGCAACATAGTTGACCTTATGAAAACTCAAACAAGCGTTCGACAATATTTTGTGTCCAGTAATTTGATCTATTTCTTCTCCTGCAAAGGCGCTATAGCCTCCATTGAATGGTTTGACATCGTGAAGGAGAGCTACTACACATATCATGTGCTGAGATGTTCCGCTATCCATAATCCACTTGTTAAAACGGATCTATATGGAGCTCACTGCACATAAATGAAAATAAATTAGTTTAACAGGGGGACCTAAGCCTTGTTGGTCTTGAGTCGTCCAAATTCATCAATTATTGAAACATCCATCTGTGTACATGTTGGAACATATGATGCACCTTCTAAAACCTCATTAGTTGGACTAGGAACACCATCTCGTTTCCACATCTGTTGTTTTAAAAATGTTTTCTTTTGATTTTACAGTTTTTGAAACACTTGGACTAGGAACACCATGTGGTTTTAGTTCAACAATTTTCACAAGTTGCAAAATTTTCTTAACAAAATTCTTTTCCTTCTTAAATTGCTTTTTAAGTCTCTCCTTTCGAAAATATAAAGTTTTCTATTTAGTGGATCCACGAGGTTCATCATTTACCTCGTTATTCAACTTGTGCAAATAAGGACCATTATAAGAAACATGACCTACTTCACTACAATTATAACACATTCTCCTATCAACCAAATTAAGATTTGCATGTTTAGCACTATAGTGTAAGATGATGAAGCACGTGAACTAGAAATCTCAGCTACTTGATGCTGTTGGTTTCTCTAGAGCAACTTCGTTTGTTCAACAAATTGTTTGTTAGATTTGTTTTCAAAACTTTTCACCTCATTGACACTATTCAGTCCTTTCACATACTCTGTCCTTTTCAAATTGTTTTGTTTAGGATTTCATGTGTTTCTAGACTGATTGCTTCAAGGCTGATTGTTTATATTCTGAGCAACAAGTTTTCTAGAATTTTGTTGACTAAGCTTTTATTCAACCTGGTTTGTGTCTAATTCTTTCAACTACATGAAATTTATTAACTATCATATTAGGATTCACATTCTCAATTGGGAATTCATTATCTGAATAAAGTCTACTTGAACGCTTCAGTTGATACATAATCACTATATTATGAGGCTCACACATAATATGGGTTTTTTTAATGTTATCGTTTGTTTTAACTTTCAACTTCTCAGAAATATCAATTTCCTCTACTTTAACTTCATCACAAATAAATTTCTCTTGAGTAACATACAAATCATCAGGTAAACCATCACATGGATCGACAACCACATGCGTACTAACAACAAAATCAGTAATCTCATCTTCTTTAGGCATTTTTGCAAACTTGTTGTTAACTGGTGAGGACATTTGTTATATCCTACACCGACCTTTTTATTACCTTGTAATTTGTTAGAAATTATGTGATCAAGCACATATGACGAGTAGGATTAACTTTCAAATTTTATTATTTAAATTTTCATGTTCACATTTGGTATGTACAAGTTGTTTGTTTAGTTTATCAACTGGGATAACTATTTGTTGCCTCTTGTTTATAACAGTAATTTTCAAATTTGATGCATCTTTTGTTAAAGCCTTGATTATGTTTTTAAAATCCTTTTCATTTTATTTTAAAACTCTGAAAGGTTCCTGAAGATTAGTGAGATCGTCTGCTAAATTCTGATTATACTCTTTGAGTTTTACCTTCCGACTCAATGAATTTTTCATAGTTTGGCTTAACAGGATATTCAAAATGTACCTTAGAAAACTTGGCCATATATGCATGATGTGCTGGAATAGATGAGAAATCTTCAAAACACTAAGAAAAATCCTTGTTGAGTCACATAATAGAGATTTTGTCTTAAAAATATCATTAAAAGTTTTCAATTTTTAGAACAAAAATAGATTTTGGCTCTTTGATTTCAGCAAAGCATGCAGATCCACTTGTTAAAGCATTATGATTAAAAAAACACTTGACCAATCAAATCCTTCATAATGTTGTACTACCAACGCCTTTGAGTTTGAAACATTCTGATTAGTGGTTGAAGAAGATGGACTAGTAGGAACAGTTGTTCTTTGGTTGTTTTGAGTAACAACTTGAGCTGGTGTTTGTTGAGTTCTTGGTTGTTGGTTTCGATGTGGTTGATATCTTAGTTGTTGTGGTTCGAGTCTATATTGGAAACTTTGTTGCTGAAAGTTAGATCTTTTGTTGAAATGATTCTAATTTCCCTCTTGTTTAGGTTTTCTACATTCACGCTTGAAGTTTCTAGCCTCACCACAATAAAACAAATAACATTGCTCTTATCAAAGCCCAATTGAGTATTTTTGCTCAAGCTTAAAAAGACATACGTTAGTTTTCACTAGTGAATTCAGCAACAAACATATTATAAAGAGTAAATTGCACAAAACGTCCTTTATGTTTCCTCAAACTTGCAGGTTTCAGCCTTAATGTTTAAAAGTTGCTAAAAACAGCCTTTAAGTTTATTTTTGTTACGGGTTTCATCCTTTGTCACTAACCTAGTTATTAATCCTTGTTAAATGGCCTCACATGCATAGCATGTGAGGGTAAAACCGTCTTTTCTACTAGTAAGGTTATAAAACCCAAATAAAATCCCAGATGTCTTCATTGCTCCTCTTCTTCAACCTTCTTGATTGAAGATCCTTTATCCCCCAAATTTCCCCCTTCTTTCATCATTTCAACAATCAAGATCCGGTTTCCACAGCTTCTTGTATCGAAACAATATATTGAAATCATATTCCGATCATAGATGTCAACGGTTGGATCTTCAACATCATCATACTGGTGCTACAAATGCAACCGCTCCGTCATCATCCAAACCCACCTCCAAGATTCATCTTTATCGTGCCCAGATTGCTCCGGCGGCTTCATAGAACAGATCCCCAGCCCGACCCGGTTACCCGGAGGTCCACCCGGGTCGGATCTTTACCAAACCCGGTTTCCAGCAGCCGCTATGTACATGGGGTCACAGAGCCCGGGTTCAAACCCTCGTCGGAACGCCGGTGACCGGTCGCCGTATAACCCGGTTATTGTTCTCCGTGGGCCCAGTACCACACCGGAAGGATCGGGAACAAATGAGGATTCCAAATCTCTCCTATTTCTAGAGAGAGAAACACCAGATCCAATACAATACTAGCTAGCACCAGCAGCAGATCTGCTGCATCACTCATTCCAATCTAGAGAGAGAGAGAAGTGTCCGTGTGTGTGAGAGAGAGAAGGGGTTTCACAACAGAGAGCAGGGGTTTCACAACAGAGAGCATCGTCATTGACAGGTGTAGAAAATGGGGTGCTCGTTTTCCGGACTCAACGCGCTGTACGATTCCGCATCCGGTGATGTTTGGATCAACGAACACCGGTTCAAGATCATCCGCCAGCTCGGTGAAGGTGGATTTGCTTACGTCTTTTTAGTTAAGGAGGTTATTAATGACACTTCGGATGGTGGAGTCTCCAAGAAGATCAAAGATCCGTCTCACATATCTGGTATCCCCAATTTGTTATTCGATTTAGGGTTTTGAAATATTTGCAATGTGTGTGATTGTTGAGTAAAATGGTTTGTGTGTGTAGATGATGGGACTTATGCTATGAAGAAGGTTTTGATTCAGAATAATGAGCAGTTGGAGTTTGTCAAGGAGGAGATTCAGAATAATGAGCCATTTTTTGTCCGGATTTTGGTGTGGAGAATGATTTATGTGTGTGAAAAAATGACGAATATACCCTCACATGTTATGCATGTGAGGGAACTTAACTGAAGAAAATAACGTGGTTAGCTGTAAATGATTGAACCCGCAACAAAAATAAACTTAAAGGCTTGTTTTTAGCAACTTTTAAACATTAAGGCTGAAACCTGCAAGTTTGAGGAAACATAAAGGATGTTTTGTGCAATTTACTCTATTATAAAACCATATGAAAACGCTTTTGAACATTTTGAATCAATTATCAAGATCAAGAATGAGCTTTGTGCATGAATATTTAATATCCAATTACCCTTTTGTTACTTGGATTTCCCCTTATATATGTGCCTCCACAAAATTTAGTGTATCCTCTACTATTTTGCATGCTTTTACAAACATAATTGGTACCGTTTACATCTATATACATGCATGAATATGTTTATTATCTTTTTTATGCTACATGCAAATACACGAATTAAGATATCAATGTTTCAGCCTTTTGGTTTCGCAAATATCCCATTTAGAAATCTTAACTAAACTCACATTTCCTTTCTCGTCTTGGTCGTTTCCAATTTCTTTTCTTCGCGTTTCGGGTCTGAAGTCAACATGGTCAATAAGCGACACCTATAACATATATAATTTGTAGGTTTTAAGTCCTAAAAGCTGACTCATTATTTGACGGCTTTAGGTCATCTTTTACTAGATTGATAGCTAAACGAATCGAAAATGAGATTTATAGTTAAACAGGCAATTGGAGGTGTTCGCGATTCGGTTCAAAACCGTGAACACGCTCAAACCGGATATCGGTTTGGTTTCGCAGTCGGTTTTTCTATACAACTTTCGGTTGGTCGGTTTGAAAATTTTCAAACCGTAGTGAAGAGTTTGGTTTACGGTTTATACTCAAACCGACCGTGTAAAACCGGACCGTGCCATTAAATTTAATTTTCTTTTATATTTGAAATATATTATATTACTTGTTTATAAAATGTGGTAGTTTATTTGCTCGTATAGCCTAGATCCCAAATAACATTTTGTTAAAAAACTAAAATGATACACGATAGACGATAGATGTATAGATACATTCTGTTCTTCTGTTAAATTCAAAATAGACACATTATGTTCATTTGTTTAAATGTTTGTATGATATTCGCATTTTAATTTTATAGGTACAATATAACATTAAGACACAGGTAAAATATGTAGGTGTATCAATGATAAGGTTATTACACATATTTTGAATACCTTTATTTTATTTAACTTTGTGTACTGTTTGTTTGATTTTTTTATAATTCATGCATTATATATAAGAGTTCAATAGAGCTCAAACTATGAAACCAAACAATTATTAGTGGTGTGGTTTGGTTCGGTTTAAAAATTCAACAGTTCGGTTTTTGATAATTAGAAACCGTCACTAACGATTTGGCTCACGGTTTAACCTAAAAATTGTTAAACCAAACCGTAAACAACCCTAGATGCAATCACAAACCAAATCCTGTAACTCTTTACGGTCTGTAACCCAAAATAAAGAACTTGTGAAATCTTGTCATCCATATGAACCGTTTCCAAAAATTGTGATCGGTCCATACGGTTTGTTTTGTTCTCCAAAAAGAACAGGTTTTGTTCTTAGTTTAGCTAAAAGGATTATATAATCTAATTACAAGATCTAAACTTAGATGTTTGCCAAAATCGCAAACATGACTCTGTTTTGGGCTAACAATAAATCTGGATGGAGGTGGAAAGTTTTGCTTTTTTTGGAGGTCATGGTTTTAAATCCAGTCAAGTGGATATTTAATACTAATTTAGTGATACTAACACCTAACTACTAACCTGGTTAGCGATATTCTAACCGTAACCGTTTAAGAAAAAAATAGAATAGATTTAGAATGCTTATGGAAACCTAACATGAAGATCATAACCACATCAACTTCACGCATTTAAAATCACATGAGCAAGGTGCCAAGGATAATAGTCCTACGCCATAAAGTAAGTCATAAATTTGAGCAAGGATCTTGCAAGTTTCATCGGTGCCTCTTTGATATAATAATAAAAAATTATATTTAATTGTGAGTTATATAAAACGAAAATATGAGTTCTAGAACGTTAAGAGTTGACACTTATGTTGATTGTGACACTTTAACCACCAATTTATTTTCTTTAGTAATTGTATTTTTCATTTTAGAGTTGAAATCAAAAGCTACAAATTTAATTGATTAAAACTCTATTATTATAGTCATAAATGAAATTAAAAAGGATCAACATTAACGATCAACTTTTTTAAATACATATTACATCCAATTTAATATATAAAATTAGTTATATCTTACAGAAAGATAATTTTAATAATCCTAGAGTAACAATTTACGACATAACCCAAAACACGATACCGATATAATAAGACACTGGTTGTCATATCTAACATATACGATAAACGGGTCATTCGCCAACCCGTTTGTATTCGGGTTGAACTGTTTAACCTGTAATTAAACATATCGACCCGTCAATGTGTTTAATTAAATAGGTCGGCCCTTGTTCATAGGGTGCTAACATTTTTTTACGACTCACCAACCTAATTAACCTGTTTATAAGTTAATCATTACCCTAGCCCGCTTGATACGTTTAGATAAAGGCGTTAAATATGTCGTGTTTAGGTTACGCAATTTTTTTTTAAAAAGTGCGAATAACGTTTATGTTTTTAAAAACAAATAATAATTTTGAGGCCCTTCGAGTTCAATCAATTAGGGATGGGCTTTTTCTCCCAACTACCCGTACCGATTTTAGGTATTCGGTACATGTATTAGTACCCAGTTTTATTGATTTTGGTATTTACTTTCGGTATTGAGTAAACGGGTACAGGTACCAAATTTTGTAAAGACCTTTAAAAGTTTTTTTTTACATTATGTTTTATTGATACTCATGTCAATTTGACCTTAGTATCCGTATGAGTACTCAAAAACTAAATAAAATCAAAATTGTATTAAAGTGGATACCGTACCAAATACCCGTAATGTACAAATATATTTATACATATTTTATTTAAATTCGATACTGATATCTCATCCCTATAATCAATTAAACGAGTCTACCGGAAGCTAGTAATCAGTAAATCAGCTAAACCCAACACAATCTAGAAAGTGTGGTGTATATATTTAAACACATTTATACAAAAACAGCTAACCTTATTTTAAAGTGTAAAATAATATTCAAAATAGGGTGGTAGAAGAAAGTAGTAGTTAGGTAGGTTGTTGACCCACCACCAACCACAACTTTGTGTTTGTTTCTTTTCTTCATACCTTTGACTTCTTTTCTTTCTTATCATGTTTTTAAATTTTAATATTCCATGCTTACATATGTACATATTATTTTCCAACTTTTAAAATTATATTTTTATATTATCCTACATAAAATGCATCCGTAATTAGGTTAGTTAATTTGTGGTTATTATTACTTTTAGAGTGATTTATGGAACGACAAACAAAATACGTGGAATCGAGTAGGTTGTCCAACTTATTTTTAACTGATTTTAAGGGTTTCACGGTCTAAATAAATTCTTTAATTATTTTTAAATGTTAGTTTGTAGTAGAATAATAAACAATAAAAACATTTCATGTATGTATTTCATACACGTCTTAAATAAAAAGTATAAATAAGAGATGTTAAACGATCGGCTTAATCTTAGCGGCCAGTTCCAATTTTAAATTGTCGCTCGGGTCATTAAATTGATAAACTATTAAAACCAAACCATTTGAATTATAAACTGACTGAACACACCTGTTTATTATATCTTTATGTTGGCAATGGCATTAGGGTTGTTTGTCAAGTGTGCTGGTGGCCCTTAAAATAAATAAATTATCCACATCATTTTGTTGACAAAGATCTCAAGAGTCAAATAAATAATGATTTGACTTTATCTAACAAAAAGGATGTCGAAATTATATCCCAATTAAATCCGTAATTAGTTACTTAATTGCATGGTTAATTCAACCATAGAACATTATTATTATTATTATTATTATTATTATTATTATTATTATTATTATTATTATATTATTATTATTATTATTATTATTTTAAATAGTAACTTTACACCTAAATACTAACTTGTAAGGACATTTACCTATGTGAGACGGGGTTGCCCCATACCACATGAAAATAAAATTAGTAGTATATATTATATAAAATCTTGACTGATACACATATAATCTCGACACCGATCCTTAAAACGCACACAAACTAGAGTTTGGTTAACGATACTTACAGTGCCGCGAAGCTTGGGATTGAGTTATTAAATAACCGAGGGGGAAACCTCCAGAAACCCTGATTTTGTGATCGAGCTAGTGAATAACGAGGGAAAACTTGCAGCTTGGGATTCAGATGTTGAAGCTTGGGATTTACATGTTATCAAAATTCCAGTTTTCATAATTTTGTGGTTGGTCTACGTGTCATGTGTGTGACAACCGGAGGTTGCGTGGGATGTGCATGTACTCTTGCTGCTACGAGATGCCCCTCCATCACACGTGACAGCATACTCGCGACGAGATGCCCCTCCATCACGCGTGACAGCACACTCGCGACGGTGTGCTGTCACTCATCACGAGTGGCCATCACACGACCGCCTGTACACCCTTATTGAAAGAAAAATTAAGAAAAAATTATAACAAAAGGGAACTCGTATATATACTTCCAAATTTTTGTATATTAACATTTTATAGTTTATAGGATTGAAACTTAGAACATCTAATACACATATATGATTGTTTGCTAACTGATTGAAAAAAGTGATTGTATTTCTGATTAGTTTTTTTTTTTATTGGCTGACTTACAACCTCTTATTTATCTCTAAATGTATGCACTTGTCCTTAATAAGCATTAAACCTTAAGACATATTTGTACCATTAGGCTATAACTACTTTGATGCGTTTCTAATTTGCTAATTAAGAAGTCCCAAGTAAATAAAAGAAGAAAGTAGATGTGGATTTTTTTATTTTATTTTTTGAACGACAAATTTGAATCACTGATGAATCACTGGAGTATCATCGTGTCACTAGCGGAACCACCCGATCATATCCATCTCCACTAGGCATAATGTCTATACACCAATTCAGGAGAAAACCCAATAAATATAAGAAAACCCTTGTGAGAATCCAACACAGGACCTATTGGTCCCAAAGTCTTATCTCACCCCAAAGATACTACTAAGCTATAAAGCTATAGGTAAATTAGTTGTGGAATTACATAGATAGAAAGAAGTGGCAGCCACTTCCTTTAAAAAAAATAGTGTATTTTCAGGTAAAATCTAGATTACCCCTTAAAAAATTTGGTTAAGCCCTACAATTGCCCTCATAAAAATAAATTACGGTATGTTGTTGGTGTAAAGCATAAACACACTTCGTTAATTTTTTTTTGTTTGAACAACATAATATAAAAAGAAAAATAATTAAAATAAAGCATTACTCGTCAAATATTAGAGGTAACATTTTTTACTCGAAAACAATCGCGTTTGGGTTGACGTATATCTATTTAATTAAGCATGTCGACATGTCAACCTGTTTAGCTAAACATTTTAACCTTTTTACAACAACTTGATGTCAAACCTTTTTGCTATCTAGTAAAAGGGCTATGAAACTATATGGATCATGTTTGAGTTATAAAAATCTAAAGTGAGTGTTGTTATTATTTATATTAGAAACATATAAATAAGCAACAAATTTATGCATTAGTGTTTGTACTTTTGGCTTTGGGAGTCTTTAAAAAAAATTAGAATTTTCATTTATAACTCTAAAGTTTTAATCTTTAATATTTTAAGTCTAAAGTTTCAATCTTTGTTAATTCAACCCCTTTGATTAATTTGATTTTTCACTTCTAATTCAAAAGTTTCATCTTTTGCAATTAACCCCTTTGATTTTTTACTTTTAACCCAAAGCTTTTCATCTTTTGCAACTTTGGTCTCTTTTACTTTTAATCTTTTGCAAGTTTTCTGTTTAACGTTCGCTCTAGATTTTCCAAGTTAACATGTCGCAACGTGTATGTGGGGTTCGACGATTTTTCTACTTTTCCTGTTTGACAGGTTCGTCGCAGTGCGTCTATTTTTCCCCGTTTGATAGGTCAGTCGCAACGCGCAGGTCATAGATCGATTTAGTTATTCTTTTTTCTGTTTTACACACAGGCTCGCGGTCATGTAAAAAACATTTGGCTTTCATCTAATGTGATATATAACTAACGAATCCCCGCCGCATTGCGACGGGTTGGGAATTCTAGTTTTTTATATAAAGTAAATTTATGAGTCATACCAGACTAACAATTCAACTTAGTCATCCGATCTAAACTTTCAAACCTATTGATTACGGGTTATGTAAAACCCCATTTGATCATGGTTACTGCTAAATTTATACCAATAACTACTTAATATATTTTGGATGTGACTATGAGTCAAAATCTATCAAATTATAAAAAACTTTCTATAGTTGGACCTTCTAGAAACATTCAGATTTTTCTTTCATTTCTTTACACTTTATATTACTTTCTTGGTGTAATGATAACCACGAATAAATTTAGAAAGAATTAGTTGGACCGTCCGAGTGGAATCAAAGATAGTCTGGTGGGGTGTTCTGTTCTGTTCTGTTTTATTGCCAAAAAAGTAATCTTGGAAAAAAGGTCCAAAATGGTGTTTGCACCAATAATTTATCTTAGTCAAGATTCTTATTAGTAGTCATATGAACCATTTTTAAAACAAGGGGTTTTTCTAAGTTAACTTCTATTAGTTTTTAAACTTAACTAGCAATAACGTCCGCGCGCGTTGCGACGCAGGTACATCACAAGCTTCGAATGGATTCGTCCAAACGTTATGTGATACGTTAACCATATGAAAACACGCGTTTCGACGTATCTGATTGAACTCAATGTAACCTATATAAGAATTGTGATTGGATCAAAACATAAAGTAAATCAATTTATATTGTACAATCATAACGTATTATATGTGACACGAGATATACATAAAAACATAATGGATATAACATAAAAGCTAACAAGTATAATAAAAAAAGATTAACTAGAGCTTTTAAAAAAAGGAAAAAAAAGAAACCACAATTTGATTCTACTCGGATTGAAACAATATTTACAAAACATTCATAGAATAATCACGAAAACATATTATATTTGACCTGACCCGTTTCCCAAAAAAGTTTACATCGAAACATACAACTCGAATTTATACCGAAACGTACATAAAAATATGCATGCAAGAATGGTTTTTTTAAACGAAAACGTATTATATTCAACCTGACTCGTTTCCAGAAAAACTGTACGTCGAAATGTAGAGCAAACTGAATTATACCGACACATACATATACGTAAAACATAGAAATGAATGAATAAGTCGATTTAGGACCAGCGTGTTGCGATTAACTTTTCAAACGAAGAAACATAGACGCGTTGCGACTGGCTTGTCAAATGGGAAAAAACAGACATGAAAAAACGTTGAACTACCCCACATACACGTTGTAGAGTGTTGACTTACAAAATCTAGAACGAAACGTAAAACGAAAAAACTTGGGAAAGATGAAAAGTATTGGAGTACAAAGTTAAAAAAAAGATTTTGGGGTCAAATTTCAAAAGACAAAAAACTTTGGGTTAAAAATAAAAAAGTCAAAAGGGTTAAAATGAAAAAAGATAAAAACCTTGAAGTTAAAATTGAAAAATACAACTTTTTTTTGAAAATCTCCCAATACATATGTTACAATAACATAAAGCACATAAATGTTGCTAATTTATCTATTGGAAATATTTAAATTAGAGTAAATGTTAAAGTTGTCCCTAAACTTTAAGTAGATTTGTTTGTTTCAACCAAAAAAAATCTTTTTTTTGCAACCTGACTCTTGAGGTTTGCAATTTATTATCATTTTCATTTAATTTCTAACATCATCTAAATTTAACATTAACTCTAGGGCAATTTGAACGTTTTACCCACTTTGTTTTCTGTTCTTTATAATTTTTTTTTAATTCTCTTTTTTTAACCCTTTTATAAATAAAACAATACAATTAATTATAAAATCCACTTCAGTCTCTTCAGTTATGAGACTTTAGAGAACTGTCCTTACAAAATGTTTTTTTTCAAAAAATGTTTTTACCAAAAATCCAAAAAATCAACTTTTTCAAAAAAAAAAATAAATGCTGTAAAAAATGATGTCGTGCTTATGTCATCAGCTTTTTACAGCTGTTGTAAGGGGACGAAAAACACCACTTCGAATATATATATAGGGTTCTTGAGTGAACACTAGTGTATTTGCGAACTTAGTGAACAAATCCTGGCCATTGATCTGCACACGTGTAAAGCTAGGATTTCATCATCAATTCATAAAATGCACTAGTGTATTTCATCATCAAATCATGACCATTGATCTACACACGTGTATGGCCAAAATTAGTTCGCACTGTTCACAAATACACTAGTGTTCACTCGTGAACCTAATCCTATATATATATATATATATATATATATATATATATATTACTTTCTCTGAATCTCTGCATCTCTCTTCCCAAACATCACTACCACCACCCTGCCACCTATCACCATTCTCATCACCATCAATGCAACACCCCCAAACCACCTTTGTCACGATCACCTCGCCATTATCACCAGGGGCGCAACATAATGGGGGCGGGAGGGGGCGGCCGACCCCCCAAACTTTTCACTCAGTAGTGGAGAGTCTGTAGTTTTCGCATAGAAATTTTTGAATATGGAAGCACAAGCGTATCAAGTAAACTTTACCAAACAAATGAACCACACTGGATATGACCAAAAGATTAAAGTTATATCAAAACCCTGCTAAGGTTACCAAAATGCTCAACCCCGAGCTTCGCCAGCAATCCGTGGACCATCCACTCGGGTTGATCCAGGGTGTTGCTAATCGTTTCAAAGTGCATGAAGGTTAAGAGCGAAGGGTGTAAAAGACTTCATCCTCCACAAACAAAAGGATCTTCTGATCTTTAAAGGCACTTGAGGAGTTATCTCTAACCCTATATTTCACAATGACGGTTATAGCAGGTCTTATCAGTGACGTCAGGCAGTGGCTAGGTACATGCAACAATGGCTAGTCCACTTCTTATGGCAATATGACAGCTGTGAATCCTTATCAAACTGCCATATTGGGGGCAATTGTTAAGGCATAGGTTTTTCTAATTATGGATCATATATCCTGAAGCGTTGTCTGGAACACTTATCCTTAGCGGATGGTGCAGGGACTCGGAGGATCAAGGATCCTTAACATTACTTATGATTTCTAACAATTGTTTTCCAAGTTTTCTAATATTCACGTGCAGGTTATCAACGAAATGGACTGAGTCTTAGCTGGAATCTCGGGGAAGATTCGTTTTAGATGCCGCATGTGCTATTTCCACAACGGCCATGGGGAATGAACGTGGACTAGCTTAATTTTCGGTTATTTTGTTATCTCTGAGATATAATGGGTTGATCAAGTATTGTAGGATAGTTATCACTTTCGTATACACACACTACGAACCAGAAAACACACAACATTCTTAGCTATCGATTGTAAAACACTTGATCAACATCCAAAGTTGTAATCTCATTTGATTGTGCAATATAGTTGGTGATCGGTAGTTTCCATCACCCGGGGTTTTTTTATGTTGGAGATCTTCTAAAGATCAAAGGCTTTTTCCTCGTATAAATCACTGTGTTCATCATCATTTACATTTCATATTCGTTTACACAATTCTTCAACATTCAAGCACACTACCTCACAAATCAGATTTGGTTACATTATCCTTAATCTGATTTTTGACCAAAACAATCTCATATCTCCATTTTTTATTTGTTATGAAAACATAAAAAGATACCCGAAAATCTGAAATTGATTTAGGGTGGAAGCTAGGAAACTTAAAGAAAGGGAGAATGACGGCAAACATGACAATGACAACAACAACCATACCCAGTAAATACCGCAGATAGCAAAGCTCATGGTATGGTCTAGGGAGGGTGAGATGTAGGCAAACCTTACCCCTATCGTTGAGGATAGAGAGGCTGCTTCCAGAGAGACCCCTAGCTCTAAACGACAAGCAGTAAAAGAGTACTAGAAATCATGACAATGATGAGTGACAAATAGGGGTTCTCTCTTTGAAAGTCAAAAAGCTGTGTGTGGCAGGGTTTGAAACTTGGTCGTTTGATACGTAGCTCGCAACATTAACCATTTCAACTAAACATCATAGCTCAATTCCCCCACAAAACTAAATAGGGGTCATCCTCCAAAAATGTACGGGACCAGTAGCATTTCAATATCTAATAATACATATAATAATAAGAAAATGTTGGGTCAAGTGCCTCGTAACCCTGTTCACCATAGAGATGGGCATAATCGGGTTTTATTATTACCGGAACCGGTTCCAACCCGGACCCGGTTCTGCTTGGATGTCATTGGAACCGGGTATGGTGTGGAACCGGGTCCAGTTCCTACCCGGGTTCACACCCAAGAATATGGAACCGTGTAGAACCGGGTACGGGTATTATGGAACCGGGTTTGGTGTGGAACCGGGTATGGTGCGGAACCGGTTTCTGATAGTGTTGGGAACCGGTTCCTGACAGTCAAAACCTGACTTTTTTACTGTTCAGAACCGGTTCCTGACAGTCAAAACCTGACTTTTACTGTTCAGAACCGGTTCTTGACAGTCAAAACATGACTTTCACTGTTCAGAACCGGTTCCTGATAAAAATGTTACCGTTGGAACCGGTTCCTGATAAATGTTACCGTTGGAACTGGTTCCTGATTACTGAATCGGTTTTTCTATATAAACCCCTTTACACTTTACACTTTACAGAATCGGTTTTTCTATATAAACTTAACACTTTAACAAGAGATAACGATGGCTTGCAATGATGAGGTCGTGGTTGTTTTGGAAACCAAAAGAAACCCCGCTATTTGGAAGCACTTTGACTTGTGCTTGATGTCGGATAGCCATGAAATGGCTAGATGCAAGGGGTGCGGGAAGTTCATGAAGGCGGCGGCCAACTCGACGCTCAAGAAACACACCGACCGCCATTGTCCGGTGACAAAGGCGAAAAACAATGAAAAGGGTGAAGCATCCGGGACCGGGTCATCGAAAGTTTAGTTTGTTTTATGTATTGTAAACCCATTTGTGTTTTATGATTAGTATGTTTAGTGTTTTATATGTTTTGTTTAATGTTTCTTGTTTAGGTTGTTTGTGTAACCGGGTACTTGTTTCTAGCTTATAAAAAAAACTCACATTAAAAATATATTGACGCCGGGTCTGGAAGGTTACCGTAGGAACCGGGTATGATAAGAATCAGTTACGGGTACAACCCGGGTACGTGTTGGAACCGGTTCTGGAACTTATTTTTTTCCAAAAATGTGGAACCGGGTAGGAACCATTGGGTATTTTGAACTTCACCATACAAAGACAAGCTCGGAATCCTTTAGAGCTTCTGGTTAATCGATATTTTCCATTGCTCTCACCCACATCAATTCATTGTGAGTTTAGCATTTTGGGTAGAGGAAGTGATCAAGTGAAGAACCGAGAGATGGATAGTTGTTGCGATCGTTATGACCCTAAAATCCGGATCGTTTGTGTAAGGGAGGGAAGGGTTTAGATTTGGAGTCATCAGATTTCAAACTGAAACTGGGAAGAAGAGAAACGGGTACCTGTAAACTACTATTGTAAAACAAGGTCTCGGAGGCAGAGTACTACCCGAGTAATCGGTAGCCTGCCGAGGCCCGAGTGTACTCTATGTCTAGGCTGAGTACTCTCAACTCCAACTAGGGTGTACCTAGCAACTTTTACACCATGCCGTTAGAACATGTCATTTTTTTATTTTATTTTTAATGATGAGTACGTATATTGTTTGGCGGACTTGTACCTTTGAACGCTATATACGAGACTGGCTATTGAACCACACGGTCAACCTCTTTTAGATATTACTGGTTGAATACACACACTTTTCTAAATATTACAGGTTTACTACTTCACTATGTTATGTCATTATATTAAATGACAATACACATCGAACTAAATATAAATATGGTTTACGTTTAGATTAGAGGTGACTGTAGTGAACCGATAGATGTCTATTGCAATATGATAACTTAAAATTTAATAAAATAATCCAACTTAATACAATTTAGAAAACGTTATTTCATTGTGGTTTCATTTAACACAAAGGCTTTCATTTCACATTATGGGGCTTCCATTTCATATATATATAGCCAAGTTTAACCCATTAAAACCTTGGGCCTTTGTAAACGAGCAATCTGGCTAAACTTTGTAGGATTGTAGGTGCCCCTCAAGCCCAATTACCACAAATGATTATAAAAAAAATTACAACATAAGTTTAATTTAATCAATAACTTATTTTAAAAAAAAATGTAAGTAGTTATTTC
Organism: Scalesia atractyloides; assembly: GCA_947069175.1. Classification (NCBI taxonomy): domain Eukaryota; kingdom Viridiplantae; phylum Streptophyta; class Magnoliopsida; order Asterales; family Asteraceae; genus Scalesia; species Scalesia atractyloides. The sequence goes on along the minus strand of CAMTDV010000004.1, from coordinate 70,067,225 downwards.
TAAAAACAAAATTATCTAAAACAAAAAAAAAATATAAATATATAAAAGTTATTAAAACAATCATAAATCTTAAATCTCCAGAATTACCGACCGAAACTCTGAAATTACTCATCAAAGCAATAAGAAAAGCAATAAATCTGCTATAAACTTGATTAATATTTAGTGATTATTTTTTTCAAGTCGACTTAAATGAAACTGAAATTTGATTATTATTTAGTTTTCTGTACAGTTACTTCCTACTTCGTGTAAACTTGAAAAAAATTTATCAATATATAGTAACCAAGTTTCATATTATGTTTCATTAGATCTCTTAATTTATTTAATGATTAAAACATTTATAGAAAAAAATCACAGCAATGAAATAATACTAGAACTTCAGTGATTTTTGTAGAAAAAGTAATAGACTATGTCTATAGCACATGGAAAAAAAAATTGGTTAAGGTGAAGATTCTTTTTTGTTATTATTTGTAAAACCCTATGATATTTTTAAAATATTAAGTTAGTTTTACGGAATAAGACAATGTCAATTTCGCATTGTAATTAACAATAATGTCTTCTAATTATATTCCCTTTATAATAATAATTCCCCGTGTTTTCAGTTCTATGTCGGGCTTGATTTCATGTACTTGGTCTACTTTGAATAAAATGATATTAATCAATAATCTGTCTTGAATTGTTATATTAAGAAAAGAAATTTAGTAATATAGAAAAAAATATCAATTGATATTTTATATAGAATAAACTATAATAATTATGTAATCAACATTTTTAAATTAACTACATGACAAATTTTAATTGTTAATTGAAGTGTAATTCAGATAAATTGTATTTGATGAAGCAAGATTTTATTAATTTAATTATAAATTATAATATTCAATTTGTCATCTTATTACAATATCCCTACAAGTATGAGTAAACTTTTATATGAAAATTCTGACATTTTATACCCCCTTATGCCTCACATATATAAAGCATATTAAAGTTAAAAGGTTGATTATATAAAAATGATAGATTGGTTAAAAATAAAGAAATTAATAAAAAAAAACAATCTATTTTGGCAAATAGTCTTCACTTTATTTCCAAGTCTTTTGTTTTTGGAAGATGCAAATTATTGTGGTTATCCTCACTTTCGTCTTATAAATATTTATCTCATAATACATGTAGAGAAGAATCTGACAAGAAAATTAATGAAAAAAATTACATATTGGTAAAATAGTAAATCATTTATAATTCATCTCATTAGTTTCTCTCTTAAATTAAATAGTCAAATTAATCATTAATTTTCCTACGTATAATCAATAAAACATACACATATTAAAAAGAGTAAATTACAAGTTTTGTCCTTTAAGTGTGTCCAAAATTGCAGGGGGTGTCCTTTACCTTCAAAATTGATGAGTTTTGTACTTAATGTTGTAATTTCTTGCACGTTATACCCTTTATGCCTAAACCGGTTTGTTTATTATTTTTTTGGTTAAATATGGTCACCCAAGGGTATTTTAGTCTTTTTACCATATTTATTTAATGTTATTAAAAAATAAAACAAAATAATTTTAAAAATTATTATTATTATTATTATTATAACAAAATATATATATAGAATTCATATATTCTATATATATATATATAATAGAAATTAATAACCACCATTCAACTACCCTTCACCACCACCACCATCACCATTATTCCACCACCACCATCTCTGAATCAACAACTGCCGCCGCCACCGTTTTCATCATCTACAACCACCATCACCAACACTCTCCAACACACCACCACCACCACCACCATCCACCACCACCATCTCTGAATCAACAATTGCCGCCGCCACCGTTTTCATCATCTAAAACCACCATCACCAACACCCTCCAACACACCACCATCACCATCACCACCATTCACCACCACCATCTCTGAATAACAACTGTCGCCGCCACCGTTTTCATCATCTAAAAACCCCCAAAACCAAAAATCCCCAAAAATCCCAACAAGTCTCCGGCCACAACGAGTATCCGGCCACCAATGATACTCCAGCCACAACGAGTCTCCGGCCACAACGATACTCCAGCCACCACCACTGCAACAACCCCTAACGCCACAACAACCCACCCGCCACCCACCTGCAACCGGTTTTAACACTACCTCCTTCGCCGCCCCACCAACCTGCAACCGGTTTTAACACTACCTAACGCCACAACCACCCACCCGCCACCCACCTCAACCGGATCTTGTGTGTGTGAGAGAGGCGACAGGGAGAGAGAGATGAGTTTAGAGAGAGAGGAGATAAGAGAGAGAGAGTGAGTGATGTAGAATAGAAACGATAAATAAGATCCAATCACGTTGATTCTACGAATACTCGTGATGAACTTGTCCAAACCCCAAAATTCAACCCAAAGGGCACGAAATTTGAAGTGAAAAACTTTTTTTTCCAAAACTGAAATCTCATCATTATCACCTCATAACCAACATATTAATAGAGTTATAATCTTGAAACGGGCCCCAAAATACACTCGGGCCAAAAACTAAAACAAAACAAAAGTTGGCAAAAAGCCCAAAAAACATAAAAATAAAAATACTCATAGAAATAAGCCTTTTTTGGGCCCGAACGTCCACCCAAACCGCCTTAGGCTTTGCATCAAAATGGGATTTTTTTCTCACGATCGTATTGACTGGTCGCAACGCCCAAAACGGACCCCCGTAGCCCAAGTTAGAGCCATTTTAGTGAAGCCCCATTTGTCACGCGATCTTGGGCCTCCAAATATAACATGGCCCGCTCCTCCACACTTGGGCCCGCATCATTCCCCCCTAGATAGACAAAATTCGACCTCGAATTAGCAACAGTTCATCATCAGAAGAATACCCATAATAAGGCAACAAGTGCCTCACATTGAACACATCAGAACAACGAATGTGACTAGGCAGCTTTAGACATACGCATTCGGGTTGATCTTCTCCACAATTTCAACTGGTCCAATCTTCTTAGCCGATAACTTGTTGTATTCTCCAACAGAAAAACGATCTTTAGTCAAAACAGCCCAAACAAAATCACCTTCCTCGAAGTCAACATGCCTACGTCTCTGATCAACAGCTTGTTTATACTTCGAATTAGCTGGGGTCAAATTATCATAAACAGCCTTATGAACCTCATGTAATCCTTCCACAAAATACTTGAACCCTCTTTGGACAGGCCCAGAAATAGAAAGTAACATCAAATCAAGTGGTTCCCGAGGCTGACATGAATAAACCACCTGAAACAGGCTAAATCCGGTGCTCCGATTGACAGCATGATTATGGGCAAACTCAGCTTGGCATAACTTTTGATCCCATGCCTTCACATGATCACCAACCAAACACCTCAGCAAATTACCAAGTGCCGATTAACAACTTCAGTTTGGCCATCAGTTTGGGGGTGATAAGTACTACTGAAGTTGAGTTGAGTGCCCACCATTTTCCACAAACTACGCCAGAAATGGCTCAGAAATAGAGTATCCCGATCAGACACGATAGAAGAGGGTAGCCCATGCAAACGATACACATCTCGAAAGAAGAGTTGGGCCACATTAACAGCATCAGTCGTCTTCTTGCAAGGAATAAAATGGACCATCTTAGAAGACCGATCCACCAACCACAAAGATAGAATCATTACCCCTCTGAGTACGGGGTAACCCCAACACGAAATCCATACTAATATCAACCCATGGTTGTGAGGGGACAGGCAAGGGCATATAAAGACCTGCATTAGTAGTTGTGCCCTTTGAAACCTGACAAACACGACACCTTTTAACATAACGGCCCACCTCTTTCCTCATAGTAGGCCAAAAATAAGAACCTGCAACCAGTTGTAAAGTACGATCACGACCAACATGCCCTTCACCATGTAACTCCCTAATAATCTGCAAGCGAATACTAGAATTAGGGATACATAGTTGATTCCCCTTGAACAAAAACCTTCATGTAACAGAAAGTCTGACTTTTTCCCAGCACCCACATCCTGCAAAATAACTGAGAAAAATGGGTCAGTGGCCAACTGCTCACGAATGACCTCTAGACCCGGCACAGCAACCTTCATGGATACAAGCAGATTACTCCTCCTGCTTAGGGCATCAGCAACCCTATTTGAAACACCAGTCTTGTGCTTGACCACAAAAGTAAACTTCTCAAGAAAGGCCAACCATCGCCCATGCTTATGAGATACCTTGTATTGAGTACGAATATGCCTTAGGGAATCATGATCAGTGAATAAAACAAACTCTTTATGAAACAAATAATGCGCTAGTGCTTTATAGCTTGGACCACTGCATAAAACTCCAGATCATAAGTGTTGTACCTCAACTTTGGCCCAGATAACTTCTCACTAAAATAAGCAATAGGCCTACCACCCTGATGAGAACCCACCAATTCCAACATTTGAAGCATCAGTATGAAGTTCAAAAACTTGAGAAAAATCAGGCAATACCAGAATCGGTGCTGAAGTGAGCTTGTCCTTCACAAGTTGAAAAGCCAACTCTGCCTCTTCTGTCCATACAAACTTCTTCCCCTTTATACAATCTGTCACCGGGGCCATAATAGAGCTGAAATGAGGAATGAACCGCCTACAGAATGAAGCAAGCCCATGGAAACTACGAACTTCAGTAGTGGTAGTAGGAGTTGGCCAATTTCTAAGAGCCTCTACCTTGGATTCATCAACCTGTATCCCATCAACAGAAACAACATACCCCAAGAACAAAACCTTAGGGTCATGAACACACATTTTTTGATGACTTCATAGAAACTGTCTCTACGAAGCAAAGTCAAAACCTGCCTCACATGCACAACGTGGTCATTGAAAGAAGCACTATAAATAAGAATGTCATCAAAATACACAACCACAAATTTCCCAATGAAGGGCCTAAGCAACTGATTCATCACACGCATAAAAGTACTAGGTGCGTTTGACAAACCAAATGGCATAACCAACCACTCATACAACCCTTCACGAGTCTTGAAGGCAGTCTTCCACTCGTCACCCGGCCTAAGACGAATCTGGCAATACCCACTCTTCAAATCTAACTTTGTAAAAATAGTAGCACCACTACTCTGATCAAGCAAATCATCAAGTCGAGGAATAGGAAACCTGTACCTCACAGTAATCTTGTTGATTTCTCGGCTGTCAACACACATACGCCAGGTGCCATCTTTATTTGGAATCAACAAAGCAGGAACAGCACAAGGGCCCATACTTTCGCGAACATGACCCTTAGAAATCAACTCTTCAACCTACCTCTGCAACTCCTCATGCTCACTAGGGCTTATGCTGTAATGTGATCTATTGGGCAACTGTGACCCAGGCACCAAGTCAATGTGATGTTGGATGTCACGCAACGGTGGCAATCCATCAGGCAACTCATCAGGGAAAACATCAGAAAACTCCTCAAGCAAAGGAAACATAGCATCAGGAATTTCAAATTCCTCAGGCACCGGCTTCCCCATCAACACAAAAACACTATCCCCCTCATCCAGTTCTTCTTGAAACTGGCTAATAGTCAACAGAGTGCCTGAATGTTTTGTGGTTAACTGTTTAGGCTTGGTAGGAACAAGAGTGATCTTCACACCGCCAAACAGAAAACTATACGTATTAGATCACCCGTTATGCTCTATGTTCCGCTCGTATTCCCAAGGCCTACCCAACAACAAGTGACACTCATCCATAGGGACCACATCACACACAACATCATCTTTGTATGTGGACCCAATAGAAATGGAAACAAGGGCTCGCTTAGACACCAGACCTCTCCACCCTTCTTGAGCCACTGAAGCTTGTAAGGCTTTGGGTGACTCTCTGTCTTCAGAGACAAATTCTGTACCGCCTCTTCAGATATCAAATTATCACAACTTCCAGAATCAATAACGGACGTGCATACCTTCCCCAAAATGGTACATGTTGAATGGAAGATATTATGCTTGAGCCAATCATCCCCATCTGCCTTTGGTGTATAACAAGAACGTCTGACCACTAGGTTTACCCTAACATCACCGGACACAAACTCTTCCTCGTATTCAGTTTCTTCATCATACACCGGGGTATTCTCGTATTCTTCATGTTATTCATCCTCAGACTCGGCAAACAGGTGTTGTTTACCAGCCTTTTTACACTCAGCTTTTCGATGGCCCGTTTCACCACAACTGAAACATCTCGGACCACTACTACTAGCCCCTTTAGAGGCTGACCCGGCATTGTTACCCCCTGGTCTCTGTTGGCTAGGCCCCCCGCGTGGTGCCCCACCACCCGACTGTACATTTCCCCCACTAGGGGCGTTAGAATACGAACCATTCGACCGTCGGTTTTGCTTCTCAAAGGCCAACGCCCGTTGGTGTGCCTCTGCAATGGTCAATGGATCAAAAAGATTCACTGACTCCATGATTTGCACCCTCAAAACCCCAATATTCCGAGAAACAAGTTGCTCATCCGCCTCTTGAATATCGTTCATGGCGATCAACTGGTAAAACTCGGTTGTATAATCATCAACCGACTTAGCCCCCTGCTTTAAATTCTGCAGATGCTGGTACATCAACCGTTGAAAGTTATGTGGCAGGAATTGGACCGAAGCACTTTCTCATCTTGGTCCATGTCACGATTATCGACTTCCCGAGCCTTTCTCGTGTAAGCTTCAATTGCTGCCACCAGGCAGAAGCCCTACCACGCAATCTGGTAGCAATCAAAGCCACCCGCTTATTCTCAGGAACCTCCTTGTACTCAAACACTTCCTCGACAGTGGACAACCAATCGATGAACCCCTTCGGGTTCAAACTAGCCCCATCGAATTCCGAAATATCAACCCTTATCCCAGAATCCCAACGTCGATTGCCCTCTCCTCGGCCTCCCCTCGGCCGATCCTCCTGATCGCCACCGTAATCTGAACCATCGCCAAACGGATTACTGAAATCCGAACCATACCCATCATTGGGTTGCTGCCTTCTACGATTCATCAAGCCTTCCATCCGGTTAGTCAACTGATCGACCACCTGGTCTAATCGTTGATCCATTCGGGCCATGAGCCGCTGCTCCAACTCCCGTTCATAAACTTCATCGAGTCTGTTTCTTCTCGAGGCATTTTGAGCCAGGAATTCGGCTCTGATACCAATTGATGTAGAATAAAAACGATAAGTAAGATCAATCACGTTGATTCTACGAATACCCATGATGAACTTATCCCAACCCCAAAATTCAACCCAAAGGGCACGGAATTTGAAGTGAAAAACTGTTTTTTTTCAAAACTGAAATCTCATCATTATCACCTCATAACCAACATATTAATAGAGTTATAAATTCGAAACGGGCCCAAAATACACTCGGGCAAAAAACTAAAACAAAACAAAAGTTGGCAAAAAGCCCAAAAAAACATAAAAATGAAAAATACTCATAGAAAGAAGCCTTTTTTGGGCCCGAACGTCTACCTAAACCGTTGATGGCTGTTTGTAGCAAAATGGGATTTTTCCTCACGATCGTTTTGATTGATCGCACGCCCAAAACGGACCCCCATAGCCCAAGTTAGAGCCATTTTAGTGAAGCCCCATTTGTCACGCGATCTTGGGCCTCCAAATATAACGTGGCCCGCTCCTCCACACTTGGGCCCACATCAGTGAGTTTCAGTTTTCTTTTTATTTTTTATTTATATGTTTTTTTTTGTTTTTACAAAATAGTCCTTGATTATTATTTATTTACAAACTAGTCCCTGAAAACATGAAATGACAAGAATGTCCTTGTGTACAAGGCACATGACCTAAATTTACCAAAAAATAAACTATGTTAGGCTCAAAGGACATATTGTGCAAGATATTACAAGATTAAGTACAAAACTCATCAATTTTGAAAGTAAAGGACACCGCCTGCAGTTTTGGACATACTTAAAGGACAAAAATTGTAATTTACTCTATCAAAAATTTCCTACATATACCCTATACATTATAGAATTTTATCATACACACCTCGAAATATATCCTGCATACCTCGTAATTTATACTACACACATTATAATCTACTCTACAATTTAAATTAAGTTGTTTTTTATAATCGAAAAAAGTATACATTTTGAAAATGGGTTACAAATTTAATTTAGTTAGTTATTAAAGAGGAATAAGTATATATTTTGAAAATGGGTTACAAATTTAATTTAGTTAGTTATTAAAGAAAATACTATAAATTAATGATCTATGTAAAGTTACCAATATACCCTTACAATAAAATTAAATAAAAATATTAAATGAAACATCTTATTGGTTGAAATTTTTTTTCCTTTTTATAAAGAATTTCTTCTCATTTGAATTCAATTTTTTTCACTTTATCGGAACTCAAGAACCAACAAACGAGGATAGATGATTGATAAACTTGAAGGAAACATGAGTTGGTGGAAAGACGTTTTCAAGTTGTTGATGTGAAGGATTCATGGACTAGTTATGCAATAAAAAAGTTTAACGTATGTATGTGAACTACAACACCACAAACCCTATTGAATCCATCTTTTGTCATTGGCTAAAACCTTTGGGCTATTACACTAAGGTTAGATTCTGAATTGTCTTAGATATATAAAGTTTTAGAATGGATCCAAGTGGGGGAGGGGGGGGGGGGGTTAATGGAATTTCTGAAGGCTAAAAAGTCATTATTGACTTAAATAATTTGATTAAAATAATTGGATTATTAATAACCCTATATTTTGTATGTATTACAAGTCAAGACTTGCATAGCTTGCATTAATCGAAAAAAAGAAAGAATATTTGCCTCAAAAGATTTTCTAGTGTTGTTGGAAATAATAATTCATATAGTTTTCTCTAGATTCACACTTTAATCAATCTATCATGTGGCATACTAGGTTAAAGACATCATATTATTAGTAAACCTTTGAAATCGATAGGGATGGAAGAACCAGACGGTAGGGGGCTTCGTAGTTGCTGAAATAAGGAAAGAAATTATAAGTGCAACAATAGAAAACAAGAATGTAGAATGGAAGTTGTGGAACAAATGGGCTCCAACATAAGTTAATTAATTTAGTTGGCGGGCCATTCTTAAGAGGGTTCCCTCAAAAAAATGAAACTACAAAAGAGGTGTGTTGAGCGCCAAACTACATTATGTTTCAGGTGTGGCGTTGAGGAGGAAACAATAGATCATATTCTCGTTCAGTGTTGTTTCGCAAATACATTTTGTGGATTGTTTTGGTATGGTTAAAACTACCGGCGCCTAAAAGTATTAGTAAGTGTGAGGATATGTTTGATTTGATCGATTCATATGAGGGCTAAAAAACGTGGAAGAAAACGACCAGCTTGGTTTTTCTCACAACTTTGTGGCAGATTTAGGAAAACTAGGAATGAAAAAGAACTTAAGGCGTACAATTCCACTTTTAATAACATAGCGGAAGATATAACATCTTGTTCGTTTTCAATATTAGAGATGTGATCATGTAAAAGTTTTGTTTGTTGTTTATTTTCCTGCACTTTGTGTCTAAATAAGTTTCTATTTAGTTGCTAGTTTAGTATGTTATGTGGTAGGTTCGATGTATGCGGGTATTGTGTTAAATGTGTTCTGTTAACTAAGAAATGTAAGGTTGTATTAATCTACACGTGTTCTGTGAACAAGTGTGAGAAAGCCAACATTGGCAAGACATGGTATTTAACATTGCATAGTAGAGTAGAGTAATTATTAAAAATATGCAACATAACCATCTTACTAAGTGTTCAACGACAACCATCCTAATAGTTCAAATACAATAAGCATCCTAAACTTAAAAACATGAAAGCATAATTGTTGAAACATAAACCAACAGTGACATCAAAACAGAATTTGACCAAAGTGGACAACTAAGAAGGTTGTGTCCCACCTTGACCCGTGCAGCTGCGACTATTGTGGCCTTTGTTATTTCCCTCACTGCATTTTGTGGTGCCTCCCTTTCTTGTTAGCTTCCCACCCTTTGTTAACTGGCCTCGACTTCCTATTGAGATTTCTTTTGTTTTTTCTTAAGCCTTCCAAGCTACTTGTGATGTTTTGGAGGAGTCAATTTGGTTTGGCATCTTGATGGAGGCCACATCTTAGGTCCTACACTTAGATCTATGGTATGCATATAAACTTTCCTCCAACTGTCGAGCCAATAAACAGGATCAACCCAGCTTTCTAGAATTCCAAGATTCAAACCATTTTCATCTATGTTCCAAATAGCAGCAACTGCATGTTTGTAGGGCATTCTTGTTAGATTCCATTTCCTGCATGAACATGTTTTCAACTGCACATCAACTACAATCTTGTTTCTTGGATCAGTTACCTATACAGGTTGGAGTAAGTATCAATGCATCAGTTTTGTGTTATGAAATATAGTCGGGTTGTTTGCAATGCTTACTCGGTACTTAGAAGAACTTGTCATCAACACATTGTATTGTGAAGCCTCATTCTTGATACTCTCGAACATGGTGGTAGTAGCGGGTGTTAAAGACCCATCATTTTTGGCTAAAATCTTCTTCACATTGACTATTTGTTTGGTAATATTTTCCCTGATGTATTCAAAGCATATGATGATTGGCTTGTCTCTTGCTCTGACTAATTTCTTGTTAAACACTTTACAAATGTTGTTCAATAGCATATCACATTTTTCCCTTCCTGAAAAATGGGCTCTTGACCATCCTGTTGCAGGATTCTCTTTTAGCCAATCATACAACTTTCTGTCTAGTGTTTTAACATCCTCCATTGCTCTATAGAAAAAGGGCATCTAGTTGCACCTACACATCTCCAAAGCAAGCTCTTGTACACTTTCTACATGCCAAGTCTTCTTCATGTTCTCGTGAATGTGCCTCGAGCAATACCTGTGTTCAGCTATTGGAAACACCTTGGCCAATACAGGTAACAAGCCCTATAGTTTATAGAACAATATAACAAATACACTTGATAAAGTACTTCAATGTTTTAAAAAAATAACTTTTTTTACCTTTTTCTATCACTGATAAAAGTGAAATTACATCTTGTAGGTAACTCCAGATCATCCCCAAGTATCTTCAAAAACCATGTCCATGTGTTAGTTGTTCAGCTTCAACAACTGCAAAAGCAAGTGGGTAAATGCCTTTGTTTCCATCAACTCCAACTACTGAAAGGATCTGACCCGGGTATGGACCTTTCATAAAGGCACCATCTAATCCAACAAGGTCCCTCCCAATGAGATTAAAACCGTTCTTCAAAGCACCATAGCAAACATATATTCTCCCGAATTATCTTGTGGGACGACTGGGATTAGATCCAGGTTCCACATCAATCTTGATACTCGTCCTAGGGTTGGCTCTAACAAGTTCTTCACAATACTCCCACAGTTGCCCATGTTGATCCCTATATTCCCCATTTAACTTTGCCATATAAATCTTCTTTGCCCTCTATAATTTAGGGAGTGAAACTTGAACTTGGTGCTTTTCTCAAGTAGATCTTGAATAACACTCATGTGAATGTTCAGATTAGCCTAGAGGATTGGTTCTGTAACATTTGTAAAAATCGGGTTTTCAAAACCCGCTCCGTTTTGTAATCGAATATCAAGTTATAAAAGTTATGTCGAATAATTATGATTATTTTGATTTAAAACAATACTTAATTAATAAATAAACTAAACTATAAAAATTATATTTGATGAAAAGTTAAAATAAAATAAATAAAAAAATTATAACGCTACCGGGACTCGAACCCGGGTCAGCCAAGACACCCTTCAACAACTTAATACTCACTCCCAAGACCACTCCGCCACATTGTGTTTTCTGCTAACTCTAGAAACACAAACGAAATTTATACACAAACCCAGTTGAAACCGGTTGCGCTATCTGAGAAACGGTAATCGGCAAACCAATTGTCATTTCGTTGTTTATTTCACACATTCAGTTTATAACCGATGCACGATGGTTTCTAAGCAAATCGGAATTGATTAAACTTAAAGACTCATCATTGTCGGTTTTTAAAACCGAAAAATCATCAAGTCCAGAATTTCACAAACTTCAGACCACTCTCGCGACTCAGAGATATCATACCAACACTCCATTTCATTTTCGTCGCATTTTCAGACCATCAGAACGCCTAAAACAGCTCGCCGGAATTTTCTGCAAAAGTCGCCGGAAAACCGTATTCAACTCAAACCGGTAAAATACTTCTATTTTACGGTTTCAATCCATTGTTAGAACCTTACTAACATTAACCCATCGCTCATAATCAACCACAGACGACATTGCTGGACTTTCTGTTTTCGCCGGAAAACTTCTGGAATTGTCGGAAACTCGTTGATTACCGGTATGCTCATTCCAACGTACTGATAATCAATACTCATTAGTTCAATTTCACATCTAATCCCTTAAACCTGTTAATTGATTCTCACAGCCGAAGGTTCCAAAAACAGAGCCGACAAGTTTCGCCGGATTCTCTGAAGAAGACGATCTGTTCGGTATCTTTTTTCCGCAAACTTTCGGTTCAATGCATTCAAACTGGACATCATGTTCATTAACTAAATTAATCGCGTATCGGTTGTTTGATTGATGTCTGCATTTGTAATGAAGAAGACGAGTTCAGTAATGATATAAGGTTAATTAAAATCGGAGTTATAAACGGGTTAGACACACAGTCCAGCGGTGGACTGTGTGTAAACAAAAACCATACACGTCCCGAGTTCGATCCCTGCTCCACGCACTCCTTGTATAATAAAAGGCCTTTTTGTTTAAACTAAATCGGGATAACCGAGTTAGTTGTTAAGTATAATAAAAACTGAGATAATAACCAGGTTAGACACACAGTCCAGCGGTGGACTGTGTGCAACATGAACCACACGTCGCGCGTTCGAAACCCGTCACGAGCACCGGTCCGATTGAATTAAAATGTTTTTGTAAATAAAGGAAATTCGGATTAACTGAATAAGTGTATAAGTATAAATAAAAACAAGATTATTTCGGGTTAGACACGTAGCTCAGTTGGTAGAGCTGCGTGCACGCGTACGGGAGGTCGCCGGTTCGAGCCTCACCCGGCGCAAACTAATACGCTGACCGACCGGTCAACGGTCAACACTAAATAAACAATTTTTTTTATATTTTTATTTATTTAATTTAATTTAAAAATCAATTAAAAATACTTAAAAATAACATTTTTAAAGATAGAAAATAGCCATAAACTCACAAAAATATATCTAAAAATTTCATTAAAATCCTTAATAAAATCCACCCATTTAATATATTTTCCGTTATTATTTAGGTTAGTAATCCCGTTGTTCCGCTCATCTAAATCGTGCGCATATCACCATCTCCAATCCAACGCACCCAAGGTGAGTGAATCTTACAAATTCCCCGTTTTAATCACGTTTTGGGGTGTATCATGTGTCTTTGTATATATATATTATTACTAAACCATTGTGCATACATCATATCATGAACTTGTGTATTCAGTTTGTTGCTGTTAAGTACTTATTATTGGATGCAATTTATTATTCAGTACATGCAATTTCATAGGCCGCCGCTCCCCATTACATTATGAGCGTTGAGCATGTTCCCCATTTTATTATGCGGTTGAACCTGGCGTGCCCACATACGATCGGCTCCGTTTGATTGAGCCTTGATCGCACAGACATTTTCATTTTCAGTACATGCAATACGATCGGCTCCGTTTGATTGAGCCTTGATCGCACAGTTTCATTTATGTTATTTACAGTATGATGTTGGTATGATCATGTATGCTGTCATGTGATATTGTATGTTATAGTTGTGACTGCTATTTGCCTTTGCTTGATTATTTACATTTGTTCATCTATGATTATGCACTAATTTTCATTGATAAACTAACAATTAATTTATTAATATATGTTTATCTAATAAGGTTCACTCGCCAACTTATGTTGACCCAAAAACTCCCATTTTACACATGATACAGGTGAACCAGCAGTAGCTAGGAACACATAGGACTTGGATTAGAAGAATAAAACGTTTTAGAGTTGGGATTGTTATGTTTGGTTTATTTCCTTTATATTGAATGAACATGTTTGGATATTTGAAAATGTAACTTTGACTTTATTAAATATGAAACATAATAGTAAATGTCATGAGCTTTGGTGATAACCCAATTATGCCCCGACTCTTATTCCGCTGCGGGTCGGGGTGTGACAGGTTCCACCTCTTTAGTATGAGCTCATGGTGTACAAACCAACTTCCCTTGTGTGCAGACATTGGTGTTCATGTTTCATTGTTTGGACACACCAGTGACCTTCAGTTGTAGGCCAGCTTACTTGCATCGCCCAAGGACAAGTAGGTTTGCTTGGCTTCTTTGTTTTTTTCTTGGGGGTTGATTCATTAATGCTTTTTTTGCCCTACCTACCACCGAAGATGCATTTTTACTATTTTGCCCCCATAGTCTTTAGGGCTTGTTAAACTTACGTTTTCCCCATGCACAAGACCCTAAACCTCAACCTATCGTTTTTGCTTATATATAGTTGTTTCCTAGATTCAAGAGCATATGTTTTTGACCATGTTAGTAAGCTTGGACTTATCAGTAACCATCTACCCGATGAAAAGGGATTACATGCTGCATCAGGGCCTATAGACTTCAATGTTAATCTCCTAATCATCCTCATTCTTTTCATAGCCTTATCTAAAACTGTTTGATCTTCATCTTCGTTATCACTTTCAAAGTCATCCAGATCCACATTGAGGTCATCCTCAAACGCATCTTCTTCACTCCTATTTCCCCCTACATTAGAGTCAACATTACCCCTAAATTGTTGCATGTCAACATCTACATCATACAATGGATATCCTCTTCCACTTAGTAACCAGGATTATATCCACCCTTTGCATCATTTGCATGTCCCTCGTTTTCTTCTTCATCAAATTCTTCCTCGGCCTTTTCATCAAAATCCTGATCGTCAGTACCCTCATCATCATTTTCCTCATGAACATTATTGTCCTCAATTGCTTCATCAGTGTCCTCCTCATACTTTTCATTTCCATTTTCAGTATCATTGTAATCACATTGAAACATATCAACAAAAGGAGCCTCATGCACTTCAACATCTTGGCTATCAGGTGGAAGACCATCAGGACTCTGTGTAATGACTTCTTCACCACAAGATGTCATCAACATATGAGAGGTCTATTGTGCAACATAAACTTCAATAAGTTTAACCCCACCACTTACATGTTCAAACAAGCTTGTAAAATCATTATCACTAGACAAAGACTTCAAACCCAAATCCAAACATATATAAGAAGTTTTATAATGTAAATAAAACACCATGTCAACAAGATGACCAAGTTGCTTAACCATTTATTCCAGTACACCCATGCCAAAATCATCAATATCAACACAAACTATGAAATTATACTTACCACCTATATATGATCGACAAGGGTTGTTAGTAATCTCACCACTGTGGAACACTTTAAGACTGAACTTGAAAGGTTCATCGTCATCTATAACATACATAGAAAACGATGCTTAGTACTAGCATATAATACTTTGTTCTCAGTTGTCATTTTACATACTGATTTTGAACAACATTGCGACATTAAAGTTCAAAACAAAGACACTAGTACTAACCATAATAATCTTTCGGATCAATGTAGATATCATCAGGTCATATCCTCCAACCCCCCCCCCCCCCCCCAAAACCATTTTTGTTCTTAAGCTAGAAACTATAACATAGAATTTATAGTGGTATGGCGTGCTGGAGAAGATAGGAGGAGTGAATGGTTTAATTTAGGGTTTTGAAGGGGATGAAATTTGCCATTTTGGGTTATAAACAACAAAATGACGAAATTGCCCTTGGTTTTGAAAGTAAAAGGACAACCATGCCCCTGTCAACTAATAGTTGATTAACAAAAAATGTAAGGAGGGACTTGATTGATTCCAATTGACAACCACAAGGACTAGAATAACTTTTTTTTTCAAATAGGGGTTATATGTGAGAAAAGGTGTAAACCACATGGACGAAAATTGTACGTTACTCAAAAAATAATGTTGTGATGAGAAGGCGTTTTCGTCCTTCTATTTGCTATTGTGAACTTGTGATTTATATATTCACATACAAAACAAAACCCAAGGCTAAAGTTATTAAGAATTATATTCGACACTTAATATGGTGATACACAAACTATCTCTTACAGATCCTTGTTTGAAGCACGAGAAGATATCCGTGTGTTAATTTTATTATCAATAGCGACTTGCAGGCTCACATTATATAAACATGATAAGTTATTACTTATTAGTGTAATAATTTTATACATCGAAAACATATAAGTAAACTTTTCACTTGTTCGAAGCATGATAAGCTAGTATAATAATTTAATGCCGCCAAGAGTATATTTTGGAACTTTTCATTGTCAAGTCTTGTCAATTGGGCGGTGCACAAATTGTCACTTGTGAAGTGGGGTTCATATCATGTTACACCATGTCTATATTATGTTAAACTTAAAAGAGTGTACGTTTTCGGGTTTCATTTTCATTCACATCATCCAAATTGTATCATCAATGTCATACCTAATTTCATAAAATAGTAGGGTGAATAGAAGTTCCAGGGGTACCTTTATTTTCATTGGTCAATGACAGGGACGACTCGATAAGCTTAGATTATAGGCGTAGGCCTAGGGCCACCAAAATAGGGGCCTCCAAGTTTTTTTTTTCATATATACATGTCAAATGAACATTAACAAACATATAATGACCCAAAACTTGAAGGATTATTGGTTAAATCCCTTTTTTCTTGAATCCATAAGTTACCATGTCCTTTTTTTTTCTTAAACGCAATTATGTAAATGCATCCTATGTCGGTGGGGGGAGAAACTATGGGTAATAGATTGTTGCCAATAGTGCGATTTGCGATTGATAAGTAACCATAAAAACAATTTTGTAGTTTGATATTCGTTTTTTTTGCGACTTGATATTGTTGTTTATATTTTATTTTAGGTTCAAAGTCTCACAAAGGCCCCGACCTTGTAATTCGCTTAGGGCCTCAAAAAACGTTGGACCGGCCCTGCCAATGAGCTCTAGATCAAGTGGTGGAAGGTTGGTATTTCTTTTGTGAGATGCCAGTTCTACTCCCGTTTGGTGCAAAGTGAGGCACTGGTGGGCAATGATAGAAACCCAGGGAAACTTGGGTTCGATCCTTGAGCCAAACGGGTTTTATCGGTAATTTCACTGTCTTGCCTACGGGCGGGTGGGTTACCGGGTTTTCCCCGGTAAATGGTGGTGGACTCGGATTACTTAAGAAGTACTCCGTTTGGTCCAGTAGGTGTTCCAAGAATGCTTGGGATTGATTGTGTTGGTCATTAAAAAAAACCTTTATTTTCATTGGTTCAATACAATTAAGGTAGTTAAGTCCCATCACTAATCTGTCCTGCCTTTATCTAGTTGACCATGCATCTCCCCTCAATCATCAAAACATGTCATATTCTTCCAAAAGCTCAAGTCGTATTAACGCCTTAACTACCATGACAAGATCTTAAAAGCTATATAATTATGATATGAGGATTCTAAAATCTTTGGTTGTAAGTATTCTGAAGAGTTTTGTGAAAAAAAATTCTAGAAAATTATTGAATAAAATATATATAAATGTACAAAATTTTAAGATAACATATGTTTCTGTTTAATACATAATATTGTTTTCAATTTAATACCTAAATACTTGTATAGATTCACTATCCTATCTGATGCTGTGATGCATAATAAGATACTTCGAGAATCTGTTCCCAAGTATATACCACTCTATTCATACGATATCCTTTGAGTATATTATGATTTTTATTTTTTTAAAGCGATGCTTCTCCCGAGACTCAAACCCATAGCCTTTAAGAGAATCTTTACTTTAACTTCAAAGACCTACCATTAGACCCAACACCTCACCCACCATTATTCTTATTGATTCTTTACTTTCTCTTCAAATGCACTTTAAGAAAACTAGTAATAGTAATTGAATAATAATAATAATAAAAGATTAATAAGAAATTATATATGAAACATCTCATCGTACCGTATATAAAAATTTTGTGATTAAAGAAACGCCACATCGTTTTACATAAAATAAATTAGTGGAGCATCAGGCGTTATGATGTACATAACTTGCCACAAAAAAAGTAGATAAATAATGAAAAGGAACATCAATAATCAATATTTTATTAAATAACATTTATGTTGTGTACATCAAAATTTATGTTGATACGTCGTATAAGTTGGAAGTTTAATATAATATACTCCGTGTGTTGCTAGTCGTTATATTTAAAAAGTAAAACAAATTTATTATTTTATCTACATCAAAATTTATGTTGATACGTCATATAAGTTGGAAGTTTAATATAATATATATGTTGCTAGTCGTTATATTTAAAAAGTAAAACAATTATATTATTTTATCAGAATAACATTTAGAAAAGCATCAAATGAATTTAGAGTGTATTTATATATCTAGAATTAAAACATTAGTAACTTTTAATACTAGTAAAAGTGTAACACTTCGTAAAATCATATCTAATAAAGTAGTGACACGTTTCCCAGACCCATATAATGTCAAACGTTGACTTAGAAGGACTAAAAGTGTCAAAATGTTTAAACTTAGCCTCTGAGTGACCTTATACGGTGTTCGTATTCTCTTAACGAGCCACTTGTTGGACGAACAAAACCGTTCGTGATTTAATTAAGAAGTTGTGAGTTAAGGGGTTAAAAGCGTCAACATGTTAATTCATACCTCTGAATGACATTTTAACGAAACCGGAGCATATTGATGTTTAATTATACACCCAGGTATGCCTAATACTGGCTTGAGGGGTTAAAAGTGCCATAAATGAAATTATTTTGGAGTTAGGAAGTACAGGGACTGAAATTGTCAAAACTTCAAAGACCTGGCAAGGCGTCGCGCTAAGGAAGATGGTCGTGCGTCGCGCGACGACATGGTTCTGGAAGAAAGTTTGCTACAGCTGCCAGCCTTCTTCCTTGTTCCCCACACAAACCGCCATTTCACCTCCAATTCGAAACCATAAGCTGAATTCTGGTATGGGACACCTGGACACCTGGAGTGATCTCTAGACCTCTCAAACACCTGGCTTGATTCGAAAACTTCAGCTCCAACTATAAACAGGAGTGTTCTTCCACTCTTTTCTTTGTTCATTCTATCATTCTCCTCTCTATTACACTCTTGGAAATTCCTGGACTTCTATGAGCATCCCCTTGAGTTCTAAACTTTCTCTCGGACCACTTGTAAGTGTTCCATCTCTGCTCTTTTCATTTTATAGACTTTCATAGCCAAAAGCCAAGCGTTTTCGATAAACGTTTTGACTTTCGGTTAAGACCATTATCGTCCAGCATTGTTTGGTACGAACATGGCTACGTGATCGTAATAAGGTAGGTGTTAATCCCTCAAGAGGGCACCTCGTGAGAATCACGTTTACTAGACCAATTGACGGTCAAAGATTAAACTTTAAAAAGTCAAACAGGTCAGTTTTGTAATTTATTCAAATCTGATAATGTAGATGTTATAAAACATGTTTTGACACTTTAATAACTTGGTAACAGTTATAAGAACATGTGTGAACATGTTCAGCCCGTCGATTCCAGTCTTAGGGTCGGTTTGCAACCGAAAGTCGCGAAGTTTGACCTCTGCTTTGACTTTTGATTCTGACCCGATATAGATCAGTTAGCTACTGATCTAAGGTTTCTTTATGATCATAAATTATATTGTATTATAACCCTCTGAGGTTATATTACACGATCATAATAATAATCCGAGTTTATGCACAAGTTTCATTATTATGCCATCTTTGACTAATATGCCCTGTTTATAAGAAATAAGGTTTTAATAACAAATATTGCAAATGATTCATTTGCTGATATGTTAACATCATTAACATATTTTGATGTTGTTTATCTGATCATAAACTGAGTTTTGATTAAATATCATAAATTTTGTTTTAAAGTGACCATATTGCCCTTTCGGCACATAGAACGGTTTTAAACATAATTTCTCAACCAAAACTCATTACCTACTGATATAATATCATAACTAGAATTATTTGGGATATCAAGTCAGATTATAAACTGAGTTTACATACGAGTGCTTGAACTATGTCGATAAATGGCGATAATGCCCTTGTGGCACGTAAAATGGTTTTAATTATGCTTTTCATACAAAACCTTTTTACCTACTGATATGTCATAATAAATAACATATGTTAACTATACAAAGCTGGCCATAAGATCACTTTTTGTTAAACATCGCTTAAATCGTCATTTAGCGACTTTAGCGCCGTTTCGACACATATTATGGTCTAAAACCATATCTAGAAACCAAGACTTGTTACCTACTGATTATATAACACATTTAAAAAAATTTACAGTAGGTACATGTTCTAAACTCAGAATCCCAAATAAGCTATCGATACTATGTGTGAAATGACCAAAATGCCCCATATTGTGCATAGTTAGGTCTTAAACTATAAACTACATATATGTTTGATATCCAACTGATATTATATCACAAATTAAGTATTTTTCCAGAATGTTTATGATCATAACACCATAATATACGCAAGTTCCTTTTATACGTCATTTAATGACTAAAACACCCTTATGAGGCATAGTTTGATTTTAAACCTAAACGGGCATACATGTTAATATCCTATGGATATTATAACATGTTTAAAGTATAATGGCATATGGAACTTGTTCATGACTCATCCGGATACCCGATATCGCTTATATGCATACGGTTAAGCTTATGTAACTAGTTTACGTAACTTAACCGAAACGGGTTTAACCTTATCATTTTTATATCAAATTCCAGAATGTAAATAGTTTATCCATATTATACAAGTCCTAGTACTTGTCGGGTTTAAACTACATTCTATTCCGGTCATCGCTTAATCTAGCGTATCGTACCGTATTCATTAATTTAAGCTAGCCGGTCCGAGTCTATGACTTAAATAGGACCCGTTAGCATTCTAATTGGTTATTAATACCATCATTACAGACTAGAGCCTTCTAGTAGATTGTTACCTATACTTATCTATTGAATAAACGGCTGAGTTAATAAAACTTTGAAGTACTAGCTCACGTAAATATTGTTAACCTATTTTCCCTATACGGGTTTGGGATACGGTATATTATTACCGCTTGGTCGGGTATGGGATCTTAACCGATTGTGGTTATAAAATCTTCATAACCCGTTTTAATCTGTATTGTCTGATAACTTAAACTCGACCGTGTCCTGGATATCGTCGGCTCATTTAAGTTACTAATGTCCACGACCTAAGCCTAGGGTGTAGGCATACACCTGACAGATGCTAATGCTAAATTATTTTTATATACTCCTTGTGAGTTTTAAAGTGGCGTGTCGGTTAATCATGTTATCCGGTTTTTGCATCGGACCCCATATGTATTGACAGACCTGTAAAACTGTATACAATATCATTTTTAATTGTCCCAACTTTTCTATAAAATTTTCCTTGTGCACTTAAAACAAATTTTGAAAAGATTTTCAAAATGTGTCGGTTATTTGATTTACCAGTGTAAACTGACGTATTTTCAAAAGACCAAGCTATAGGTACAACACGTAAATAGGCTGGAAGCTGCTCGGTATTGATATATGAGGATCTTGCAAGTCTTTAGATCTGCCTAAAGTCTGTTGAACATCTTTTGTAAATTTTTTACGATCCGTCTGTAGATCTTATTACGAACCGTCTGTATATGTACTTTTGAATTTGAAATTTCGGTTTGTAATAATAATTTAACTGCAAGACTTCTGTTGTGTTATTCGTGTATATTGACTATGATGTTATCATTACGTCACGATACTCCCCACCGGGATCTACGTGGAAATCAAGGTGTAACAGAAAGCCCTCTCTTTTATACAAGAGGTTTTGTATTTTTATCCAGACAAAAAGAACTTAAAAGATAATAATATCATACCCAGTTCAACCACCGAACCGGATCAAATCGTTCTTTAGTTTAATTCTGATCCGGTTTTTAAAACACTGCCAACACTATCTACAATGTGTATACTAACTAGTTGATGGCTCTGCCCGCGTTGCGGGGTGGTAGGCCGAATATTTCTCAACCAACTACAAAAATACTACCATAGTTTGGCTAGAAAAAAAATCGAAAACGATGGCAATACCGTAATTTTGAGCTCGGGGCAAAACTATAATTTGTCAGAACTAATGAGCAAGTGTTAGACAGCTCCTTAACACGAATAAAAAATTAAATCAAGGCAAGCAACTAAAGAAAAACACTTATACATATTTGCTAAAAAAATCTAAAGCGATGGCAATATTGAAATTTTGAACAAAGGGAAAAATCGTATTGTTTGACCGGGTAAAATCGTTGTTTGTCAAAAGCTAAAGCGATGGCAATACTGTAATTTTGAACTAAGGGCAAAATGGTAAAATACATGGGCCAACGGGAGAGTCCCATGCAACAGCCTGGCACTATTTCTCCACGCACCTTCTGAAAAAAACTAAAACGTTGGAAATACTGTAATTTTAACGGGGGTCAAAACTGTAATTTTTAGCTGTGGTAAAATCGTAATTTGCTAAAACCTAAAACGATGGCAATACATTAATTTTTTACCAGGGAGAAAATCGTAACTTTGATCAGGGGCAAATTGGTAATTTATTGAGTCAACAAAGTAAAATAAAACACTACTATAGTTTTGCAAAAAAAAGTAAAACTATGGCAAGATCACAATTTTTAACCATGGAGAAATCGTAATTTTTGAAATGGGGACAAAATCATAATTTTGAACACAGGCAAAATTGTAATTTTAAGCCGGGGCAAAATCATATTTTTATTTTAAACTGGGAGCAAAATCATAATTTTGAACTAAGTGCAAAATCGTAATTTTTAGCTAGTGGCAAAAGCATAATTTTATTTTGAACTTGGGGCGAAAACGTAATGTTAAACTGAGGGCAAAACCTTAATTTTAAACTGGGTATAAAGTTATAAATTGGTTGGTCCAATAGGGAAGTGCCAGGAGAACAAAGGGCAAAATCGTAATTTTAGGCCGGGGCAAAATTTTAATTAAATTTTAAACTTGGAGCGAAGTCATAATTTTGAACCGATGGCAAAATTATAAATTTGAGCTAGGGGGAAAACATAAATTTATTTTGAACTGAGGGCAAAAACGTAATTTTGAGCTGAGGGCAAGGCAAAATCGTAATTTTAAACTGAGTGCAAAATTATAATTTTGAGCTAGGGGCAAAAGCATAATTGTATTTTGAAATTGGGGCGAAAACGTAATTTTAAGCTGAGCACGAAATTGTAATTTTAAACTGAGTATAAAATTGGTTGGTCATTAGGTAAGTGCCAGACCAGCTGCTTGACACTATTCCCTTAAATGGTTTTTGTATATGTAGGACACTATTCCCTCAAATGGTTTTTGTTTATGTAGGCCTCACACTATTCCCTCAAATGGTTTTTGTATAAGTAGGCATATTCCTCAATGTTTTGTTTATAAATCTCCCACGTTAACTTTTCTTTTTTGAACATATATGTCATGCATCCACTAATTTTACGCTTGAATCTACACTTTTTGTTCATTATAACTGAAACCCTCAGATCACAAGACATCGATCATTTAGACCGTGATGTGTGGGCTTGGGTTGAGGGTGTGGATAGCCAAGCAACGCTGCTTTAGTCACATCAACCCAACATAGATAGCGGCATTACCCCGCTGACATGGCTATGAAGCCTGGCGTAAACCACGTTAAGTGACTGTCATAAAAATAATAAAAAAATAAAAATTTACATTAGGATACGGAAATCAGAAAAGGGGCGTGGGGTGTACACTGTACAACCAAACAGAAAAAGAAAAAGGATAAAAAAAAAGAAAAGAAAAAGATAAAGGCAATGAAAAGGACGCGTGTCAAATAAAATAACCCACAGGTGACGGTAGCAAACAGCATCAAATGCTTTGCTTGTGCTGCATCCAGTGTCAGTCAGCCTGTGTATGTATTTCAGAAGACACCCCCTCGTGCCCCCCCCCCCCCCCTCCACACACTTTCACACCCACAAAAAAAAAAAAAAAAACCCTCAAGATTTTTATTTTTTTTACATTACATAATAATACATACACATCTGTATATCTATCTACATCTATCTGTCTTCTTCTTTCATCATGTATATCACCCTTTTCTCCATCTCCTCTTTCAGACTTTCATGGTACAATTATTGAATGGTGAACTGATCTTGTTAGGGTTTTAGCTTCTCTCAGTTGGTTTCAAGTTTTCATCTTTGCTGGTTTGTAAGGTATGCATAAAGATTGAAACTTTGCTAGTTTGACTAACCCCTTTTGGTTGAAGATGTATCTGCTTTGATTTGGGCTTTCTTTTGTGTAGTTGATGTGTTTCTTTATGATGGATCAGTTTAATTTTTGTTAATTTGATGTGGGTTTTGTTGGAAATTGAAATCCCCCAATGTTTACTTTTTGTATTTGATGTTGTCAGTTTTTTTTTTTTTTTTGTAATCTGGATTAAGATGGGTGTGTGTTGAAATACCCAAATGGGTGCTTGTTGAAAAAGAGTGTGCAATGGTGTTTTTTGGCATAAATTTGATTACTTTTATAGTTTTATGTGATATTTATAACATGGTAATCTGATACGAACGGGTCAGGTTGGGTTGGATCAGGCCCATAATCTGCTGGTGATTTATTTGACAAATTGACCCAAAATAAGGATCAAATTAAGAGTAAAAAATAGGAGGGAAAACTTAGTGGAGTAGTGGGCTGAAAGTTAGGAAGTAACTGCTGCATATTTTCGTTTTATAGACTTTGGTGTTGCAGATTTTAGGGTGTCTTGTTATTTGTTTATCTGAGTTTCAGTGTAATTTGGAGATTAACCCATCTCGAATTGGGTCACTATCTGTAATGTTTTTATTTGTTATCCAATCAGAATTTTAGACTCTATCATAAGCTGGTTTTATATTTTCTTGAGAATTTGGTGCATATAGTTTACTTGAATCTTGTGATTATGGAAATAATTGAGTTATATATTCTTGATTGTTTAATCTGAACATTAGCTATGAGGATTTTATTATTTGGTTGTGTGTGTGTGGTTGGATTTTGTAATTAAAAGTGTACATTTTGATCAATTGGATATATTAGGAAAATCGCTGAGCATTGGGCTTCTGAATTAGTTACTTTATATATATGTTTACATGTATAGTTATCATTTGTTAGAGATTGTGAGCTCACAGTTGTTGAAGTTTATTTCTTGCTTGTTGTTAACCTCAGATATTACTAGACAAGTAGGCATGGCAGCGGAACTTGTTAATGCAGCAACAAGCGATAAACTAACGGAAATGGATTGGACCAAAAGCATTGAAATTTGTGAACTAGTCGCCCGTGATCATAGGTAAAACTCAAAACTTATCCTCCTGTTTGTGCTCATGTTGCTTACGATAATTCTGAAAGTGATATGTTGGTAATTCAAGCAAGTATGTTATTATTCTATATGATGTATATGGTATTATTCTGAACTTATTTCTAGAGGACTTGGATTAATTTGAAACTGATATGCGCTATATGGGGATACTTGTGATGTTTTTATTATTATATCTGCGGAATAATTACTAAGTATATAGGTGTGGCAATGCAGACGGTTTTGCATCGTTACAAGTGTTAATGAATAATGAAATTTAGTTCTTGTCAATTTCTTTTTTTATCTACAAATCTTGAAGTTTTTCCCATTTAGATTGGTTACTTGCTATAATTTTTACCAAATAGAGTGTCTGTTACATATAGAGTAATCATTTAACCAAATTGAAAGGGGCCCAATTATATAATTTGTTATATGTGTCATCACATTCGGGTTTCAGTGTTTTTAGATAATTATCATGTCATAATGTGTGAAATTTATCTCAATTTTATTTATACCTTTTGTTATGATGTCCCAGATACTTTTTGGTTTTTTTTTCCTTATTGATAATATTTAACGCTCGATATGTTGATAATGCTTAACATCGAGAAGTGATTTTCATATCACTGGAGAGTTAGTTACCTTTTGAAAGTAAACCGTGAGAGAGCCAACCGACCTCCCGAAAGTCGATTAATTTAATTTGGTGTTATCTCTGTGCATATTCTAATATTAATACACAAAGTTATGCTCTACCTTCATCTTAGGACTTTGTACCAGTTAAAGTTTATGTTTTAACCCGAGTGTCAAAACCGCATTATCTTTGTGATGCCTGCTACCTCATATTGTATTCTCCAAAAAAAAAACATACGATCCAATTGCAGATGTAACTTCCATCTACCATACCTATCAATGCTAACATATATGATTTACTTGACATGTATACGTGTTCGAATTTACAGGCAAGCTAAAGATGTCATTAAAACCATAAAAAAGCGTCTGGGAAGTAAGAGCAAAGATTCTCAATTATATGCTGTTATGGTGAGTTATGACCGTTGCACACATGTGATGACCATGATACTTATTTAGAGCAGTTTATATCTCGAGTTTTCCGACTAACAAGTTAGCTTTTATTGTATTCGTTTCCAGTTGCTAGAGATGTTGATGAACAATATTGGAGAACCAATTCACACACAAGTGATTGACAACGGGATCGTTCCTATACTTGTGAAAATAGTAAAGAAAAAGGTATGTTTAATTAATTTTTCCTTCCAACTGTCACCTAATATTTTTATTTGTAACTTTGGATTTACACATTTAAGTTTTTTTTCTTTTATCAGTCGAGCTCTGATCTGCCTGTTCGGGAGAAAATATTTCTGCTTCTCGATGCAACACAAACATCGGTCGGTGGAGCTTCCGGAAAGTTCCCTCAATATTACAACGCATACTATGATTTGGTGGTAGGTATATACATTTGAGCTGCAACAAAACTAACTGTCATAGGGTAATATACAATTACGTATTTACCCCTTCATTTTCTCTTGATTTTATTTTATTGGGTTGCCAGAGTTCTGGAGTACAATTCTCTCAAGCTCCGAGACCTGAAGTTCTCCCCAAAAATCGTTCAACGTCAGATAGCAGCAAAAGCAACTCAAGCAACGGTGAACCTGCAACCGCTGTACATGACCGAAGTGCACCACAGGAGGCCCCGCCACCAGTTCCCGAATCTAGGTATGTGTCGTAATTTTAACGTGAATCTATTACATTTTGGATGGAGGCTTATTATTATGCATATATTTCTATTTGTACTGCGTTTGTGTATGATAATTTGGTAATATAATAAATGAAACGAGGCTTATTATTATGCCTGTATTTCAATTTGCTTGCTTATGTATATTGATTACATTTTGCTAGCTTTCTATAAACAATATTATTCAACAAGCTCGTATATCTATTTGCTTGCTTATAACTACATTTTACTATTTTTATTTTTATAAACAGTATTATTCAAAAAGCTGGATCTGCGCTTGAAGTCTTAAGAGATGTTCTTGATGCCATTGATGCGAGACATCCAGAGGTACGTGTGTTGGGTTATTATTTTACATCTTAATGTCTTGTTATAAAGTAAACTTGCAAAGTGAATCTCACTGTAAACATTGTTCGTAGTTGATGATAATATCATGATATAACTAATAATGCTAATGTTAATTTTCTTTGTATTTTTTTACAGCAAGCCAAGGATGAATTTACCCTTGATCTTGTTGAACAGTGTTCATTTCATAAACAACGAGTAATGCATCTTGCAGTTACATCTCGGTAAGTTATTTTTATGCGGATATACCAAGGAAAAAAATATTAGATTTAGAATGCTAAAATTGTTGTTTTATGAAATGCATAAACACGCAAAGTCATACCCTTTAGTTGATGCATGTTTGTTTTAGGGATGAGAAAACAATATCTCAAGCAATTGAGTTAAATGATCAGCTCCAGAAGGCACTTACGAGACACGATGGTCTTGTTTCGGGTAGATCAATGCCTACATTAGCCCACGTTGATCACGAAGAGGCAGAAGAAGAAGAAGATCCTGAACAACTCTTTAGAAGGTATGGTTAACTCCATTAGTTCTCTCTAATATATATGTAGGATTCGGTTCAATTAAGAACCACCACGAGTTGTGAGAACCATGAGAACTTCTACTTCCCGCGCGAGTTGGGCCACCATTTTTTGCACAAACGTAGATGAAAATGTTATAAACACTAAAACACATCTGTATAAAATAACAAAAAAAATTTTGTTGAGTCGGTAGTTACGCAAATTTGTTTACGGCGATGTAATTTTTTTTACATCACCAGTAGATTCTTTTTGCACCCAATGTAAATTTTTTCCTGCGACCTTTTTTTTTGTTTTTTATTTTTCGCTGGTACAAGTGATTTTTTTAAAGATTTTTGAGAATTTTTTTTTTGAAAAAACCTTTGGAAGGCCTAGTTCTCACAACTCAGGTGGTTCTCATTTTACCCTTTCCATATATATATATATATATATATTATATATATATATATAGGGTAAAATGAAAACTCCTACGAGTTGTGAGAACTCGGCCTTACAAAAGGTTTTTTCAATTTTTTTTTTACCAAAAATCCTAAAAAAATCAACTTTTCCAAAAAAAATAATAATAAAAATAGTTTTTGTTGATTTACACCACCCTCAAAAAACGCTTATAGGTAAAAAGGCTGAAAAACAACGCTTCTTTTTTTTTTCTTTTTTCACAATTGTGTTTGTAACATTTTAATCTACGTGTGTGAAAAAAATGGAGGCAAAACTTGCACAGGAAGTCGGAGTTCTTTAAGTCCTCACTACTCAAGGGGGTTTTCTCTTGATCTTGATCCTATATATATATATATTATATATACACATTTCAGTTTTTTTTCTCAACTAAACACTGCAACCTTGACAGAATGAGAAAAGGAAAAGCTTGTGTTAGACCCGAGGCCGAGAATCATCAAGCAGACCGACCTTTAGGATTACTCGGGTCGTCGATCCCACCAGATAGGCTTAACCGACCGCTTATCCGGCCCATCAGTTTGGACGCAAAACCCGAGCCCACCACAACCCTACCATCTGCAGCAGCTGTATCAATTCCACCACCACCTTCAAAACACCATGAACGTGAGAAATTCTTCCAAGAAAACAAAAATGACGGTTCTGCCCTTGGCGGTCACATGAGGGGTCTCTCGATACACAGTCGAAACGCCAGCAGTTCTCGCAGCGACAGTTTTGACTTGAGTGATTGATGCAACAAGAGATGAAAGTTGTGATGTGGTTTTGATGTTTGTGTGGGGGAATATATATATATGCTGAATGTGATTTATTTTGTTTTATACAAAGATGTGATGTGATATGAATGAAGAACAAGGGGGGATAGGGGGTGTTTTATTATTATTAAGTCAAATAGCAGATGTTAGAAGTGGTTAGTTTTTGTTTGGTTATGGGATTTATTTAAGTGTTGGATTCTTTTATTTTTGGAGTGTTTTTATTTGGTCAAAGAATTATTTTATTATTTGATGAGGATATAGGATTGGTCATTGGGGTGTGTTGGCATGGGGAGATTGTTTTTAATCCAAGAATCTTTATTTTGTACAAGTATTTTTTAATGATTAATTCTTTATTGGAATGGGGTGTTTACATGTCACATCTGTGGTGGTGGTGTGTTATTTATATGGGTAATCATGTGGATATATTTGTGTCACACATGGTGAAGTAGGTCAGGTTAGCTATTTAATCACTCATTAAGGTTAATGAATATTCATTGTACAGTGGGCAGATAGAAAGTAATACAAATGTAGATATTCAAGTGTACCGCCAGCGTTACCACCATACGCCTTCTGGTTATACTTAACTTCACGTCGAGTTTATTGATTACGACACCATCTCAGTGTACCGAGATTGTTTCCACACTTGAAACTACTTTTGTGACGATTCAAGAATCCCAACTTATCGCTCATAGCGAACTACTAAAAAGTGCCAAGAGACTTCCACAGAACGATAATGTGCCAACGTGGATCCTTAAGAACCATAAAAAGTATGGCCGACATCTATTTATTTAAATGAGAACGTTGCGCGTTACTCAAAGATGAATCTGAACATATACATTAACAAAGGCGGAATTCTCATTTGTACAACACACGACCCTTCAAATTATTATCTTTTTTTCCTTCTGTTAACACAAGGGGTACAAACAAAAAGAAACCTGAATCGTGTCTCTTAACTACCCAAAACATCATTATTTCACATCATAACCACATACACAGGTCTAATTAGTACCCAGACTTGACCATTTATGTATGTGGAACAACATCTAAATTACATTAATGTTACAAAAATCCATATATTTATGTCATCACAACTCTGGATGCTGAAGGTTCGAATCAGAGGTAGAACTCTTCAAACCGGATGAACCCAAAGGCTGCTGACCGGCTAACCTTGACAGGATCAACCGAGCCAAGTTCTCAGCTGAAACAGCACTCGTTTCCATGGTGCTGGCTGCATTCTCGAACGCATTTACATAATACAAATGGTTGTCGTCCAATATAAACGGAGCAAACTCCTCAGGAGCATGATAATGAGGGTATGCACCCCAGTTGATTCTCAGTGTCTCATTCCTTTTGCTGCCAGTTGCCAATTATGCATAAAGTATACCACAATATTAACATGTATCAGTTTATAAATTTCATGTTCATGTGAATAAAATGCTGAAAAAAATGAAAATGTGACATAGGGTTACCTAAAGAATTGATCCAACAATTCATCGGTCAAACTTTGACGAGAGAATAACTTGTAAGTGAAGTCATTCGTGCTGTGTTCTTTCAGCACAGAAATGCATGTAAACGGAAGTTCGGGGCTCTCTATGGTCCCCACCAATTCCGGAATGTCTGATACTGAATTTAATCCAAAGTAGGCCTGTGCAAAAGAATACACATTATTATGTATGCAAGTCTATTAATTAATTACGATAACTTAAATGATAATAAAGAACTCACTGGATTCAAGACGCCTCTAACAAAGGTTGCATGTGTATGCTGTAATTTTCTTCCGGGATATGAATTTCAGGGGTGAACTGAGTGATCAGTCGTCTAAAGGGGTAGCAACAACTGTGATTTGGCATGTGTAACTGTTTCCATTGGAGGCGTTGAGCTCATAAAGACCACCAACGTTTGTGATTGATGATATTTCTTCTTGAAGATGCAAAGTAACATCTGATCGGTTGATTAATCCAGCAGCCATCTGCCAGTTCCCGCCTTCAACTGCCCATAAGTTTCCGCCTGATCCAGCCAGAGAAACAGCACCAGCAAGGCCACTGATGCGCACACTCTGGCCATAGTTGATTCTTGTAATAACCTGCAGAACGCGTAATATGTTGGAATTTGGATGTTTATGAACATTTATCTCAATAATCAATATTCATAACAAAATTCCGAATTTACGAAAACAAGTAACTTACAGTAATAAGCTCTTGTATGAGCAGAGGAGAGAAGTTAAGCCCAACTAATTCCTCCTCCAACGTATGTGTTGTCAAATTGTACAAATCCGCCCATTTAAGCATATCCTCCACATTGCTAAAAACCGGTCTAGACTCCTTACTTTCATAATACCTCAAAAAATTATCCACCGTAACCTATCATATAACCATAAAATTAATCCAATAGAAATCACTAAATATCTTAATCCATCAATACCACAACTAGTACATATAACCTGAAGATCACTAAATATAATTTCAAAACTAGGGGCGGAATCCAGCACGAATAGGTTTTTATGTGCTAAGCGTATACATAACTAGAACAATTTGAACCATAGTAACTACACTACAACAAATGAAGCAGCTAAAAATAATTACTCTAGTTCAAAAACAATAACATAATAATAATAATTACTCTAGTGTTGTCATAATTACTATAATTACTCTAGCTATTTTTACACTTAAGCACATGAAAATATTTTATTTGATCCTAACACCGAAACTATATATTTCAAAACTAGGGCGTATCGGTACAAATAGGTTTATGTGCAAAGTGTATAAATAACTAGAGCAATTATTATTACTTTATAGTTTTGAACGATAGTAATTACACTACAACAAATAAAGTAGCGTAACAATAATTACTCTAGTTCAAAAACTATAGTGCATTAATAATTACTCGAGTTATTTTTACGCACATATCACATAATACATTAATACCTATTTGCATGGTTGTAAAACAAGGTTTCCAAGGCCGAGTACTCCCCGAGTAGTCGTTACAAGGTAGGTTGCCGAGGCGACTTTCTTCAGCTCCGCCTAATTACTCGGAATCGATCAAAAGTGGTCAACCTCAGCTACAATCAGATCTAGTAGGTCAACCCAAGCCGAGTTTGACTTGAAAAAAATAAAACATAATTTATATGCCTATCATATTAAAATAACGTATATCATTTTCACGTATTTTGTTATAAATGTTAGTAAATTTATGTCATTTGACATGTATTTAATCTCCAAAAACTAATGTCTTTACAATTTAACATGTCCGACGACCGAGTACTCTCAACTCCCCGGCCGACTGACTAGTGAGCGCCTTGCGACTTTTGCAACCATGCCTATTTGTAACTGATACACTCAAAACCAGTACCTCAACAAAATTGTTCATCTTCAAGAGAGAAACCCCATATCGAAACAGCATCCGAATCGAATTAACAAACGATACAAAGTACTGAACAATCTGACTCTTCGAATCCAAATCAATAGTCTTAAACAAGAACTGTTGACCGTCCCAAATTCCAAGAGACATAGAACTATCAGAAGCAGAAGGACCTTTGACTTTGAGATTCAACATATTTGTAAAGTTCAAGGCGTGGTAGTTTTTAGGGTGGAGAATAGAGGCGCCGGCTTCGAAGGTCTCTCCGGCAATGATGACGGTGGCCATGCGGCCGCCGACGACGGGGTGGCGCTCGAAGATGTGGATGGTGGTGGTGGGGGTTGGGGAGTATTGACGGAGGAAGTGGGCGACGGAGGAGCCGGCGATGCCGGATCCGATGATGCAGATGTCGGTGGTGGAAGATGAGGGGAGTGTGAGAGAGAGGAGGGTTAGGGTTAGGAGAGTTGTGGTGAACATGGTGTGGTGTGGTGAGAATTAGCGGTGGTGATTTGGGATCTCCGGCGAGTGTGTGGCAGTGTGGGTTTAACGAGATGAGCAATCAAAGGATCCGGTCATGAAATTATGAAATACATATATTTTTAATGTTATAAATAAAATTATTTATATTGTTGATGATTTCAGAAGCGTTAAGTACTTAAGTCTATTGATGATATTTTCCTTAATACCATGTCTAATGGTTCAAGCTTTGTTTTTGTCATGTGGACATCACATCTCTCATCACTCATCCGCAAAGTTATTTTAAAGCGAAAATTTGATGTATTGATTCAAGCTTCTTTTCAGTTTCTCCGGTAATTACCTAATTATTTTTTTAAAACAAAATCAACTGATAGTAGAGGTGAATGTTGTCGAAGTCGGTCAGCAAGAAGGCGTGAATCAAACCACGCTTTGAATGAAATCGGTGTGTTTCATGAGGTGGGGGCGGTGGCACGAGGAGTTTTGTGGCGTGATGTGGGGGAACCATGCCCCACTACAGATGGTTTAAGAGGGGATGAGTTGTTAATACGGGAAAATGAATCGGAGATCTAATAGATAAAGGTACAATTATTTATTTTGTTATAATGATTAGAAAACATGTCACAAGTAAAAACCTTTTGTTTTATTTTAAGTTTGTCGGTTACTTTTTAACTCATTTGCTAAGTGTTTAGTTGCTATAATAGATCCGGGACAATTTTCTACGCTCATTTATGTAATCATTCTACCCTTAATTAGAAAACATGAAGATTTCTTCGAAAAAAAAGTCTAAAAATTGTGAAATTCTTGGTGACTTCCTTCAAGGAACACTCGATGACGGCAGTTCCTCCCTGACGACACCAAAATGGGGAAGCGGATAGACATATCAGGAAAGAGAGACAATTGAGAGGGGGAAAGGATGCTTGAATGGTGTCTGACTTTATGGGAA
Source organism: Scalesia atractyloides (assembly GCA_947069175.1). Classification (NCBI taxonomy): domain Eukaryota; kingdom Viridiplantae; phylum Streptophyta; class Magnoliopsida; order Asterales; family Asteraceae; genus Scalesia; species Scalesia atractyloides. The sequence goes on along the minus strand of CAMTDV010000004.1, from coordinate 70,033,292 downwards.
AATGTGAAGTATACGTGAGAGAGAGATTTATTTGGGGCAGAAGAGGGTTATCGCTCATTTGATGTGCATCCATCTGATGATAGAGATGAAGACAAAAGTTGGGTGAGGTAGGGTGTTGGCTTATGGTTCTTTTATTCACTAGTGAGTTCATCTACCAACAGAGATCATAAAGATTAATGGGTTTGCATGTTGATAATTGGTTAAATTATTTTTGTTTATTTACGTTATAACATCCAGGGTAAATGATAACTTTATTAACAAGCAAAGTTTGTAAAAGTGGTCTTTAAAATTTTAAAACAACATATTAACCTTTCAGAGGTAGGGAAAGAGTGATTCTAGAGGATCATACGGTGTGACATGTAGTATTGTTTAGAAGTAGGGATATGACTCTAGTGTGAGTGTACGCAAGGTCATGATAGTAATCTCGTTCGATCCTCTAACATAACCAAAAACGTCACATGTGACAAATACTGTTGTGTAGAAGTAGGGGTATGACTATATGCCATCCCTTAATTAGTTTTACCAAGGAAAATACATTAATCTTTAGATACAATGTTTCCAATAACTTCAACATTATTGATATTCTTTTTGAGTAAAATGCAATTAGAATCAAGACCAAAAAACCCTGATCTACAACCACAGAGCAGAACGGGTCTGAAAGGCAGTATTGCACATTCTTCAGCCATCGTATTAGGTTGTGGAAAGCACAACTGATGTCGTTGTCAAGTGTGATATAAAGGAAGGAGTAGCAGGTGGTGTCGGATGTAACAACCCACATTTCCACGCTCGTTACGCCCAGCACCAGAGATTCGGATCATAATGTGAACTGTATCGCTTACTACGCTACATCGCATACTTTCGCACTACACCGCTTATTTCAACACGATACATCGCACTTCATGACACTTTCACTTAAACGCATTCGCTTATACTATGATATCACATGATTATATATCTAAACTACTCGCTCATTTACGCACCAACGCAACATTCACAAAACTGGAGAACTAACACTTGACACGCATTTTATCTCGCATTTTATCTCATTTAAACGCTTAATACGCTTAGCGCTTCGCTAAAACACTTAACGTACCTAAACTAACTAATACGAAACGAAGACACCTAACAAAACGGCCAAAACGCGAACTAGGCTCACTCGTACGAAGCAAGCATGACTCGCACCAGGCTCCTCACTCGCACAAGGTCCACTCGCACGAGGGCCCACTCGTACGATTCATCCCTCGTGCGGGGCACTCCTCTGATCACTTGTCTCCTTCTCATATAAATACCACACTTAAGCATTCATGCTCTCCTTGCTGTCACTCGCACGAAACGCTCTCTACCCGCTTTCTCTGTCTCCCAAGTAAGAAACAACGCTTCCCACGCGAATCACAACGATTTCTACAACGATTTTACACGATATTATCTCCGATTTCATCTAAACTTCTTTGTTTACGAAAACCTTCATCTTTTTTTCATAAAAACATTTTGATTTTATCTTGGATTCACACTAAACGAGTGTATCTGAGGTAGCTTTGGCTTCTCAAGATAGAAACCTTGTTGTTTCAAGCTCACCAAGTTTCGATCCACACGAAACTGATTAAACTCGATTTTTACACAAAAAACGGACCAAAAACGACATATGTTTCATTCACTAGATAGTGGCACGAAGCAGTGTCAAAACCGTCATGAAAAGGACTCGTATTCACATCTGTTTCAGGCGAAAACTCAGTTCCGGTAGCACAAAGACGCAAGAACAGTCATTTGTGCAAACTGGACTGGCTCGCACGAACCACTTTGGGTTCGTACGACCCAGTCTGAGTTTCCACGAGAGACGAGCTCGCTCTAAAGACCTCTCCGGCTCTAGGTTCGAACATTAGCTTAAAGCTGGAGGGATGAACACTCGATTTCCGAAGAACGACACGAAAACACTCGACTTCGGACAACAAAAACAGGTTACTTGCACAAGCATCGCTCGTACGAGGGGTGACTCGCAAGAGGGTGATGCCTCGCACGAGTCATGCCTCGTACGAAGCAAGGCTCGCACGATGGTGATGCCTTGTGCGAGTGATGCCTCGTACGACCCACTTGTTTCTCGCGCACCACTTCCCCGTTCAACCGTCCGGTACTATGGAAGATTGATGCACTTTTGTTTCTACGCGCAGGCTGACCCGATGCTCTTCTTGCTCCATCTCGCTCGTAAACTGCTGTTAAGCACTCGTTGTGAGTATACTTGACCCCTTTTCGCTTTAAACGCACTTTTGGGGTGTAACATACGTTCATAACAAAACACTCTACACGCAGTAAACTGATGTATCGCACGCGAATATCTGTTATACATATTTACACGTGATGCTAGATACATATATGCTAGGACTTTTACTTGTTAATTTCCACCTTAGCTAGTATGGTACTATAGTTTGACTCGCACCCGACGGGGTCTAGTTAAGGGCTTCGCACCTCACCTTCGCTGCCACACGGGACTTAGCATGTGAAAATTGTCGAATTCGTTTATATGTTGTGTTATATCTCATTTATGTATGCGGAAATTCGCGACGCTTTTATTTATTATTATTATGTCAAAACCTGTATACTCGCCAATACATTTTGTATTGACATTATTTAAAGTATGTTGCAAGTTAATTGCAGGATTATCTCGAATCAAGATTAGGCTACCCTAGATACACGCCTAGACTGATACATATATATTGTATTAATAACTGGACAAATTGTACTTGGTTTTGTATGACATTAGCTTTGCCATGAATTGAAATAAATTAATATTGTCGCCACTAGCAGCTGTGGATTCTCTCGAACAATCTCATCGCTTAGTGCCACATCCCGATGTTTTCGCCATCGGTTGGGGTGTGGCATCGGACACGACCGATGGTCTACCACCATTGTCGCATGTGGCGGTGGTGGCGGGGTTGTAACGTTGGTGGTGCGTGAATGCCGAGAAAGAGAGATAGAGAGTGAGGGAGGTAGAGAGAGAGAGAGAGACCGAGATAAAAGTGTTATCTGGTGGTGGATTGAGGATTTGGGTAGGTGGTAGCGACAGGTGGGTGGTAGTAGGGGGAGGTGTTGATGGCTATGGGAGAAGGTGGTGATGGCTGGCGGGGTTAGGTGGTGGTGGCAGGTGGGTGGTGAGAACAAGAACACGAGAGAGAGGGGAGAGAGAGAGAGATTTATCTGTTTATGTATTTTTAATACATCACAATTATTTTTTTTGTTTTATTTATTAAAATAGATTTTAAATGAATGAGTAAAATTACCAATCTACCCTAACTTAACCATGAAAACTAATTGAGTTAGGATCAAAGGACATAACGTGCAAGGGATTGCAAACATCGAGTACATTTTTTGCACTTTTTGAAGACAAATGACGCACTCTGCAATCTATTGTTAAATTAAAAGACGATTTTTGTAATTATTGTTACTAGCTAATCTTGTATTGTTATTTGTATTTTATTGTAATTTTCTTGAAAATATTAGATTGTTAATAGGCACTAGCTAATCTTGTATTGTTATTTGTATTTTATTAAATTAAATAAAAAATAAATAAATAAATAAATAATACTAGTTGAAACTGATGATATCATCAAGTTACAAAATATTAGTGACCCTAGATTAAAATTTTAGTCACGAATAGGAAAAAAGTTCTTTGTTCACTTTCATTTTTTCATTTTCTTTTAACTTTCTTTTAGTGGGTGTTGGCTTAGCTTCTATTTCAACTTATTGACTTATTTTGGGAAAAAAGACTTTTGGAAGTGTTTGGGTTTTGTATGTATGTAAATGAATAAGTTAATAACTAAGAAATTCTTGGCTTAGCTTCCTTTTATTAAATTAAAAACCATTTTTGTTATTTTCTTTTAACTTCCTTTTATTAAATTAAAAACCAGGTTACCCTCAATCACAAAGGCGGGAAAACAGTAGTGCGTCCAAATTATCAAAACCCCAAAAGGGGTTTGTTAAGGGTTTACAGATAATCGGATTTCAACTTTCCGGCAAGCAATGGCGGGAAGCGTAGGCGGAGGGAGAGCGATTAGGGTTCTGAACGTAGCGGAGAAACCATCGGTAGCCAAAACAGTATCCGGAATATTATCAAGAAACCAGGGTTTAAGAATGCGAGAGGACAGATCACGCTACAACAAAATCTTCGAGTTCAATTACACGATTCAAGGCCAACCGTGCCAGATGATGTTCACTTCAGTCACCGGACATCTCATGGAGATGGAGTTCGAAGGCCGTTATCGGAAATGGCACTCTTGTGATCTTGTTGATCTGTTCGAAGCACCGATTCGGAAACATGTTCCGGAGGTATGTTTCTGTTAAGTGTTTCATTTGTTTTGTGAATGTAGGGAATTGGATTTGTAGAAGTTTGTTGGTTAATTAGTTAGTAGGATAGGAGATGTGTTAAGAGACTTTCATTTGTGTTTAATTTTAGGGTTATATGAAACTATGTGGTTAGTGAGGTTAAAAATCAAATATTGGTCAAAGGCTGATATTTGAGATGTACGTGATCACGGTGAGATATCGGTAATTTTATATCAGGTGGAATTTATATATATATGTATATAAAATGTAAAGCATATATAAATTTAATAGTAATATTGGCTATCAAAAGTCAAAACTCAAAAGTGCCAATATTTGAAACATGATCTAATCGTAAGCCATGAAATCTTCATCCAAATCCACATCAACCAAGGCATCCAAAATAACAGTCAATATCGGTGAATATCGATCAATATCGGTTAATATCGCCGATAATATATGAACCGATATTTGAAACCAATATAACGTAGAGGGCCAATAATCGATATCCACCGATATGCATAGCAACAAATGTTAGGAGTTATGCTATGACTTTGTAAGTCAATTGGCTAGTTTGTACACAAGTTGTCTCATGTGGCGAACTTATAGATTATTACAGAGATTGAAATCGGTTTAGAACATTAGTTTTGCAACAGCACTAAATATCAAAATGTGGTTTTGTTTTGTTTGATAAATAATTAACCTGTTTTGAAAATGGTATTCTTGATTTAGGTTTTTGCTATCAACAAACAATATTTTCTATACGCTTTTCTGTGCAATACGAGGTTAGGATGTAATTCTACTGTCACACTAAGCGTAACTAAAGAATTATAACATCGGTGTGGACGTGTGATAGATATGGAGAAATCGAATTGACAAAATTAAGGGATAATAGGCCCGATTTGATATAGGCTAGGTCTACATAAACAAAATACGGTTTTTGATTAATAATAACTGGAAAAACGTTACAATGGCAGAACAAAGTAATTAATACTAATCCTAAGACGCTTACTAACTAAAACTGATAAAAACTTCTCCTCTACTTTCCCTCCATCAATTTCTATTGAATTAAATAATCTAGACAGGAACTTGAATCTGTGACTTGATCCGTATACCATTGTGGGTATAGACCCGAACCAGGCTCCTATCAATACATCTAGTTTGGACAAATGACTTGTTATCAAGTCGAAAATCCGATAGTTGTGCCAAGTGATCAAGCATTCAATGGTAGGCTGACCCGCTTCATAGACCATTCCTGAGCTAAAACAGATTCTTAAGGTCTTACAACTTTCTTGTCTTTTGCATCTGGACCCCACCTAGATGACCGTTTGATAACACGCTTGGTCTCAAGGTTTCCATTTCCTATTTGAACACCGAAAGGAGAAACCAAGGTGGGTAGTGAATTTCAACTAAGGGATTACATGAAGACTCGTTTTGACAATTTCTGCATTGTCGGGGGTGTCACATTTTGTCGGTGCTGGGTCAGGTTTGGTGTCCCCCGCCTCTTGGTGACCTTTTTTTGGTCTGAAATTTAAGGGCCACATCATTGCCCTATAAACATTTTGAGGCTTATGGATCCGAACATCGGCCTTTAATTCTTCTTTCAACCTATTCAGAAACACACCTAAGAAGCAGTTATCTGGACAATTAGAAACCCTAGCTGATCGACGTGCAAATTCTTGGCGATCTTCGTGAACTGTTTCGTCTGCTTGATACTACACAAGTATTCATCTGGACTTGGAATTAGAAGGTTGGCTTGATGCTTGAGAGCAACAACATCATGCTTTAGGGTTTCCATTGCATCAAGCTTGGCTGCAAACGTAACCAATTGAGAGGCAACCTGATCTGGGGTTGTTGCGATACCTTCATGATTTCAGGTATTCACTATATTCTTCAATTTCCCGGCATTGGAACCAAATGATGGATACCAAGAAATCCAATTGACAAAATTAGGGGATAATTGGCCTGATTCAAGTTAGGCTAGGTTTCCATAAACAAAGTACGGTTTTCGATTGATAATATCTAAAAAAACATTACTATGGAAGAACAAAGCAATTAATACTATTCCTAAGACAACTACTAGCTAGAACTGATAAAACTTTCCCCACTACTTTTATTCCATCAAATTCTCTTGATAAAAATAATTTAGGCGGGAACTTGAAATTGTGACTTGACCTATTTACCATTATGGTTATAGACCCGATCCAGGCTCCTATCAATGTGTGGCACCAAATTAGGTGGAACCGACTTCACTATCCATCGTTTTATGTACTTGTTATAGCGCGTGGCACCAAATTTGGTGGAGCTGAAATCTTTATCCATCGTTTTATATACTTTTATGTCCATTGTTTTTTGATTTTGTTATTTTATTCGCTGTTAAAGTCTTTGAAGTAAATTATCATCTTATGAACTTGATTTTGGTTTGTGTAATCAAGGACAAGTTAGATATCAGAAAGACCTTAGAGGAGGAAGCTAGAAAATGCCAATGGCTTGTCTTGTGGCTCGACTGTGATCGAGAAGGAGAAAACATTGCTTATGAAGTTGTAGAAGTTTGCTTAAATGTGAATTCTCGTCTTAATATTTGGAGGGCGCGTTTCTCATCTTTAATTGATAGGTATGATGGTCATATAATTGATTTTAATTTTGTGGGCTTAAGACAAAATTACAATTTCTAGTTTTTATTGGCAGGGAAATTCACCAAGCTGCACAACAGCTTGCACAGCCTAATCAGTTGTTTTCTGAAGCTGTGGATGTTAGACAGGTTTAGCATTACTCGCTAATTATTTTTACTTTGTTAGGATCATAGTTGTCGATAGCGAATAGCGACAAGGCACCTATAGGCTACGTAGCGAATAGCGACGGCTATTTATAAAATAGCGATACACTAGAAAAAGAATTTTGAAAATTTTTATATGTATATTATATCAAAATACCCTAGTATATATGCTATTTTACATGTATATTTAACAATAACCTATAAATCCAACTATTTTATAGCTATATCTAACTCTTATTTATGTTGGAATTTTGGGTGTGTGTGAATGGAAGTCTCAAATGGTAAAACACTTGTCCCACATAGGTGTAGGACAAAGTGAAAGGTTATTTATAAGGTAGAAGATTTGCCTAACTAATATAACTTTGTGCCTTGTTTTACCAAAGGTCCTACCCGGGGGGGGGGGTGCAAAAAATGGAACCAAAATTAACTGACCTCGTGTGTGCCCGCACGTTCACACGGATGCAGTTCCGAAACCAGCAATGTGGCGCGGTTGGTTTTGCACTTCTGTTTAATCAATTTTTTGCTGCTATAAACAGTAGCGATTCACACCCAGGATATGATTTTTTATTGGGTCGCTATTTTCACGCTATTTATCGCAACACCCAGGTAGTGACACCTCAGCGCTTCGCTACATAGCGCGCTATAGCCGCTATTAACAACTATGGTTAGGATAATCTTTTCTGGGTGACATCAATGTTTAATTTAGGGGTTTTAGAGATGTTTATGGCTACTTTAGGATGTTTTAGGGTTGTTTAGGAGTTGTTTATGGCTCATTTTAAGATGTTTTAGGGGTTTCATGCAACTTTTAGCCTGAAACTGCGCATCAACACTTAAAGGCGCGCCTCACCAGTTGCAATGCCTTTAGTGCACCTTAGCGCCTATGGGCGAGCCTCAAGCGCTTTTGACAACATAGGTTTAGTTTATTGTATATAATCACTAATCTAGAGCCATATGCAGGAGATAGACCTTCGAATTGGTGCATCCTTCACGAGATTCCAAACAATGCTTTTGAAAGATGCATTCGATTTTAATTTTTCTACAGATGGAAGAAACCTTATCTTAAGTTATGGTCCTTGTCAGGTATGACGGTATTTCAAGAAAGAGGTAAATATGTCTAAAATTGAAATTATATAATTATATCTAAGATTCTGTGTGATTATCATGTTTTGCAGTTTCCCACACTGGGATTTGTTGTTGAACGATACTGGGAGATACAAGCACATGAACCTGAAGAATTTTGGAAGATCCAGTGTTCTCATACAACCGATGAAGGCACTGCTAACTTTAATTGGATGTAAACTTTGTGCCACTTGTCACCTTTTCATGTTTTTTTTGAGTTTATATGTATTTGTGTGATGGTAATCTAACTTGTTTTGTTGCTAATTTACAGGTGTGTACATTTATTCGATTATACATGTGCAGTATTACTTTATGAGATGTGTGTTGAAGAACCTACTGCAACCGTAAGTGTTAAAACAATCATGTCTTATGAATAATGAGTTTTTAAAACAAGTAAAATGAAATTTAACTATTTAATTCAAATTCAGGTCACTAAAGTTAAAAAGCAGGAGAAGCTAAAGTATCCTCCACACCCTTTAAACACTATCGAGCTAGAAAAACGAGCATCACGTTACTTTAGGATGAGTTCTGAACAAACAATGAAGGTTAGTTTCATTTTTTAGGAAGGCAGTTTTTAAGTATTCTACTATTTTGATTGAATAAGAAGACTTAATTGGTACTTCGCTATCTTCTGTTAAAATAAATCCATTGTCATATTCTTACTGTTTTTTATGATTTTTTTGTAGATTGTAGAAGACCTTTATCAGTCTGGTTTTATAAGAATCGGAGGTTTGGGTAATGTTTAATGGAGTTATATGTTGAAAAAATGTTGAACATTTAAGAAAATGGAAAGCACAAGTGTACGCTTAATTCACCGTCTTCCTGAATTTTAGTTCTGGTGAGTCTGATTTCACTTTGTCTGCTCATAATTAACTGAGAATTATATGCGATTAAACGGCTGTTTGTTTTAGGTTTGTTGTTTCGTCTGTAGTATTGTTTCTGATAATGCGATTGTAGATCCCGATTGAATTGGCTGTTGCAGATTAAAACTCATCAGTTGTAGTTTCATGGTCCGACTATAGACAAACCCTAACGTAGGTTAATGATAGATACTAAAAACTCACAGGCTGATTTATTATAAAATTAAGATAGATGGCCCGATTCGAGAGGGGCTAATCTCTGATACAAGAACACTAGACAATTCAAATTCAAATAAACAAGACATGAAAAACCAGAATAGGAATTAGAATACTTAAATAACAGATAAAGCAGTTATATCCTAAATTTCAGCCTTTTGACTTTGACTGGGTTTTGACTGGACCTTTGACTGAAATCGTATCAGTTAAGCTGTTTGATTTGGGTGAATACTAGTAATGTAAAAGTAAAACACTATTGTGATTTATTATGGAGCTCAAAATGTGCCGTTCAATTGAGTATCAGCAAGCTAGCCAAATTGTTCCCTCAACCTAGAGTCCTAGAACAAGTCACTATAAACTATTAGCGGATGAATATCCGTTTTGTATTTTATGTATTTATTGTGTATACTTTCCTTATGTATTTTTGGTAATGATTGATTGTGTATCCCTGATTTCCAGGGAATTAGTTAGGGTCTCTTGTATTATATATTGTTCCCTTCTTCATCAATAGAGATCAAGGAATTCAGATTGAATTATATGGTATCAGAGCCTACTGCTCTGACCTAAAACCAAATCGCAGCAGCCCCTGTCCACGGACCCTGCAGCCGATTTTTCTTTTTCCTTCTTTTGTTCATCTCGATGGCAGACAAACCAGAATCCTCCAAGAAAACTGACAGCCTTCACCCTGCTTATTCGGTGACTAACATCCAGCACAAAGTTCGTGTTTTGGATGGTTCCAAAGTCACCTATGCATCATGGTCAAGCTGTTCACCCTGCATGCACGCGGTTACGAGGTGTTACACCACATTGATGGCACTGAACCGCCTGCCAAAACAGATCCGGACTACGCCAACTGGGCCAAAATTGACTCTCTTGTGCTTCAGTGGATCTATGGGACCCTTTCAGATGACCTGCTGGCACGTATTCTTGATGAGGAAACAACAGCTTATGGCGCATGGACCCGGATTCGGAAAATTTTTCTGAACAACAAGGGCGCCCGTGCAGCAGCCCTTGAAACAGAGTTTGTCAATCTTACCTTGCGCTCCATGCCCAGCCTCCAAGACTACTGTCAGCGTCTCAAGTATCTGGCTGACCAACTGAAAGCTGTTGAACAACCAGTCACAGAAAAACGCCTTGTCCTGCAGCTGGTTCGCGGCTTACCACCGGAATTCGATGTTCAAGCCTCTATCATCAATAACACCCTTCCCTCATGGGAAGATGCCTGCGACATGCTCGACTCAGATCTGCGTCGCCAACAAGCACGGGACTCTATTGCCTCCAACCCGGCTGTTGTTGCCCAAGTGTCTCGCGAGCCACCTACGGCCCGCCGGGACAGCAGCCAAGACGTCAATATCAAGGGCCTCAGCAGTCTTTGGGTCAACAGCAACATCGAACAGGTCGTGGAAATCAGCAGCCCTCTAACCGCAACCAGCCTCGTGGTTCTTCCCAGTCTTCGGCCCATTATCAATTGGTCCGACCCAATGTCTGGAGCCCAGGTCCATCCCCCTACTGGCCACCATGGTGGGCTGCGGCCCCACCATGTCCCTACCCAACTCAGCCCAGTTGGGCAGGCCCATCTTGGCCGATTGTTCCTGGTCAGCCTCAACAGGCCACTGGCCCAAGTTCACAACAGCAACAGTCCTGGTCCACTCCACCTACTCAGGCCCACTTGGCAAGATGTAAACCCACTGGAACCATCAGAATTAGGGGCAGCTTTCCAGGCGATGGCACTGGACTCGGGAGATGAAAATTGGGTTGCTGACACTGGTGCCTCTGATCATTTGACACACGAACCAGGTAATATCCACACTCCTTGTACTACTACTATTAATTCTGTGTATGTTGGTAATGGTAACCGTGTGCCAATTCACGGGTCCGGTCATACAACCATTAACTCACCCAATTCACGGGTCCGACCCTACACCCTTAAAAATGTCCTTTACACCCCAAATATTATCAAAAACCTTGTTTCAGTTCGTAAATTCACTACTGACAATATGGTTTCCATGTCTTTTGACCCTTTTAGCTTTTCTGTGAAGGACTACAAGAATGGGACGCTCCTGAGCCGCCACAATAGTACCGGCCCACTGTACTCCTTCAAAACCACAACCAACAAACCTGCTTCCGCTTTGCTTACTTCTTCGCTCTCTAATGTTTGGCATGATCGCCTTGGCCACCCTGGCAATTTTATTATGGATTTCTTAGTTTCTTGTAATTTAATTTCTTGTAATAAATCTAAGAACAATTTCTTTTGCAACTCTTGTCAAATCGCTAAACATAAGTGTTTACCATTTAATGATTCTGATTCCGTTACTTTCCAACCTTTTGACATTATACATTGTGACTTGTGGACTTCACCTATACCTAGCAAAACAGGTTACAAATATTACATGGTCCTCATTGACGACCATACCCAATTTGTTTGGGCTTATCCACTCAAATATAAATCCGAAACCTTCACCAAATTTACTCAATTTCACCGCCTTGTCCAAACCCAATTTAATAAATATATCAAAAGTTTTCAGTGTGACATGGGTGGTGAGTTTAATAATTCCAAATTTAAATCATTCGCTCTCACTCACGGCCTTCAATTTCGGTTTTCATGTCCCCAAACTTCACAACAAAATGGTAAGGCGGAACGTATGATCCGACGAATTAATGACATCATTATGTCCCTCCTTACCCATGCTTCCCTACCTTCAAATTTCTGGGTTGAAGCACTTCACACTGCCGTCTATTTAAATAACATTCTTCCTACCAGACTCCATAACTTTTTAACCCCCACATACAAACTCTATCACCGGCATCCCACCTACACTCACCTTCGGACCTTCGGGTGTGCTTGTTTTCCAAATCACAATGCCACTTGACCCCACAAACTAGCCCGCCGTTCCACTCCGTGCATCTTTCTCGGATATCCTATGAATTATCGTGGATACCGATGCTTAGACCCCTCAACTGGACGTGTCTATTTATCACGTCACGTCACCTTTGACGAATCCACATTTCCTTTCTCTACCCCACTTACACCTCATACCACCCCATTATCTCACCCTGATTCGGAACCCTCACCCATGAGTACCCCGTTTCATTTCACCTCCTCTCCTCCCACAACCGAAACCACTACTACTTCCCAACCATCTTTCCCACCCATAACCCACACCTACAGCCGACTAAACAGGTCTGACCCAGCAACATCCAGACCCATTTTTTTTCCAGCCCATGCTTCCACCCCCACCCCACAGTCTCACAGCCACGTTCCCCACCCCTTACCCACACTTACAGCCGCAATAAACAGATCTGATTCTAATGCATCCAGACCTGTTTTCTTCCCAGAACATGCACCTAGCACCCTAGCTCCTTCACAATCTAACCTGCCTCAGCCACCCTCTACCCACCCTATGCAGACCCGGTCTAAAACTGGTTTCCTACCCTCAACAGATCCCACCCTCTTAGCCACCTCCGAGCACAACATTTCCCCACTACCCAAATCCCACACCCAGGCCTTGACCGACCAGAACTGGCACTCGGCTATGACCGACGAATTCCAGGCATTAATAGCTAATAATACATGGGAGCTTGTGCCAAGACCTGCAGATGCTCATATTATCAGATGTATGTGGCTATTTCGCCACAAATATCATGCCAATGGTACATTACAGCGCTACAAAGCGCGTTTGGTTGTAAATGGCAAATCTCAACAGGTGGGTGTTGATTGTGACGAGACATTCAGCCCAGTGGTTAAGACCACTACGATTCGTACCGTCCTCAGCTTAGCAACTTCACGTTCTTGGCCCATTCATCAACTGGATGTCAAGAACGCTTTCCTACACGGGGACCTTAATGAAACTGTTTACATGTTTCAGCCACCTGGGTTTGTTGACAGTAAAAATCCAAAGCATGTTTGTCGACTTCAAAAGTCTTTATATGGGCTAAAACAAGCTCCACGTGCGTGGTACCTCAGATTTGCTTCCTATATTCAAAAGTGTGGTTTTCGGTCTACCACGAGTGATACTTCTTTGTTCGTCTACAAACAGGGTGATCAAATGGCATATTTACTTCTCTATGTAGACGACATCATCTTGACAGCCTCCAATCAGACACTTTTGCAGCACTTCATTGCCACTCTTTCCAGGGAATTTGCCATGTCTGATCTCGGACCACTACATCACTTTCTCGGGATTGCGGTAACCCGACGAAATGGTGGCCTGTTCTTATCTCAGGCCACATATGCAGCAGAGATCTTAGCTCGTGCTAAAATGGAAAATTGTAAACCATGTGCCACACCTACTGACACCAATTCTAAACTAAGTGCAACTGCTAGAGAACCCTTCTCAGATGGTGCCTTATATCGTAGCCTTGCTGGTGCACTGCAGTATTTAACCTTCACACGGCCTGATATATCATATGCAGTGCAACAAATATGTTTATTTATGCACTCCCCTCGAGATCCTCATTTCCAGTTCATGAAACGGCTCCTTCGATACCTCAAGGGTACACTAGACTATGGAATCTCTATTTTACCATCCAAATCAGCTCATATCACAGCCTATTCTGATGCGGATTGGGGAGGCTGCCCTGATTCACGAAGGTCTACTTCAGGCTACTGTGTCTTCCTCGGTGATAATCTGGTTTCTTGGTCATCAAAACGTCAAGCGATTATCTCACATTCCAGTGCCGAGGCTAAATACAGAGGTGTGGCCAACACCGTTGCAGAAACAACATGGCCCAGAAACCTACTTCACGAACTCCATCTTCCCATTACCCGGGCCACAGCTGTCTACTGTGACAATATCTCTGCTGTCTACTTATCTCAGAATCCAGTCCAACATCAACGATCCAAGCATATCGAGATTGACATACTTTTTGTTCGCGAAAAGGTTCGTATGGGTTCTGTCAAAGTTCTTCATGTTCCTGCAGACTATCAACACGCTGACATATTCACCAAGGGTCTTCCACGCCAATTGTTTCAACGATTTCGGTCCAGTCTATGCATCGGAAGACCTACTGCTACGACTGCGGGGGCGTATTAGCGGATGAATATCCGTTTTGTATTTTATGTATTTATTGTGTATACTTTCCTTATGTATTTTTGGTAATGATTGATTGTGTATCCCTGATTTCCAGGGAATTAGTTAGGGTCTCTTGTATTATATATTGTTCCCTTCTTCATCAATAGAGATCAAGGAATTCAGATTGAATTATATAAACAACATAATTAAATGCAGGATCCCCAAGGATAGGTGTCTAATGAGGATTTAGAGTTATTAGTTTATGCTATTGATAAAACTATAAAGGCCCAAATCAGTTTTCAAGGTGTATTTTGAACAGCAATGCAATATCTCTGGTAGCTCGGTAAGGCAAGCATGTCTAAAATGCTATATTTGGTTCTGAAATCTGAGAAGTTCAGAGAGTTACGAAAGGTAATGAGAAGTTCACAATAATAGGTACATAATTGGGAGGGAGAGTTCAGAAGAATAAGTAGAAAAGATGGAGCAATTTTCGTTTATTAATTCATAACCAAAGCAAGAACATACTGACTAAGGTGTATAGGTTACACCACCAGTACCCACCACTCAAACACTAGACACACTACTCGCAGACTAGCCACTACTGCACTCCTTTACAAAAGAATTATCTAGGATAAAGTATCGCACAACCTGGTTGAGTGCAATTTAAAAGTCACCTTTATGGCGATGATGCCCTAAAGGTTATAAACTTACTTTTTCTATGTTTATATTTCATGCAATTATGGTTCAGTTTATTGACCTTGTTTTTTACCAACTGTAAATGTGATATCTTTTTTCTGGTTTCGATTGTTTTTTTGGATGGTTATAGATACTTGTACAAGAACAACAGGAGCATCCCGTGTGGTATACGCTCAGCGACTCTTGGATCCGTCATCAGGACTCTGGAGGAATCCAAGTGGCGGCGGGCATGATGACAAAGCACATCCTCCCATTCACCCGACAAAATTTTCAGCCTGAGAATCTAGATGGAGTGAGGATCACAAAGTAAGTGAAATAATATTGCAATATTCTTATTAAGACGTGGACATTTTTATTAATAATAAACAAATACTTGCTACAGAAACTGTATGAGCTAGTTGTTCGTCATTATTTAGCATGTGTTTCTCAACCGGCTGTTGGAGCTGAAACCACAGTAGAAATTGACATTGCGGGGGAGATGTTTTCAGCATTGGGGAGAACAATTGTTGCTGTAAGTTTCTACTGACTAATGTGATTCTTTGTTTTGTTAATGTGAAATTTTTGTAAGTTTAGCTTTTTTTTTTTTGTAATTTATTAAATTCATAATGATGAACAGAAAAATTATTTGGAAGTCTACCGATTCGAATCATGGGGTGGATCTCTAATCCCAAACTACACGTTTGGACAGCAGGTTTGTGTTTATAGCTCTCATAGTTGTATGATATTCATTTCATTATTTAGATTTTTCATTGTTCATTGTTTCCATCATTTGTGTGTGATAAAAAGTATTTTTCAGAAACTAAACATATAAAGCTCTTCCGAAAATGCATATTGTAACTTATAAAAGTGTCAATATTGTTAAATGGAATTGTGTAGGAAAGGAAAATGTACTTCAATCACCATATTTATGGAAGTAAACTGATTATATTTTACACATATTTAATTTTACCACCGTTCTTGAATTAACTGCGAATTAACTGCTCTAGAAATGAATACATTTCGTTTGTAACTTGTAATGATTCATGTGAAGTAATATGTGCTAGAGCTCTTTGGTGATTATATTAGTTGTTAGTTCTATAATATTGAAAATTATTATTTGATTATTATCTTTGCTTTCGGTAGTCAACCTTACAGTGTAAAGCCTCATGCTTGTATGTCCATATACATTGTGTTTGTATTTGGTGCGATAGATATGTTATGTGAATAAACAGTAAATTTGGTTCCGCATACGGCCAAACGCATACAGTTGTATGTGTAAGTGATATTTCACTTTAGTCATTGTGCCTACAAAGAGATTTTGGAATGTGAATAGGATAAATTAGTTGTTTTTATGTGTTAGCGAAGCTGAATTTGTTTGTGTTGTGAAATAGGGTTTTGAAATGTAGGTTTCGTTGTTTGTTGTGAAATAGGGTTTTGAAATGTAGGTTTCGTTGTTTGTTGTGCAATTAGGGCTGGTTTTGTTGATTTGAATGTCAGTAGGGTCGAAGTGTTGAAGATTTGGGCTTTAGTATTCACTTACGTTTATGTTGTAGAAGATATATTATAGTGTAAAGTGATTTTTCAGTTGTAGGGTTTTTTTATATGTTATGTTACTGATATTGATGTATGATGAATTAAATTTATATGTTTTCTTTAATGCTTCTTTGCGACATATAGCCTTTACTAAGTTTAGCTTTATCCATGACATTTCTAGCAGCTCAAAACGACTTGTAGTCATAGTTATTAAAGGTGCTAGGCGCATAGGCCTCGCTTGGGGGGCCTAGGCACAAAGCGCAAAAAAAGCGAGGGTCTGAGAAAAATAAAGCTCATAATGAAAAAAAATAAAAAATATATTATGTATTAGAAAAAGAATACTATTCTTCAAATAAAATAAACAAAATCTTTTCTATAACACTTTAAAAAATTAAATATATATTATGTATCAGAAAAAGAATACTGTTCTTCAAATAAAATAAACAAAATCTTTTCTATAACACTTTATATCATCTATTTGGTACCAAGAGTTCTAAAATGTTAGTGTATTAGTGTAGAAAAGTAGTTTTCTTTAGATAAAAGTAGAAATCTGGCTAGAATCTTGTTGGAATTTAGAGAATTTGGCCGAATGTGTGCTTGAACCATCAACTCGAGAATTAAAGCACAATTTCCTCGACTTAAAGCGCAACTGCCTCGCCTCGCCTAAAAAAGGGCCTAGGCGTTAGAGGCGATGGCTTTTAACAACTATGCTTGCAGTGGAATGAAAGATTATGTGAACATGAGAATGATAAGTGTTGCTTGAGAACACTTTACAAGTTTCGAAGCATTACACATGATTTTTGACCCATTTGACCCGTAACCTGTTTCCATCCAATCTGTTAGGTAAAACATAACCAGATTACCAGAATCTGTTAAGTAAAACATAACTAGAATCGGCCCATTATTTAAGTAAACGGGTCAAAATTGCAACTCTAGTTTATTACAAAGTGAGAGTAGCTATACCATACATCTTCAGCAGGCACTGTGAATGGCTCTCATAGCCGCTAGTGGTCCTTGAATGCCTACTGTGCAAACAATTTGCTTGATTTTTACTTTAACGAGTGATGGTTATAAAATTCTTCCATTTTTCAATAATATTAGAGGGAAATGCTTAGATTTTGTGAGTTATAATAACAAATGAGTTAGCTTTACATTTTTTTGTTTCCCATTTTATTATTTATATATATTATATTATTATTCCAGAGATATATTTTTTTAATATTGTTCTCAATAAAAACCATTGGATCCCACATCTGAAGAAGTTTGATTGATCATTTCTTTTGGATGTCATCAAACTCTATTAATATTTCGATAAAAAGACACTAATACCTAACCGTGGTCGACTATCATATGCAGTCCACTCCAACATCATTAATTCTTGAATCAGGGATTACAAGGCCACCACCTCCCTTAAGTGAATCTGATCTTCTAGATTGTATGGACAAGGTGAGGAACAATACGTCTCGGCTTTTTCTTCGCCTTTTTTATCACCAAATGGTAAACATTACCGTTGCAGACTCACAGAACTCCATTAATCTCATTTTCATTATTTTACAATCTTTTAGGCTGGCATTGGGACAGATGCTACAATGCATGATCATATCAAGAAGCTGACCGATAGGTTCTATGCTATAAAAGGGGGTTCACATTTCAAGCCAACTAATTTTGTACAATCTTGTTTGCCCTTTTATCTTTTACTGTTTTTATTTATTTTAACTTTAAATTTGACTTTGATCACAGGGTGAGGCGTTGGTTATGGGATACGACGATATGGGGTATGACCATATGACAGAAGTTGTTTTAATCGTTCTTTTGCTTGATGTTGGTGACATGTATTATCATTTAACTTTGGTGTCTGATATTTTCAGCTACGAACTTTGGAAGCCATATCTTCGCAGTATGATGGAGGAAGACATGAAAGCAGTTAGCATAGGAAACAAGAGAAAAGATAACGTACTTGCAACATGCTTACAGCAGATGAAGGCTTGCTTTTTAGATGTATGTTGACGCCTTGAAATTTTAACGTTTTTGTTTGGATCGAAAACCTCTTTTTTTAATTAGTTCAATTGGCATACTTTGCAGTCCAGGGTGAACAAAACGAAACTTTTCCAAGCCTTGGAAATCTTTTTCGACCGAACAAATAGAACAACTAGCGGAGATGATCAGCATATTCATGCACAACAGCTTGTGCGGAAATGTGACGTTTGTCACGACTCAGATTTAGTTCTTAGGAAAAAACCGGTAATTTTTCGTTTACAGTCATTCTACATAACATAGTTGAAGCTTTAATAGTGCTATGTTTGCATAATTTTAGTATTCTCTGTCGTTACAGGATGGAAAGTTCATGATTGGCTGCTCAGGTTATCCACAGGCAAGTGTTTGGTTCTTTATTGCAGTATTCTGTATGAGGGACACATAAATGGTATCATTTTAGTTGTTAAAATCAACAAGTGGGTTACCACCCGCGCTCCGCAACGGGTTCGAAACGTAGATAAAAATAAGCATATTGCTAGAGTTAAAGTTGTTTGATGTTTTAGTTAAGGGGCTAAACATGTCATTATTAAAGTTGAGGGATAAACATGTCATTATTAAAATTGAGGGTCCAAAGTCGTTTATTATTAAAGTTGAGGGTCTAAAGTTGTTTGATGCATTTAAGGGGCTAAACATTTCATTATTAAAGTTGACGGGCTAAAGTTGTTTATTATTAAAGTTGAGAGGCTAAAGTTGTTTGACATATAGTTAAGGGGCTGAACATGTCATTATTAAATTTGAGGGGCTAAACATGTCAATATTAAATTGAGGGGATAACATGTCATTGTAAAAGTTGAGGGGTTAAAGTTGTTTATTATTAAAGTTGAGGGGCTACACATGTCATTACAAAAGTTGAGGGGCTAAACATGTTATTATTAAAATTGAGGGGCTAAA